>JBBDGP010000958.1:50000-1250000 GCA_037952835.1 Lithobates septentrionalis | reverse complement strand
GGGCTTTTGGCACATCCTACATCGTCATCCTTCAAAAAAATATTCTCCAATCTCGTCAGTTGTAACTTCATTCTTTGCTGTCATACAGGGGGTAAAGCTTCAGTACAACGCTGGAACTCCTTCCGCATCTGCTGACAATTCTCTCTCGCAGCAGCCTCTTCAGGAAGCACGGGGTGGCTGCACTCACTCGCCCCACCAACATATGTGCCCCTAACATAATCAAATTGTCTGTGACATCACGAAGACTAATTGGCACCTTCTTTCTGGTGTCGGGACAGGTCCTTGGTGGGAACCAATTCAGGGACCATCTCTAATGCAACAGCTTAGGCTTGTTCATCAGTTTCTAATACAACAAAGGGGCCAGGTTAGTCCCAGGTCAGCTTGACTGTGGCCTTCAAGCGAGCAACTTCTCCAGGCTGCAACACTCTCTACCTGGTCTCCAGCTTCCACAAGCATCCTAATCCCTCGGCAGGGACACTCTGTTCTTTTGCCACACATCGGCAGGCTTGAAGTAACTGATGATGGATCTTGTTAGGGATAGAGCCATCTTCTCCCAACACAGACGACAACAGTCTCCTCACCATGTCAGTGTTCGTCCCAATCAATATTGAATTCCATCTGGCCCCTGGTGGCCTAGGACACACAACTGCCACAGTATCGTATGCTTTCACTTTCCCAACAGCTGCTGGTCCATGGGGATATACCCATCATATGGGCATTTGGCCGTTCCAATCTCCCAGATCTCTAGTTCTTCAAGTTTGCGTTAAGGAATGTGTCTCAGGTACTTGTCATAAAAGTCTCGGTATAGAAGTGTGACTTGAGCCCCAGTGTCCAGCAAGGCCCTAATGTAAATACCCTCCACTTGTACAGACACAATTGGGGATGGCCCCACTAACTCTCTAGGATGCTCTCTAGGTTGTTTCTAGTAGAGTTGGGTCTGCAATCTCTCTTTGGTGTACTCTGAGAGGACCTAACAGTGGCCCTAGGTGGTGATAAGACATCCAGCTCCCTGTCACACAGACCTACCACTGGCAGAGCCAAACTAGCATCCCAAGAGGGTGATGCAGGCTGCGACCAGCCCTTTTATATCCTCTCCCAGCAGTCTGTTCTGTCCTCTCAGCATTCTTGTAGTCGTAGTTCAGATCAGTCCTGCTAGCATTGAAACTTTAGCAACTACCCATCCCACGAAGCTTTGCTCTATGTTTTGCCAAAAGAAAAAGGAAATGACACATGGAGTCCAGCCAACACTAGAGGGAGACAACTCCACATTAATAACACTGCACAATGTCTCTGAATTGCAAGCATAATAGCCAGCTCCTGGCTACACAAGCAACAGCAGAACAATGGACAGCATAGATGTCTGTGTATAGTTTCTAGGATGTGCTGGAACAGATCCTTGAACTAAAGATGGTAATGTGTGCAGGAAACAATGATGTCTATACACTGTGTCTAAAAGACTGGGCTATCACCCGCTCACCACACTGGAACAGAAGAGGATGGGGATGATGATAAGGATAATAATTATGATCTCTCAGGAATGTGGCTCAAGGGATGACACCCGGTCTCCGCCGCACCGCACCACGGCTCACACAAATCTGATATCCCTGCAGGGTGGATGGAAGAGGAAGCTAGTTACAATAAAAATATGCTTTCCAAATGATATCATGTTGGGTTTACATCTACTTTAACAGCTTCTGGACTGCCCACCACACATTTACTGCGCCAGGGCGGCCCGGCTGCATGAAACAACATACCTGTATGCTTTTTCCTCTTTGGGGTCTGGGGTGCGTGCTGCCGGCGATTCACTTCTGCTGTGATTGGCCAATCAGCGGGTCCGGTGGCCATGATGGCCACTGGGACCCGCCGATCATTCACTGGAGAGGCAGAACGGCGGTCTGCCTATGTAAACAAGGCAGACAGCCGTTTTGTCAGAGGGGGAGAGAGAGATCTTGTGTTCCTGCTAATCAGAAACACAGATCTCTCTCTTCCTCCATTTAAACTATCCCCTACATAGTTAGAAATCACTCCCTAGAAGCACACTTAACCCTTTGATCGCCCCTGATGTTAACCCCTTCCCTGCCAGTGTCATTCATACACCAGACAAACTAGGCAGCCGAGGCGTACTGCTGCCAAGCCTAGCCTAGGAAGGGTGCAGGCCGGCCCGGATGGATCACCCATGTAGTTTGTCTGCCCAGCGGCAGCCGTGGCTGGAGCGGCTCCGCTGGAATAGTGCGGAGTCTGCTGACTGTGTGTCACTCACACTGTGCAGGCCTGGACCAGTGGCGGCGCGAGTAGGGAGAAGCGAGTGCCCGGGAGGGAGAAGAAGAGCTCCCTGACCACCAGAGAGGTGAGGAGCGGCAGGCGCAGCAACCCCCGACACGCCAGCACCACCCAGAGGCTGGATTCCTCAAACCTCCTCTCCACTCCCAGCTCTGACAGCGGCAAGGACAGACGGATCGTGGCCCCCCTCGGGGACCGGCAAAAGGCGCATGCAGCCAGGGACTACTACCCGTAACCCAGGGTAGCCCGTGGTCTAATGGCATAGAGCAGAGCACCCCCATCCTCATCAGTCAGAAGGAGAAGGGCCAGTGTGAATGCCTATGGAAGGAGGTACCAAGCATAACACACACTTACCCACAGACTCTCTCATCCCCAATTCCTCCTCTCTCCCATCCCCAATCCCCCCCCTCTCATCCCCAATCCTCTCTCTCATCCGCAATCCACCCCTCTCTCATCCACAATCCTTCCTCTCTCTCATCCACAACCCCCCCTCATCCACAATCCCCCCTCTCTCATCCCCAATCCCCCCTCTCATCCACAATCCACCCTCTCTCTCATCCCCAATCCCCCCTCTCTCTCATCCCCAATCCCCTCTCTCATCCACAATCCCCCTCTCTCTCATCCCTCCCCTCTCATCCTTTCACCCCCCCCCATCCCAAATCCCACCTCTCTCTAATCCCCAATCCCCTCTCTCCCTCTCATCCTCAATCCTCCCTCTCTCTCATCCACAATCCCCCCTCTCATCCACAATCCCCCCTCTCTCTCATCCACAACCCCCCTCTCTCTCATCCACATTCCCCCCTCTCTCATCCCCAATCCCCCCTCCCTCTCATCCCCAGTTCCCTCTCTCATCCACAATCCCCCCTCTCTCTCATCCTCCCCTCTCATCCTTCCTTCACACCCCCCCAACTAAAATCCCCCCTCTCTCTCATCCCCATTCCCCTCTCTCTCATCCCCAATCCCCTCTCTCATTTCCAATCCCCCCTCTCTCTCATCCACAATCCCCCCTCTCTCGCATCCACACTCCCCCCCCCTCTCATCCACAATCCCCCCTCTCTCTCATCCACACTCCCCCCTCTCTCTCATACCCAATCCCCCCTCTCTCTCATTCCCAATCCCCCCTCTCTCATTCTCCCTCTCATCCTTCTTTCACACCCGTCCCCTCTCCCTCATCCCAAATCCCCTCTCTCATCCTCAATCCCCCTCTCATCCCTCTTTCACACACCCCCTCTCTCTCTCATACCCACCCCCCCACCCCTAATCCCCCCTCTCTCATCCACAATCCCCCTCTCTCTCATCCACAATCCCCCATCTCTCTCATCCCCAATCCCCCCTCTCTCATCCTCCCCTCTCACCCTTCTTTCACACCCGCCCCCTCTCCCTCATCCCAAATCCCCCCTCTCTCTCATCCCCAATCCCCTCTCTCTCTCATCACCAATCCCTCCTCTCTGTCATCCCCAATCCCCTCTCTCATCCTCACCCCCCCTCTCATCCCTCTTTCACACACCCCCCCTCTCTCTCATCCCCAACCCCCCCCCCACCCCTAATCCCCCCTCTCTCTCCCCCAATCTCCCCTCTCTCCCATCCACAATCCCCCCTCTCTCTCATCCACAATCCCCCCTCTCTCTCATCCTCCCCTCTCATCCATCTTTCAACCCCCCCTCTCTCTACCTCATCCCCAATCCCCCCTCGCTCTCATTCCCAATCCCCTCTCTCATTTCCAATCCCCCTCTCTCTCATCTCCAATCCCCTCTCTCATCCACAATCCCCCCTCTCTCATCCTCCTCTCTCATCCCTCTTTCACACCTGCCCCCTCTCCCTCATCCCAGATCTCCCCTCTCTCTCACCCCCAATCCCCTCTCCCATCCCCAATCCCCCCTCTCTCTCATCACCAATCCCTCTTCTCTCTCATCCCCAATCCCCTCTCTCATCCTCAATCCCCCCTCTCTCTCTCATCCCTCTTTCACACACCCTCTCTCTCTCTCATCCCCAACCCCCCTCTCATCCCCAACCCCCCTCTCATCCCCAACCCGCCCTCTCACCCCTAATCCCCCCTCTCTCTCCCCCAATACCCCCTCTCTCTCATGCACAACCCCCCTCTCTCTCATCAACAATCCCCCCACTCTCTCATCCTCCCCTCTCATCCGTCTTTCAACCCCCCCTCTTTCTACCTTATCCCCAATCCCCCCTCTCTCTCATCCCCAATCCCCTCTCTCATCCACAATCCCCCTCTCTCTCATCCTCCCCTCTCATCCCTCTTTCACACACCCTCTCTCTCTCTCTCATCCCCAATCCCCCCTTGCTCTCACCCCCAACCCCCCTCCCTCTCCCCAATTCCCCCCTCTCTCTCATCCCCAATCCCCTCTCTCATCCACAATCCCCCCTCTCTCTCACCCCCAATTTCCTCTCTCTCTCATCCCCCCTCTCTCATGTAGATAGTATAGTGGGCAAATATTGGACACTGGATTGTCGGGAAATATTGGCAAACCCAGGGCATACTGCTACCAGCTATATAGATAACTTCTCCCATCCAGCCCTCCACTATATTCCCACAGTTAGTAGCTTTTTTTTTGGGGGGGGGGAGCAAGTAGCCGGTCTTGCCTAAGGCGCAAAATAGTCTAGCACCAGCCCTATTTATACAGTGACAGTGCATTTTTTTTAGCACTGATCACTGCATTAGTGTCACTGGTCCCAAAAAAGTGTCACTTAGTGTCCCGATTTGTCTGCCGCAATGTCGCTGTCTTGCTAAAAATCGCTAATCGCCGCCATTACTAGTAAAAATAAAAATGACATAAAAATATCCCATAGTTTGTAGACGCAATAACTTTTGCACAAACCAATCAGTATTATTGGGATTTTTTTACCAAAAACATGTAGCAGAATACATATTGGCCTAAACTGATAAAGAATTCAGATTTTTTTATGCATTTTTTTACAGAAAGTAAAAAATATATATATATTTTTTTTTCAAAATTGTCGGGTTTTTTTGTTGATAGCGCAAAAAATAAAAACCACAGAGGTGATCAAATACTACCAAAACAAATCTCTATTTGTGGAGAAAAAGGACACAAATTTTGTTTGGATACAGTGTTGCATGACCGTGCAATTGTCAGTTAAAGCAACGCAGTGTCGTATCGCAAAAAATGGCCTGGCCATGAAGGGGGGGGGTGAAACCTTCCGGGCTGAAGTGGTTAACAAGCTGAGTTTTGTAGTGTGCACAGATCTGTACACCAAAGACAATTATCTGTCCACAATGGATTGCTAGCCAGCTATGCTGCTAATTGGGTGTTTCTTGATTTTTTTAAATTTATACTCTTTTAGATCAGGGAGATTAGAGTGCATCAGGCAGTTGTTGCTGATAGTCCATTCTAAAGCTGCCTCTTTCTTGCAGCACCTCACTGCATCCTTCAAAAAAATACAAAATAAAAACACTGTGCACCCAAAACAAATTTTTTGCATAAGTACATGTCCCCAAGGTCAGTGTCCAGCCCCCATGACATTTGGTTGACAATCTGTAACCTAATAGTCAAGAAAATTGCTATTATTGATTTTACAGATTTAGCTCTGATTGAGTTCAAAGGAGTTCAGATTTGATTTCCAAACTTATCTGATGCTCGCCAATTCCTGCTTGAACCAAACCCAGGTATGTTTGGCTCATCACTACCTAGAACCCTCACCTGCCATCTGGAAATGCTGTAAACCTTAAGGCAGGCACATAGCCATGAAAATAACTGGATGTACAGGGAAGGCAGCTACAGTAGGTCCACAAACCTACTCATCTGACTTCTCTTAGGCCTCTTGCACATGTGTGTAAAAAACGCCGCCTTCTTTACTGATTCTAAATTAGAGGCATTGTTGTCTATGGAACCATGCACACAGCTGAGTAAAGACCGGTAATACAACGTTGAGTACAGAGCAGTAAAAGAAAAATAGAACATTTGAGTGCAGTAATTTACTCGCATACATGTGTTTACACGGCTATAAGCATTTTTATGCGAGTATAAATGAGTATATTACAACACTGGCAAGGAAGAAGAATTTTACTCATCGATATGCTTACGCACCTATACTCGCTTATAGTCAACAATACTCAGGTCTTGACACTGTAGGACTTAAGCCCATATACCTAATACCATCCTTACCACACATACTCTCCCTCCAAAAACATCATGGGTGACTCAGACTAGTTCTTGGAGTAAAATGGCCTTGCGGCCTATTTATTAAAACGTATAAATTAACATATATATCATAAATAACTGTAACTTCTTAAATAACTTGTGAGGGTAAATTTACTGTAAGAACAACAACTATAACCCGGATCACTGGGGACAACCTCATTATGTTTTTACCTGCCAGTCGGAAACCCCTGCATTATCACAACCGAGTGACCTAACCTTTTAAACTCCTCCAGGTTAACCCTTAAGGCCTGAAGGTACAAACTTCAATCCCCATCCTTCCATGTATGGGTACCAGCAGAACCCCCCATCATATGGATGGGTACCATCCAACAACCCCCCATCCCCTGGATGGGTAACACATGTTACAACTTGTAACATAACTTATCCTATTAAAGGAAACTAAAAACAGCCACCGCACGAAAGGCGTAACCCCTTACCCTTGCGAGCACCTCCACACCCTCAGCCCTCTATTTATCCCGTCTTGTACGCCTAATGACCATAAGTCCGTCCCAACCTCATTAAGATGTACTCCATCGCTGCGTAAATAACGCCATGTGTCAACCTCCAACTCCCTATGACGAACGGCTAAACACCCATTCTTTATAAAAAAAAACGGCTCACCTCCTTATTAACTTTTATCCCAGCCCTGTCCACTTTTTTATCAGACCAAGCCCAACGCCATGACAACCTCCCTACCATATCAGACCACACTAAAACCATCTTTGGATATGCAGCTCTCAAACGCAAAAAATCGCACTTTATATCTCTGATAAGGTCCCTCATAGATCTGGCTCCCATGTCATTTCCTCCCACATGCAATAACAATACATCCGGGAGCTCTATCAAGACGAGCGAATTTATGAACTTCCCCCAGCACTCTATTCCACTGCATACCCGGGACCCCAATCCACCTGATGAGGGCCTCTTGTCTGGGAATCCGTAGCTGCCTGCCATTCGGCCGAACGTCAGCTCTCTTGGCCCCCCAAAACACATAGGAGTGCCCGAGTATCCATACAAGGCACACTTCTTGACCTGTTAACAAAATAAACAATACAAAAAACCACATGAACACTTAATACCCAACTCCTACTCGTAAACACAACCAAACTAACATTACAATTGAACCATGTGTGGGCGGACATATAGTTTAAATCTGTCAGAGTCCCATCTGCCAATACGTCTAATTACCTCCTGACTAAGACCCGCCCTAGCAGCCTCCGTGGCCGCCCCAATCCTGAAAGAATGTGAAGAGAACTGTAAAGGGTCACATCCCACCATAACCACGCATTTTTTAAAAACCGTTACAAACTGGTATTTTGAAAGACACGAACCGTCCTCATGTATCAAAAAGGGGCCTGATAAAGCCGGCCTCAACACCATGAAAGCTCCTACAATACTCACCGGGCATATACTACACTCAGCAATCTTCCCAAAGTCCAAATACCTACCTCTCCCAGCTTGATCCGTTTTTGACCTCCTAATCCATATACGAACCCTATCCACCCATACTTCAACCTCACCATGCAAAAGCCCGCCGGGAGCTGACTTTGACGGGCTGACCAGCTCGCTTACCCTCAGTGCCCCAAAGAAGGCCAGCGCAAACGCTGCCTTGAATAGTGCACATTCGTACCCAGATCTACCAACCCTTTCCAAACTCAGCATCAATTGTTTAAGCATTTCAAATGAGACGGGGCGCCTCCCATCCCTCTGTTTATACGCTTTCCTATATCCTTTAACTGCCTGCCGTAACCAAAAGTACTTAGTATGGTCCCGACTCCCCTACCATTTAAAAAGGAAGGCCAAACCTGCCAATTCGCGATTGATGGCAGCTGCCGAGATACCTTTTTCAAAATCCCTAATGATAAAATACAGCACTGCCTTGTCCACATTTCCGGATCATCCGATCCCATGCCCAAGTCATTCAAAAAGGCGAACCAATCCTTCCATACCTTAGAGTAGGCATTCCATGTAGCCATACTCACGGATTGCTGAATCCATTTTGCTGCTGTTCCAAAGCAATGTTCCATATCCAGCTGGGACAGGCGACCCCTTGTTGCTCGGCATCTGGTGCCAACCTCCGGAACCTGTCCCACTGAAAACGAGACAAAGCGTCAGCCAAGGTGTTCTCAGTCCCTGGTAGATGCACAGCATAAATGAATGCATTCACTTGCAAACAACGAAGTACTAGATGGCGCAAAAGCCTGACCACCGGCACTGATGCCGCCATCAGCCGATTAACCACTTGCACCACCCCCAGATTGTCACAATTGAATTGGACCTTAAGGTTCTTGAATGACTCGCCCCACAGCTCCATGGCCACTACAATGGGGAACAACTCCAAAAGTACCAGGTTCTTCAAGAACCCAGCCTCCTGCCAAGCCATAGGCCACCTGGCAGCACACCATTGACCCTTAAAGAAGGCGCCAAACCCCGTCGACCCAGCCGCATCTGTGAACAATTCCAAATCACAGTTGCTGATCGGCCCAGACATCCAAAGAGCCCTTCCGTTAAAAGACTCTAAGAATACCTGCCACACCCGTAAATCCTCCCTATGCTCTCTATTCAGACTCACGAAATGTGTTGGCGCCCGGGCCCCTGCAGTGGCGGCTGACAGCCGCCTGCAGAAAATTCGGCCCATGGGAATGATTCAGCAAGCAAAATTTTACTTACCCAACAAAGATTGGAGTTGGCGAAGCTGCAATTTTCTAACTCCAATGGTCCCGCGAACTTCCTCTTTCAACTTAAACAGTTTATCCTGCGGAATCCTGCATTCCATCCTCAGCGAATCTATCTTATTCCGAGAAATGTGATAGTCACCGCTGGACCCTCTGTTTTTTCCGGTGCTAGCGGCACCCCGAATCTCTCCGCTAAATATTGCAATGTCCCCAACAGCACTGCACATATGTTGGAACCCGCCGGGCCCACACATAAAAAGTCGTCCAAATAATGGATGACTGAATTGATACCTGCCACATCCCGAACAGCCCATTCCAAGAACGAGCTGAACGTCTCAAAAAGAGCACAGGATATAGAGCATCCCATTGGCAGACACCGGTCTACATAGTAGGCCCCTTCCCATTTACAGCCTAGCCATCTGAAACTGTCGGGATGTACTGGCAAAAGCCGGAAAGCCGATTCGATATCGGACTTGGCCATTAAGGACCCCTGCCCATATCTCCTAACCCATGCCACCGCTGCGTCAAAAGATGTGTATGTAACTGCACAATCTTCTGGTGCGATGGCATCGTTCACCGACCCTCCCTTTGGAAAAGAGAGGTTGTGTATAAGTCTAAACTTGTTCGGCTCTCTTTTGGGTACCATGCCCAGAGGTGAGACCACCAACCCCTGTATAGGTATTTCCCGAAAAGGGGCCCGCCATGCGTCCCAGTGACACCTCTTTTCCCAATTTTTCAGTAACCACAGTTGAATGCAGCAAGGCCGACCGCAGATTCTTGGCCTCGGGCGGCACCGCCGCCAGAGCACAAGGAATGAGAAACCCATTCTTAAAACCTGCCTCCAGCGTGGCGGCCGCTGCCCGATCTGGGTATCTATTGAGGAAAGGCAGCATCCTTTCCACCCGTACCGGCGTCCTCCCTCTTACTTGAAGTATCTCCGGCACGGCCCTTTCCTTTTTTAAACATTTTGCCCATGCATGGGATCCCGCGCAGCCGGAGCACAAGTGCTTGAAGCGACAGTTGGATCCAAATTTGCAGGTTCCTTCATTGAACTGCCAACAATAGCCCCATCTCTTCTCGGTCGGTTGTCCTGGGGCTGCTGAACCTCCGACCCCTGCCTGAAAAAACTGACAAGGGGCCCTCGCTGCCGTCATCAACTTCATCCACAAGCTGATGTCCTTATGATCCCAGCGTAGATTCGGTCTCATGGCCATCCTCTGACGAAATTGTTCATCATAGCGTAGCCACGCCATGCCCCCGTATGTCCTATGGGCCTTGCTAATAGCCTCCAGGTACACGAAACACGCTGAACAATTTTCCGGCGCCTTCTCACCTACCACCCTCGCCAAGATGGCAAACGCTTGTAGCCAATTGGAGAACGTGCGCGGGATTAAGCGATACCTACGCTTCTCTTCATCCTCCTTTTTCCCTTCAGCCGGTTTTAACCTATCTAGATTAAATTTTTCTAACGGCAGTAACGTGAAAATTTCCACGTATTCACCCTTCCATATTTTTTCCTTTATCTCCGCCTTTAAATGAGCCCCCAATGGGCCTTCAAAGCAGATATACACCTCACTCCTCGCCGCATCAGCTAATCTAACTGAATCTGCTTTTTTCTCCGTTGTCTTCCCCTGGTCCCCCGAAGTCGTAGCAACTGCTGCCGTATTGGGGGGCACCCCCACCGCAGCAACGGCCGCCAACGGCGAAACCGGTACTTCGCCCGAAAGAGGTGGGGCGGCCCCCGTCTGTGGGGTAGTCCTCTTTGTTGTCCACGCCGTAGCCGGACCACTTCCTGACCCTGATTCCACACGTGCTACTAGCTCTTTTAGACCTGTTAACAGCACCCGCAAACCCTCATTCCCTGTCTGGGGCACCACTGCTGGCGGTGGAGCCGGCCCGTTCTCAGCCCCTGACCCCGAACGTCCCCTCTGCTCATTACGCCCCAATAAGTTATGCAATAGAATAGTAACAGGATTAGAAGAATCGCACTTGGACTGGGCCCAACAGCCACCACTCCTGGAACCACCGTTGCCTGATGTCCTTGGTCGTCGCCTCTGTCAGACCCGGACAGCTCTCCTTCCGACCGATCGTCGCAGTTGTCCATCCTGCTGACTTCCTGTTGCACCCCAGCTGCGGTCGCAGTGGTTGCCGAAGGCCTGCGGTGCTGAGCTCGACCACTCCTCCCTTGATTACCGCCAGACCCGCTGGTCGCCCCTGGCAACGGACTCCTACGCCTACTGTTTTGCTGTTTTGCGGGGTGCGTGCTGACCGTCGATTCCCTCTACTCACACTGGCCCTGGTGACTCTGGCTGAACCTCCTCCGCCCTGCAGTGGACTACCGGCCCTCTCATTCGCCTGTGCCCCTGCGCCACTTGCCGCGGTGCGCTCTCGTGCGTCCTGATCCCTCCGTCCCTCTCTTGCAGATCCCTCGGGCTGTTGCATGCATCTACGCCTTGCAGGGGGGGAAGAGCCACGTGCATTGCTGGGCACCCTTCCCCCAGTCGCTCCGACCTTACACCGAGTCCCACGGGCCTCTCCTCTTCCATCCCTCTCCCTACCCTGTGTGCTGGGTGTCTGTGCCGCTCCTGCAGATAGCCCTCGCTGCTCAGATCGGGATGTGCCCAGGCCTGCCTCAGGGCTGTCTCTCTCCGGCGGCCGTGACCGCCGCGCACGAGGAGTTGTCGCCCCCCCCAGCTCACCGCTGTCCCGCCGTCAGCTGGCTGCTGCTGGAGCCAGTCCGCGCCGTTAGCGGCAACCGCCGCTCTCAATTGTTCCATAAAGCCCTCCATCGCCGCCATTATGTGTGAAGCAGGGGAAGATGAAGAGCGGTGAGGTGTGCTGACTAATCTCTTCCTCCCCCGCTCTTCGACTGACGTCACTTCCCCCTTCTCACACATCTCCTTACTTTCCTCAGCCAGCCCCTCCCCTTCTCTAAAAGGGGAAATCTTCTTTTCTTAAAAAGGCAAATGTGCAGTCCAGCACTGTCATGCCGTCTCTGCGCCTATGGTCCCCTTTAGCTCCGTGACTCTCTTTACACATAGCTTTTTTACTCAGGGACTTTCTGTCAACAAGTTCCTGAGTAAACATCACTAAATTATTACACCTGTGTGCAACTGGCCTAAGGGTGCTGTGTCAGTCCCTATGCATTAAACTTGTTGGTTCTTTGCTGTGTCTTTGGTTCTGACTGTTCTCCTGATTCTGTCTTCTGGACAGTTCTCTAATTCTTGGATTCCCCTTGCTGGCTGCTTTGTCTCACAGTGCAAATATTCTCATCCCTGCCCTTGAATGTTATTTTCACAAGGAAAAAAGTGTGCCCGTGACACACAAAAAATAAAAAGTATAACAATTTGCATTGTGCTAACATCTCAGGTGCAAATACCAAATTAGAAATTTACTGCAAAAAGTAAAATCTAAAATTGTGATTTTTAAAGCCCAACTAACAGGTTCAGAGATAAGATGTAATACTTTATCATATTCCTGGATCAGGCAGAGTCCCTCCTTCCATGTGTCCAGTGCTGCCACCTGTCTGAAGCACTCTCAGCTGAGGTTGCATGTTCACCTCCTTCACATATAGTTCAAGGTGCACTGTGCATGATGAGGCAAAGGGAAACCCCACATCCCACTTCAGGTAGAAGAGAACAATGCTGCAGCCTGTTGGACCGAGGGAGAGGGTAATTAGCTTATCCCTAAACCTCTAGACTAAGTGAGCATTTAACCCTTGCAATTAAGGGATGGGCCCCAATTTCGCTAAGCCTTACTGTTTGGTCCTATGATGCCTTCTTGATGCTCTCAGTCTAACTATGCCGTTGTGATATAAAGTAAGTTTGTAAACGACCACTTTCCACCAAGCTGACTGGGGCTCGGCCCCACATCTTCATGGGATAGGGTATGTACTTTGCCATATTGTGTAACACATACTCCAAGCCTTAGGCCGTACATCTCACAGTACTTACAATGGCCTGACCTGAGGTCCACTTTCTTGATTAAAGAATGTCAACACAGGATGCTTTTTCAACAATTTACTTTGTAACAACATGGTCAAGAACTTCAACATCTTCTCAACTATACCTTTCTTCCCTTTACAGTACAGAGCACATCTGTGCCACCGACTCAGACTACTAAAATCCAGCCATCTTTCCATATGTTCTTTCATGAGTTCCATAGCAGTGTGCATTCACATGTAGTCACTTTCTGGGCATAGGGTCAAAATGCCTATTACTCTCCAGGCTTCAAACCTACGTGCTGCAAGTCAGGGGTAGCCAGTTTCTATCCTCCTTCTGCTGAGGGCCCCATCCACACCAGAATATACTGTATACGCCACAGTACTCCATCCACTAGCATCACCTAGGAGAGTGGTGTCCCTAAAAGCGGTACTAACACCTATTTACAAGTTTAATGACCTTGTTACAAACTACTCAAAATTTAGCAAACACTTCGGGCATTCATATATAATTTTAATCATTCAGTAATGACTTGGTTAGCGTTGAATACCACTATTTCACACCTTAGTCTACTGACTCCGGTTTGCAAGCCATTAACAGAGGTTATTGTGCTTCCATTGTGCGTCAGTACACTAGTAGTAAGCCATAAGTAACCCTCAGAGAGAAGGTGCGCAGACTTGGTGCCCAGTCTGGTAGACCAAGATTAACTGTAAATGACTTTCCAGGGGTGTTATTCTTTAGAGGAAATGCCTGTTTTCTTTTTCCTAGAATCTAATTATTCCCAGCTGGTAAGTAGTCTTAACGGCTCTGGAAACTTGAGAGGGATTCAGGAAAGCCACTGTATTGTTTCTAATATAGAAAGCAAGGAAATTCTTGGATGAAGACAGATGTTATCTTGCTCTTCAAAAAAAAAATACAGACTTGACAGGAATTTGCATAGTACTATTACTATAAACCCTTTTCTTAAGAAATGAAGTGTAAATACACTCCCTCAGAAGTCTATCTTTCCTTACACCCATGTAGGAGTTATGCTACATCACACTTTATGTAAATAGCTCGTAGTCATTTATATTGAGATATGAATTCCATAGAAATAACTTCTGAGCAGGTGAAACCTAGACAGACATACTAGCTGACAAAACAATCCCAGCATACCCACTGGACAGACCAGGGATGTGCGGTGAGGTCAGTGGCTGGTGAGGCAGTGGCTAGTATCAGAGCCAGATACACACAGGTTGCATACGCCACAAACATAAGAGCGAGAGTAATAATTCTAGCACTAGACCTCCTATGTACCTATAAACACGTAACCTGTAAAAAAAATGTAAAGCGTCGTCTATGGAGATCTTTAAGTACCAAAGTTTGGCGCCATTCCACAAGTGTGCGCAATTTTAAAGCGTGACATGTTAGGTATCTATTTACTTGGCGTAACATCATCTTTCACATTATACAAAAAAATCAGGCTAACTTTAGTGGGTTTTTTTTTAATATTCACAAAACAGTTGCAACGACCACCATTTTATTTCCTAGGGTGTCTGCTAAAAATATAGATATATATATATGTATATACATATAATGTTTGGGGGTTCTGAGTAATTTTCTAGCAAAAAAATTATGATTTTTACATGTAGGAGAGAAGTGTCAGGTAAGGGGTAAATTACCATAAGTAAGTAATATACAAATAATTATTAAGCAGGTGGCTTAACGGACAAATGACTAAAGTTTGAAGTTAGAACTTCAAACCAGGTATTTCACAGTAAATAGATAAATAATAAATTATTATGGCTTTTTTTTTTTTTGAAAAGCCCGTGGTGTGTGAACACACTCCCAAAAACTCCACCCGGTGCCAAAAAAAAAGTACACACACATAAAGAGTGTAACACAAACCGTGCAACGGGTGTATATAAAGTATTCCGAAATCAAAGGACCTTGCCCTGATCCCCCAGGCAGGGCCGGACTTATTATTGGGCTTGACTGGGCTCAAGCCCGTGGGCCCTGTCCAATAGGGGCCCTGCGGCGCCCACACTATAGCCGAAAAACGGCTACAGCGCAGACGCCAATTGCCGGGAGGGCGTCCCTGGACGTCCTCCTGTTTACTTCCCCTCTGCGCGCCGCGGGGGCGCATCGGGGAAGTTCTGTGTTGGCCGTGTCCCTTGGACACAACCAATCACAGATCGTGCTTAATGGCCAATTACAGCAGCCATTTAGAACTCAATCGGAGTGTCCAATGGGAGGTGATCTCATATGTAAACATATGAGATCATCTCTCATCGCCGGCTCTCCCTCCTCACACAGAGACAGCGTGTGAGGAGGGAGAGCTTCCGTGCTGCAGCAGTGAGTGAACACTCACACTAGTTACAGTTACACAACACAACATAGTGCCATCTGTCCCCAGTGCCACCTATCGGTGCCAAATGTCCCCATCGCCATCTGTCCCCAGTGCCACCTATCAGTGCCAAATGTCCCCATCGCCATCTGTCCCCAGTGCCACCTGTCCTCAGTGCCACCTGTCAGTGTCACGTGTCATCAGTGCCACGTATCAGTGCCATCTGTCATCAGCGCCACCTGTCAGTGTCACGTGCCGTCTGCCGAAACAAACCCACCCAAGTACTAGGTGGGGCTCCCCCGAAGGGAGACCCCATGATAGAGGGCGAACCAAGCCAGAAGGCCATGTTCATCCCCTCCAAAGACTTTCAGGGCAAGTCCGAGGACCTACACCCTACCAGTCACACGTGCAAAACCGCGTACAAACAAAAAAAGACAAAAAAGTGACAAAGGGCTTTAAATAAAAGAGGTGAGGAAGAAGAAAGTGGAGGTAAGTGACCATTGTGCAATACAAGGCTCTGCCTCACCTGACTGCACATCCTTGGGACAGACTCAATCACAAAACAGGTTTTTGCAATACTTTTCCAAAAACAGGCTTCAGGTTTATACTTTAAAGGAAAGGTTCAATACAATATTCTTTTCCTAAATGCCAAATACAAGGATGAAACATAGTATGAAATATCACATTTGAAACTTCAAAAATTTACCAAATTATCAGATTGAAACATGGATGAAACATCTGAAATTATCTCAGCAACGAATGGTCAAAATTAGAATTGGTTTGGGGTTCTACTGGTGACCCACTGAGGACATTTCTTTGATATCTTCTCCTGTCTGCTTGTTCATTTCTGGCACAAGAAAATGCAGCAGGTTTTGATTGGTTCATATTGCTGCCCCACCCATTTCCATTGGTGCTCTGCAATATATTACAGAAGACTAATGCCAAAAACTCAGTTACTTAAAATTGAGTACATTTCAAATAAATGTAATATTTATTTTTAATAATTACATTTATTAATAATAAACATTTATTGATGTTTTTATATATAGACAAACATATTTATGTGTATCCTAAAAGTGCAGCTCTAATTAAAATTACCAAGTGCAAAACACCATATATGACATAGTGCAAAACCTTTAAAGCGAACAGAGAATCCAATCAAAATATTATTCAATCCAAAAATGTCCTTATGCAAAAAATGCAAAATATATTATATTCATAAAGTGCAAAGTTCATAAATTGATCAATACAGTGCAAACAGTTCATGCATGCCAGTGTCCCACACTGGATAGATCGATCCTGACGGCGCAGTGCTCAGACATTCACAGTTGTGACACCTTCACCATAAATCAAATAGGGGCTTACCAGGCAACCAGTGACCTTCCTTACTCAGGAAGATCATTCAGCGCTTATTGGGACCTCTGGTCCTCAGATGGAAATCCGGAAATGTTCCCCCGCCAGCCTCACTGTGTTCCTCTTATAGTGACAAGATGATCCAGCTCCAGTGGCGGCCCGTCCATAGGGAGTGCCTGGGCGCCGCCCCCCCTCCAGGCAGTCAAAAAAAAAAATGTAAAAAAAAAATTTAAAACTGGCCCTTTAAATATTTAAAAAAAAAAAAAAAGGTCCTTAAGTGCACTGTGTTCAGACGCCGGACACAGTGCGACGCCAGACACAGTGCACTTATGGGAAGCGCCACGTCTATCACAAGATGCAGATGTGGCGCTGCATTTGCGGGCGTTTAGCTTGCCTTGCAGTGCTTTCCGAAGCGCCGAGTAGCTTCCGCCTGGCGCTTGTAGTATATATTACTACGGCCGGGCGGTTTGATTGACATCTCAGTTTGATGTCACTTCCTGTTTTCTCTCTCCCATTGTGCCCAAGAGAGAGAGGAAACAGGAAGTATTAGGAGCAGACTGACTCTCCGGGCACCTGGAATCTGGGGTGCCAGCCTCTATAGTGATCCCTCCATCCACACCAACAGTATGACAGAGGACGCAGAAAATGATGAGGATGGCCAGCCGGGGAAGGTGAGGAGTTGTATCAGCTGCTCTAATGGCCTCCTCCCCTCCCCCACCCACCCCTCTCAAATTAAAGCCATCCTTCCTTCCAGCGACTGTCTGATCACCTAATGAGAATCCCTCCCCATCCCATAATGACAGCAACAAGTGCTTACAATCCGAGGTGTTGTCTCTGGCCAGGAGTGGGTGTCTACAGCATGATGTCCTACACATGACTACACATATGTTTGGGCTGCTTTATGTCTATGTCATGTTATATGGCATTTTATGTACAGGGCATGCTATGTAGGACATGCTGTGTATAGGACATGCTATGTGAAGGGACTTGCTGTGCAACTCATGATTTGTAGAGGATATGCTATGGGTAAAAAATTGTAGGCATAGGGCATGTTTTGTGGACGACATTATGTGCAGGACGTGCTGTATGTGGGACATGCTACGTGTATGTCATGTGTAGGACACGTTATGTAGAGGACACGCAATGTATATGTCTTTCTACATATATGTTGTGCTATGTGGAGGACATGCAATGTATATGTCAGGCTAGGTGTGTGTTTTGCTATGTATATGCCATGCTGGGTGTATGTTGTGCTATGTACAGTGGGGACGGAAAGTATTCAGACCCCCTTGAATATTTCACTCTTTGTTATATGGCAGCCATTTGCTAAAATCATTTAAGTTCATTTTTTTTCCTCATTAATGTACACACACCACCCCATATTGACAGAAAAACACAGAATGGTTGACATTTTTGCAGATTTATTAAAAAAGAAGAACTGAAATATCACATGGTCCTAAGTATTCAGACCATTTGCTGTGACACTCATATATTTAACTCAGGTGCTGTCCATTACGTCTGATCATCCTTGAGATGGTTCTACACCTTCATTTGAGTCCAGCTGTGTTTGATTATACTGACTGGACTTGATTAGGAAAGCCACACACTTGTCTATATAAGACCTTACAGCTCACAGTGCATGTCAGAGCAAATGAGAATCATGAGGTCAAAGGAACGGCCTGAAGAGCTCAGAGACAGGATTGTGGCAAGGCACAGATCTGGCCAAGGTTACAAAAAAAATTATGCTGCACTTAAGGTTCCTAAGAGCACAGTGGCCTCAATAATACTTAAATGGAAGATGTTTGGGAAGACCAGAACCCTTCCTAGAGAATGTATAAAAGAAATCTATACTGTATATAGACTATATAAAGATATATACATATATATATATATATATATATATATATATATATATATATATATATATATATATATATATACAGTGGCTTGCGAAAGTATTCGGCCCCCTTGAACTTTTCAACCTTTTGCCACATTTCAGGCTTCAAATATAAAGATATAAAATTTTTTTTTTTTGTGAAGAATCACCAACAAGTGGGACACAATTGTGAAGTGGAACGAAATCTTTTGGATTTTTGAAACTTTTTTAACTAATAAAAAAATGAAAAGTGAGGCGTGCAAAATTATTCGGCCCCCTTGTGTTAATACTTTGTAGAGCCACCTTTTGCTGCGAGCTGCTTGGGGTATGTCTCTATCAGTTTTGCACATCGAGAGACTGAAATTCTTGCCCATTCTTCCTTGCAAAACAGCTCGAGCTCAGTGAGGTTGGATGGAGAGCGTTTGTGAACAGCAGTTTTCAGCTCTTTCCACAGATTCTCGATTGGATTGAGGTCTGGACTTTGACTTGGCCATTCTAACACCTGGATACGTTTATTTGTGAACCATTCCTTTGTAGATTTTGCTGTATGTTTGGGATCATTGTCTTGTTGGAAGATAAATCTCCGTCCCAGTTTCAGGTCTTTTGCAGACTCCAACAGGTTTTCATCCAGAATGGTCCTGTATTTGGCTGCATTCATCTTCCCCTCAATTTTAACCATCTTCCCTGTCCCTGCTGAAGAAGAGCAGGCCCAAACCATGATGCTGCCACCACCATGTTTGACAGTGGGGATGGTGTGTTGAGTGTGATGAGCTGTGTTGCTTTTACGCCAAACATATCATTTTGCATTGTGGCCAAAAAGTTTGATTTTGGTTTCATCGGACCAGAGCACCTTCTTCCACATGTTTGGTGTGTCTCCCAGGTGGCTTGTGGCAAACTTTAGACGAGACTTTTTATGGATATCTTTGAGAAATGGCTTTCTTCTTGCCACTCTTCCATAAAGGCCAGATTTGTGCAGTGTACGACTGATTGTTGTCCTATGGACAGACTCTCCCACCTCAGCTGTAGTTCTCTGCAGTTCATCCAGAGTGATCATGGGCCTCTTGGCTGCATCTTTGATCAGTCTTCTCCTTGTCTGAGCTGAAAGTTTAGTGGGACAGCCAGGTCTTGGTAGATTTGCAGTGGTCTGATACTCCTTCCATTTCAAAATGATCGCTTGCACAGTGCTCCTTGGGATGTTTAAAGCTTGGGAAATCTTTTTGTATCCAAATCCGGCTTTAAACTTCTCCACAACAGTATTACGGACCTGCTTGGTGTGTTCCTTGGTCTTCATGATGCTCTCTGCGCTTTCAACAGAACCCTGAGACTATCACAGAGCAGGTGCATTTATACAGAGACTTGATTACACACAGGTGGATTCTATTTATCACCATCAGTCATTTAGGACAACATTGGATCATTCAGAGATCCTCGCTGAACTTCTGGAGTGAGTTTTCTGCACTGAAAGTAAAGGGGCCGAATAATTTTGCACGCACCACTTTTCAGTTTTTTAATTGCTAAAAAAGTTTAAAATATCCAATAGATTTCGTTCCACTTCACAATTGTGTCCCACTTGTTGGTGATTCTTCACAAAAAATTAAAATTTTATATCTTTATGTTTGAAGCCTGAAATGTGGCAAAAGGTTGAAAAGTTCAAAGGGGCCGAATACTTTCGCAAGCCACTGTATATATACACAGTATATATACAGTATATATATATAATAAAAAAAAACAAATAAATAAAACATTTGTAACAAGCGCACTCCATTTTCATACAATATTAATAAATCTCCTTCCACATGTTTCGTCACACCTCGTGACTTCCTCTGGAAGATACCCCAGAGGAAGTCACGAGGTGTGACGAAACCGGTAGGAGGAGTCTGGCTGACTGATGCACAAGGAACTAGGAAGTGCTGTGGAGAAAAAAATAGGACAGGGGGAACGCCGTACACTGGGACTGCAGACTGGAATACAGGTGACCATTTCACCCTTTCACACCAGCACAGCTCAATGCGGTTTTTAAATATATTAAATGTGAGTGTAATGTGATCTAAGCTGTTACCACTTACTACAGGCTTGTTTTTAAAGCCCTTAAGGTGAGGGCATACCTGAAGGGGAGAGTGCACATTGCATAAAGACACCATTTGTTTCATCTTTTTTCTTTGATATGTTTATGGACTTTTTCTTGCTTATCAATATTGAGGACTGTGTATAACACACACTGAGCACTTGCACTTTTTTCATCTGCTAATGAGCACCTGCGCTATAATTGGGGATATTTAACTTAATTATCCTATTATCTGTTTATTTTATATTACCATTTTTAGAGTTTTAGTATATTGCATAATTCTTAGCACCGCACATTGAGTACATATGTTTACATTGTCATATTTTGAGAAAGTGGTGAGTGCTGGCAGCTATTTCATAGTATTTTTTATTTATTTTTCTGGGTTTTTGTATTTTTTTGTTTTTTGAGTTTTTAGTTTTGGCAGCTCACGAGGTTTATACATATATATATATCTGCATGCTCGTCGTCCTCATCGGTGTCTTGACCTGACTGCAGTTCATCGTCCTAAACGACTTGAGTGGGCAAATACTCACATTCGATGGCGTCTGGCACTTTGGAGAGGTGTTCTCTTCGTGGATGAATCCCGGTTTTCACTGTACAGGGCAGATGGCAGACAGCGTGTATGGCGTTGTGTGGTTGAGCGGCTTGCTGATGTCAACATTGTGGATCAAGTGGCCCATGGTGCCAGTCGGGTTATTGTATGGGCAGGCGTATGCTATGGACAACAAACACAGGTGCATTTTATTGATGGCATTTTGAATGCACAGAGATACTGTGACGAGATCCTGAGGCCCATTGTTGTGCCATTCATCCACGACCATCACCTCATGTTGCAGCATGATAATGCGTGGCCTTATGTTGCAAGGATCTGTACACAATTCCTGGAAGCTGAAAACATCCCAGTTCTTGCATTGCCAGCATACTCACCGGACATGTCACCCATTGAGCATGTTTGGGATGCTCTGGATCGGTGTATACGACAGCGTGTTCCAGTTCCTGCCAATATCCAGCAACTTCGCACAGCCATTGACAAGGAATGGACCAACATTCCACAGGCCCCAATCAACAACCTGATCAACTCTATGTGAAGGAGATGTGCTGCACTGGTGGTGCAAATGGTGGTCACACCAGATACTGACTGGTTTTCGGACCCACCGGACCCCCACCCCCCAATACAGTAAAACTGCACATTTTAGAGTGGCCTTTTATTATGGCCAGCCTAAGGCACACCTGTGCAATAATCATGCTGTCTAATCATCATCTTGATATGCCACACCTGTGAGGTGGATGTATTATCTCGGCAAAAGAGAAGTGCTCACTAACACAGATTTAGACAAATTTGTGAACAATATTTGAGAGAAATAGGCCTTTTGTGTACATAGAAAAAGTTGTAGATTTTTGAGTTCAGCTCATGATAAATAGGGGCAAACACAAAAGTGTTGCTTTTTATACTTTTGCTCAATATATATATATATATATATATACACATACACTTGATGGTATTATGGACAGCTGCTACCTTACCAATTGCTAATGTATCCATTGATGTTGATATTTGTCAAAAAGTGTTATCCATGTTGCATGACCCTAGCTGATGGGTCACACCACACTACGGATTCACACCTACTTAGCTATAACACACTCAATTTGCAGGGAAAAAAGTGTTTAAAGAGCCCAAATAATTTATACATAAGGAACCTAATTTACGGCGAAATTCTTTATTGCCAGGAAGGCGTGTTTGTATGTGAGAAACCCACTAAATTAAGGTACTGATGGGGGACACTATGTTTTATCCCGTTTGTGCTCTATGAGTCGACGGTGCTCACTAAACCTGGTGCACAAGAACGTACTGTCCTGCCTACATAGAAAAAGACCATATGGACACTGTATTCCATACACCACAAACTGGGTACTGCAACAAATGAATTGTTTGATCTCAAAAACCTATCCATCTCTTCTGTTGAAGGTTGTTTTTTTACCGTGAGACAGGAAGCGACAGGCCTTACACTTGTTTAGTTTTTCATCTATATGATCCTGTCATGTGAAGAAACATAGGGATGTCTTTAATCCTTCACTGTTCATTTCTAATCCGACTGGGGTCAATCATACTCTTTATATTATTGGCCAGCCTGAAAATCACTTTAGGCCTCTCTCTGCTCAGAGCAGGGTCCTGCCCCAGCATAGTCCAATGTTTCTGGATGCCCTTTTTAATGGCCCAATGTTGGTCATTACATCTGTTTATAAACAGTATATCCTTAAAGCCCTCTGTAGGTGATTTTAACCTACTGGTACCCTGACCATCTCTGTACCTATCAACCACTGTCTGGATATGGTCCTTTTGCCTGAAATTTGTTGGTCAACATCTCAGCTTGAGAAACATAATCTGCGGTGTTGAAACAATTCCTACGTAGCTGGAAAAACGGGCTATAGGGTATATTGTCTTTCCACCTGTCATGATGGCAACTCTTTCTATGTAAGTAGGAATTGCCTGCAGTTTCTTTGAAGTGGGTCTTGGAAATTATCTTCCCCTTCTGATCCCAAGACAACTCTAAATCCAAAATGACAAGAGAATTGGCATATACTACATGAGTAAATTTAATCCTGTAGGTGTTGGAGTTGCAGTAAGAAACAAACCTGGCAACTGTCTCAAGTGGGCCGTCCCAGATGAAGAGCACATCACCAATATAACACCCATAATATACCAGATGCCTAGCAAATGGGTTCTGGCTCTAAATATTATACTTTTCCCAGAAACCCATAAACAGATTGGCATAGCAGGGTGCAAAATGTGCACCCATAGATTGTACCGGATATCTGTCTCTAGAATGACCTGTTAAATTGGAAGTATTTTTGCTTCAGGGCAAACTGGGCGCATTGGAAAATTAATTCAGACTGGGATGGATGCATGTAATTGGTTTATGATAGAAAGTATTCAACAGCCCGTACCGTAGTCCCCCTCCTGGAGGATTGATGTATAATGAGCATACATCTAATGATAGCCATAGAGGAATAGAGGAATCCCTAATATAAGCTAGCAAGGAAAGGTTGGAGAAATATGTCCACATATTGTGACAATCTACTGGTCACCCCATCCATGCTGGCTAAAATCAGTTTCCCTGGTGGGCAGCCCGGGTCCTTATGGACCTTTGGTAGAAATACAGTGTTTTTAAAACGTTGTTTCCTGATCTACATACTGATACTCATTCATGGTTAATGGATAGAAAAAAATAAGTAGACATTTAGCAAGATTCAGTAGACATTTAGCAAGATTCAGCAAGCACTTAGCTTTGGAAGATAAATGGGATGAGCCCTGTTCTGGAAATGCCTGCTAAATGTTCAGTAAACACTTGCTGAATATTCATACTGTACTCCCAGTTTAGTATAGTGAATGTGCTTAAGGCAATGATATGTTAAAGTTATCCTCTTCTCCCAAGCTTGCCTTCCCCAAAATCGGATGCCAGGCAGTGGCATTGCTGAGAGTGGGCAGGGGGTGACACCATCCCGAGGGCGGTGGGGGGTCCTGGAGGCAAGGCTGTTCAACCGGAACATGCCGGAGCCACGCTAGCCCTGAGTGAGACTCCTCACTCTCACTCCTACTGCTGTGGCTGCCTCCTTTCACTATACACAAGCCTGCTACCAGAAGAGTGACAGTCTGAGCAAGCAACTCTCCGGGCGGCTGCACACAGAATCTTCCTCTGCCCACCGCCCAGGTGCATGAGTGAAGGGGTGGCTGTACTGATGGAGAAAGGGATTTATTCTGAGGGGCGGTCTGCACTGATGGAGGGGGTGGTTTATCCTGAGGGGGGTCTGTACTGATGGAGGGGGGTGGTTTATCCTGAGGGGGGTCTGTTCTAAAGGAGGGGGGGTGGTTTATCCTGAGGGATGGGTCTGTACTGATGGAGGAGGGGGGTCTGTACTGATGGAGGAGGGGCATGGTTTATCCTGAGGGGGGATCTGTACTGATGGAGGAGGGGGTGGTTTATCCTGAGGGGGTCTGTACTGTTGGAGGAGGGGGGTGGTTTATCCTGAGGGGGTCTGTACTGATGGTGGAGGGGAATGATTTATCCTGAGGGGGGTCTGTACTGATGGGGGGGTGGTTTATCCTGATGGGGGGTGTGTACTGATGGAGAGGGGGGTGGTTTATCTTACGGGGGGTCTGTACTGATGGAGAGGGGGGTGGTTTATCCTGATGGGGGGTCTGTACTAATGGAGGAGGGGGGTGGTTTGTCCTGAGGGGGGGCTAAACTGATGGAGGGGGGTTTGTCCTGAGGAGGGTTGTACTGATGGAGGGGGTGGTTTGTCCTGAGGGGGTTTTGTACTGATGGAGGGGAGGTCTATACTTAGTGTAGGGGGTCTGTACCGAGGGAGGGGGGTCTGTACTGAGAGGCGACTATAGTTGGTGGGGGGGGTGACACCAACACTAGTGATGCCACTGGTGCCAGGCCCAAGGGAAATGTCCATACTGCAAGACTGATACAAGAAAACAAACTCAGACGATGTCACATTCAGCTGATCTTTATTGCAACCACAGGGCAGTTACTGTACTAGGGTGACAGCGTGCACTCATTGTATTCAGAGACTCTGATTAAAACCAGCAGTCTCTCCCTGGGTGAGTGTATTAGGATTGCAGAACATCTCCCCTCCATAGCAGAGGGGAAAGGTTCTGTAGTTAGTGATAGCACTGCTTGAATCAACTCTGCACACAGCAAAAGCTTCCTGGATTTCTGGCAGAGCCACGTAATTTTTTGAACTTATCAAACATATATAACAAAAACTTTCAATGGTGAATTTAACAGACCAAAAGGAAGTAAGAGATGTCTATTGTTATGCCCCGTACACACGGTCGGATTTTCAGACGGAAAATGTGTGATAGGACCTTGTTGTCAGAAATTCCGACCATGTGTAGGCTCCATCACACATTTTCCATCGGATTTTCCGACACACAAAGTTTGAGAGCAGGCTATAAAATTTTCCGACAACAAAATCCGTTGTCGGAATTTCCGATAGTGTGTACACAAATCCGATGCAAAAAGTGCCACGCATGCTCAGAATAAATTAAGAGATGACAGCTATTGGCTACTGCCCCATTTATAGTCCCGACGTACGTGTTTTACGTCACCGCGTTCAGAATGATTGGATTTTCCGACAATTTTGTGTGACCGTGTGTATACATGGCAAGTTTGAGCCAACATCCGTCTGAAAAAATCCTAGGATTTTGTTGTCGGAATGTCCGATCAATGTCCGACCGTGTGTACGGGGCATTAGGGTTGACACACAGATTGACTATGACAGTGTGTGAATTAGACTGCAGGAAGCTCCCAGAAATGCACCATCCCTTCTTACAACTGTGGTTCTCTATTAAAACCAGTAATTGGGAAGCTGAGAGCACAATAGTAGAGATGTGGGTGAGTATTACTCTCCCCAATGTAATCAAATCCCAGACTGTTTTTTTTTTTTAGTGAAGGAAGGATCTGAACAAACCAGAACAATCTAGATTCCCTAAAATGTTTTTATTAAACTTGTGTAACCTTCTTTGGGGGTTATGAAAAATTACCTCTCCTCCCCAAACAGGATATTGTGCTAAACCTGAAGGTAAATAAGAGAACCAGAGCATTTGTTAAGTGGAAGAGTGGGTTTAATAATAAAGTTGGCAGTGTCTCCACCCAGGACAGGGCCAATGTGGAGGGGATTCCTTTCCTGGAAAATTAATAAGTAATCTAATCAAAGTAGATGGGAGCAGAGAAACTGCTGCATCAGCATACAACATTAACCATAAGTGTGTAGATGCACACCAGTATGGAAATAATAAGAGCTTTATACAGTATAAGAAAAAAATTACATGCATGCAATGTACAAACAGGTTTTATCATCAAAGGGTCCAACAAGAGTCCTGGTGGATTTTGCACATATACCCAGGTTTATATGGTTATTAATAGAGCTACCTCCAGATGAATGTTGCAGCAAAGTTCAGTTGCAGGAGCCTCTGAGAATGATTGTGATGTATTGACTGTTCCACTGTTGGAGACCTGAAGACAAGATCAGCAGAGATAGGAGATCCTTCAATGGTGTCCAACCAGCCTGGGACACTGTCATGATGACCTCAACTATCAAGCGGCCTTCAGATGCCTAACCAGTCTCCAGCCTATGCCAGTTATTGAGCCCTGAGCTAAAACTAGCTAAAGAATGTATTCAAATCTATTCTAATTATTCTCTTTCTTCCCCCCTCTATCTCTTTCTCTCTCTTTTTAACCAATACCTCCAAAAAACATGTAAAAATCCATAAGTGATGTGCTTGTGCTAAGCCTCTCCAGAAATCCAGAGAACGCTGCAACAATCCATCTATGCACGACGATATATGTCGGCACTTTGAAGAGGAATATAGTTGTTATGGCAGCAGCTAGCTGCCATAACCCTGGTATCCTCTTCTTCAGTGAGCGTGCCGGTTTCAGATAAAAGTGGTCCCTGTGGTGGATTCGCCATGAGATCACTTTTATCGGGCGCAGGAGAGGGCCCCCCGTCATACTCCGGTCGTTTCCGCAACTTACCGGAGCCATCGGTAGCAACAGAGACGATCGGGTCCTCTTCCATGCTTGGCTGGCTGCCGACTGAAGGGAAGATGGCCCCTGCTTGGCTCCATAGCATGGGAGGGCTGAAGCGACATCAAATGTCACTCTTGCCCATAGCTCTTAAAAGAGAAATTATTATTTATTTTTTTTCAAATGACTTTTTTTTTTTTATTGCATTTTAGTGTAAATATGAGATCTGAGGTCATTTTGACCCCAAATCTCATATTTAAGAGGTCCTGTCATGTTTTTTTTTTTCTATTACAAGGGACATTCCTTGTAACAGGAAATAAAGTGACCCAAAAACATTTTTTTAACTGACAGTGTAAAAAATTAAAATAAAAAGCAAAATAAATAAGAAAAAAAAATGTAAAGCTCACCGTCCTGCCATACTCATATGAAAACGGTGTTCAAACCACACATGTGAGGTATTGTCGCGATTGTTAGAGCAAGAGCAATAATTCTAGCCCTAGACCTCCTCTGTAACACAAAACTGATTTTTAAGGGTAAAAGTTTGTCGCCTTTCCACGACTGTGTGCAATTTTTAAGCATGACATGTTGGGTATCAATTTACTCAGCGTAACATTATCTTTCATAATATAAAAAAATGGTCTAACTTTACTGATGTCTTATTTTTTAATTAAAAAAAGTGTATTTTTTCCAAAAAAAGTGTGCTTGTAAGACCGCTGCACAAATACGGAGTGACAGAAAGTATTGTAATGACCTCCATTTTATTCTCTAGGGCAGTGATGGCGAACCTTGGCACCCCAAATGTTTTGGAACTACATTTCCCATGATGCTCAGGCACTCTGCAGTGTAGATCAGCATCATGGGAAATGTAGTTCTAAAACATCTGGAGTGCCAAGGTTCGCCATCACTGCTCTAGGGTGTTAGAAAAAAACCAATATATAATATTTGGGGATTCTAAGTAATTTTCTAGCAAAAAAAAATGATTTTAACTTGTAAACAACAAATCTCAGAAAGAGGCTCGGTCCTTAAGTGGTTAGCATATATATTATTTTGAAACTAGCACCACATTCTTCTACACCAGTGATTCTCAAACTGTGTGCCGTGGGAGTTTTGAAAAATATTTAAAATTGCTAACGTTTTGAAACTTTGAACATATCGAAAAATTAAATGGTAAATTTATGTCGCAAAAGTTAAAAAAGCAACATATATAAAAACGCAGTCTCTGTCAGTCTATCATTCATTGGTTCCGTTTGTCACGTGAGACTTATGCGAGATCTCGGGAGAACTCGATTGCTCTAATTATATTACACTATAATAATAGAGACCATTCTATTCCAACTTTGATGCTTGTAAATAAAGTTTGTTCATTGTTTAGCGATGGAGAAATACCTAATCAAGTCTGGAACTCTGAAAGAGAAACTGTTAAATGAAAAGCAAGGAAGCAAGCGAAAGTACAAAGAAGATTACAATCGCTTCAATCTGATTTGCTCTCGAAAGCAAGCACATCCTTCACAGTAAATGTAAAATTAAATATAAATGTAAAAATAAATAAGTTCTTCACCACAAAAATGGTTAAATCTTTTCAGGTGTGCCGTGAAAATTTTTAGATCTTTTTGGTGCGCCACAAGACTTAAAAGTTTGAGAAACGCTGTTCTACATTCAACTATCCCTTAAAGCTAAGAACATGTATGAGCTGGTATCCACATTGCTGGAAGCATTTTTTCATTTTTTATTAATAATAAATGTTATAAAAATAAAATTAAATTTGTTGTTATTAAATGTCACTGGATTGGCAGATTAGAACCTTCTAAATGTACTTTAAGGAATGAAAACTATAAAAAAAAAACAAGAAAGAAGAAGAAAACAAAAAAGTCATGGATACATTTTAATTTTAGATCACAAAGGGGAACTATTGACTAAGATTTTAAACAAAGATTACAAAAAGAAATAAGCGTCAGTCATATCTTCATACAGTTATGGATTTTGATTGCCATCTAGTGGCAACATTAGATTATTGCTGTTAGTTTAAAGTACTGTACATTCTACAGGGTAAGCCAAAAGTAGGTATAAATTACTGAACGGATCATGGCAGGATCAGGGGAGGTATACATTGACAATCAGATCATGGCATTTTTTTTTTATAATTCTATTAAATAATTTTTCATTTTCATGCATTTTCTATTTCTCTGCTTTACAGGTATTGAAAATGATATGTCCAAAAGTAGGTATACAGTAATGATCAGGTCATCCCTAGAACTCTTCCTTAACACTGTAACGCTGTTTAGTCTCTTGGGGGGTTTACAATACCCTACAGTGGCTTGCGAAAGTATTCGGCCCCCTTGAACTTTTCAACCTTTTGCCACATTTCAGGCTTCAAACATAAAGATATAAAATTTTTATTTTTTGTGAAGAATCACCAACAAGTGGGACACAATTGTGAAGTGGAACGAAATCTTTTGGATTTTTGAAACTTTTTTAACTAATAAAAAAATGAAAAGTGGGGCGTGCAAAATTATTCGGCCCCCTTGCGTTAATACTTTGTAGAGCCACCTTTTGCTACGATTACAGCTGCAAGTCGCTTGGGGTATGTCTCTATCAGTTTTGCACATCGAAAGACTGAAATTCTTGCCCATTCTTCCTTGCAAAACAGCTCAAGCTCAGTGAGGTTGGATGGAGAGCGTTTGTGAACAGCAGTTTTCAGCTCTTTCCACAGATTCTCGATTGGATTCAGGTCTGGACTTTGACTTGGCCATTCTAACACCTGGATACATTTATTTGTGAACCATTCCTTTGTAGATTTTGCTGTATGTTTGAGATCATTGTCTTGTTGGAAGATAAATCTCCGTCCCAGTTTCAGGTCTTTTGCAGACTCCAACAGGTTTTCATCCAGAATGGTCCTGTATTTGGCTGCATCCATCTTTCCCTCAATTTTAACCATCTTCCCTGTCCCTGCTGAAGAAAAGCAGGCCCAAACCATGATGCTGCCACCACCATGTTTGACAGTGGGGATGATGTGTTGAGTGTGATGAGCTGTGTTGCTTTTACGCCAAACATATCGTTTTGCATTGTGGCCAAAAAGTTTGATTTTGGTTTCATCGGACCAGAGCACCTTCTTCCACATGTTTGGTGTGTCTCCCAGGTGGCTTGTGGCAAACTTTAGACGAGACTTTTTATGGATATCTTTGAGAAATGGCTTTCTTCTTGCCAGATTTGTGCAGTGTACGACTGATTGTTGTCCTATGGACAGACTCTTCCACCTCAGCTGTAGTTCTCTGCAGTTCATCCAGAGTGATCATGGGCCTCTTGGCTGCATCTCTGATCAGTCTTCTCCTTGTCTGAGCTGAAAGTTTAGAGGGACAGCCAGGTCTTGGTAGATTTGCAGTGGTCTGATACTCCTTCCATTTCAAAATGATCGCTTGCACAGTGCTCCTTGGGATGTTTAAAGCTTGGGAAATCTTTTTGTATCCAAATCCGGCTTTAAACTTCTCCACAAAAGTATTACGGACCTGCCTGGTGTGTTCCTTGGTCTTCATGATGCTCTCTGCGCTTTCAACAGAACCCTGAGACTATCACAGAGCAGGTGCATTTATACAGAGACTTGATTACACACAGGTGGATTCTATTTATCACCATCAGTCATTTAGGACAACATTGGATCATTCAGAGATCCTCGCTGAACTTCTGGAGTGAGTTTGCTGCACTGAAAGTAAAGGGGCCGAATAATTTTGCAGTTTTTTAATTGCTAAAAAAGTTTAAAATATCCAATAGATTTCGTTCCACTTCACAATTGTGTCCCACTTGTTGGTGATTCTTCACAAAAAATTAAAATTTTATATCTTTATATTTTGAAGCCTGAAATGTGGCAAAAGGTTGAAAAGTTCAAGGGGGCCGAATACTTTCGCAAGCCACTGTACATCAGTGGTTTCAACCTCAGTCCTCGAGTACCTCCAACAAGTCATGTTTTGGGAATTTCTCTTAGATAAAATAGCAGTCCAAAATACCACTGACTTTGATTTAAAGCACCTGTGCAAGGAGGGAGGAGTCAGATGTGGGTGGTTAATTGGACCAGCTGCTGATCCCGGGATGCCGGACGTCTCCTCCTCCAGCTCCGGCGTGCGGCTGAGAGCAACCCTGTCCCCTCGGTAGATTCGACCGCCCCCCCCCCCCCCCGCGCGCGCTGGAACCAGGGAGCCCCGGAGCTCGATGACCCTCGCCGTGCCGCCGCTAATCCCCCGCTAAACCCCCGTAGGATACCGGGCACGAACCCCCCAGCCACACCAAAAGCCCTCCGGGCTAGTGCAGACACGCCGGGAGGAAAAGGAAGCAGACAGCAGCCAAGCTGGGAGAGAACCGAACTGAAGGGCTGCACTGCTCGTAGAAGCAGCTGACACAGGGAAAAGGAAAAAAAAAAAGAGCTTGGTAAGACCGTTTAAAATCTGACTGAGGGGGTAAGTGCCTTCCTTTTTTTTTTTCTTTCTCTCAAAACAACTTGTGAGATCCCCCTTCTCTGCAGGGGACTGGGAACCATAGACTAAAACCGTGAAAAGGAATATTATAACTCTGTGAATATGCTAATGTAAACTATCCCCTCTGTTGAAGGCTATTATTTTTCTAGGACTCATAACTGATCTTACTCAGCGACAAAACATATGTATCTAGTCTCACAGTCACATATATGTTTGACAGAACGGGCTCTCACAAGCTGCAACTAAAAGCTAACCTGCCTCACACAGTTTAAAAGTGGACATGTATTGCAATCTTTGTGTATGTTAGTGCGGTCAGTTCATACATAAAACGCACCTCTGATGATAACCGAGAACGGGACTTGCTGGGATTGTGGTGGTTGAAGGCGGCTGACCGGCAGGACTTGTAGACTTGTAGAAACTGCCTACTGGAGGGTCATCGAGTTGGAGGGTCTTCCCCTCCTCTCCCCCCTGATCGTTCCCACCCCCCCCCATCTACCCCTGCCTGGGCCTACCGCTCACTCCCAGGGGACTTAAAATTATAGCAAGGGTATTGTCCCATCACAGGGAGTTAGAGCTACCCTCAGAAAGATCAGGGGCATACGAAAAATACCCGACCCGAAGGGGGAGGGACCTCAGAAGAAAGTAACCCTTCGGTGACTGCAAACTGTACCGGTGAGGGGTGGAATAAAGATTGTATCAACACACAGAGGATCACACCGGAAGGACACAGATACTTACCCCGCAGGAGCCCCAGGATTAGCAGCATAATGAAGGGAAGGGGAGGGAAAGCGGCAGCGGCCAACACGGCTAGTAGTAATAGTAGTAATAGAACAAGTGTGAGCCCGGGTGCTATAAGGAAATACATGGTCCAAGATGGGAATAAAGGGAGCCCAGGGAAGGCTGGCGGTTCCAAATGCAAAACCCCTGAACCCCTACCCAAAGTCAGTACACGAAGACAGTTAGCGGAGATGGATACCAACACTCTAAGTACGGAGACAAGGGCAGAGACTGCAGAGGACCCCAGGAAGAGAACCAAGTGGCAACAAAAAGGGAGATGGCAGAAATGTTCGCAAGGCTAGAAGCAATTATCAAAAGCGAGATCGGAGCAATCCGACAGGACATGGGCCATACACTAAAAAGAGTGGAAGAGCTGGAAATAACAACAGATACTCAGGGAACGGAGATAAAAGCCTTCAAACAGCAAATAGAAGAAATTCAAAGAGAACAAAGGAACCTCCGGTACAGACTGGAAGACCAGGAGAACCGTAATAGGAGGAAGAACCTGCGGATAAGAGGCCTGCCCGAAAAGGAAGGGGGGAAAGAAAACCTCCAAGAAATAATAGATCAAATTTTTGGAGATCGCCTGGATCCAACTGAAAATAGACCTAAGATCAAGTTAGATCGGGCTCACAGGATAAGGAAGCCAGTGGAGATCAGGGGAGATGCCCCACGAGATGTAATCGTCCGATTTCACAATTTCCAAGACAAAGAAAAGATAAAAGCAAGTATAAGAGCAAACCAACAAGTGAAATACGGAGAGGGAAGCCTACAGATCTTCCCGGATTTATCCGCAGAGACCCTAGCCAGGAGAAGAACCCTCAAGCCACTCCTAGCCCACCTCAAAGCAAATGACGTTCAATACTCATGGGGCTTCCCGGCATGTCTGACTGGACACAAGGAGGGCCGCTCGGCGACACTTAGGTTCCCAGAAGAGACACAAAAATTCTGCCAACGCTTGGAAGTGCCACTTGTGGAAATTCCGGGGGGGTGGGAAAAATCCGAAACTCAAGAGAATAGGGAGGGGATACCTGCCTGGAAACCAGTTACTAATGTGAGGCGACCGTAATTAGGAGACACAGGATTGTAATATGCTCACAAATAAAAAGAAAAAAGAAAGAAAGGAGAGAAAGAAGGGACGAAGAAAGAAAGGAGGGGGGAAGAAGGGAGGAAGAAGAAAGAAGAGAAAAAAAAAAAGAAAAAAGAAAAAAAAAGGGGGGAGGGAGAATGGCGGGGGGAGGGTTGGCGGGTGCGGGTTCCGGGGGGGGGTGGCGAGGGGGAGAGGGGAGGAGGGCGGGAGTCGGGTACTCAGGGGAAAGTAGGCAGATCCAAGGATGGTACCCCCGAGCTCAACCTCTAGGGGGAGAACCGGGGGGCCAGGAGGAGTGAGTGGGGCCACGGTTAAAAGGGCCAGGCGAAGGTCCGTTACCCCAAGGGGGGGGAGGGAGGGGGGAGGTGGGGGGATGACAGGGGGGGGATGGGGGAGGGATGGGGGGAGGGGGGTGAGGGCAAGACCGGTGGGCGTGGCACTACTCCCCGCTCTCCAGATCCGAAAGAGAGGTTCAGCCAACGAGGGGGTGCGTCAATAGGATGGCTGGGATAAACTTAATCTCATATAACGTGAGGGGCATCAACTCTCCCGTGAAGTGCGCAAACATAGTAGGAGAGTTGGGGTTCCTCAAAGCGGAGGTAGTCTTCCTGCAGGAGACGCACTTCCTCGTGGGTAGGGATGAGCCGAACACCCCCCGGTTCGGTTCGCACCAGAACCCGCGAACGGACCGCAAGTTCGCACGAACGTTAGAACCCCATTGACGTCTATGGGACTCGAACGTTCGAAATCAAAAGTGCTCATTTTAAAGGCTAATTTGCATGGTATTGTCCTAAAAAGGGTTTGGGGACCCGGGTCCTACCCCAGGGGACATGTATCAATGCAAAAAAAACTTTTAAAAACGGCCGTTTTTTCGGGAGCAGTGATTTTAATGATGCTTAAAGTAAAAAAAAAAAAGTGAAATATTCCTTTAAATATCGTACCTGGGGGGTGTCTATAGTATGCCTGTAAAGTGACGCGTGTTTCCCATGTTTAGAACAGTCCCTGCACCAAATGTCATTTTTAAAGGAAAAAATCTCATTTAAAACTGCTTGCGGGTTTAATGTCATGTCGGGTCCTGGCAATATGGATGAAAATCAGTGAGACAAACGGCATGGGTACCCCCCAGTCCATTACCAGGCCCTTTGGGTCTTGTATGGATATTAAGGGGAACCCCGCACCCAAATTAAAATAAGGAAAGGTCCCTATATACTCTGAACAGCAGTATACAGGCGGTGCAAACAAGACAGGGACTGTAGGTTTGTTGTTAAGTAGAATCTCTTTGTAATTTTGAACATTTTTAATGTGTTTAGCTCCAGCCAAAAAATCTTTTCTAAGCTTTTTGGAAAACATAGGGAAGGGTTATCACCCCTGTGACATTTGTTTTGCGTCTTTCCTCCTCTTCAGAAGATTTCACCTCACTTTTTTGTCCCAATGAAAAATGTTTTTTGAAAATTTGGGTTTTTTTGTGGAACAAGGATTGGAAAGCATCAGTGGAAAGGAGAAATTGTTTTCCCATATTAACTCTTACATGAGAGAATTTCCCTTCCTATGGGTAGATTTCATCTCACTTCCTGTTGTCTCCTTCCGTTTGCAAGTAGGAGTCGTTTGTAAGTTAGATGTTTGAAAGTAGGGTCCTGCCCTATATACTCAGCAGAAATTTGGGCCTTAGGTGTTGCTGTGGCCAAAACACTGTAAGCCCTCACAGGGCCCTGCTGTGAAATATTAGATCAAGAATTGTAATTACATGCCCCTGTTGAACAGGAGCTGAAAAATTAGGCCTTAGGCACTGGTGCTGGTGCCACAACACTGCAACCCCTCACAGACACTCTAGTTGGAACGCAGGAACGAGCACTGCTGCAAAGTATTGCATCAAAAATTGTAATTACACGCCCCTGTTAGACAGGGGCAGAAAAATTGGGCCTTAGGCACTGGTGCTGGTGCCACAACACTGCAACCCCTCACAGACACTCTAGTTGGAACGCAGGAACGAGCACTGCTGCAAAGTATTGCATCAAAAATTGTAATTACACGCCCCTGTTAGACAGGGGCAGAAAAATTGGGCCTTAGGCACTGGTGCTGGTGCCACAACACTGCAACCCCTCACAGACACTCTAGTTGGAACGCAGGAACGAGCACTGCTGCAAAGTATTGCATCAAAAATTGTAATTACACGCCCCTGTTAGACAGGGGCAGAAAAATTGGGCCTTAGGCACTGGTGCTGGTGCCACAACACTGCAACCCCTCACAGACACTCTAGTTGGAACGCAGGAACGAGCACTGCTGCAAAGTATTGCATCAAAAATTGTAATTACACGCCCCTGTTAGACAGGGGCAGAAAAATTGGGCCTTAGGCACTGGTGCTGGTGCCACAACACTGCAACCCCTCACAGACACTCTAGTTGGAATGCAGGAACGAGCCGTGCTGCAAAGTATTACATCAAAAATTGTAATTACACGCCCCTGTTATACAGGGGCTGAAAAATTGTGCCTTAGGCACTGGTGGTGGCGCCCAGAACCAAAAATGTTCTTACAAGCTATCAGCGTGATGATTGAGGAGGAAGAGGATAATTACTCAGGGATAATCACTCAGCATCAACATAGGCAGTCTTTGAAGGGATCTGAAAAAAATTATTCAGTTACATCAGCATCAGGTGCTTGGTAGCTGGTGGTGATCCAAGACTGATTCATTTTTATGAAGGTCAGCCGATCGACCGAGTCAGTGGACAGACGCACCCTGTGATCGGTTACCACGCCTCCAGCAGCACTGAATGTACGTTCCGAAAGAACGCTGGATGCAGGACAGGCCAGTAGCTCAATTGCATACTGTGCAAGCTCTGGCCAGTGATCCATCCTCAAGACCCAGTAACCCAGAGGATTTTCGGTGGGAAAGGTGTCCAAGTCTGATCTTGCCCCTAGGTATTCCTGCACCATGTAAAACAGACGCTGGCGATGGTTGCTGGAACCGATCATACCTTGGGGCTGCGGACCAAAAAATTGTCTGAACGCATCGGTCAGACGGCCACCTTCTCCACCGCTCCTTCTTTGACTGACCGAAGCCTCAGCAACACGTTGTCCAGAAACAGGAGTTTGTAACCTCCCAGTCTCTGGGAACGCGTTGCACAGACCTTTCTGCAAGGCCTCCCGAAGATGTTTCATCCTCTGCTCCCTCTGCGATGGCAAGATAAGGTCCGCAACCTTACCCTTGTAACGTGGATCAAGGAGGGTTGCCAGCCAGTATTGGTCCTTCTCCTTGATACCACGAATACGAGGATCCTTACGCAGGCTTTGCAGGATCAGGGAGGCCATGCAGCGTAGGTTTGCTGAGGCATTCGGTCCGGAGTCCTCTGGGTCACTAAGGACAACAACGTCCGCAGCCACCTCCTCCCAGCCACGTACAAGTCCATGTGTTCCTTGGGACTGATCCCTTAAAGACTGCTGATGCTGAGTGCCAGGCTCCACCTCCATACTGACACAATCTTCCTCCTCCTCCTCCTCCTCCTCCTCGTCCTCTTCCTGTGTGATCGGCGGGCACGCAGGAACACTGTCTGGATAAAGGGGGCCTTGAGAGCTAAGGAAGTCCTCCTCTTCCTGCCTCTGTTCTGCCTCAAGTGCCCTGTCCATTATTCCACGCAGCGTGTGCTCCAACAGGTGGACAAGGGGGACAGTGTCACTGATGCATGCACTGTCAGTGCTCACCATCCTCGTGGCCTCCTCGAATGGTGACAGGACAGTGCATGCATCCCTGATCATGGCCCACTGGCGTGGGGAAAAAAAACCAAGGTCCCCTGACCCTGTCCTGGTGCCATAGTCGCACAGGTACTCATTGATGGCCCTCTGCTGCGTGTGCAGCCGCTGCAGCATGGCCAACGTCGAGTTCCACCTGGTGGGCATGTCACAGATTAGGCGGTTCTTGGGCAGGTTAAACTCCTTTTGGAGGTCCGTCAGCCGAGCACTGGCATTATATGACCGGCGGAAATGCACACAGACTTTCCTGGCCTGCCTCAGGACATCCTGTAAGCCCGGGTACCTGCCCAAGAACCGCTGCACCACCAAGTTAAGGACGTGAGCCAAACAGGGCACATGGGTCAGTTGTCCCTGTCGGAGGGCAGAGAGGAGGTTGGTGCCATTGTCGCAAACCACCATTCCTGCCTTAAGTTGGCGTGGCGTCAACCACCTCTGAACCTGCCCCTGCAGAGCTGACAGAACCTCTGCCCCAGTGTGGCTCCTGTCCCCCAAGCACACCAGCTCAAGCACCGCATGGCATCTTTTGGCCTGCGTACTTGCGTAGCCCCTTGAACGCCTACGGAGCACCGCTGGTTCCGAGGAAGAGGCCATGGAGGAAGAAGAAGAGGAGGGGGTGGAGGAGAGAGGTGTGTCACAATCAGCATTTTGGAGGCGTGGTGGCGGAACAACCTCCAACACTACTGCACCTTGTCCTGCATCCTTCCCAGCTGCCAGCAGAGTCACCCAATGCGCCGTGAAACTTAAGTAACGTCCCTGTCCATGCCTGCTGGACCATGAGTCAGCGGTAATATGCACCTTACCGCTGACCGCCCTGTCCAGCGAGGCATGGACATTGCCTTCCACATGCCGGTAGAGAGCCGGAATCGCCTTCCGTGAGAAAAAGTGGCGTTTGGGTACCTGCCACTGAGGAACCGCACATTCCACAAACTCACGGAAGGGGGCAGAGTCTACCAACTGAAAAGGCAGCAGTTGAAGTGCTAGCAATTTTGCCAAGCTAGCATTCAACCGCTGGGCATGTGGATGGCTGGGAGCAAACTTCTTTCGGCGGTGCAGCAGCTGGGGCAGGGAAATTTGCCTGGTACAATCTGACGTCGGTGTACCAAAAGCAGATTGCCCACAAGTACTTGGCTGTGACACACCTAATTCTACACCTTCATTCCTCTCACTGCAGGTCTCAGAGAGGACTGAAGGTCTAGTGGGGTTGGAAATCTCAGCTGATGAGGAGCAAGGAGAGATCCTCTTTGTTCTTTGGTGTGGGTCTTTCAGATACGCTTGCCAACGAACTGCATGGCAGGTCAACATATGTCTGGTCAAGCATGTGGTACCCAAGCGGGAGATGTTTTGGCCACGCGAGATACGCTTGAGACATATGTTGCAAATAGCAGCGGTGCGATCTGATGCACTCGTCTCAAAAAAGGCCCACACCAAAGAACTTTTTGAATAACGCGCAGAGACTGCAGCGCCCTGCACATGTGGAGCTTTGGGGTGTGATGCAGTCAATGTGCTGCCCTTAGGCTGGCCCCTGGAGGGCATCCTGCCTCGTTGGTGATGTGCCGCCTCCTCCTCCTCCTCCTCCTCCTCTCTCCTATCAGGCACCCACGTTGAGTCAGTGACCTCATCATCCCCTCCCTCCTCATCACTGGAGCAAACCTGGCAGTATGCTGCAGCAGGGGGAGCATGACTGCCAGATTGCTGTCCTTCTTGGGCACCCCCTCTGTCCGTGCTCATGTTACTGCCTTCATCGAGCTCAGTATCATCATCAGAGCCTTCCAAACGCTGGGCATCCTCCTGGAGCATGTACCCAACACTGTGGTCAAACAGTTCGAGGGAATCCTCATGAGGACATGGTGGAGCTAGGGAAGGAGTCACTGATGACATTGAGCTGAGGGAAGAGGCCGCTGCTTTGCCAGACAAAGCACCCTGGGCATGGGTGAGAGAGGATGAGGAGGATGAGGACGGCTTGGTCATCCACTCGACCAAGTCTTCCGCATGTTGCGGCTCAACACGGCCAGCTGCCGAAAAAAAGGCCAAGCGTGTCCCATGGCCACGTGCTGATGAGGATGCACCGTCTCCACGACCAGCACTAGACACAGAGCCTGCTTGCCCTCTCTTATTGGCTTGTGACTGTCTGCCTCTCCTTCTTGGCCTTCCAGACATACTAATGGCCTGTAGCTGCACTAAGCTGGGATAGAACACCTGTAATTTTCTTCAGGTAGCTTTATATACTGTAACCAGACAAGCCTGCCTGTCAGTAGGAAGATAACAGGAACGGATCTAGCTGAACACTGTGAGCAGGACACACTGTACTAAATGTAAATAGTCTAGCTGCCTGACCGTGGTACTAATAGGATCAAAAAGAACACCTGTAATTTTCTTCAGGTAGCTTTATATACTGTAACCAGACAAGCCTGCCTGTCAGTAGGAAGATAACAGGAACGGATCTAGCTGAACACTGTGAGCAGGACGCACTGCACTGAATGTAAATAGCAGGAACGGATCTAGCTGAACACTGTGAGCAGGACGCACTGCACTGAATGTAAATAGCAGGAACGGATCTAGCTGAACACTGTGAGCAGGACGCACTGCACTGAATGTAAATAGCAGGAACGGATCTAGCTGAACACTGTGAGCAGGACGCACTGCACTGAATGTAAATAGCAGGAACGGATCTAGCTGAACACTGTGAGCAGGACGCACTGCACTGAATGTAAATAGCAGGAACGGATCTAGCTGAACACTGTGAGCAGGACGCACTGCACTGAATGTAAATAGCAGGAACGGATCTAGCTGAACACTGTGAGCAGGACGCACTGCACTGAATGTAAATAGCAGGAACGGATCTAGCTGAACACTGTGAGCAGGACGCACTGCACTGAATGTAAATAGCAGGAACGGATCTAGCTGAACACTGTGAGCAGGACGCACTGCACTGAATGTAAATAGCAGGAACGGATCTAGCTGAACACTGTGAGCAGGACGCACTGCACTGAATGTAAATAGCAGGAACGGATCTAGCTGAACACTGTGAGCAGGACGCACTGCACTGAATGTAAATAGCAGGAACGGATCTAGCTGAACACTGTGAGCAGGACGCACTGCACTGAATGTAAATAGCAGGAACGGATCTAGCTGAACACTGTGAGCAGGACGCACTGCACTGAATGTAAATAGCAGGAACGGATCTAGCTGAACACTGTGAGCAGGACGCACTGCACTGAATGTAAATAGCAGGAACGGATCTAGCTGAACACTGTGAGCAGGACGCACTGCACTGAATGTAAATAGCAGGAACGGATCTAGCTGAACACTGTGAGCAGGACGCACTGCACTGAATGTAAATAGCAGGAACGGATCTAGCTGAACACTGTGAGCAGGACGCACTGCACTGAATGTAAATAGCAGGAACGGATCTAGCTGAACACTGTGAGCAGGACGCACTGCACTGAATGTAAATAGCAGGAACGGATCTAGCTGAACACTGTGAGCAGGACGCACTGCACTGAATGTAAATAGCAGGAACGGATCTAGCTGAACACTGTGAGCAGGACGCACTGCACTGAATGTAAATAGCAGGAACGGATCTAGCTGAACACTGTGAGCAGGACGCACTGCACTGAATGTAAATAGCAGGAACGGATCTAGCTGAACACTGTGAGCAGGACGCACTGCACTTAATGTAAATAGCAGGAACGGATCTAGCTGAACACTGTGAGCAGGACGCACTGCACTGAATGTAAATAGCAGGAACGGATCTAGCTGAACACTGTGAGCAGGACGCACTGCACTGAATGTAAATAGCAGGAACGGATCTAGCTGAACACTGTGAGCAGGACGCACTGCACTGAATGTAAATAGCAGGAACGGATCTAGCTGAACACTGTGAGCAGGACGCACTGCACTGAATGTAAATAGCAGGAACGGATCTAGCTGAACACTGTGAGCAGGACGCACTGCACTGAATGTAAATAGCAGGAACGGATCTAGCTGAACACTGTGAGCAGGACGCACTGCACTGAATGTAAATAGCAGGAACGGATCTAGCTGAACACTGTGAGCAGGACGCACTGCACTGAATGTAAATAGCAGGAACGGATCTAGCTGAACACTGTGAGCAGGACGCACTGCACTGAATGTAAATAGCAGGAACGGATCTAGCTGAACACTGTGAGCAGGACGCACTGCACTGAATGTAAATAGCAGGAACGGATCTAGCTGAACACTGTGAGCAGGACGCACTGCACTGAATGTAAATAGCAGGAACGGATCTAGCTGAACACTGTGAGCAGGACGCACTGCACTGAATGTAAATAGCAGGAACGGATCTAGCTGAACACTGTGAGCAGGACGCACTGCACTGAATGTAAATAGCAGGAACGGATCTAGCTGAACACTGTGAGCAGGACGCACTGCACTAAATAGTCTAGATAGAAGATAACAGGAACGGATCTAGCTAAACTGAATACAGTGTATATATATATATGCAACACCTGGGATGCATATATATACACAATACACTGTAAGTGCAGCTAACTGACTGACTGTTCTGCCTAATCTATCTAACTCAAATCAAATGACACTGTCTCTCTCTCTCTCTATCTCTCAGCACACCGGAACACACACTACACAGGGCCGCCGTGCAGGCGGCCTTATATAGTGTGGGGTGTGTACTAAATCCCCTGAGCCATAATTGGCCAAAGCCACCCTGGCTTTGGCCAATTACAGCTCTCTCTACTGACGGCGCTGTGATTGGCCAAGCATGCGGGTCATAGTGCATGCTTGGCCAATCATCAGCCAGCAATGCACTGCGATGCCGCAGTGAATTATGGGCCGTGACGCGCCACACGAATTTGGCGCGAACGGCCCATATCGTTCGCAATTCGACGGACGGTCGAACAGCCGATGTTCGAGTCGAACATGGGTTCGACTCGAACACGAAGCTCATCCCTACTCGTGGGTAGGAATCAAAGAATACGCTCGAGGGACTTCCCAAACTGGGAATACGGGGACACCCCAGTTAAGCACTCAAAGGGTATAGCGATAGGCTTTGCCAAAAACATTAGGTTTGGTGTAGATGAAAGAATGATTGACCCTGAGGGACGGTTTCTATTCCTCAGGAGCAAGCTTAATGGGGTGGAATGCACGCTGGCAAACATCTACTGCCCAAACACCAACCCCGGGGGGTACCTATTGGGCATCCTTTCAAAGCTGGAAAGTTTTAAAAGGGGGAGGACCATCATTGCAGGAGACTTTAATATATGCCTTGATCCAGGGAAAGATAGTACGTCGTGGGTCCGTGGGACCGGAGGGATATGGATGAACAAACTTAAAAGGAAGCTGCATCAATACCAACTGTTAGACATTTGGAGGTTGCAGCACCCGAATAAAAGAGATTACTCCTACTACTCCCACGTACACTCGACGTACTCTAGGTTAGATTTCTTTTTGGTGGAACATAGGCATGTGGACGAGGTAGAAGCCACAAGAATAGGGTCGATTACATTTTCTGACCATGCGCCAGTGAGCCTTCTGTGGAAAGCAAGTAAAGGAGGTCAGCCTTCCAGCAGCTGGAGATTAAACAAGGATTTATTGCACGATAGAGACATAGACCAGCGCATTAAAGAAGGACTCTACTTCAAAACCAATTCGGTTGAGGAAACTTCAGAAGCTGTAGTTTGGGAGGCCCATAAAGCCTTTATCAGAGGCATCTTAATAAAAGCGGGCTCAGAAAGGAAGAAAAAGGAAGCCAAGGAAAGATTAGCCATACAGAGAAGTATTTATGAGTTGGAACAACGACATAAGCAAACGGGAGAAGAGGAGATATTGGTAGAATTACATAAAAAAAGAGAGGCCATGCGAGAGCTCATAGAAATAGACAACCGTAAGGTATATAATCGGGTAAAGAAAGAAAGATATATAGGAGGCAATAGACCCGGGAGGCTCCTGGCTAGGGTCCTAAGTAAAAAGAAGAATAAGAATTATATCGATAAAATAAGAACTAAATCAGGCGAGACGGCCTATAAAGACAATGACATTGCTAGGACCTTCCAGGAGTTCTATGGGGGACTGTACGCTATAAATAAAAAAATTAGCACTGAAGAGAGGGCAGAAAAGCAAGGGAAAATTAAAAAATATTTAGAAGACAGTGGCCTGGCTAAACTTTCAGAAAATGAACAAACTAACTTGGAAGCCCCATACACGGAACTTGAAGTGAGGAAAGCGCTCAAAGGGTTGCAAATGGGAAAAAGCCCAGGTCCGGATGGACTGACGGTGCTCTACTATAAAAAATACCAGGACCTCCTAATACCAAGAATGTGCTCCTATATGAATGACGCCGGGGAAAAAGGGGAATTGAGAAAGGAAGCCTTAGAAGCCATAATAGCAGTTATCCCAAAGGAAGGCAAAGACAACACAGTATGCTCAAGCTACAGGCCGATCTCTCTCCTAAACGTCGATACGAAAATTTACGCTAAGGTAATCGCGGACCGACTAAAACCCATAATAGAAAGGATAGTGCACCCAGATCAGGTCGGGTTCGAGTCAGGCCGACAAGGCAGGGATAATAGTATCAAGACCCTCCTGGCGGTGTAACAGATGAAGAAAAATGGAGTCCTAAGTCTACTCTTGTCAATAGACGCTGAAAAAGCGTTTGATAGGGTAGACTGGAACTTCATGATGGGTACACTAGAGGAGATGGGTTTCGGGATCAAGATACGGAGAAGAATAGGGGCATTGTATTCGGGACCCACTGCTAGAGTAAGAACAAACGGAGTCCTGTCAGAGCTGTTCGAGATGTATAATGGGACAAGACAGGGGTGTCCGCTCTCCCCCGTCTTGTTCGTATTAGCCTTAGAGCCTCTACTAGAGACGATCAGGCGGTGCCCGGACATTAGTGGGGTAACGATAGGTAAGGATCAATACAAACTAGCCGCATTTGCGGATGATATCCTCTTATACATAACACGTCCAAGGATATCCCTCCCGAATATAATGTCAACCCTGTTAGAGTATGGTAAGCTTTCTAATTTTAAAATAAACCCAAATAAATCGGAAACACTAACCTTTAACACCAGTAAACCCGGAGATCATTCATATCAGAAGCACTTCCCCTTTTTATGGGGGCAAAAGGAGTTAAACTACCTAGGGATCAAGATCACAACCTCGTATGAGACGCTTTTTCACGCCAACTTCATACCACTTCTTAATGAGATTAAGCAAGAACTCAGTAGAATTCACCTAGGACAACTATCCTGGGGTGGGAGAATAAATATATATAAAATGGTTGTGTTGCCAAAAATTACCTATATAATGCAAATGTTGCCAGTGGCACTTCCACAGGCATACTTGAGAAAACTGCAATCAATTTTTCTAAAGTTTATCTGGAGAGGGAAAGCACCACGTTTAAAATTTACACAATTGACAAAAGCGAAGGGCCATGGGGGATGGGGAGCACCAGATGTGTGTAAGTACTATGAAGCTATAGCTCTAGCCAGAGTAATTGATTGGGTAAAAAATAAAGCAGATAAACACTGGGTGAAAATGGAGAGGGAGATTAGTAATGCAAGGTTGAATAGAATAATCTGGATACCACCACACTTAAGAGAATTTAGTTCCGATACGCACGAGATCACTAAACATGCACTAAAGATATGGGACAAGGTTCACAAGAAGGAGCACTGGGGATACAATTCCCCTTTAATGTCACTTAAGGATTCAGCATACTTTGCACCAGGGAGGGGGGAGTGGTTTGGGAGTTGGCTATTAGATGAAAACATACAGTTAAAAGATGTTATGCAACAGAACAAAATATGCACATACCAAGAATTAAAGGAAAAAAGAAGTTTGCTGGTAATAAATACCTGGCGGTACAACCAACTGAGTCAGTTTATCAGATCCCTCCCAAAACCAATTAGATCAATGGGAAACCTACGCCCACTAGAGAAAATGTGCCTGGATAAGGACAGGAAGGGGGGGTTTTCCCAGACATATAGATTACTGATAGGACTAGGGAACACGGAAACCCCCTCTTTTATAAAGAAGTGGGAGAAGGAGTTGGGGAGGGAGCTTACTCCCCCAGAGGGGTCATTGATCCTAAGCAGAGCAACAGCTACGTCTGTCAATAGTAAAATCCTGGAGTTGAACTATAGATGCCTAACCAGGATGTACTTGACCCCAGAACGCCTGAACAAATTCCAGAACGGACCCCCACAATACTGTTGGAGGGGGTGCAAGGAGGTGGGATCAATGACCCATATCTGGTGGCAATGCCCGATAATAAAAATATTCTGGATAGAGGTGAGGGGATTTATCAAAGACATAACAGGAATCAACATTCTAGACGACCCTTGGGTTTGCCTATTTCACCTGAGCGAAATGTCCAATAAAGCCTATCTGAGAACGTTACTGCCGCATCTTTTAGATGCGGCCAAAAGCCTGATACCCAAATACTGGAGAAGAACAGAGAGACCAGCTATGAAGGATTGGTTAGAGAAAGTTAATGAAATACACAACCTAGAATATTTAAGATATAGTGAGGGGATGAAAATGGGCGCCTTCGAGGAAAAATGGAAAAGGTGGGAAGAGTTTAAAGTGTCCCTGAGAGCGGCAGAAATATGGACAGCCGAGGCAAGAAGATAAAGAGATAAAGAGACCCAGAGAGCAACAGCCTAATGACCTCGGAAGCTGAAACAGAGGGATTGGATGAAGATAGGGAGAGAAGGGGGGGGGGCAGGAGGGGACGCACGGTCTTGGGGGGGGTTAGGGGGGGTAGGGGGGGGATGGAGAGAAATGTATAAAGATAAAATGTTTAAATACAATGTAAACAAGCTTTGCAAGGGAAAAAAAAAAAAGTACAATCAGCATTACCACGATGATGAGAAGCAGGAATGGGATGAAGTTGAAAGTACTGATAACTGAAAAACGATTCCCAGACAAATAATCTTGCTGAGTGGAAAAAAAATAAAAAAAAAATAAAGCACCTGTGCAAGATAAAGCTAAACCTGCAAACATGGCTTGTTGGGGGTACTTAAGGATGGAGGTTGAAAACCACTGTCCTACATCAACATTGCAACATTCCTGGATCCTGTCCTTGATGATGTGAGACCCAGTAAAATACATATTCTGGTTAGCATCAATGTCCATAAATGCTTGTGAGATTAGCTCTTTCAGTTCTACCACTGTTTTGGGCTTCCACTTAAAAACCTTATCCTTTACTACTCCCCCCTCCCCCCCCAAATCAGGTCAGGTGAAAGTGGCAGTCAGTCAATGATGCAATATCTACCAATCCAATGCTGTAAGAATGTTTCATCAAGGTACAGTAAATCCTTACTAACAAAGTAAAATAAGGAGGGGTCCTAATATAGTGTATAATAATATATAACAATGTATAATGTAGAAGTAATGCATACCTATTTTTAGCAGACCCTGTAATATATATATATATATATATATATATATATATATATATATATATATATATATATATATATAGAAATATATATATATATATATATATATATATATATATATATATATATATAGAAATATATATATATATATAGAAATATATATATATATATATATATCAGGTTGGCTCTCCTGGGCGAATCGCCGTCATTGTACATCAGCCGCTTTAAAACCACTAGGGGGCGCGAGCGTGACAAGAGACCAGAGCCAATGCGTGTGGCTGGCGGCCGAGATGTCTGCCGGCCACCTGCGATTGCTCCTGAGAGAGACAGAACGGGGATCTGTCAATGTAAATAGACAGATCCCTGTTCTGTCAGGGGAGGAGAGACATCTGCTGTTCCTAGTGATCAGGAACAGCGATCTGTCTCCTCCTCTAGTCACTACACTCTACCCACAGTTAGAAACACCTCCCTAGGGAACACTTAACCCCTTGATCGCCCCCTAGTGTTAACCCCTTTCCTGCCAGTGACATTTATACAGTAATCAGTGGCTATTTTTAGCTCTGATAGCTGTATAAATGTCATTGGTCCCAAAAAAGTGTCAAAAGTGTCGGATCTGTCCGCCGCAATGTTTCAGTCCTGCTAAACATCGCAAATCACTGGCATTACTAGTAAAAAAAAAAAAATCATAATAAAAATGCCATAAATCTATGCCCTATTTTGTAGACGTTATAACTTTTGCGCAAACCAATGAATTTTTTTACCAAAAATATGTAGAAGAATACATATCGCCCTAAACTGATGAAGAAATTTGTTTTTTTACATTTTTTTTTTTTATATATTTATTATAGCAAAAAGTAAAAAATATTGTTTATTTTTCAAAATTGTCACCCTTTTTTTGTTTATAGCGCAAATAAAAAAACACAGAGGTAATCAAATACCACAAAAAAAAAACCTCTATTTGTGGGAAAAAAAGGACGTCAATTTTGTTTGGGTACAACATCGCATGACCGCGCAATTGTCAGTTAAAGTGACGCAGTGCCGTATTGCAATATCATATGGTTGGTATCCACACAGAACCCTGGACCGGCACCTGACTCAGCCTCTCAGAGATTATTTTACTTTAACATTATTGGCTTGGCTTATATACAGCGGCATCACTCCAATTTGTTTAATTTCAACTTGAAAAAAAAAGTTTTTTAGATAGTTTTGGCTATGACACCTGATTTTTTATCTAGCAGTATTAAGACAGAATTGAGTGGTGGCAGTAGTATCCATAATATAACTAAAAGCTATAGGAATGTTTACTCCTCCAAAAAAATAAAGCTAAAGCCCCAAACATTGTAACAAATTGCTAAACAGTGGCACCTAGTCTAAAAGTGCAGAGCAAAACAGGTAGTAAACAACTGTGTAAATACAAATTTAAGTTTCAGAAGTTTGAGAAGCGATGGGGGATATTTACTAAAGCTGGTGCACACAGAATCCGACACAGAAAAAGTGCATAGTAACCAATCAGCTTCTAGGTTTTATTGTCAAAGCTCAATTGAACAAGCTGAAGTTAGAAACTGATTGGTTACTATGTACAGCTGCACCAGATTCTGTATGCACCAGTTTTAGTAAAGCTCCCTTAATGAATGCAATCAATTGTGTCAATCACATGGAAACCATCTGTGTATTAATTACAAAAAAAAATTTTATACTATAAAGTGAGAACAAAACATAGGTACTCTTCATTTTTACTCATCTCACGAATTCCGCTCCACTACCGTGTCATACAAGGACCCCCTGTCAAAGAGTGGTCACATTGTGCATAATGGTTATGCATGCCACAGATCTAATAATGTAATAGGAGCCCACCACTTCTTGTTAGGAATCACCTTTAAGCATCACATGTCAAAACAGAGTGGACAAAAACCCTTAAACACTACAACCCAAGATTTCATTACTATGGATTGTCTGGTGTCGGAAAAACCTGCAAGAAGTGACACATAAGCATGCAGAGGAAGGAGAGAGTGGCCAGGAGTCACAGTAGGTGCTAAGTTAATTTTGCATTTCAAAGGTTTACAACCACTTTAACTGGTTCCCGACCCTGTCACGCAGATATACTGCGGCACAATGGCTCTCCTGGGTGAAATTTTGTACGGGTACATCCTACTCTTTTTCGGCCACCAGAGGTTGCGCACACGCGCCCGCTGCATGGCTGGGGACCCGATGTGCGATCACGTGCACGAGCGCCAGCATGGGGATTTGTGTTTGTAAGCACACAAATCCCTGAGCTGTCAGAGGAGAGGAGCCATATCGTTTCTTCCTACTAAGTAGAAAAAAACGATATGTCTCCTCTCCTAGTCACTCCTATCCCCACACAGTTAGAACACACCGAGGGAACACACAATTAACCCCTTGATCTCCCCCTAGTGTTAAACCCTTCCCTTTCAAATGACATTTACACAGTAATCAGAATTTTTTTTAGCACTGATCGCTGTATAAATGCCAATGGCCCCAAAAAAGTGACAAAAGTCTCCAATCTGTCTGTCGCAATGTTGCAGTACCACTAAAAATCGCAGATCACCGCCATTACTAGTAAAAAATAAATAAAATAATAAAAATGCCATAAAAATGACATACATCTTTCCCATAGTTTGCAGACACAATAACTTTTGCGCAAACCAATCAATATACGTTTATTGCGATTTTTTTTACCACAAATATGTAGAAGAATATATATTGGCTTAAACTGATGAAGAAATTTGTTTTTTTTTAAATCTGGGGGATATTTTTTATGGCAAAAAGTAAAAAATATTGGTTTGTTTTCAAAATTGTCACTATTTTTTTGTTTATAGCGCAAAAAATAAATACCGCAGATGTATTCAAATACCACCAATAGAAAGCTCTATATGTGGGAGAAAAAGGATGCAAATTTTGTTTAGGTACAGCATCGAACGGCCGCTCAATTGTCAGTTAAAGCGACGCAGTGCCAAATTGTAAAAAGTGCTCTGGTCAGGAAGGGGGTAAAATCTTCCAGGGCTGAAGCAGTTAAGCACTATTGGTAGCTGTATTTTGAACAAAAGAGACAACAGCCAGCCTTTAATCTAAAAATCAACATTAGAGTGTATATACTTTACAGGAAAAAGAACACCAAAATATTGTAGGGAGCCCATGCACAGTATTTAATCTGATATTACACCCTCCATTTTTAAGCATTTTCAGCAGCTGACTCAGTCACTTACTGAGTATGCAATTTCTTTATCTTATAATCCTTGTGTATGTTCTAGTTTAAGTTGGTGCTATTACCACTGCCCCATAGTTCCTTTTTCAGGGTGGCTCCTTTCTCTTGCAGTACCCTTCGGAGCCACCCTTGCATGTAGGGACTAGAGCTGTGTCTCCTTTCACTGTGTGCATCAATAGAAACACATAGCCCTGTATCCTAGGATGACAAGGCACTCCCCTGCTCTTCCCTCCTCCTCCCGCTCCCTTCTTCAAGCTACCAGACCAACTGGAGACTGCACTGTCTACTATTTACTTTTTCCTGTAAAGATTGGAAGTTCAAGGAAGCAGCACTAAAAGAGCTGGAACCAGCAGCATTGAAAGTTGAAAACTGCAAATGATAGGGTAAGAATTTTAACAAATAGTTTTTTGGTTAAGTTTATTTTATTGTGCTCAGTGTTCAGACATGAAATACCGTATTAACAAAGCATATCCTTCAATACTGTGTACTTGCCTCTATTCAAAGCACTGAGTGTGATTTCTCTCTGCTGTCCCATTCATCTGCTATCTGCATAAGTGACTTCTGACAGGATAGAGAGCTCTAGTACACAGCCTGTGACTGAAATCCTCAGTTCTGCATGTCCTCCTTGTACTGTGTGAGGGGGGGGGGGGGGTTGTTGTTCCTTCCGTCCAATCAGGGCTCAGAGCTACTCTCATTGAGATCTGCACTGTGGGTCTTCATATCCCCACCCCTGCTGGAGCTGCATTTGCTCTGTGTGTTTTTAACAGAAAACAGCAGATAAACAGATACAGCTTACAGATACAGGAGGATTTGTGTATTACCTGATGCTAATGACTTTACTTGGTATATGTGAAGGTTTTTAACCATTTTAATACTACTTCAAGCAATTCTACTTTGTCACATGTTAAATAAATGAGGCAAGTTTATAATCCAAAAATCAACATTAGAGTGTATTATTTCATTAAATAAACCAAAATATATCATATGATATATAATATCAAAATATTGCGCTGACTCATTACAGAGTATTTAAGCTTTTTTACTAGGTACTTTTTTCAGAGGGAGTCACTGGGCAGCTTTAAATTAAGACAACAGATTTGAGTGTAATTATTTTACAGAAAAAAATACAGAATAATATTGTACTGACTCCATGCACATTATTTAGGTACTTTTACTAGGCCACAATTTAATGGAGAGAAACCAGGTTGGTTTTAATCAAGCAATTACAGGTAGTGCACAATATTTTGGAGTGACAATAGCCATAGATATTCTTAAATGCCAGAGCAGTGGAATAGGTCACAAACTAGAAGACACAGAGCATGATTAAACTTGCAGCAAACACTGCAATTTTGGTGGCTGAGGATCAGTTGGGGAAACATTATGTGTGGCACCTTAGCAATGCCTGATCACCAGAATATGAAAATCAGAGGTGTAATGCAGGATCTCAGCCGCAAAAAAAAAATCACATTTTGCGGCTGAGGCCCAGCTGCAGGAAAATTATGTGTGGCACATTTGCAATTCCAGTGCACTGGAATAGGGCAGTAGAAGCAGCTCGAGATGGTAATGGTGGCAGGCCAGCAGCGATCTCAAGAGATGGTAATAGTGGCAGGCTGGCAGTGATGGAAGGTGTAAGTAATGGTTGCGGGAGATGGTAACAGTGGCAAACCAGCAGTGGTGGAAGCAGCAGGTAATGGTGGTAGCACATAGTAACAGTGGCAGGCCAGCAGCAGTGGCCGGAGATAGCTTTGGTGTCAGGTCAGCAGTGGTAGAAATAGCTGGAATAGTGGCACGGGCTGGTAACAATGGCACGCCAGCAGCGGTGGCAGAAAATGGTGATGTTGGCAGGAATGTTTTAGCAGCAGTGGCAGGACATGGTAATGTTGGCAGGAAAGAAAATGTACTCGTTAGCATCAGCTACACTTTTTTAAAGTGAGCTAGCTAAATGTTATAGGGGACAGACACATTTGTTTCTTTGTATAAAAAACACCCACTGTACCGAATACTCTTTCTAAGAGTACACTGGCTGCAGAGCAAGCAACAGCTCCAACCAGTAGTCTAACCCAGACACCCAACAATCCATGATGAGGTCCTCTCCCTGGACCTCATATAACCTGGAATCATACGGTTTAAATGTTGTCTGTGACTGCTGCCAACAGCCAGTCCTGGCTGATGTGTTTTAAAGAATGATTTTTATGCCAACACCATTGCTCCTCGTTTCAGTGACCTGAGGATCCAGAGAATGTTGGCCAATAAAGGGCATCTCTATGTGTTCATTTGAAAAACCTTATTATGCCACACAAAAAGTAAGCTATGTATCATTAATTCGGATAATTTGTCCAACCCAAGCTGCGCTGTGTGGTTTTGCCCTGTGACTGACGTAACCACTGAATACGTAGAAAGATGAAATAAAAACATACTGATGACAACATAGCAATAGAAACACAGACAGGAATTTCAATTTTGGTTTTGACCGATTTGCATTATGACATATCAGTCAGAGGAGAAAATTAATTACCACACTCTGGACTGCAGCAATTTTGGATATTATCCCTGAAACTTCTTTTCTTATATCGCATTTAAGCTCATCTGTAAGTATATATAAAAATTAAAAAGTTTGAGGTTTGACATGATTTCCTGAATGAAACTAATAACTGGACTGTTTGTAGCTCAAAGCCTACAGGCTGTACTAGCAAAGCTGGTAGTGAAAGAGTCATGTGAAATATAGTCCTCTTTGGCAGCAAGGATATGAATATTTAAGCTAGAATTAGGAATGTTTGTTTTTGCCGACTGTTAGTAGTTGCTGCAGCCAATAGGAAATTTAAACTTTCATTCCAAAGTGCTTTTTGAGTTTAAATAAAGTCGCACAATCCATACTGTAAACAAAACTTGTAGGTAATTGTTCTTGATGGTAAGTGAGAAGTATTAGAAAGCAAGCAGTGAAAGGCATCAATTCAGAGTTATTGAAAAAGGCTATATAGGTAAAACCATATACACGATTGACTGTTTAAAATGTATATCTGTTCAAAATACAATACATTCTATCTTTTCTGTTTTTGTAATCCTTTGGCCTTTGGCCTCTTTCACACGGGGCAGACTCTGTTTGGATCAGCTTATAGATCCCCTGATGAGAAGAGCAGGTGGATTCCACCACCGTGCACCACCATTAAGGGGGCTGCTCACCAGATGATATGGACCATTAAGTTATAAATGGTCTACGGCATATGAATGTCCTCCTGATGTAAACTGCGTCTCAATATGGATTACCTCTGTTATCTCCTGGCATCGCCATCAGGGAAAGAAATGATACAGATTCATTGTGAAGTATACAAGCTGAGTTACAACATAATGTGAGGAGATGAAGAAGTGCTGCATATACCCCATGGTAATGCAGCATGTTTGTGAAGCTATTATGGGGTTAAAACACGGCGTCACTTTGCCTCCTCATTGCCTGTCAAATGGCTCTGAAAAGTAGCCTGAACGCGGATCGGTTTTCAACGAAGTGGCAGTTTAGAAGCAGGTCCAAACCTAACCTTATAGACATAGCTCAGTCTTATTTATGTAAGAATCTTGTGTTGGATCCAAGAGAAAAGAGAATGAATGAAGTTACAAAGCCACCAGTAGCTTGGAGGTATGCTCGTGCCTACGTGCAGTGTCTGGGAGTGGCTAGTTTTCAATATAGACCCCAATGGTACAGTCAGTCATATGGTAGTCCTTGGGATGACCATGTTTAGGAAGTGGTTAGGCAGGCTAATGGTCATACACAAAACAAGTTTATATACAATAGTATTGAAACATAGAAATAATACTTACACATTTTGACTTCACAGATGCCAATCAAATTCATATCATGTACACTTTTTTTCACTTGTTAAAATTCCTTTCATTTATTGTAGTCAACTGTTTAAAAACATTCATTAAAAAGTAAAATACCTTTTGATACTGCCAAAAATGTTATGATCTCACACACTACACCCCTTCACATAATAACCTGATTTTCCTGACCCATCAGCATGTTACATACGTCCAGAAAATATTAATTTGATCTTGCACATTGATTAAAATGGTGGGGTCCTGGTAAATTTGATGCATTTCTTTATTCAGTTGACCTGTATCATCAGGAACTGTGAAAGAGGTGAGTTGAGCCATCAATCAAGTATTTGAGGCCACCACCACTCCTTACCACCCCCATGGGGGTGAAAGAAAAAAAAAAGATAAAAGGTGGAGGGTCCTATCCGTCAACATAATTGTGATGGAAACATCAACCATAATCTTGGGATAGATGTATTTTTCTGTCTTATTTGGTTGGATCCCAGCATAATATCCATCTAAAGTATATTTCACAGTTTGTTTCACAAGTTTTTAAATTCTGTGCCTTAAAGTAAACCGAAACTCTGGTTTTAAACTTCCTGTTAGAGGGTAAAACTATGTTCTTTCTCCATGGCCCCGCTGTATGTAGGAATGTAGCCACTCTCTCTTGCCCACTCCTCAAATGGAATAGGAACTATGGATTATGAATTATGGGATCTGTGCATAGAGCACATGACTGCAACTAACTTACACTGCTCATTCCAAAAAAAATGGAAGTAAGGGGGAAATGGAATACTGTCTCCTTGTGCATTACATCTATCATCTACTGTAGTGTTGTAGTCAACTATTTTTTAAAAGCTGACTGCAATAAATGAAAAGATTTTTAACAAGTGGAAAAAATATCTAATGAATCTGATTAGCACCTGAAAGTCCCTATAATTAAAATAGAACTAAACTAAACTCCAAAGTGAGGGAATCCATAGTTGTCACCAGGGTCACCGGAACTAGTGTACCCATTAGATTTCCCCTCTATTCCTGTTTTGGTGAGAACCCAAACTCTTTGATTTTCTTTCAGTATAACTTTCGGTGATAATGGTAATCAGGACAAACAGCAAGGGTAAACCGGAGCACAGACAACAAAAAAAAAACAAAAAACTGACAGGTACTCTAATCTCTCTCTACTCTATCCAAAATGAAAAAAAAAAAAAAAAACTTTAGCCTTTAGTCAAATTTTAATATTTATAAGTTCAAATAATTGGGGATGTGGTGCCTTGATCTAGGAGTCCAGTTAACATTTATACTCATAAACGATCTTATTGTCGACAGATTTACTGTCCAGGAGAAAAATACAATCAGAAGATCAATCAGGCACTAATTAAAATAATTAATTTGACACAATCATACCATATACTAGAATCAAAAAATGTGGAATAGGATATTAGGAACCGGTCAACCCCTTTCCAATTAAAAAGGTATCCAAATAATCATGTACATGTATACTAGTACCTTATTTTTGGTGCAAATTAAGCAATAAGTACTTTCAACTGTAGTTTTTTTACATTTTTGTTTTTTACCAAATGATATTTCATGTACAAATACATATTTTATGCTATTCACAACATTAATATGCTACATACAAATGCTAACATTTTTGTGAATGCTGTTTGTATTTGTTTTCAAATGTGTCTTGATTTAACAAAACATAATTATATATCACCCAATCCCCCCCAAATAAAATAAAAAAGGAACTTTTTTTTAAATAACCAGAATCCCAGAAAAAGATTTGCCCTTTAGTTACCATATCTATCTATTTACTTTGTTACAATTGGCATTTCCCGCCAGATCAATTAGAATCATTTGAATGAAACCGATGAGTTTGCCTTTAAAATAATTAATGATAAAGTAAGTTTCTTTTTGATAAATCAAAGGTTCTATCATATTGTCCATTTTTGTGAAGAATTGTTTGATCAGCTCAGATCACGTGTATGGCCACCATTAGGGTTATGTTTAGCCAGGTTGAGCCATGTCACAGAATGCAATAAGGGCGTAGTGAGGGAGTGTTCCCACAGGTTTTTGAAGGGTTAAACAGAGCTGCTTGGACAGGACAAAGAGCAAACACGTACTCTGGAGAGACAAGATCAAGGAATTTCAGTAAAATGAAACATAAAAAAAGAGTTACTCTCACGTGTTACAAATTCTATGACATAACCTGAGAGTATTACAAATTAACCTTTAGGGAACAGGAGCATTTAGTACTGCCACTCTCTTGCAGGTGGCCAGTAAGCCTCAAAATATAGAGTAGAGAAGAGGCCAAAACTCTGGAAAGGTGTCTGCAGTGCATAAGGGTGCAGCAGAGGGAGCCTATGAGCAACAGGATCCATGAATTGCACCTAAGTAATTTCAAGCAAAGAGCCAAGGAGAAAGCATCTCTATAATGGAACATAAAGGGATTTGCGCAACACAGGTGAACCTAAACTAGATGATGACTAGACCACAAGAAAGAAAATTGCTCAAAGAGATGGGATTTTCAAGGTGCCAGTCATAAATATTACAAGATAAAATTCATAACTTTTATTTGTTCATAATAAATTGTAAACCGTTCTTGGAGATAAAATTAATAAAAAAACATCATTCATTGACTATTCTTGATCAGAATATCCACACTTGAAATTACTGTAGACTGTTGTGGTGTAGTGATCCCGACATGTTTTGTCTTTTATGGCTTACTCGGGAGAAATACACTGCTCAAAAAATTGAAAGGAACATTTTGAAAACAAATCAGATCTCAATGGGGAAAAATATCATGCTGAATATCTATACTGATATGGACTGGGTAATGTGTTAGGAATGAAAGGATGCACATTGTTTGATGGAAATGAAAATTATCAACTTACAGAGGGCTTAATTCAAAGACACCCGGAAATCAAATGATGCAGCAGGCTAGTCCATTTCATTGCAGCAACTCAAAACGGTACTCAATAGTTTGTATGTCCCCCTTGTGCTTGTATGCATGCCTGACAACGCCAGGGCATGCTCCAAATGAGACGACGGATGGTGTCCTGGGGTATTTCCTCCCAGATCTGGACCAGGGTATCACTGAGCTCCTGAACAGACTGAGGTGCAACTTGGCAGCTTCAGATAGACCTAAACATTATGTCCCAGAGGTGTTCTATTGTATTCAGGTCAGGCGAGCATGGGGGCCATTCAATGGTATCAATTCCTTCATCCTTCCGGAACTGGCTGTATACCTGCATGAGGCTAGGCATTGTCGTGCACCAGGAGGAACCCAGAACCCATTGCATCAGCGTAGGGTCTGACAATGGGTCCAGGGATTTCATCCTGATACCTAATGGCAGTCAGGGTGTCATTGTCTAGCCTGTAGAGGTCTGTGCGACCCTCCATGGATATGCCTCCTCAGTCCATCACTGTCCCACCACCAGACCAGTCATGCTGAACAATGTTACAGGCAGCATAACGTTCTCCACTGCTTCTCCAGACCCTTTCACATCTGTCACGTGCTCAGGGTGAACCTGCTCTCATCTGCGAAAGGCACAGGGCACCATTGGTGGCTCTGCCAATTCTGGTGTTCAATGGCAAATGCCAATCGAGCTCCACTGTGCCAGGCAGTGAGCACAGGGCCCACTAGAGGATGTCTGGCCCTCAGGCCACCCTCCTGAAGTCTGTTTCTGATTGTTTGGTCAGAGACATTAACATCATTGGTCTGCTAGAGGTCATTTTGCAGGGCTCTGGCAGTGCTCATCTTGTTCCTCCTTGCACAAAGGAGCAGATACCAGTCTTGCTGATGGGTTAAGAACCTTCTACGGCCCTTTACAGCTCTTCCCGAGTAACTGCCTGTCTCCTGGAATCTCCTCCATGCTCTTGAGATTGTGCTGGGAGACACAGAAAACTTTCTGGCAATGACACGTATTGATGTGCCATACTGAAGGAGTAGGACTGCCTGTGAAAACTCTATAGGGTCCAGGTATTGCCTCATGCTACCAGTAGTAACACTGACCCTAGCTAAATGCAAAACTAGAGTGAAAAACAGTCAGAAAAGATGAGTAGGGAAAAAAAATGTCACTGGCCTCCCCCTGTAAAACCATTCCTCTTTTGGAGGTCATCTCATCGTTGCCCATCTAGTGCACCTGTTGTAAATTTCAGGTGAAACTGATTAACAACCCCCTCTGCTACCTAACCGACCAGATCAATATCCCAGGAGTTTAATTGACTTGATGCTATACTCTAATTAAAAAGCGTTCCTTTGGGGGGCGTGGCCTGGACGGCGATGTGAGCGGACGCACGAGACTGTAGCTCCGCTGACGGCAAAACATCCTACAACTATCCTGCACGAAAGGAACACCGAAACCCGCTATAAATTAGCCAGGGACCGGGCACGAACCTCCGGGCACACCATGTCCCCGACGAAACGGGCCAACACAGCCTCCTCGTCCCTCGACAGATACCGCAGGACGGACCGGGATACAGAGAGCCAAGATGGCGCTGCGCCAGCACAGCACGAGGCTTCTCCCACAAGTCCAGTGCCTAATGACACCGACAAGGTACTAGAGGCAATCTCTCTATGTCAGTCCACCCTGACAACTAAAATAGAGGAGGTTAAGGTGGACATCTCACTGATCAGGCATGATATGACAAAACTGAGAGAGCGGGTCACTGAGGCAGAGACCAGAATCGGGAGGGCGGAAGACACACTGTACCCTCTGCAAAACGCACAAGAAGACGTGCAGCGTCAGCTACAACAACTTGCACAAAAGCAGGACGATTTGGAGAACCGGACCCGCAGATCCAACCTCCGGTTTATCGGACTACCAGAGGGTTCTGAGGGCACTGACCCAGCCACCTTCTTAGAGCAACTCCTGATCAAGACATACGGAAGGGAGGCATTTTCTACTACTTTTGTGGTGGAACGTGCCCACCGCATGCCAGCCCGCCGCCCGCCAGAGGGGGCACCCCCGCGCACATTTATAGCAAAGCTGCTGAATTTCAGGGATCGCGACGCGGTCCTACGACTGGCAAGACTGAAGGGAAACATCCCATATCAATCCGGCTCCATCTCAGCATTCCCGGATTTTTCAGCAGAAGTCCAGCGCCAGAGAGCTAGATTCTCGGATGTTAAACGTCGCCTCAGAACACATCACATAAAATACGCAATGCTCTTCCCGGCCCGCCTGCGCGTGGTGGGAGAGGACCGCGTCTATTTTTTCGAAGACCCAAACATGGCTTCAACATGGCTGGACCAACAGGACGCACAGAGGAACCGCCCTGCCTGATATATACCTCCACCGCCAACCAAAGTAAGTGACATTGCACTATCTCTCAGACTGCGCTATTTCTCAGGACCCCCATAATCCAGACTACACAGATGGGACTCCACCTACTCCGCAATAGCTGGATGATATCTTAACAACACCTCATGTGGCCCTGAATCTACCTCCTCCCACACACCAAGACCCCCCATTGATAACAACCCTGAACTGCCACTGTGCCTTGCACACTGTCTCAGACCCACTGTATCTTACTATGGACTATCCATGTTCCCCATATGAGAGCCCCTACGACAACCAACACTGAAACAACCTGACAACATGGGATCATTCAACCGGGCGGCTAATTCAATATTATACCCCTCATTTTGTCTAAATCCCCGCCTCACTGCCAAACACATCTTACTGGATTACAGAGGACTACTACGGCCCATCATGACTTTGGGACTACGAGAACTTTATCCTTACAACACGCAAACCTCTTTCGTCCACCATCACAATGGAAACGGTTCCTACGATACGGAAGCTTGTCTGCTTGCCGTATAAATGATGCTACGTCTGCTTCTTCGCTGCTGCACTACCCAGCACTTGTTCGCCCCCAAAAGGGTGTTTGATTATGTCACCACTGTCTTTGCCCAATAGGCTATTGACGGTGCTGACCGGTTTAATGTGCAGCTGTTTCTTGTTTCTCTGTTCTAAACCTACTTGCGATAACACCTTTATTCTTTACAGCTGCACTGAGTTTGGGATACAAGCCCCAGTCAAGTTTGGGCGACTGAGGGCAGGGAGGGCGGGAAGGGAAAAAGTTAAAGTTCAAGTTAAGTCTTGTAACATGTATAACAACTTACAACGCACTATACTGAATGTTTATTTGTATTGCTATATAAAGGGGAAGGAAATGGCTGAGACCACCTTGGGAGTGTGGAGATTGGCATGCGCCCTTAACAGATACCATAGTCTTTATCCTTATAAGCAATTGGAAACGTCAATTAAATGACTAATTTGAAGTTCCTTGTCTGGAATATCCGTGGGATTCGAGACAAACTCAAACGCACGGCTGTATTTACCTGCCTTAAAACATACCGTGCAGACATCACGGTACTAGTTGAGACCCATGTTACTGGGCGGCTCCAGCTCGCGTTGAAGCGGCCCTGGATAGGCTGGGCGTTTCATGCCACCTACACTCCGTACTCCCGCGGGGTCTCAGTCCTTATAGCTAAGACTGCACCCTTTGCGTTAATCTCAGTCCGCACTGATCCCCACGGTAGCTTTATTTTCCTACACTGCACACTATATGGCTCCCAATACTTGATCATGGCATTCTACATACCCCCCCCCCTTATAAATCTAGCCTAATTACGGAAGGCCTACTATATATGGCTCAACACCCCAATATCCCCGCTATCTGGATGGGAGATTTCAATATGGTGCTGAATCCCAAGATAGACAGAACTCAATCAGGTCACGATGCCCACCCCCCAGACACCACCAGACTGGGACGCACATTAAAAGAATTCTCGCTGACTGATGTCTGGAGGTATGGACACCCTCATGATTTGGCGTACTCGTGCTTTTCAGCAACCCATTCTACTATGTCCCGCATCGACCTTATTTTAATTTCCGACATGTTACTCCCCCAACTAATCGATTCGGGCTATCACACTAGATCCCTCTCTGACCATGCCCCCTGCTGGGCAACACTGCAACTAACACAACACGCTGGGCCTCGGACCTGGCGCTTACACCCCTTCTGGCTATCAATGTTGAAAGACCAAGAGGAGACACATGCGGAATGGAAATTCTTTTTTAGAACCAATCAAAATACTGCCTCTGTGGGACACATCTGGGAATCATATAAATTACATGTCCGCACAATCCTAACCTCCCGTATAAACAGAATTAAAACTTCCTCCAACTTACTTATTGAACAGGCCTCTGATAGGATAGACACGTTAACAAAAGAATTCCACAGGGACCCCAGTCAGGAAAGAGCAGCAACACTTAGACTCCACACGCGGCTACTAGATCAACTGCACTACGATAAAGCTAAGCAGAAACTCTTCTTCCTAAGGCAGCGCGTGTTCGAGCATGGAGAACATGCTGGCAAACTACTATCATACCTAGCTCACCAGAACACCAACCCCCCAGTAGTAGTAACCCTGGCAGGACCCCAAGACACCATAATCTCAGACCCCCCTGAAGTGGCAGAAGCATTTCGCAAATACTACTCAGACCTATACTCTTCCAAAGTAACAGCCACTACACAGGAAACCAGGTCATTCCTACAGGAAATCCCCTTCCCACAACTGACAGAACCCCAATTACAGGAACTAGAGGCCCCCCTCACACTAGATGAAATTACCCTGGCAATAGCCTCCCTGGCGCCGGGCAGGGCGCCAGGGGGAGACGGTCTCCCACTGGACTTCTATGCGGCATACTCAGAGATACTAACCCCTGAGCTCCTTAAATTATATAACTACATATTTGAAACTAAAACCCTCCCTGAAACCCTCCGCCAGGCGGTAATTATTGTAATCCCCAAGCCGGGCAAAGACCCCCAATTACCAGAATCATACCGCCCTATTTCACTTCTCCAAGCAGACATAAAAATATTAGCCAAAGTACTTGCCATACGCCTCAATAAGAGCATTCTCTCCCTTATCCACCCAGACCAGACAGGGTTCATGCCAGGGAAAAACACAGCCATGAATCTAAGACGCTTGCATATGAATATTCAAGCAGAACACGAGAATGTGGGAGATAGAGCAGTGGTGGCGCTTGACGCCGCAAAGGCGTTCGACTCAGTGGAGTGGGGATACCTCTAGGAGTGCCTCCGGGGCTACGGATTTGGCCCCAACTTTATACAATGGATACAGCTATTATATTACTCCCCAACAGCAAAAGTGGTGGTAAATGGCTGGTTATCCGATCCCTTCCCACTGAGTAGAGGAACCCGTCAGGGCTGCCCACTGTCCCCTTTGTTATACGCTCTAGCGGTGGAGCCTTTGGCTATCTCCCTCAGACAGAATACACATATACGTGGACTACGAGCGGGACCTCTGACGGAAACACTAAGCTTGTACGCAGATGACATGCTTATTTATCTAGAGGACACTGGTCCATCTCTACAGGCGACCCTCCTCACTATTGAAGATTTTGGTAAACACTCAGGTCTAAGCATGAACTGGACCAAATCCCAGATTCTCCCCCTAGACATGACATCTCCAACACACAGAGCGGCATCTCTCCCCTTGCAAAGAGTTGCATCAATCAAATATTTAGGCATAGAAATCACCAGAGATCCACTGGAATACACCACAAACAACATTGAACCACTCTTCTCATATCTAAAATCCCGGACACAAACCTGGGCGAGACTACCTCTTGGAGTAATGGGCAGAATTAATCTTTTTAAGATGATACTATTGCCAAAGTTTCTTTATATATTATGGAATTCTCCAATCTCTATTCCCCTTAAAACCTTTAAAACTATCGACAAAATCCTTAACTCCTTTGTCTGGGGCTCTAGTAGACACAAACTTGCATGGAATACACTTAAGAACCCTACTACTTCTGGGGGGGCCGCCCTCCCAGACATATACACGTACTATATAGCAGCTCAGCTTTCACATTTCTACTATATCCACAAAACAGACGAAGAAAGATACCAAACCTTAGTTTGTAGGAAAATTAATAAAGACTTATATTCCCCACTACAAGTGCTCTTTAGAGGAGGTAACACCAAACACAAGAAAGAGGACCGCAACTTGCTACTATCCCAACACAGACGCGTATGGGAGAGAGCCGTCAAGCTCACTGGAAATAATGTCTTCCACTCTCACACTCCATTGTGGCATAATCCACAACTGAGGGAGCTCATGTCCTTGCCTGGAGCCACTGCCTGGGCCGCGAAAGGAATAGTATTCCTATTCCAGGTTATCACTATATTTGGCATGAGAAACTTTGAAACAATTTATGAAGAGTACGACCTCTCTCCCCATATGCGATTTAGCTACATGCAACTGAAACATGCGCTTCACACACAATTTGCAAATGGCTTCCCCAACCCACAATCACTAACAATAGTGGACGTGATTACAGGTCCAGACCCAGACAAACTTATCTCCACCCTATACACCATCCTACGCACTGAATCGGTGGATAGAGTTGCCGACAATGCAAGGCTTAGATGGGAAAACGACATAGGACCAATAGACTGCTCTGACTGGGAAGACATACTGGAAAATGTTAAAAAAACATCACCTAAAATTTCAGAACGCCTGACCCAACTCTTCATAATACACAAATCCTATCTCACACCAACTAGAATTGCTAAATACTCCCCACAACAAAGCCCAAACTGCCCCAGGTGCTCCAGTAACCCCTGCACGTTTTACCACTTAATATGGCTATGTCCTGAAATACAAAAATACTGGACGCAGATCATTAAATTCCTCCACGACCACATGGGATCACCGATCCAGCTAGACCCCAAGCTATGCCTACTAGGCCTACTACCAGACACCATTAAAGATAGATCCACAATCACATTTCTCAGTGAATCAATATTTCACGCTAGAAAATTGGTAGCTAAACACTGGATGGGAACAGCCTATCCTACCTTGCAGGCCTGGATTAGAGATGTGAATACGTCATTACCATACAAAAGGGCTATGTACAAACACAGGGGATGCCCGAATAAATACTACAAAATCTGGAACAAATGGCTGAACAATGATAAGACTTGCACTAAATAACCCCGAAGCACTTTAAGAACCTACTGAATCTCCCATAAACACCCTATGATGCTATAGTATGTAGAACCATGATACTACCCCCACTTAATAAACGCCACAAACTAGCTCCAATATCTAGAAACGTATTGATGACAACTGTGTAATATCGTTGATTGCCAATTGTTTACCTACAAAATGTATAACCTACCCACGTACCTCCATGCTTTGTGGAAACACCCCCTCATGTGATTGTAAGCGTTGTACTATAACTGTATACTGCCAGAATTTTTTTCAACAATAAACATGTTTTTAATAAAAAAAAAAAAAAAAAATAAAAAAAAAAAGCGTTCCTTTAATTTTTTGGGGCAGTGTACAGTACCACACCCAAAAAAACTGTACAAAGATAAATAAACAATTTGATTACATATAATATACAGTCGAAAAGAAAATGGACTATAAACTGAAGGACTTATGAATAAATCATTGTGGAACAAATTGGCTTTGATATACGAGTGCTTTGGATTACAAGCATGTTTCCAGAACTAATTATGCTCGCTCGTCCAAGGTTTTATTGTATATGTTTGATTGTAAATATATGTTTTCTTTAATAATATTGGAGAGATTACATTAGATGATTTTTGTAGGATTATTTTCAGGCCATTTTGGAACTTTTCTCTCTGTTTCCTAGGGGGTGGGTCGATGGCTGTACGGATGCCTGGGGTGTACAGGGATGGCACCATGGATTTTCCTGTGGTGTGCTTGGTTGGCCCACTAGTCACCAGATTTCGATGCCCTAACTGCACCTACGGTTTTGGTGGGTTTCTTTTATACCCTTGTTGGATCCACTGCTCTGTTTTTAATTGATTTGTTTTTTTTTATTTGTTTTTGATTGATTTGTTCTGTTTCTAAGGACTTGATTTGTTTTTGTTATTTTGAGGGAGGTTTGGTGTTTGCTTTCTTTGTTTATTTTAGTTTGACTTGTTTCTGTAGGATCTACTAGATGGTGAGTAGTTGTGGGTAGAGGATTCGCCGCTCGGCCTTGCTGTATGCATGATGCGCAGCTGGATGGGCAGAGTGGCGCCGGTTTGGAATGCAAATGCGCAGTCTGGTGGCTGTGACGTGGGTTTGGACATGCATGGGAGCGCCTGCCAGCGCCCATGCTCCGTCATGACCTCATCACATTGGTGGGGTGGGGCAGGAAGGATATACATATCAGCAGGTTCTGGCAGTCATCTTGCTGGTGCATGTGGAGACTTTCAGTGTGGATTGCCTTCTGTGTTACAAGGTGAGCTCTGAGGACTAAAAACCATAAGTGAGGATGGACAAATCTGTTCACCTACTGGCTGTATTGTTTGTTTGTTGCACTTATTTAACTGATGGTTTAACATACCATATGTGTTACAGACCCACCACAAATCCCCTTTTGGGTATATGAAATTGCTGATTGGTGCTTCAGCTCCTTGTTGTCTCTCCTCTGGCCTATCAAATACTATCTCATTGGGGGGTTGTTCCGATCGATGTGCCTGGCTGGAGCCAATTCTTAGAATATTTCTTGATCTATACTTTATGCAACTTTGATTGGAGAGATGCAGTGGTGGCTGGTGCTAAAAAAAAAAAAATAAAAAATAAAATTTGGGGGGGGGGGGGGCGCAAACAACCCCCCCCCCCCCAGGTCCACACTCACCTGAGGACGCTTTGCGTTCCATGGGACAAGAAGCCAAAAACCGGAAGTGATGTGATGACGAATATTGATTCGCTAAAACCAAAAGTGGGAGGATTCCTTAAGTACAACCTGGAACAAGCCAATTAGACCCTCAGCCTCAAATCACATGTTTTTCTCTCCTCTCCCGCCGCTGATAAAAGTGATCTCATGGCGAATCCACCGCGGAGACCACTTTTATCATAAACAGAAACGCACAGAGTTCCCAAAAATACCAGGGTTTTGGCAGCTAGCTGCTTCCATAGCCCTGATATTTAGCATCAAATTACTGACGTACAGGTACGTCACTTTGCGTCAAATGGTTAACATGATTGTGAATGCTTGTTTTTTTTTTTTATTTAAATAACAAACATGTTATACCTACCTGCTCTCTGCAATGGTTTTGCACAGAGGAGCCCTGATCCTCCTTTTCCTGGGGTCCCCTGCCAGTGCTTCTGGCTCCTCCTCCCCGCCAAGTGCCTCCATAGCAAGTTGTTTGCTTTGGGGGCACTTTGTGCGTGTCCACCCCCAAGCCCTAATCCGTGTGTCCACAGATGTGTTTTCTCCCTTTCCCTGCTAACTGGTTGTGATCGACAGCAGCGGGAGCCAATGGCTCCCATTGCTGTCTCTGAGCCAATAAGGAGGGAGAGAGCAGAGAGAGCCTTTGATTTCGTACACATCGCTGGATTGAGATCAGGCTTAGGTAAGTATAAGACGGGGCTGGGGGAGGTGCTGCATACAGAAGGTTTTTTTTTTTTACCTTTGCATTAAGGTAAAAAATCTCCTGCCTTTAGAACCACTTTAACATTAAGTGGAATTGTGTACATCTTGTAAATTCAGACATATTTTAATTTCAGTGGAATGTTTCCTTGAACTGTTAATGATCAACCAACACTCACAAGTAGCTTAAAAATGATGACTGTGTGATTCACAACTTGTTTCCAAGTAAGAAACAGATATATGCAGTGCTTGGCAATAGAATTTACATCCCAGGTGACATTTTTTTATTGTGCCAAATAGGCTTTCTATGGTTTAACACAATAACTGATGAAATGCGTTAAACAAGTACAAACATGGCAAGCTATTACTTAAAATATTGTCAGGCTTGCATCAGTTGCTTTTAATATTTGCAGAGATTTAATTTTAAGATGCCAGAAGAATACAATACTTAACTTAATCTAAGTGGGGACAGTCACAGCAGTTGGAATGTTGCCAGTCACATATCATGGCATGATATTCATAATTAAATTAAAGGATACGTTAATCAAGAATGTTTTGGATTGCTCCCTCTACTGTTCAATATGCTTGTATAAGTGCTATGCTCTGAGGTTAACTTGATCTGTTTAATCTTAGGGTCATTCCATTGTATAATCATTATAATATTATAATTCCATTGTATAATCATTATGTATTACAATTCCTCAAGCGTGTATATACACGTGTAAGGCCACCTCATGTTTAAAAGAAAAGTTCCACCGACCTCTACAATTTTCAAGTGTTTGACTTTGCAAGTTACAATAAAATCTGCCTTCTTTCACCAACCATTTACTTCCAGCCTTCAGATTTCCATCCTTAGCATCATCCAACCATTATTATTTATGGCCTTCCCACCTCGTGCTTTCCTTCAGATTTAATCTCCCCTGTTTAATAGAAACTAGAATGAAGATTGCACCATTACTTTTCCATAGCAGGGAGCAATTCTAAGTGTTGTGACATTTGTATTGGGAACTGTGCCTGGGCTGAGAGTGTTCATTTACAGATTGCTGTTGTCTAGTGCTAGACTATCATGCTAATCTAGTCTTATCTGAGTTTTTTGAGTTACTGATCTGTATTATTTATATAGATTAGGAGTTATAAAGGTGTTATGCCCCGTACACACGATCGGAATTTCCGTCAGAAAAAACTTGGGTGGTTTTATCGACGGAATTCCACTCAAGCTTGCCTTGCATACACACGGTCACATAAAAGTTCTCTGAACTTTCGACCGTCAAGAACGTGGTGACGTACAACACTACGACGAGCCTAGAAAATGAAGTTCAATGCTTCCGAGCATGCGTCGAATTGTTTCCGAGCATGCGTAGGAATTTTGCGCGGCAGAATTGCTACAGACGATTGGAATTTCCGATAGGAACTTTTTCCGTCGGGAAAATAGAGAACCTGCTCTCAATCTTTTGCTGGCGGAATTTCCGATGGAGCATAGACACGGTCGGAATTTCCGACCAAAAGCTCACATCAGACTTTTGCTGGCAGAATTTCCAATTGTGTGTACGGTGGCATTACAGTGTCAGTTACTCAAAGACAGCCAGGCAACTACTATTTTCAGAAGAAGGTCAGCAATGCCAGCTGTCATATTTCTCACAGTACAGAGTACAGGCTTCCCTAAAGTCCTATTCCAGACCAAACTTTTGTTTGAAGTGGGGAGTTAGAACCCCTGTCAGGTTTTAATTGCTGTCTGTGTCCCCTTTAGAGACAATCAGTCTAATTTTGCTGGTGATCAATGTTACAAATGTCAATGAATATGGGGGGAAAATCCAAAATCTGGAACTAGCACCAGAACAGGAGTAGAGGGGAAGTTTTATGCCTTGTACACACGATTGGACTTTCCGCCAACAAAACCGTGGAATTTTGTCCGAAGGGTGTTGGCTCAAACTTGTCTTGAATACACACGGTCACACAAATGTTGGCCAACAATTACGACCCTAGTGACGTACTAGATGTACTACATTGTTTTTCAGCTCCTTAGCACCACCCTCTGGGCTCCTTCTGCTAATTTCCTGTTAGTAGAAGTTTGGTGAGTGTTAATTTGCGCTTTTCTTTTCGTGTTTTTCATTTAGCACTTTTCAGTTCGCGCTTTTCATTTCGTGCTTTTCAGTTTGTTTCTGAACGACCGTTCGTCAACCAGACATGTTGCGGAATCGGAGGAGATAACGTGTTATTTATTATTGGCCTTGGAGTTATTTCTTTGACATTTTGGTTGAAGAATGATTTGATTTGGTATATTTTCTATATTTTTGCATGCATAGAATGCACTTTTTGGTTAAGTTCTATTGGCAGATAGCATGTCTAATTTTTTTTTTTTTTTTTAATGCGCAATAAAACAAATGTGGAGAATAATACTTGTCTATATGTTTTACTTCAAATGATAGTTTGGGAGTAGGCAGTTACATTTTAAAAAATACAATGTAAAATTGACAAGGGACACCAACATAGTTGTATCTTTGTTCTTAAAAACTAGGGGATAATTGTGTTGTGGTAACTTGCACAAATAAAAAAAAAGCATAATAATATTATTCTTGATATCACTAGAAAAAAAAGGCCTTTGAAAATTTGTTTGCAATAATTCCATCAGTATTACCAGCAAAGCAGCTTCATTATTATCCCATTAAAGAAGAAGAGAATTGTGCGCTGCATTTGGAGATTTCATAATTTGCCATGTCACAAATGTTAATTCTCCATTACAAAAGCTAGTTTACAAGACTGACCGCTTCTGCTTCTGAGCATGCGTGTTTGTACTTTGGACTTTTGTTCGACGGACTTGTGTACACACGATCGGAAAGTCCGACAACACACATTTGTTGGCGGAAAATTTGAAAACATGCTAGACAACATTTGTTGGCGGAAAGTCCGACAACAATTGTCCGATGGAGCATACACACGGTCGGATTTTCCGCCAACAGCCTGACATCTAACATTTCCCATCGGAAAGTCCTATCGTGTGTACAGGGCTTTACAATTGGGGCACTTGTTCCTGTACCAGTCTATAGAGTGAATATCATTCATATTTGAAAGATATCCTTTTACTTACTGCTCATGTCAGGAAGTAAAGAGAAATAGCCCAAATGACACACAGATGGCAAAAATAAAAAAAATCTGACAGCGGTTTTAACCCTCCCCTACACAATACAAAATGAAAAAAAGTTTTGGCTTTAGATATACATTAAGGCCTTAAAAAACTGTCACTTTTTTTTTTTTTAATGCTCCAACAAACAGGGGTAACAAGCTAAAATTAACAAATGGCAATGTGTTTAGGGTCTTGGGGTTCACAAACCTTTTCTCAAAGCTGTGATTCACTTGTGTGTACTAAATATGTACCTATTGACTCAGTTAATGCAGACAGATTTTGGCAGTCAGTTAAATGTCACTTTTTAAGGTCAGTCATTTCATTACCTTGTGATCAGCATGTTACGGTCTAATAAAAGTGTAAACAGGAATGATGGAAACATCCACTGGGCTAGCTATTGTCCTCCTTAATTTAGAGTTGTATGTTATGTAATAATCAGTAAATAGCTGAAAAGTGTAACAAAGTAGCATAGGGTCATGGCTTTTACCACTAATAGTAGGGGGTTCTTATGTTTGTATTAGGGTGTAGAAAGCATTCATATGTGACAATAGTCAAGAATTTCATCATACGGCTTCCTGCCTATTCTCTTCCAGGGCTTGTTAGCAAATACGGAACATTATCCCTGGTGGTAACATTTCCTTTTGCAAACTCTGACAGTCAGACAAAAGTTCAAAAGCTTTTGCTGGAGTTTTCTGGGAGAAGGATGAGTTTACACAGCTCTTTACACTTTCTGTAGCTCAGAGATTTTGTAAGCCCTTCTGTACATGAAATCTTCCAGACTTTCTACAGCAATGTCAACTCTAGAGATTAGCAAAATTTTCATTGTATGCAGCGAAACTAATTGCACTTTGGGTGACTGGAACATTTGAATTGGAATATTTTTAACTTGACCCTAATCATGACCTGTTATTAACAACAAATTATTTAATAGATGTAGAGATATACAAAAATGATGATGGTACTCTAGCCAATACTTTATTTGGAAAACCTACAGTAGGCATTAGGGTGTTACACTCCAGTAGTCCCCAGTCCTCTATTCAAGAGCATACCTTAAAGCCAATTTTGGTGGTTGGACTTTCAACACAACTGTTAAGATAGTAGAGATTTTCATAGAAAATGTAATGCGCTACGCAATAGGCTACTAATAACAGGATATGCTGGGAACACATTGAAGAAGGCTTACAACAAAGCAAAATCCAAATCACATGAATCTTTAATATTTGAAAGCTTGGATCCTAAAAAACAAGACAAAAAAATTATAACTCAATATACCAAGTGTAGTGCTACCCCCGGAGGAGCCGCTTAAAGGGGTTGTAAACCCTTGTGTTTCTTCACCTTAATGCATCCTATGCATTAAGGTGAAAAAACTTCTGTCACTGAGCAGCCCCCCAGCCCCCCATTTTACTCACCTGAGCCTGTTTGTTCCCCCGCCGGAGACGCGCTCTACCTCTTTGGCCGGGGTTCTCGGCTCTTGATTGGATAGATTGATAGCAGCGCAGTCCTAGGCTCCCGCTGCTGTCAATCAAACCCAATGATGCTGGCGCCGGGAGGGCAGGGCCAAGTATGGCATTCTGTGTCTATGGACGCAAATGCTGGACTTGGAAGCACGCCCGCAAGGTAACCCAGAGGGAGAGTACTTCTCCTAGGGGGTTTACCAATGTGGGGAGAAGCTGCGAGCCCCGTTTGGGGAGCCCAGAAGACAATGAATCGGGCCACTCTGTGCAAAACGAACTGCACAGTGGAGGTATTATATGTTTGTTCTTTAAAAAAAAAAAAAAAAAAAAAACAGGGTTTACAACTCCTTTAAGTATGTTTGGTTCCCTACTCTCAACCCTAAGAACAGCCCCAGCCCCTCTTGGCACACCTGGAAATAGTGTAAGTGCAATGACCAATGAGAAACACACACGTTATAATAAAACACCAAAATGGGCTTTACTGCAATATTTCTGTGGAAAAGTAACAGACAATAATAGTATATATATTCAACTAATCAACTGGAGAGCAATAACTGAGATTAAGAGCAATATAGCTCAATATTATATTCAGGCTGCTCTCAGGGGATTCAAAACCGGAGAATAACCCCAAAAGCAGAGGCAAACACTTCAATAACAATAAATCACATTATGGCAATCTGTACCAGATTGATTACCTCTACTCAGATTGGCTCTATGAGTCCAGGCAGGAGGAGAGCAGAGGAATGACCCTCTTTATGTCAGGTCTCTCTCTTCTGTCCCCTGACATCACAGGCCCAACTACTAACACTGTACTTAAATCAACACTTAAGGAGTTAGCTTCCAAGGCAAGTTATCACGCACACCTACTACATATACAGAGCCCTGGACATGTGTGTGTGTGCCCGTATGGCACCAGTAACTTCAGTCCCTTTGAAGAAGGATGAGGTCTTGGGTTTTCAGCTAGCCATTCTTGTTGGTGCACCTAAACCCCTGAATAGCAGGGCCAAACAGTACAACTGGCCCGGATTATCAAGTAAAGAATGCAGGATCTTTCTCAGCAAGGTGAAAGGACAATGGTGTCTGTATACAGTGTCTCTGTATCTGGACGGCCTGGTGTCCTGTGGCACTACAGGTGTCAGCAAGGTAACTAAGAGCAACGACGTCTGTATACAGTGTTCATAGAGCTGGATAAGCAAAGTGAAGCAACTCTAACTGTGTGCAGTGTCCTTGTTTCCTGCAAATAGGCAAGTGCCCCTTCCACCAAATCCCGCGGTCAAGGCCCAAATGACCGTCCTGGGACTTCTAGTGACCCTGGTACAGGCTGGGACTTCTAGTGATCTGACTGGTCACCTCGCACTGGAACACTTCACCCCCGCGGTGCAGGTATGCCTGGATGTCCACCTGGAATTCCCCTCTCTCAGGCTGGATGTCCCGACCGACTGTAGATACCTAGAACACCTCAAATGGAAGGTGGAAGAGCGCAAGGTCTGTAACATCCACCAGCTCCGTGATGTCATCATGGAGGAGTGGAAGAGGACTCCAGTGGCAACCTGTGAAGCACTGGTGAACTCCATGCCCAAGAGGGTTAAGGCAGTGCTGAAAAATAATGGTGGCCAAACAAAATATTTACACTTTGGACCCAATTTGGACATTTTCACTTGGGAGTGTACTCACCTTTGTTGCCAGTGGTTTAGACAATAATGGCTGTGTGTTGAGTTATTTTGAGGGGACAGCAAATTTACAATGTTCTGCCGCATACACATGATCGGGATTTTGGTTGGAAAAAGATATGATGGCTTTTCCGATGGGATTCCGCTCAAGCTTGCCTTGCATACACACGGTCACACAAAAGTTCGCTGAACTTTCGACCGTCAAGAACGCGGTGACGTACAAAACTACGAAAAATAAGTTCAATGCTTCCAAGCATGCGTCGAATTGTTTCTGAGCATGCGTAGGAATTTTGCGCATCGGAATTGCTACAGACGATCGCATTTTCGGATAGGAACTTTTTCCGACCGAAAAATTGAGAACATGCTCTTAATCTTTTGCTGGCTGGAATTCGGCCAGCAAAAGTCCGATGGAGCATACACACGGTTGCATTTTCCGACCGAAAGCTCTCATCGGTCTTTTGCTGGCCGAATTTCCGATTGTGTGTACGCGGCATTATACAAGCTGTACACTCACTACTTTACATTGTAGCAAAGTGAGATTTCTTCAGTGTTGTCACATGAAGATATAATAAAATATTTACAAAAATGTGAGGGGGTGTACTCACTTTTGTGAGATACTGTATATTGGTATTTTCTGAAGGCAGATCCAAAGGTGGCCATATATATGTGGGAGACCTAAGAAATAATTTTTCAAAGGGCCCCACCATCATCTCAGAGTACCTGTCATCTCAGAGTACCTGTCACCTCGGAGTACCTGTCACCTCAGAGTACCTGTCACCTCGGAGTACCTGTCACCTCGGAGTACCTGTCACCTCTGAGTACCTGTCACCTCAGAGTACCTGTCATCTCAAATTACCTGTCATCTCAGAGTACCTGTCATCTCAAAGTACCTGTCATCTCAGAGTACCTGTCATCTCAAAGTACCTGTCATCTCAGAGTACCTGTCATCTCAGAGTACCTGTCCATCAGGAGTACCCGCCACCTCACCACCTGCCACCAGAGTACCCGCCACCTCATCACCTGCCACCAGAGTACCCGCCACCTCATCACCTGCCACCAGAGTACCCGCCACCTCATCACCTGCCACCAGAGTACCCGCCACCTCATCACCTGCCACCAGAGTACTTGCCACCAGAGTACCCGCCACCTCACCACCAGAGTACCTGCCACCAGAGTACCTGCCACCTCACCACCGGCCACCAGAGTACCCGCCACCTCATCACCTGCCACCAGAGTACCTGCCACCTCACCACCTGCCACCAGAGTACCTGCCACCTCACCACCTGCCACCAGAGTACATACAGCCAGTCAGCCACTATGTCCAGAAAGGTGTACACCCCAGAAGAGGCATACCAAATACTGAGTCTGACCGATGAGAGCAATGGGGAGCTCTCACCGCTCAGTTCAGATTCTGGTTCTGATTCGGAATATGAGCCCCCTGAAGGCAGCACATCAGAATCCGAATCAGAGGAGGAAGTAGTCCGTCCAAAAAGACGATGGTCTGAACACCAGGCAGCTACCAGCAGTGCCAGCGGCGGTAGACCCCAGGAGGAGGGGCCCAGTACAAGCGCTGCTAGACCCCAGGAGGAAAGGCCCAGCACAAGTGGACGCCAAAGAAGTAGGGCCCAAACCCATCTTCCAGATTCCTTGGCAAACTCATTGTGGCTGCCTTCTACCACAGGGTCAGCCACGATCCCCCCTTTTACAGCACAGCCGGGTGTGCAGGTCAACACTGCAGGATTTTCACAAATGGATTTTTAAAATTTATTTTTCCCTAACGAATTAATTCAAGGCATCGTGGACCAAACTAATCTCTTTGCCCAACAATTAATTGCAACCAACCCCAACTCCAGCTATGCCCGCCCTTTTGAATGGAGACCCCTAACAGTAGTGGAGCTAAAATTGTTTTTAGGCCTAACCCTCAACATGGGGCTTACAAAAAAAATGAAATTCATAAGTATTGGTCGACCAAACCCATCCACCATATGCCAGTTTTTTCATCAGCCATGTCCAGGTCCCGATATGAAATCATAATGCGCTTCTTGCATTTCAGTGACAACTCACAGTGCCCCCCCCCCCCCCCCGAAATCACCCAAACTTTGACAAACTATATAAAGTTCGCCCCCTAATTAATTTTTTTTCCCAGAAGTTTGCCGAAGTTTATGTCCCTGAAAAAAAACATATCTGTGGACGAATCCCTGGTGCATTTCACAGGCCGGCTGGGAATCAAGCAATATATCCCCAGTAAGAGGGCGAGGTACGGCTTGAAGCCTAACAAGCTTTGTGAAAGCGCCACCGGTTATGTGCACTCATTCCACGTGTACGAAGGTAAAGATTCCCAGCTCCAGCCCCTTGAGTGTCCCTCGTACATGGGAATAAGTGGGAAAATTGTTTGGGAGTTGGCATTCCCACTCCTCCAAAAGGGGTACCATATTTATATGGACAATTATTATACTAGTTTGCCCCTTCTCCGCCACCTATATCTCAAACAAACTTTGGCCTGTGGTACAACAAGAAAAAACCGAAAGGGCTTCCCACAGCGTCTTGTCACCACAAACATTCAAAGGGGGGAATCGACAAGCTTGAGGAACGAAGAAGTGTTGGCTGTGAAGTGGAGGGATAGAAAAGATGTGTACATCATGTCCACCATCCACGATGACACCTCGGTGGAACTTCACAGAAGACGCGGTACCGTTCGCAAGCCTACCTGTATCACTGAGTACAATAAATAGATGGGGGGGTGGATTTAAACGATCAGTTGTTGCAGCCCTATCTTTCAACAAGAAAATCCTTATTCTGGTACAAAAAAGTCGCAATTTACTTTTTTCATTTGGCCCTTTTAAATTCTTTCATAATCTACCAAAAATCAACAGAAACACCCACCACCTTCATAAAGTTTATTGAAGACATTGTCACTGCCCTGATTTATCAGCAAGTATCCCCCCCAGAAAGCATTCGCTCCGATTCTGTCAGCAGACTACATGAGCGCCATTTCCCGGACCATATTCCACCAACAGGATCCAGAAGACGACGCCAAAAAAAATGTCGGGTGTGCACCAAAAAAGGAATTAGGAGAGATACCAGCTTCCATTGTACCGACTGTCCCTCCCAACCTGGCCTTTGCATCGGAGAATGCTTCAGGCGATATCACACTCTGGAAAATTATTAGTCCATATTTCTAATACTGCCATTTCCCTGTTTTTAATTTCTGTCCTGAATATTTCCCTTCCTCAACCAACCATATCATTGCCTTCCATGTGAACTGACCCTGGCCTGTTTCTCGACTATGCCTCTGCCTACCGTCTGCATTGTTTTTCCGCCATGTTTTTGCCTTTCACGTGAACTGACCCTGGACTGTATCGACTATGCCTCTGCCTACCGTCTATTTCTGCCTTTTACCTACACTGACCTCGGCCTGTTAACCATGTTTTTGCCTGCCCCTTGGATTGATCTTTCAGCCTGCTACACAGGGGTCTCACATATGTGAGGGGCTCCAGAATAGTGTTCGGAGTTCAGAAAACCAGTTTTTGGTTTTCTGTGTTCCTATAACAGGGTCTGGTTTCCCGGAGGCTTCAAAGCGATTTGGGTGGGAGAAGCCTCTACCCCTGTCCCCATTCTTTCCTGACCGATGCCCTAAGCTTGATGGTACTGCCTGCTCCCTGGACAAATACTCTGGCTGTGCTGACCATACCTCTGCCTGCTGCATGTACTAACTATGGACAGTATTCCTGCCTGCTGCATGGACGATCCTTTGATCCTTTTGCTGCTGCTGACCACATCCCTGCCTGCTATCTGGACTAATGCTTTGGCTGTGCTGACATCTCTACCTGTACTGACTATTCCTGCCTGCTGCCTGTTTTGCTGTCGCTGTCCACGTTCCTGCCTGCTGCCTGGACCGATGCTCTTCTCTGTGGACCACTGCACTACTAAAACTGCAGGTAATCTTTTCTTTACCCTTTACTCAGCAGAATGTATTTTGGTTTGTAATTGGTATGTACAGTACATGCTATGTGTTAGAAATATGAAGGGCCTTCAACAATGTGATAGGTTGGCAGGAATTTGTGTGTATGTATGCTCCTAGAACAACTGACAGTGCTACTTGGATGTTGGGCCTCTGTATGTGGCCAGACTATGTAAAAGTCTCACACATTTGGTATCGCCATACTCAGGAGGAGTAGCAGAATGTATTTTGGGGTGTCATTTTTGCTATGTACATGCTATGTGTTGGAAATATCTTATGAATTGACAACTTTGTGTAAAAAAAATGCGTTTTCATTTTTTTTCCACAGTTTCCAAAAACTTCGGGAAAAAAATGAACCATTCAAAAGACTAATTATGCCTCATAGATTATACGTTGGGGTGTTAACTTTCCAAAATGGGGTCATTTTGTGGGCGTTTCCATTGTCCTGGTGCTCCAGGGCCTTCAAAATTGTAATAGGTGGTTGAGAAATGAGATGTGTAATTTATGCTCCTAGAATGACTGAAGCTGCTACTTCAATGTTGGGCCTCTGTATGTGGCCAGGCTGTGTAAAAGTCTCACACATTTGGTATCGCCATACTCAAGAGGAGTAGCAGAATGTATTTTGGGGTTTTATTTTTGCTATGTACATGCTATGTGTTGGAAATATCTTATGAATGGACAACTTTGTGTAAAAAAAAATGTGTTTTCATTTTTTTCCCACAGTTTCCAAAAACTACGGGGAAAAAATGAACCATTCAAAAGACTAATTATGCCTTATAGATTATACGTTGGGGTGTTAGCTTTCCAAAATGGGGTCATTTTGTGGGCGTTTCCATTGTCCTGGTGCTCCAGGGCCTTCAAAAGTGTGATAGGTGCTAGTTGGATGTTAGACCTCTGTATGTGGCCAGGCTGTGTAAAAGTCTCACACATGTGGTATCACTATACTCAGGAGGAGTAGCAGAATGTATTTTGGGGTGTCATTGCAAGTATGCATGTGCTGTGTGAGAGAAATAGTATGTACAAGGAAAAGGCGCAAAAAGACTGGAAAATATCTAGCAACATCACAGTAAACAGCATACAATTCTAAAACATATGTACAATGTATAAAGGAAAAATCAGCATGAATAGTCCATTAAGGGTCCATGTAACAAGTCTATATAAAAAGGGATAAATGTATAGTCCACAAGCAGGGCTGCCTTCCAAGGAACTGAAACCAAGCTCCAGAATCTATATAAAAAACATCCCTTTTTATATAGACTTGTTACATGGACCCTTAATGGACTATTCATGCTGATTTTTCCTTTATACATTGTACATATGTTTTAGAATTGTATGCTGTTTACTGTGATGTTGCTAGATATTTTCCAGTCTTTTTGCGCCTTTTCCTTGTACATACTGCTCTTTTGAAACCTATAGTGCTGCATACTGGTTTTTAGTCTAACATCACGTACACGCACAGGTCATAGATAACGTGTGATTTGTTCATACTGTTCATCCACCATGGATATAATTTCCAGTATAGCAAGTAATAAATATGTAACCCTCGAATCACTATTTGCTAAATTAACACCTGATGTCCTCTTTTTGGACACAGCCAAACTTCAAGGCAAAGTACGTCAGAACCTCTGTGGTAAATTTAAGCAGCTGGAGAGGCTGATCTGCACCACCAACTTTCAATGGTGGGACAGGTTTTTTCTACAGCAGTATATTGATCTAAAAGTTTCCCCCAGGGGTTTAAGAGTAATGAAAGACTGCCCCCCCTTTCTAGGTGAAGATGGCAAAAAAGAATGGGCTAGTATCGCAGAGTTTTGTACCACCAAGTGGATGGGAACACTTATTTCCCACCGAACACACAGATTCCACAAACTAAGTGAGCAAGTTATTTCCAGTTTAGAGGACATTTCCAAATTCACAGTCCATATCCCTTCATCATGGCTAGACATATTGAAAGAAAATACCAAAAGAGATGAGGACAATCTTGTTAACAAAAAAATGAGCAAATTTAAGCGTGACCTGGATGACTATAATCTCAATAGAGTCTTCCTATGGAACAAAAAGAACATCCCACATAAATCTCCTTCTTCTCATAACTCTCATTCCTCTGACTCTGATTGGCATCATCCAGTACCCTCCAGTCACCCCCCTGTTCCACTCATGAGTATCCGATTGGACTACAATAATATTTCTATTTGTCGTAAGCAAGATAATTCCAATTCCAATTCCAGTGCCCGCCAGCAAAGGTCTCCTTATCAATTTCCAAAAAAACAGACGACTCTTGGATCCCACACTAGAAATATCAAAAATAATAAAAAGGAAGTGCTTATTGATGCCCTCCATCAGTTCTATAACAGGTCCTCTCATTCATCAACAACCACCCCATCTTTTTCTTCCATTCCAGACCTTCCAGTTTCGGCCACAGACACCCCTAATGTCATTACTGTTCATTGCAACAACATAGATACAGTTGTTCAATCGAAGCCTAACCAACAGACACTTTTACCAACTGAGATATTCCCATCCTCAAAAAAATCATCCTCTTGTGCTCCATTGTCGGCAATTCCTCCTGCTATTATACCATCTAATGTAGACTGTCCTACACCCTCTCCTTTTTTAGTGCTCAGTCCTCCTCTGGTTCCAGCCTCCCGAAAAAGAAAGCTCACAGAAGAGGCTGCAGAGGAGGACGAGCCAAGAAACAACAAGAACACACCCAAATGCCCCAAACTATAAAAATATTTAATTTGTCCTCCTGTACCCTATCCCATGCAGATCTGTCCCTTTTGAGCCGCGGATTAAACTTTGCACCCACGAACAAACCCAATCCTTTTACTCTTTTCAAGGATCTTAATGGCTATATCCGAAACCTCACTTTGAAGAGGCATTTTCATATTCAATCTGAAAAAGAAAAAAACACCATCAGCAATTGCAACACTACTCTTCCTACTTCTACCATAACCTCACCTACATCTAATTCAGAACTGTCTTTGGATATTGACGACCTTGATGTATCCAATAGTGATGACTTGGTGCTTCGATCACTTTCGCAGCACCTCATGTCATCGCCTCCTATTGTTCATACTACACTTAAGCCCAAATCCATATTTTTTCCTACCCAGTCAAAAGGCCCATATATAGAAGCCTTTTACAGAGTTGTTTTTGCAGATCTCAAGAAACTCTGCGAATCCACCTCTGCTCCCAAATCCAATAACTTATTACCCTCAGAGATAAAAGCACTTGATCAATTAATTCACAGTGAAGATTTGATTATCAAATCAGCAGATAAAGGGGGTGGTATAGTACTCCAAAATAAATCCGACTACTTGAGGGAGTCATATAGACTACTGTCTGACACAACGACATACGTCAAACTCACCAAGGACCCCACAGCTGATTATGCTGCAGAGGCTGACCTACTGATTTCCGCTGCCCTCCAAGAAGGTATCATCACCAAAATAGAGAGTTCTTTTTTGCTTAAGAACTTCTATCAGATACCTTACTTTTACCACCTGCCTAAGATCCAAGACCCTCCGGGCAGGCCTATCGTAGCAGCGATGGACAGCGTGACGACAGGCTTCAGCCTATATATAGACCAGTTCCTGCAACCTATAGTATCCCAATTGCAATCATATATTCGTGATGGTATCCACCTTTTGGAACTATTATCACCGTACAAGTGGGAGCCCACTTATGTTTGGCTCTCACTTGACGTGTGTTCACTATACACTTCCATATCTCACCATTTTGGCCTTATGGCTTTAGAACAGTTTTTGTCTTCTGATCCTCTTATCAATATGCGCCAGGCAAAGTTCATCGTGGAAGCCACCAGATTTTGCCTGACGCACAATTACTTCTCGTTCAACAACGAGTATTACCAACAAATACAGGGAACAGCTATGGGGCAAATTTTGCCCCCTCATATGCTAACTTGGCCATGGGTTTATGGGAAAACAACTTCATTTACCAAAACAATTCCTTTTCAGCTAATATAATATTCTTTGGGAGATACATTGATGATCTGATAATTATCTGGGATGGAGACACTAAGTTGATCACTACTTTCGTCCAACATTGTAATAACAACCCGTATGGGTTGTCCTTTACGTCAGCCACAGATCCCACTACAATAGCCTTCTTGGATCTCGAATTAGGACATGAAGGTGCCAGTATCATTACTAGAAATTACATCAAGCCTACAGCGGGGAATTCCTTTTTACACTTCGAGAGCTGCCACCTTCCAAAATGGATCACGAACATTCCAAAAGGACAGTTTTGCCGTCTTCGGCAGAATTGTAGCAAGGATTGTGATTATGCCGAACGCGGCAAAACTTTAAAAAGAAAATTCCTTGAAAAAAAGTACCCAGAAACCTTAGTCGAGGAAGCTTACAACCATTATTTGCATGGGAAGCCTCCTAAAACCAATCAACCCCCACATGACTGTTCAAGTAGGTTTATAACCACTTTTCATTACAAATATAAACACATGGAGAAAATTTTGGAAAAACACTGGGGGATCTTATATCAAGATCCCCATCTAAAAACCTCTCTCCCTGTTCGCCCAAAAGTTATCTACTGTAGGGCTCCGAATTTAAAAACTAAGATTGCACCAAGCAAACTAAAATCTACTCCAGCCATACCACTAGGACCCACTCCGATCCCCCTGGTGGGCATGTACCAATGCCGTAAGGCTTTATGTAAAACCTGCATGTTTGTCCAACATGGACAGAAGCTTTTTACCACCAAGGCAAGACGTATGGACTTAAGGAATTCTTCAACTGCTCGTCCGACTTTGTCATCTATGGCCTAACTTGTCCTTGTGGCCTAATCTATGTAGGCCGAACAATTAGGACCCTTAGACAAAGGTTTGGCGAGCACAGAAGACTAATTGAAGGGGGCACTGACCCCCATAGTGTCCCAAGGCATTTTGCTATGGCCCACCAGAGCTCCACGGTGGGCCTTAAAGTTTGGGTCATTGAACAGATTCCCAGATCCCTTTCGGCCGCAGAAAGATTCAAGAAACTTTGCGCCCACGAGACCTATTGGATTTACACCTTAGATGTACTTTCGCCTGGGGGTATAAATGAGAGCATTGAGATCGCCACGATATTATAAATATAAATTTATTTATTTTTCAGCATATTTCTATATTGCATCATGATCCTGAGAGTGCCTCTAAATAATTGCTCTAACCCAATAATTATCCTTTCAAATAATTAACAAGTACTTACTTTTTTAAATAATGATTGCTCACCCCCTTTTTTAAATAATGATTGTTCATTTTAAATATGTTTTTAAATAATGATTGTTCATTATCTTTATTATTCATTTTTTATTTTATTTTTCATTTTTTATTTATTTTTCACTTATTTATTACCTTTTATTCATTAAATTAATTTTATTTTGCTGATCATATTTATATATACCCCAAACAACAGCCTTCTTCCCGTTATAATATTTCCAAAAGAATTCTGTTAAATAACAGTTCAGTTCTGATCAATTGTCCACTGTTTTTTAGATGAAACCACATTTGTCCCTTATTATGCTTACTCCGGCCTCTCCTCCCCCCTCCTCTCTCCCTCCCCCTCCCCTCCCTTCCTTCTACATAAGCCAGTCTTACTATCTATCTATAGCTTGATGAAGGAGCGTGGCTACCGGAATATCGTAGCCCGTACGCTCAGGAAACGCGTCGCGGCCCTGTGACGTCACAGCTGTGCGCATGCCCTCCATCTGCGTTCCAAGCCTCATCTGGATGTCCATCACTACCGCGGCCGGCATTAGCGGTATACCAGGAGCTACACGCAGACCTGCCAGCACCACTGTGACCCACTGGATGAACTGCCCCATGATGGATTATTCCTCTGGCTTCCTAGATGCTTTCTTTACACTACCAAAATGTGAGTTGTTTGAACATTGCTTTTAAAAATAAAAACGGCCTTTTATACTACACCCAGAGGCGCCTCCCTTCCTTGTGTGTGAGAGAAATAACTTGTTATTATGACAATTTTGTGCAAAAAATAAATAAAATTTCCAACAATTGTGGGAAAAAATTACAACTTCAAAAAACTCACCATGCCTCTTACTAAATACCTTGGAATGTCTGCTTTCCAAAAAGGGGTAATTTGGGGGGTATTTGTACTTTCCTGGCTTGTTAGGGCCTCAAGAAATGAGGCCTTCAGTACATCAGGTGTGATCAGATGTGATCATTTTTCAATGATTTGCACCATAGCTTGTAGACTCTATAACTTTTACAGAGACCAAATAATATACACTAATTTGGGTTATTTTTTACTAAAGATATGTAGCAGTATACATTTTGGCCCAAATTTATGAAGAAAAATTACTTATTTGCAAAATTTTACAATAGAAACTAAAAAAAAAGTGTTTTTTTTTCAAAAGTTTCTCTCTTTTTTCGCTTATATTGCAAAAAATAAAAAAAAAGCAGTGATTAAGTACCACCAAAAGAAAGCTATGTTTGTGAGAAAAAAATGATAAAATTTTGGTTTGGGTACAGTGTAGCATGACTGAGTAATTGTCATTCAAAGTGTGAGAGCGCTGAAAGCTAAAAATTGGTCTGGGAAGGAAGGGTGTATAAAAGCCCTGTATTGAAGTGGTTAAAAGTCAGCAGCTACAAAAACTGTAGCTGCTGACTTTTAAAAAGGAGACACTCACCTGTTCCAGAATCCAGCGATGTGCTCACCTGAGCCACGTTCTGTCCCCAGTGCAAGCATCCCAACTGTGGGCACCTGCCGCTTTGTGAATGGTCCTGCAGTCTTCTTGGACCTGTGATGAAGACTGGGAGGGAAGGGGGAAAAAACTTGCGCTCGAATCACCCAAGTGATCTTAATGGACGCAGAAGCGCGTACCAGTCACAACCAAGTACCCACTCTCCTTCAAAAAAAAGTGCCATTTCGTAAAGAGGAGGGGATATCAAGTGGAACTTCCCCTTTTGGGTGGAGCTCTGCTTTAAAAGCCATTATTTTGTAATCCAAACTGGGAGATCCTTGTAAAAGATTAGTAATGTACAAATGTGGGTCCTACAACTATTGCAAAAATATATAGCACTCCACACAATCTGTGTTGCCCAATGGGGAACTTCTACTCCATAAACACTTTGTGAACTGCTGACATAGGCTACAGCTGTCTGGTTGTCCATGCTCTGCCTTGTTTCTCTAATTGTATAACAAATGCATTTGGGGTTCAATGTGCCACTGACAATTCCAGAGCATTGGGGACCATTTCTGTGACATTGAAGTTTAAGCATCCCTGTGCTAGAAGAGAGCCCATATGAGCTCCCCAACTGGTCATACTGGCATCAGTTGAGAAAATTGTTAAATTGAAGGGTCTGATGGAATAGCATTTTCAGGTTTGCTCTGTTGATCCACCACAGACTTCGTTTAATTTGCTGTGTGATCACTATTGTTTTGTGAAGAGATCCTGATGTCCATTGACAGAGAAAAGCACATTGGAAATTTCCAAGTCACCCATTTTACCACCGGAATTGCAATAACTAGAAACCCCATAACTTTGAGGCACAAGGCTGCCGAAAAGTGATAGGTTGACAGGACTATGGCTACTCTCTAAGATCACCAGGACCTTCTCATTTGGCAAGAAGATGGAGGTCTGTATTGTTTTGGAGCATGTCCCCAAGTACACCAGGTTCTTGCAGTGGATGACGATCCACCCAAACTTCTTCAGCACCTTCAGTACTTTTACCCTGTGAACTAGCAGTTATGACTTTGTTGCATCATTTGCAACAAGATGTCATCAAGTAGTATCCTTACACCCTTTTGTCTGATGGTTGAGACAACTGCAATAACTATTGAAAATGTACCCAGAAAAGTTGACAAGTCAAAAGATAAACATACAAACTGATAATGGATCTCTTCCACTGTAAACATAAAGTACTATTGATGTGTCCCTTAAATTGGAACATGCATTTTTTAAATTGATAGATAACATCCATTCTTCTGGAATTATTGTGCTGACTGGTGTTGAACCTCAGATGTCTGGTCATTTTTTTTACCAGAAATATTGGGGAATATACCCCCCAAAAAAAACTTTTGATCCCGAGGAACCTTCGTGAGGAACTTCGTGTTTCTCCAACAGTTCTGAAATATAATTTAGTTGGATGCCTCTCTTGACTGGATTCTCCAAAATCTTTATGTCAATGAACCCGTCTTTTGGTAAGCAGTGAAATTACCATGATCCTGTAAGGTCAAAACCAATTCTGCAGTCTAAGAATTCCAGGAATTATACTGTGTGCTCCATTGGTTGGGTGACATGCCTAGCAAGGTGTGTCAATGAAGCATCCACTAGTGGGGGTATATCAAGGGGCTTGACTTCATCTTCCCTAAAAGGATATAATTTTGCTAGATGATTCTGCATGAGTACATTTTACCACTCTCTCCCCAACAGCTTCCTAATTTCTTGTATAAATAGGAGGGTGGGTACTTCGTTTTTCTGGTGCTTTGAAAATTTCTGCTGCTTTTTTTGGCAGGCTTGGGTGACTCCTCCCATGGGGGGCTTCCCTCACTGCCTCAACAAATGGTTGTATGAGGGTGAAGTCAGACCCCCTGAAGCAATCTTCTGGCTACTCTGACAAGGAACCCTCCACACTGCTCCCAGAAAAAAAGAGGTAAAGGAAAAAAGGAACTGCCGCTCACTTGATATTTTTTCTGACCATTCTCTGTAAACCCTAGAGATCACTGTAGCCGAGGTATTATATTTTGACAGTAGGGAGACTTCCTTGCCATCAGAATCAGCACTGCAGGCTGTAGCTGGCGGTGCTGATCATGCAGAAATTTTCCAACAGGTTGGTTTTACAGAAGTTGATTGATAGATCGACTTCTGTACAACTAGCCTGTCCCATACATGGATTAAAATTCGGACAGTCCTTGCTGAAATGGATGAATTTTGATTCATGTATGGCTGGCTTAAGGATGTGAAGGAAGGGCACAGAGACAAGCAGGGCCTTGGGAACAGATTTTTGTCTACTTAGGCGAAGGTGCATTTTGACATTGTGCATTTAAAATTGTGTGTCTGGCGTGCATGCCAATATATAACATGTGTAGGACAATGGACGTTTTCATATGTAGATGTCCCGCATTTTTTGTAGGTGTGGGTGTATTTGGCTGCTTATATACTTAAAACATTTTTGGCTTAATTTTTATATATTTTTACACAACTTCTATTGCTATTACATAGGGGACCAATAACCCCCTATGTGATAGCATATAGGTGACAGGTTCTCTTTATGGAGACACCAAAGGTCCATTAGACCCTGGATGTCTCCTTTCTGATAAACCGCAGCTGATGGAACACAGACCATGTTCCATCAGCTTCTCCCCCCAGCACTGATCCCCGAGAATGACAGCTCTGGTCCAGGAAGTGATGTCATACAATAGAGCCCAATAGAAGGAGCAGTCAGCTCCAAGCGCATAGCCTTTCATCACTTCAGCCCTGATTGACAAGATTCCAGCCCTGCCTAGGTCCAATCAGACGCCGGTGACATCACTTCCTGTTCCGCAGTCCATGTTGGTCTGTGTGGAGCTGCTTGGTTCCTTTGCTCCTGGAGAAACACTGTGATCCATTCCAGCCAGCTGCTCAATCCTTTCCAGCTATCTGGAACAGCGGTGGGCCCGAAGGTGGAACTGCAGAGCCCGGTAGACATGTAGGGGGGTCACGCGGGGGGCGGCACATCACAGAAGTGATAGGCAGCTTCACAGCCGCATGTATCACTTCCATAGGAAAGCCGACAGTCCATTTTACTAAAGTACACATACTGTACAGTGTGAAAAAAACACGTCTGCAGCACTGTAAAAATTCAAGTAGTTGGGGATTCAGATTTTACCTCCCCCTATCCTGGCTCCCTAAGGCAGCTGCTTAAGCTGCCTTATAGTATCGCTGGCCCTGCATGCAGGTCATGAAGAGGACAATGGGTCCAGTTATTAATCTGAATCACTGAACAATAGTATCTGACCATAAGTTGTGAAAAAAAAGGCATCTCAGCAGAACCATGTGGATTTCCTCAATCCACAGACAAATGGAAGGGGAAGTAAATCTTTTTCAATGGGCGGGAATACCGGATTTGGCTGCATTTAGCAGATACCGTAGAATATATCTTTGGTATGTATTCATGGGTATACAAGTAGAAGACAGGTGTAGGAGGAAAAAGGCAGAGTCATGAGGAAGTGGAAAATCTATAAAGTTTTGGGAAAGTTCTCTAACCTTTGACCAAAAGGGTAGCACAGGGCATGGTCAGCAGACAAAAATTGACATTTTTAGTTTGACAGATATGGCTCCAGATGATTTCAGTAGGGTATGGGTTTGGCATCTGAATTTCTTTTGAAGTCTGATGAACCTAATTAATTTAGAGGAGTGCGGGGGGTTAACTCATTAGTGTGATGACAGCTACATGTCAGGAAAATAAAAATATAAAAAAACACTGAATGTAATAAACACACCTCCTTAAACAAAATTGGATTTTTAGGCTAATTTCAATCAGCAAAATTAATAATATCTGCTTTGGCAACATTTCACTGACAGTGAAATTATTTTCTCCAAAATAGCTAAGTTTTTGGTGGTAGAATAGTAGATAGCTAGATCATGCATAGTTAGAAAAATCAATAGAAAAGCATGTAAGGCTATGTTTACATCTGTTTGGTCGGAAAACGTGTACAAAGTCTAACATGTTCCCGATCCACAGGTTGGTGCACTGCACTTTAGCAGATGCATGGGTGTGCCATGCCACCTCCATGTGTCTGCAACCGTGGCATAATTTGTGATTCAATGCAGCTTCCTCTCAGTTAGGGCAGCCTACTGAAATGAATAGGTTGCCCTACCTGCAACATGCCCACGCAGATGCGCTTGCACAAGTCTGAATGGAGCCTAAAGCAAAGACTGCAGATTTAAATGACGGTTTAATATTTTCCATCAAGGCATCAGTATTTGATAAACCATTACCAAATGTAATACATCCGTCATTTTCCTCTATTGGGTACATTGTGGCAATACTCCGCCCCTTTCTGGCCCCTCCCCTTTCCATTTCTGCGTTTAACATATAAAAGACAGCGTGGATCAAAGCACCTTACCCACATAACATGGAATTATGTTATGTGAGATCTTATCTGATATTTCCTTTTGAGATTTGATGTAAAGCTTCTACTCAACTTTGAGCAGATTTTACGCCTAGGATGGCAGGGGTCCAGTACCTGCAGGATTGCTCACTAAGGTATTTGTTACTAATACTGTTCAAATTAAAATTACATTTAATATTGAACTTTTTTGTTTTCCTTTCTCAGAATTCAATAGCACCCTAATCAAATGAAGAAACACAGTGCAATTTGCTGTTGCTGTCTTTTTGAAATCTCCTAAAGCTTCTCTGTGTTTTTCTTTTTAGAGCGAAGATGCTTTTAATCCTACTGGCTCTGCTGTCACTTGCCAAATCAGGTATACGTTATAACCTTTACTTAATAGTAAAGTATTTATGTAATTAATAGTGAAGTATTTATGGAAGTATTTCTAAAATTCAATATAGCTAAAGCATAATGTTAGTATTTTAAAGTATATCTAAACCCAAAAACACAAACGTCAGATATTGCAGTTTACTAGTCCTTAGAAGCTAAATTAGTTTTTTTTTGCAAGAACAAAAACATTCCCGTTGATCATGTCAGAAATCCAGAGTCCTTGTAACTCTCTGTGTACTGAACTGAAATCTCAAATAATCTCCTCAGCTTTGCACAGCTATCTACCGTGAACAATAGAACACTTCCCACTTTGCTACGCAAAAGAGCAGAGGGGGAGGTGTTCTGTAGCCCAAATCCAGAGAGCAGCCTAGAGTGACAGCGCTGCTCCTCTATGCAGTAGATACAGTTCAGTAAGTGTTGTCACGCTGAGACAGAAAGTGTGTTAGCGGCAGGATCACCAAATTAAAAGTATGGAAAAATGCCTATAAAAACAAATGCAAGCTACCACATCTAAGGGATGGCAAGCTGCAATATGTTGATAAAAAAAAAGCAGAGGTGGGGTGCTAATACCCAATAAGATGAGAACATTTTCAGAGCTACCTGGGTGCGGAAAGGCTGTCGCACAGCTGCAATGGCAATCATGAAAAGAGATAGTCCGCAACTCCTTGCTTGCTCTTTAAAATATTCAGAATTTATTGGTTCTCTATAAAAGACACAGTATTGAACCAATACATTTTGACGATAAAGAGCAAGCAAGGAGTTGCAAAATATCTCTTTTCACGAAGCTGCAATATGTTACCTTTTTGTTTCTGGGTTTAGATACACTTCAGCCCACGTTCACCTCAGGCCGGTTTGGCATGCGATTTGACATGTCAAATCGCCGGCTATTCCCGGCAACGGCATCATCCGGATCGGTGCGACACTGACTTTGCGGCACCGCACAGGTTCCTAAAAGTAGTTCTTGCACTACTTTTGGCGACTTCGAGGGCGATTTCAATTTCTTTGAAATTACTCCTGAAGTCAGACTGACATGCGGGTTTGAAATCGTGCGAGTTCAGCTTTCAAACCCGCATCAGTGTGAACCTAGGCTAAAACAAGAAGAGAATTTTTTGTTTTCCAAGTCATGAATTTTATTAAAGCAATTTCTTACCAAAATGAATTAACATTTTGATGTCAAAATAACTAAAATAACTGGGGGAATGTTTGGGGGGAAATGCGATAAAATATGTCAACTGCATAATTCAAGCCCAAACTAATAAGCATATCAAGCATAAGCATATCAAGAGGACATTCCACCCAAATCTTGTGTTTCAGTTTTTGGCAGATGCTGATAAATTGAATCACTCATAACTTTTTAATTGATTTGTGGACACTTTTGGTGAGATCTCTGCTTCTTAGTTCCCAGGTATGACAAAGTACAATGTCCATTATGATAGGACAGCCTTCCTTGCTGGCTTTTCAGTTTTCATTACATGTACACTGTGATAAGGAAATTATAACAGTAAGGCCCCTATTTTTAGCACCGCTTTACCGTCGTTTTAGCAACGGTATTCAGCCGCTAGCGGTGCGGTTTTAACCCCCGCTGGCAGCCGAAAAAGGGTTAAAACCACTTGCATAGCGGCGCTATGCCGGCGGTATAGCCACGCTGCCCCATTGATTTCAATGGGCAGGAGATGTTTAGGTGCGGTGAATACACCGCTCCTTTACCGCTCCAAAGATGCTGTTTGCAGGAGTTTTTTTTCTCTCCTGCCAGCGCACCGCTTAAGAACACTGGAGAAACAGTAGCGGCAGTTTTAGGTCGGTTTGCAGGAGCTATTTTTAGCGCAATAGTGCCTGCAAACTGCTCCAGTGTGACAGGGGCCTTATGCCGCGTACAGACGATCGGACATTTCGACAACAAAATCCTGGATTTATTTCCGACGGATGGTGGCTCAAACTTGTCTTGCATACACACGGTTGCACAAATGTTGTCGGAAATTCCAAACGTCAAGAACGCGGTGACGTACAACACATATGACGAGCCGAGAATGAGGTTCAATGAAGTTCAATAGCCAGTACAGCTCTTCTGCTTGATTCTGAGCATGCGTGGAATTTTGTGCGTTGGAATTTGGTACACACGATCGGAATTTACGATAATGGATTTTGGCTTTGGAAAATTTGAGAACCAGCTCTCAAACTTTTGTTGTCAGAAATTCAAAAAACAAATGTCCGATGGAGCCTACACATGGTCGGAATTTCCGACAACAAGCTCACATCGAACATTTGTTGTCAGAAATTCCAACCTTGTGTACACGGCATTAGAGTGCATCTACAAGATAAGTAGACTATGTCGCCAGCCTACCTTGCATCCAGAAATGTATTCAAGAATCACAATGATCACATAATATAACATATTTGTTTTTGGAGCCTCACAGGACTTCTCCATCAGACTTATGTGATGGCATCCTGTAAGTTTGACCTGTGTCTAAACCACCGCTCCTCTGAAAAGTGATCCAAACACAGATTTTGACAAAATTTGACAGGCGGTGAGGAGGCCACGTGATGCCTCCTGCCTGCCTGTTTTAACCCTATAATTGCCACACAATCGCATACAATACACGCAGTTGCAAGGCATTTACTGTGCTTCCCTATTTGCCTAAATGGTTTGTGTTTGGTGCTCTTGCAGCCCCCAGAGCAAGTCATGTCAGATAATTTTTTCTGTGGGTGCATAGCTAAGCAATGCGGCTGCTGCCTTTGCAGCTCTGGGAAGGGCAGTTAGGGAGTGCTAAAAAATGTTAACACCCCCAACAAGTCTAAACAAGCCCTAAATCTCTGAAACGTTGTGTTTTATGATGTGGTCATTATAGTAGCTGTCTATGAAAGTTTATTCCAGTAAAGCAGGCCTTAGATCAGGGGTGGGCAACCAGGGACCATCCAACTGTTGTGGAACTACATTTTGCATGAGGCATTGCAAGGCTGGCAGTTACAATTACTCCCAGAGGCATGGGACTTGTAGTTCTGCAACACACTGGAGGGTCCCAGGTTGCCAACATCTGCCTTAGATTATGCAATTTTCTTTCCTTCCACCACAAATTGCTTGATTCCCGCATCAACGCAAAAAATGTTGATGGAGAAATCCCTCCCACAGCGCTAATGTATTCTGTTGGCGGGGAGCCTTCCCTGCCTGCAGAACATAATGATTAGTGTTGCCATCTATAGCCAGCGGCACTAATCGTTTGAGAAAAACCTGACAGGCTGGTTCACACGGGGCATATGCATCCATGCCCTGTGTGATGGCTGTGTTTACCCGCAAGGGGATGCACAGGTGTTCTATCCATCCCCGTGTGGGCAGTCCCATTAACTTCACTTAGGACGCAGCGACTGCATGTGATATCTGTGCAGGTCCGGGGGCACGGCACCGATTGTAATTTAGTTTAAAAATTAAATTGTAAAGAAATAAATAAAAATACTTAAAAAAAAATATAACAGCAACCTTGTCAACCCACACATACACATGTAAACAACAATTGCGCCACAAATGTCAAAGCGATAATTCTAGGGTCAAAATCTTTGTCTAACTTTAAACTGATAACCTGTAAAAGCTTTCACCTATGGACAATTTTGGGTACTGTAGTTTTTTTACCATTTCATGGGCACATGCTATTTTAAGGCTGGATAAGTTTGGTATCTATTTTTTCAACACAGCCCCTTCTTTTACATTGTTTCAAAAATGGGTATTTTATTACATTTGTGTGTATCAAAGTTATTTTGGTGCACTTTTTCATAATAATATGTGTTTGATAAACTGCTGCACGAATATTGCAACTGCCGCCATTTTATTCTACAGGGCTTTTTTTTTTCAGAAAATAGAATTTTTGGGGGTTTATTGTAATTTTCTAGAAAAAATGCAGGTTTCAACATGTGTGCAAAATATTTAAAAATAGCCCTGATTAACCAGTGGTTACAGCAAGTCAAATGGTGGTCAAAAGAAGGTCGACTGCAAGTCAAATGTGCCCATAGTGAATTTTGAAGGATCTTAGAAGCATCTTAAGTTAGTATCATAAGCAAGCTGCATTTGTATATAGGTACAAGGTGTGGCCAGGTGTGCAACATCTGTGGGGTCACATTATGATAACATAAATGTGCCATCATCTTAAGGGCCATGTTTTTAAAGGTATTTTATTTTGTACCTGACTGACTATAATGAGTTTATGGACCACATCACAACAGGTATCATATTTCTGATTAGCCTTGTGGGCCATGGAAATATTACAGAGGTACCATGTTCATACATAGGTGCAGGTAATATATAGTAGGGGGACCCTGTGGACCGTGCAGATATTACAAAGGGGCCATGTTAGCATATTGTTGGAGGTATCATATAGTAGAAGGATATTGGAAAGCAGCTACAGATGGGCACAGCACTGGATTATGTAGGGACTCACCTAAGTATAACTAGCATGGGGGGGGGATGGGTGGCAATACTAATACCTACAGATTTTATATCTGAATTGCAGGGAATGCATTGCAGTAAAAATATATTTAGGCTTTAGAACCACTTACTTTAAGTAATCTTAAAGTTGAAACAGCAACTTCCCTTTCTAACATTACTTTTTAAAGTGGTTTTAAAGGCTGAAGGTTTTTATGCATGAAGGTAAAGAACCTTGAGTGTGTAGCTCTCCCCACAGCCCCCTAGTACTTACCTGAGCCTGATCGCGATCCAGCGATGTGCAGGAGAGCGGCTGCTCTCCCAGGTCTCTGCCTCACAGCCAGTAAGGAGGGAGTGAGGGGCGGTCCGAGCCCCGTTCTGTGTGTCTTATGGAGCGAGCCCGCAGCTTGCTATGGGGGGCACTCAGAGAAGAGGAGGGGCCAGGAGCACCAGCGGTATCCCCAAGAAGAGGACGTTTGGGGCTGCTCTGTGCAAAACCATTACACAGAGCAGGTAAGTATAACGTGTGTTATTTAAAAAAAAAATACCTTTACCATCACTTTAACTTTTCTCTTGTAAGTTTAAAGTCATGTTTATGTGTTCTTAATCTTAGCTGTAGAAGGGCGGTATTTTCTAAATGAAGCTAAAACCTTAAAGTGGTAGTAAACTCTGTTACACCACTTGTACCTACAGGTAAGCTTATAATAAGGCTTACTTGTAGGTTCTGTGAATATCTCCTAAACTTGCACCATTTAGGAGATATTCAGAGTGCATACAGCCGGTGACTTTACAGGTGCATGCGCTCTGAAGGTCAGGCTTGCAGTGCTGAACCTTCAGAGCCCGTGCTGTAAACAGCGGCGCCTATGCTGAAGTGACGTAATCGCGCCCCTGGACACTCATATAGTCGGAGGCTGCAAACCCAGAAGGAAGATGGGGGAAAGCTGTCAGCCCTCTCAGCGGTGACAGTGTGGTGCTGGAGGGCTTCGTTCTAAGGGAAAGGAAGTTTCTCATAATGTACTAGTATGCGATGCATACTAGTACATTATGACATTGCTTTGCAGGGAAATGTTTTTTTTTTTCAACCAACTGCAGTTTACTACCGCTTTAAACTAGCAAAGTTCAAAACTAACCTTAGAAAGTATTAATTACAGAAAAATGAGTTGATGTTCAGAGAAGACTTCAGGCAGAGGTAGTAGGTTAATCAATAGTAAGTGAATGTAAACATATACTGGTAGTTTATTATCAAAAATAATATGTAGATCATTTACAGTATATTATTTCCAAATGGACAATTCATTGCCATAAAATGATAGTTTAAAGTAGAAGCCCCATTGCTTATCAATTTACAGTTTTGCTTTTGGATGTGAGGTTTCTTATTCTAAAATCGTATGTTTTAAAGGAAATATTGGCTTTAAATATAAATCACAATGAAAACTGATTATATGGTAAACACAATTAAATGAATACTTAGAGAGCGGCATTCATAGGTTACCATAATATCTCTAACTAGTAGACATGTGCATTCGTTTTTGTCTGAATGCATTTTCGTCCGAATTTCAGGTATTTTCATTATCACTTTAACAAATGATAACGAAAGAGCAAATTACGAAAACCGAAAGATCCGACATAAATAAATGCTTTATTTTCGTTTTCTTTGCGACAACAGTTCGATATAGATAGGAGATTCGACATGACGCTGACAATAACAATCTGTGTCTATCGAACCTGTGGTCGAATCTGCCTAACCTTAACTCTATTAGTCCAAGATTATTCTACATAGAAAGAAAAGATTCGACATAGAGAGAAAAGATTCGTAACTAGTCAAATACTGTCTTGTAAAAGACCAACCACCATGTATTTTATTTATTTTCCAGATCAACACGACCATTCCGAATGTAAGGATAAAGATTCAAGTAAGTCTGGAATAAGGGAATATAATCATCATATAATTAGTGCTAAGTTTGAATATAATTTTTTAGGATGTTTAATTGCTACAGATTCCTGTTAAATTGAAATTTGATTAGATAAGAGCTAGGTGAAAGGTTCTTTGGTTAGAATAAATTCATTATCAACCTAGCAGTGCAGTTCTATACTTAACCCCTAGGTGCCGACGGGTACGCAAATATGCGGCCTCTCTGCAGGTGGGCCTTGGCACCAAGAGGCTGCATATTTGTGTACCAAATTGCAGACATAGCTATACTGAGAACAAAGTTACCGGTGTAAACAGAAAGCTCACAATTGCTTTTTGCGACTTTCCGATCATGTGACCGCCATGACAGCCAATTGCAGTGGTCACATGATCATAAACTCTGCCTCCCGGCATCTGAAATCCCTTAAAGAGCTGGGAGGCACCGACGCAAAGAGGTTAAAGGTGAACGCCAGTCTTACCCTCAGTCTTGCACAGCTTTACACAGTAAACAATTTAGCTTGTTGAAATAAGCTTTGACAATAAAACCTAGAAGCTGATTGGTTACTATGCACAGCTGCACCAGATTCTGTGTGCACCACTTTTAGTAAATCCCCCCCACAGAGTTCCAGTGATAATGGCACTGGGCCTAAAATAAGGTACGTAGTGAAAAACAAAAAGATTTAATTAGCATACTGATGGTAGAAAGGAGGAATCAGGAAAGGTAATAAATAAGCAGATAAACCTTCAGGTTTAACATAGAACTGCATGTCTTTTAATTGTTTAGGCAGCCAGGTGCACTGGATACTAAGGCTGCATGCAGACTGGACGTTAAAATAACGTTATAAAAATGGCAGTAGCTTTGCAGTGAGTCTTTCGACGTTTTTAACGTTTTTACACTAGCATTTATTGGCGTCGTTTTCTAGCGTTTTTCCGCGTTACCGTTTTTTAGCATTTTTTTTTTTTCAATGGATCAAAAACATTAAAAAACACTGGTGAGTCAGGTTTTTGAGCGTTTATCAGCGTTTATGAGCATTTGGCTTTTTTTGTGGTCAGACAAACAACTCCTGAGCGCGATTTTATGGCATTCAGGAAACAGCCCATAAACTCCACTGCTGATAAACAGCTAAAAACGTCCATGTGTGTATGGACACACAGGATAACATAGAGGGGAGTTTATGGGCTGCTAAAAAAAAGCCCAAACTCCCAAAAACGGCCGTTTATGAGCTTCAGTGTGCATGGAGCCTAACTGGATGATAGTGCTAATAGCTGATGTGCTGCATTGACACTATACAACCAAGTTTTTGGATACCTTATAGGAGCCCATTCCTCAACCATTGCCTTTATATCTAATCAACACACACACGCACACATCCCTCCTATGGCTATTTTACAGTAAAATGTGTTTGTGGAACTTTGTGCTTATGGATTCTAGATGACCATAACAAATTCACTAATTTGAGTTTGCAAAGGAAGACTATTTGCAAACCAATCAGGTGCAAGCATAATTCCTACTTTTTGTGTTTATGTTCCTTTACAGTACATTTGATTTTTTGTTTAATTAAACATAGTATCAGTTAATTAACTAAACAATGTGAACATTGTCTGCTCCTTTAGTAAAGATAGATAGATAGATAGATAGATAGATAGATAGATAGATAGATAGATAGATAGATAGATAGATAGATAGATAGATAGATAGATAGATAGATAGATAGATAGATAGATAGATAGATAGATAGATAGATAGATAGATAGATAGATAGATAGATAGATAGATAGATAGTTAGTTGAGTATGGTACAAATAAACCTTTTTAAACCATATGATTGCCCCTCTGATAGTTTAAATTCTAGTAAACACGATAGCCCAGCTACATTTCACAGACAGAGTCTAGAGCAGTAGGTTCCAACCTTAGGGAAACCAAGGCCCGATAAATTCTTCCATGTCCCAACATGACTGCGAAAAAAAAGAACGGCTGCACACCACAGGAACGTTCCATCGATTTTATTCCAAAAAATAGCAAATAACAGCCAGCAAAGACAGAGTGTACGAACCCAGGACACAACATGACTGCGACCAATGAGTATCATAAGCTTTCCCTACTCAATACATAAGAAACAAAGTTTGGTCTATAGATACAATTTAAATTCATAACTTATTGTCATAAGAAGCTTTAGGGCTGATGTATTATTACTAAAGAAAGTGAAAATAGCACACGATTGCAGTTGTGTCCCATGCAATCATTTAAATTCTTTTTTATTGTTTTCCCCAAAATAAATGGTGAAATCTGTTTGGTTCCTATTGGTTACAATCTAGCTCTGTGTGTATTTTCAATTATCATTTATAATGTAATGTAAGTCCTTGGCGCAGACATTTTAACACACACACAGTAACTCATCACATGGATTCAAACACGAATCAGAATGTATACAAACTTGCAACAGGCAATTTCAATCTGGGTATCAATGAAAGTAGAGCAATCACGGGGGCAGCACTGAAACTGGCAGACAGCATAGAAAAGTTTACAGGATGAGGGTGGTGTGCAGATCCAGCAAGAGATAATAGGAGCCCAGGAGGAGAATGTGAAAGTGATTGCATACCCAAAACTGGACACCCCCCAGAGCCAGTTTAGCTGAACCTGGAGGCCACAGAAGGATCTGTGTATGACAGCTCAGGAGGATGCAAATTAGAACAAAAACGAGCAATGACAAATGCAGGAATTGTATCCTAAAAGGTACCTTTAAATGTTGCACCCTCCTTGAAATGTAAATACAAATATTTGAAATACTGCAAAATGAAGGGCCCTCAAGGTAATGCCTAACACAAAATTGTATTGATCAAAAAAGCAGCCATCGGTAAATGCATAATTAGAACTGAGAATAAAAAACCTGTCTCGGCTCAACCAGCCCAAAAACATAAAGGTAGCCCACTGTATGTATAAATATAACAAAAATGTTATTAGATATTTATATACAGTGCTTTGAAAAAGTATGTATATCTTGAAATTTTCCACATTTTGTCATGTTACAACCAAAATCGTCAATGTATTTTATTGGGTTTAAATGTGATAGACCAACACAAAGTGGCACATAATTGTGAAGTGGAAGGAAAATGATAAATGGTTTTCCAAATTTTTTACAAATAAATATGTGAAAAGTGTGGCATGCATTTGTATTCAGCCCCCCTGAGTCAATACTTTGTAGAACCACATTTCCCTGCAATTAAAGCTGCAAGTCTTTTTGGGTATGTCTCTACCAGCTTTGCACATATAGAGAGTGACATTTTTGCTCATCCTTCTTTGCAAAATGGCTCAAGCTCTGAATATGCTTTGATCTAAACCATTCCATTGTAGCTCTGGTTGTATGTTTAGGGTAGTGGTCCTGCTGGAAGGTGAACCTCTGCCCCAGTCTCATGTCTTTTGCAGACTCTAACAGGTTTTCTTCTAAGATTGCCCTTTATTTGGCTCCAGTTATCTTCCCAACAACTCTGACCAGATTCCCTGCTGAATAAAAGCATCCCACAATATGATGTTGCCACCACCATGTTTCCCAGTAGGGATGGTGCATTCAGGGTGATGCGCAGTGTTAGTTTCCCGCCACACATAGCTTTTCACAAATGGAATATATAATATGTATAGTCTTACATTTGTATTCAGCCCCCCTGAGTCAATACTTTGTAGAACCACCTTTTGCTGCAATTTCAGTTGCGAGTCTTTTTGGGTATGTCTCTACCAGCTTTGTACAGCTAGAGAGTGACATTTCTGCCCATTCTTCTTTGCAAAATAGCTCAAGCTCTGTCAGATTGGATGGAGAGCGTCTGTGAACAGCAATTTTCAAGCCACAGATTCTTATTTGGATTTAGGTCTAGATTTTGACTGGGCCATTCTAACACTTGAATATGCTACCATTCCATTGTAGCTCTGTCTATATGTTTAGGGTCGTTCTCCTGCTGGAAGGTGAACCTCCACCCCAGTCTCAAGTCTTTTGCAGACTATAACAGGTTTTCTTCCAAGATTGGCATGTATTTGACTCCATCCATCTTCCCATCAATTCTCACCAGCTTCTATGGAAAAATTCTCCCACCCCTCCAGAGTTACCATGGGCCTCTTGGCTGCTTCTCTGATTAATGCTCTCTTTGCCCAGCCTGTCAGTTTAGGTGGACGGCCATGTCTTGGTAGGTTTGCAGTTGTGCCAAGCTCTTTCCATTTTCGGATGATGGATTGAACAGTGCTCCGTGAGATTTCCAAAGCTTGGGATATTTTTTTTATAACCTAACCCTGCTTTAAACTGCTCCACAACTGTATCCCTGACATGGTGTGTTCCTTGGCCTTCATGACGCATTTAGTTTCTCTAACAGGGCTTCACAGAACAGCTGTATTTTTACTGAGGTTAAATCACACACATGGACTCTTTTTCCTCATTAGGTGACTTCTGAAGGCATTTAGATTTTAGTTAAGGATATCAGAGTAAAGGGGGCTGAATACAAATGCTTGAAAAAAAAATGAAAACCATTTATCATTCTCCTTCCACTTCACAATTATGTGCCACTTTGTGGTGGTCTATCACATAAATAAAATATAAATATATATATATTTTTTTTTTTATTAAAACAAAAAAAAAAATTGAAACCACGCATTACAAACTATCACTTTTATCTTCCAGTGACTGTTTCGTGTTCCACACCTGGCAACCATATGATTGCATCCCAAACAATGTAAGCATAACAGCATAATAATGTGTTTAAATGTTGTTACTATATTTGCTTCCCCAGAATTTAGACACCCACGATCAGATTTTTTTTTTTTTATTTATTTTTATGAAAAGTAAAATTCTTACTGGTTGCTGTGAAGAAATAACTCCAGTACTTGGTACTGATCCTTTGATACATTAGGCCATGTATATAGTTATTTTGTAGAAGTAATAATAATATGTTCTTACAGAGTTGTGTGTCCATCAAACTGTTCAAAGGAAGAGGTGCATGGATCAGACATCTATACTGATGTAAGATTACACATATCATATATTCCATTTGTCACAGTAAAAAAATGGTCATAATGTTTATAAAAAATAAATGTTTTTATTAGAAATCTTCAATCTGTGGAGCTGCATTACATTCAGGAATTATTACAGAACGTGGGGGAGCAGCATGTTTTAAGAAGACATCAGGGCTACATGAATACCATGGTACAACTAGGAACCAAATCAGTTCTCTTGGACATGGTCCCTGGTATGCTTCCTTTGTCGTCACACCACCACATAAGGATTTTATATTGACAGGTAATATTGTGAAAAATAAATAAATTATGAGATTTACATTGTCTGAAGTTTAGTATCTGTAGGACAAAAATGTGTTTTTACCCAGTGACATATTTTTCATAAGAAATTCAGACCAGAATTAAGTCATGTTTTTGAAGCTGAGATCCGAAATAACAGTTTGCTATTGTTCCCAGACTACAAAAAGTTGTGCTTTCAGTTTAACAGAACAGCTGTAGTACAAGTAACTGGGGGCTTCTAAAATCAACTGAAGGTCTTGATTTGTGGTCCTGACCTACTGTCATCAGCACCATTAGGCCTCATGCACACGGATGTTTTTACAGCCGCTTTTTTGAGTGTTTTTTGCAGCTTAAAAACGCCTGTCTATGTTAGTCTATGGCTTCATGCCCACCTAGGCGTTTTTGAGTTGCAAATGGCATAGGTGTTTTTAAGCTGTAAAAAAAAAAAAAAAAAACTAGTGGGTTCTGAGAGATGTTTTTCAGCTGTAAAAACGCTCTAATGCTGATAAACGCTGATAAACGTCGATAAACGCTCAAAAACGTCGCTCACCAGAGTAATTTAACGTTTTTGATCCATTGAAAAAAAAAATTTTGAAAGAAAAAACACTAAAAAAAGCTAACGCGGAAAAGCGCTAAAAAGTCTAATAAACGCTAAAAAAAGCTATTGCAAAAATGTTGAAAAAAGCTGAAAAAAGTTGAAAAAAGTTAAAAAACTCACTGCAAAGCTACTGGCGTTTTCATAACGTTATTTTAACGTTCAGTGTGCATGAGGCCTTACAGTTTAATCCTAAATTTCCACTTCAACAAACAAAAAACTAGGTAATGCTAATCATGTTCACAGAACACTAATGCCCATGGGCATCCGCACCATAGGGCAAGGGGGGTCATTTGCCCCCCCCCCTGGAATCTGTGTGTCAATCTGTGTGTCCCTGTGTTGCAACCAACGGCCGCCTCCGCGGCAGCCGTGGTGTTTTTTTCAAAGCCTGGCTGTTGCTGGGGCTGTCTTTTCCGACTACATCATGCGTGACCATCCCTCCCTCCTCACCCCTGGCTGAGCATCAGATTGGCTCTGCCGCTCGAGCCTCTGCGCTCGCCGCTCTGCTGAATGTGACATTGACCCGCCTGAGCCGCCTCGATTGGCTGCTGCCTCTGCCTGTCACTGTGTAAAATATTTTGTGCCTGCAGCCTGCTATGCCGATCCGGCCAGCGTGGCGCCGGCTCCTCCCACAGGTCACAGCTGCGTGGCGTGCAGTGGCCGGGACGACAGGGAATACACTGCCTGAGTTACTGCCAGTGCCTGGACTATCCCGACCCTGAGGAGCCACAGGTAACAGCAGTGCCTGTATTACCACTATGTACAATTTTTTTGTATTTCAATATAACTGGAACTGTTGTGGCCATATTTTGATCTTGATGGAAACAGCTATACAGACTGTATTATACAGTCTGTATAGCTGTTTTCATCAAGATCAATATATGGCCACAACACAATGGCGGCCCGTGCATTAAGGGTGCACGGGAGTGCCGCCCCCTCTCTCCTGCCACCCCTCTATCACCTATAGATAGATTCATGCATTGAATGAATCTATCTATGGCCGCCGCTGCCACCCCCTACTCAGGCGCCCTGCCCCTTTTCGGGTGCAGGACGCTTGAATTACATCGGTGGGGGGGTGTTTTTTAAGCACCTGATTAGAGCCATAGGCTCTAATAGGCGTCAAAAATGGTGACCTACAAGCGCCATGCTTGGCGCTCGCAGGTCACTCAGCTGTGTTAGAAAAGTGAATGACTATTCACTTTCCTAACACTAAACCGCCTATCCGCCAATCATGATGGGCACACTGGCAGCATATGATGGGCACACTGGCAACATATGATGGGCACAGTGGCAGCATTTGATGGCACACTGGCAGCGTTTGATGGCACAGTGGCTGCATTTGATGGCACATTGGAAGCGTTTGATGGCACAGTGGCAGCGTTTGATGGCACAGTGGCAGCGTTTGATGGCACACTGGCTGCGTTTGATGGTACAGTGGCAGCGTTTGATGGCACAGTGGCAGCGTTTGATGGCAAAGTGGCAGCGTTTGATGGCACACTAGCTGCGCTTAATGGCACATTGGCAGCGTTTGATGGCACAGTGGCAGCGTTTGATGGCACAGTGGCAGCGTTTGATGGCACAGTGGCAGCGTTTGATGGCACAGTGGCAGCATTTGATGGCACATTGGCAGCGTTTGATGGCACATTGGCAGCGTTTGATGGCACAGTGGCAGCGTTTGATGGCACAGTGGCAGCGTTTGGCACTGTGGCAGCGTTTGATGGCACATTGGCAGCGTTTGATGGCACATTGGCAGTGTTTGATGGCACAGTGGCAGCGTTTGGCACTGTGGCAGCGTTGCATTCAATAGTGGGAAAAAATGGAGACCACAGAGGATGCAGCCTACCAGGCACGCTCTCCTGCACATGACTGCACTGAACCCTGGGCACCTGTTCTGTATCTCCCTTGTCCCTGCCCAGCACTCAGTAGAATCTGCGCAGGAGATTTTACCTGTGGGAGATACTGGGAGATAAGCTATCACTTGTAAACGCAGAAGCTGGACTTCAGTGTTACCAAGTGATAGTAGTGAGCAGGGAGCAGAAGACCTGAGCCAGAGGTGGTGGAACTGATTTCCCCCTAGTTCCTGTTAAAAAGAAGCCCTGCACGTAAGAATATAAATGACAAATTAAAAAGAAAAATGTGTTGCGATGTCAAATAAAGTGCAAAGTGCTTTCACATACTTTATAAATAAACAAATATAATAATAAATTATTCAATAATTAATATTAAAATCAATGAAACAACATCAAACACTGTAAGTGAAAAATTAATAGTCCCATACATTTCTGAAACTTGTAAGTCCAAAATTGGATTGATAGAAGTGTGTACAATATTGTAAAATTGCTCTACTAGTGTATTTAACACTCAAGGCCAGTGCCTCTTTCCAGAAACAAAAACCTCTTACGAGTCTAACTGCCCCTTAGTAATATGCCTTTTTGCGGATGGGTGGACCGGTGCAATACAGCTTCACTACAGTCTAGTCACATCAGAGTTAGCCCAGCAGCCGTAAACAGTAGACATGTGCAATTCGTTTCGATCGGAATTTGTTTTTTAACTAATTTTGACAAATTTGTTAATTCCAAAAAACTGAATTAACAAAAAGCCGTTTCATTAATTTTTTTGAATATTTGTAAATTCGAATGTTCGAAAATTCGTAAACTCGAAAATTCGTAAATTCATAAATTTGAAATTTCATAAATTCGTAAATTCGAAATTCGAAAATCCAAAAACCCGAAAATTCAAAAATCTGAAATAATAACTAAATAATAATAACTTAACTATTACTAACTATTAAATTATAGGTATTGGAATTTCCTTTCAAATTTGGCTGTTAGTGAACGTAACAAATACGAATTTATCCGAAGTTACGAATTATCCGAAATAACGAATGCCGTATCTAAACGAATGGAACGTATTAAAACAATAAATAACAATAATAATAATAAAAAAAGTATTATTATTATTATTTATTATTAATTTGTTCCCTTCCATTTGTTTAGCTGCGGCATTCGTTATTTTGGATAAATCGTAACTTTGGATAAATTCGTATTCTTTATGTTCACTAACAGCCAAATTTGAAAGGAAATTCCAATACCTATAATTTATTAGTTAGTTATTATTAGTTAGTTAGTTAGTTATTCTTTTGAATTTTCAGATTTTCTTTCTTATTTTCGGATTTTCAAATTTTCGAATTTACAAATCTACAAATTTACGAAATAACGAATTTTCAAATTTACAAATTTACGAATTGCAATCATAACGAATGACCGGAAAAAAGAAAAGAAAAATGAATGAAACAAAAATGAACACATTTTTCAGCAGTGCACATGTCTACTCTTACACTTTCTCAGACCATTTCTGAGGTTATACACTCGCAGCCATAAATAATTTAAGTACACATTCCTTTCCTCACTCACTCCACGTCAGTGTGCACAAGATCTTGAATTATTTAGTTTGTACAAGATCTTGAATTAGTTATGGCCGTAAGTGTATAACCTCCCGCTGCTGTCAATCAAAGCCAGTAAGCAATGAGGAGGGAGAGGGAGTGGGAGCGAGCCCTGGCCCTGTGTCTCAAGGGACATGACTTGGGAGCGTGCCTACTTGGGGTGCCATTGCAAGCTGCTTGCTCTGGGGTAACTCAACAGGAGGGAGGGGCCACGAGCGCCGGTGGGGGACCCGAGAAGAGGAGGATTGGGGCTGCTCTGTGAAAAACTGCTGCACAGAGCAGGTAAGTATAACATGTTTGTTAATTTCAAGCAACAAAAAAATGGTGCCTTTAATATTACTTTAAAGCAGTATTGCACTGAATGCCCAAATTGTTGCTTGCATTGTATTCTTTCTCAATATGAATAAAAAATGTATATAAACTGTGGCAGAGAATGCTCTAAAGCTGCAGTGGAAAGAGGTCAGCCACCCCTTCAAAACATAAAAAAAATTACGCTAACCCCCTTAATGAAAAAAAGGCACATCTCTACTTAATGATTTACTACATGATAAGAGGACCTTTCATAAATCAAACTCAATGCTTAAATGGGAAGCAGACCTGAAATCTTCCTTCTCTGATGCCCAGTGGACCCAATAAAATTTACCCACACTATTACACACTGTGTAAACTACTGGGAACTGGCACTGAAACTCTTACATTGCTGGTACTTCACCCCCTTATAGACTGGCAAAAATGTATGAAACAAGCTCTCCACTATGCTGGCGGGGCTGTGGTGACTTGGGAACCCTTATGCATATTTTTGGACATGTAATAGCATTTGCAGTTTCTAGCGGAAAATCGGATCTTGGAGGTGACAGGCATTATCACCCCTATGAACTCAGCATTAGCCTTACTCAATCCAGGCATTGAGCAATTCTGGGGAATAGGTTCCAGGATGCCCGAGAATCCATTCTATGCCTTTCTTTGCCTCTTTGTTATGCAATCATAATACTGATGTTGTTTACTTAGATACGTGCCTTGTACTTATACCTGCATAAATGACTCTATTTCGATATGTTTTACTTTTACACTGCCATGTTGGCTGAGCTACATGTTCTCCATTGTTTGAAATCTTATTAAGTGGCTTTGTTTCTTGAAAAAATCAATTAAAAATATTGAACGAAAACATAAAAAAACGCTCTATTAGTACTACCACTCTGAAACTAGTTGCAATCACTAACTTTTATTACAGGTATTTATATGGCGTTGGCACTTTACATATATTGTACGTCCCTGTACATCCCTGCTTTCAAGGAGCTTACAATCTATAGTCCCTACCTTACATGCATAAATTAGTCAGAAAACAATTAGCCTACTAGTATGTCTTTGAATCTGGGTCGGGATTCAAACCAATGACCTTAGTGTTGCAAAGCAGAAGTACTAACTACTAAGACATTGTAGGATTGATTCACTAAAACTGGAGAGTGCAAAAGCTGGTGCAGCTCTGTATAGAAACCAATCAGCTTTCAGTTTTTTTTATTGTTAACCTCCTTGGCGGTATGATTCTTTCTGATTTTAGGTGCTGAAAGCGGTACAATTATTTTGCAATGAAATTTGGCGTTTTATATTGTAGGTATTTAATTATTAACAATAACACACTTAAATCTGTCCAAACAAGAGTCTAGTAGATATCCCGGGTATGATAAAGTTTGAAACACAAAAACATAAATTATAATATAATAAAAAAAAAATAATAATTATAAAAAATAAAAATAAATAGTAATAAAATAAATTTGCACACGATTCACTATCGCTCAATTCTGCAAGTGTTCTAATTTACTATCGCAGTTTTCTAGCTGGTCTAAAGCCATTTTTGACGTAAAGGGACACTTTTTGGTTGCTATGGACAATCTCCAGTTTCCAGGCAGAAAGAACAGTATATGCAATATAAAACTGCATGCAGGGCATGGGCCAGAGCACTGGGGACAAATGGGATGTGAAATCATTTCATACAGTACTGTAATCTGAATTTGCCGCCAGGCTCCGCCCCCGTGCGTCGCGACGCTCGCAGGGAACGGAGCCTGGCACGGAGAGGCTTCGGAGGAGGACGGAGCCCTCGGACAGTGCGGGGGACATCGCAGGATCCCGGGGACAAGGTAAGTAAGGAGGCACCAGGATCCTGCGATGTAATCCCGAGTGTGGCTCGGGGTTACCGCTAATGGTCCTGAAATGTAACCCCGAGCCACACTCGGGAAAACCGCCAGGGAGGCTACAGCTTAATTGAACAAACTGAAGTTAGAAGCTAATTGGCTACCATGCACAGCTGCGCCAGATTTTGCACTCTCCAGTTTTAGTAAATCCACCCCCATACTTGCACATGTATCTACCAGTAAAATCAGGATGTCTTTATTCTTAAAAGTTTAAAATTTCAGTGTTTCTATGCCATTAAGAATTGCTTAAAAGGGAAAGAATGTGATTTTTTTTTTATCCCATAATCATACTTACCTAGGTGGATGCAGCATCTGGCCCCTCCGCCTCTTCACTGAGAACCGAGCGATCGATCACCACTGATGGCTTGGTTCTCTCCCCTCCCCGAGTGGAGAGTTGCTGCTTGTCAGTCACCAGCTCTCCTGCTCTGCTCACTGGAGCGTGGATCAGTTCAGGCACCTAGCGGATCGAGACTTCCAGAGTTGGGATGACACGGTGCCTGGACTGATCTTGGTGACGTCAGCAGACTTCAGACCCCTCTCCACTGAACCCAGGTCACAGGAGTGCAAAACGAATTGCACATTCTGGGACCCAGAGGAGAAGTACAGCCAAATGAGCTCAGGCTGGACTTCTCCTTTATTTGTCAGGTGGAGATGTGCAATCTATGTTTAATTCTAAGCAAACACTCACTTTCAGAAAGTTGGTATTTGCATAGACATTTCTGTGGGATTAGACAAAGCTGGAGATGCAGGAGAACCCAGAATTCCAGTTTTAAATGACATATCTGCCTTTATGTATACACTTATCTACATAACTTATTTTCTATTTCTCTCCTCCAGTTGAAGCTGACTGTATTACAACAGTAAATGAGATTCCTGAAGGAATTGTGAAGTACGTAATCCCTCTGTAAAGAACATGCAGATGTTGATTTTCAAAACATTTCTTGCATTATATTAAAAGAAGCATGTTGATAAAAATACGTTTTTCAATTTCTATCCCTCTCTGCTGTCAATTTTATAACTGTGGTTTACAAAATTAACCCAGAAAGTTACTTTCCTGCTTGTTGGATTGGCTTGCTGTTTTCTTAGATGTCTCCTCTAAGATACAAACCAAATGTAGGACATCTCTTATAGTCAGAACTGCATTTTTAATTAGATACTCTCTAAAGCCTCGTACACACGATTGGATTTTCCAACAGGAAATGTGTGATGACAGGCTGTTGGCGGAAAATCTGACCGTCTGTACGCTCCATCAGACAATTGTTGGCCAACTTTCCACGGATAAATGTTGGATGGCAGGTTTATAAATTTTCCGCGGAAAAATGTCTGTTGTCAGATTTTCCGAGCGTGTGTACACAAGTCCGTCGGACAAAAGTCCAAAGTACAAACACACATGCTCGGAATCAAGGACGAGCTGGAAGCGGTCGGTCTTGTAAACTAGAGTTCATAATGGAGAATTAACATTCGTGACGTGGCAAATTATGAAATCTCAAAATGCAGTGCACATTCTCTTCTTCTTTAATGGATAATAATGAAGCTGTTATTGCAAACTAATTTTCAAAGGCTTTTTTTTTTCTAGCGATATCAAGAATAATATTGTTATGCTTTATTTTTTATTTGGGCAAGTTACCACAAAACCATTATCACGTAGTTTTTAAGATCAAAGATACAACTATGTTGGTGTCCCTTGTCAATTTTACATTGTATTTTTTAAAATGTACTGTAACTGCCTACTCCCAAGCTGTCATTTGAACTAAAAGACATAGCCAAGTATTATTCTCCACAATTTTTTTTATTGTGCATTAAAAAAAGAAAACAAATAAAATTAGACATGCTATCTGCCAATAGAACTTAACCAAAAAGTGCATTCTATGCATCCAAAAATATAGAAAATATACCAAATCAAATCATTATTCAACCAAAAAAATAATGTCAAAGCAATAACTCCAAGGCCAATAATAAATAACACTGTATCTCCTCCGATTCTGCAACATGGCTGGTTGACGAACGGCCACTCAGAAACGAACTGAAAAGCACAAAATGAAAAACGTGAACTGAAAAGCGCTAAATGAAAACCGCGAAAAGAAAAGCACAAATCAACACTCACAAAACTTCTACTAACACAAAATTAGCAGAAGGAGCCCAAAGGGTGGCGCTAAAGAGCTGAAAAACAACGTAATACTACGTTCGTATTTGTTGGCCAACAATTGTGTGGCAGTGTGTATGCAAGACAATTTTGGGCCAACGCTCTTCGGACAAAATTCCACGGTTTTGTTAGTCAACAATCCGATCGTGTGTACGAGGCTTTTGTCTCCTTCCCTTCTAAAGGGGAAATAGCTTAACACAGCAGATCCTAATCCATGTAAACCCATGGAACTGAAAAGTAACCAAAAAAAATGATTTTCAGTTGCCAATCACCAGCACTGTCATATAGGAGAAAGGGGTGTTAGTGACCTTAGCTCCTTTACTCAGGGGGACTGTTTATTTTTCTTCAATCCCAGTGGCAACTTGGCATTGGGAAGGAGGTTATATACAAAACGTGGGCCAAGCATCAGCATGAAACTGTTCACAAAGCAAAAGGGGCACTGTAACATTATTGTTTATTTCAAGTTGCGTGTTAAAAGTTAGGTTGTGACTGTAGTGGTAATGTATTTGCAAAAAGGTTAACCCCTTGACGCTGACCGTACTCAAATATGCGGCCCCACTGGACAGGACTTTTTTCTGTGGGGCCGCATTCTGTATATGCGTATCTCCCTATGTGCTGTGAGCTTGCTGCATGACTCACTCCCAGCATAGAGGCTGGGGTCTCAGCGGGAGCCACGGGCCCCATACTAACAATCGGGACCCGGATCTCCCAAATCTGATTGCTGTAATAGTCTCTGATTGTCTATCATAATGATCAGTCACTTTTTTTTTACAGGATTATCAGTGTCAGTTAGTGTCAGTGCCAGTGTGTTTTAGGTAGAATAAAAAAAAAGGAAAATGCGCACTAATGCGCATTAATTCTGGGCTGTACTATGGGTACAAACAACAACTAACATACACACATTTGGTATCACTGCAATATTCAGGAGCAGGAGAATTTATTTTGTGTTGTTCTTTGGTGGTAGATTATGGTAGTAGCAAGAAATATACAGCTAAGTTTAAAAAATATATATTATTTTTTTACTAACCATTACCATTTACTAACAAATGAAAGCCTAATTTGTCCTGAAAAAAAACCAAAGTATAATCCACCTGGATGCACAAAGTAGTTGTGATGATATGTAAAGTTTTACTAACACATGTCAAAGTGGCAAAATTGTGCTTAGGCATTTAGATTTGTTTTACCCTTAGGCTCCAAGGGGTTAGGCTTTAGGGCCCATTTACACATTGCCATTCTGGTGCATTGCATTCGCCCATGTTATGTCACGTGTTAAAGTGCTTTGTATTAAGAACCCCATTCATTTTGAATGGGCTGCCAACGAATAAAACAAAAAAACAGGCATACAGCATTTTTTCAGATGCAATGCACCACAACACACAGCAGTGCATTACTGTGCATTGTGGTCCACTACAACACGTGTATTAGAGCTGTGTTGCCTTATGCCCCGTACACACGGTCGGATTTTCCGACGGAAAATGTGTGATAGGACCTTGTTGTCGGAAATTCCGACCGTGTGTAGGCTCCATCACACATTTTCCATCGGATTTTCTGACCCACAAAGTTTGAGAGCAGGATATAAAATTTTCCGACAACAAAATCCGTTGTCGGAAATTCCGATCGTGTGTACACAAATCCGACGGACAAAGTGCACGCATGCTCAGAATAAATAAAGGGATGAAAGCTATTGGCCACTGCCCCGTTTATAGTCCAGACGTACGTGTTTTACATCACCGCGTTTAGAACGATCGTATTATCCGACAACTTTGTGTGACCGTGTGTATGCAAGACAAGTTTGAGCCAACATCTGTCGGAAAAAATCCTAGGATTTTGTTGTCGGAATGTCCGAACAAAGTCCGACCGTGTGTACGGGGCATTAGAGTTGGCTGGGGTGTCATTCAAAAATGATGGCACCCCAAGGCACTATGACTAGAAAGCAAAAATGGCCATGAATAAATGTATGATATTGCAATATACTGATGCATGTATTAAGATGCATTTCAGTAATACACATCTTAAGGCAATACGCTGCATAAAAAGAGGCCTGTTACTTTAGTGTACAAAAACTTTCAACATTCATAAAATGTGTTGTAATCGTTCCACAGAATACAAAGTATTCTGAAATTGGATGAGCTGATGAACATCATGATCTCCATCACATCCAACCACAGAATGCCTTGTGGACTGAGGTGGAATGTGAGCAACCTACATAGATACTATATTAAAAGTGGTGTTGCGCAGCCACTCATAACTACCAAAATAAATACATTATTATATCCATTGGTGTCATAAAAAATCACAGACACAAGCATACAATAAAACAGTGTCTGTATCAATATCTATTGTCTATACAATGAGTAATAATAGTCCAAACAATTGTGATAAATGGGTATTTCAGTGATATGGTCAAAGTCCCACACCTCAAGGTGTAAAAACTGTGCTAATAATCCAAACTCCAGTGCTCATAGAACTCTCACCTTAGTATATAATTATATACGGCAAATGGTAAATCAGGGCTGGTGTCCAGGACTCTTTTACACTCCAGATGCTCTAGATGTCATTACAGATGTAGCTTTCGGAAAGCTAGTTAAGGTACAGAAGACAAACCGAGGCACAGTGACACTGGGATGCTCGAAATACACAACAGCCTTTACAGACTGCCAATCCGGTTCCCCTGAAGAAGTCACGTGGTGGACATAATACGTAGGGTGTCTCAGAGGCAGTCGTGGACCGGAAGTGACGTGAGAGGTTATTATTCCTTGTGTCCTGACTTTACTGGTGGCATTTTTAAAGTTTGTTTAATGTAAGCGCTAGTTTATTTAGCTAAAACATGGCATTTTCAAATACTACACATTGAGAGGCACTTCATATGCTTTATTCTGACATGTTGGCAAGCACATGAGGCAACTGGCGCCTTAATGGGCCAGTACCTCATTTTATCAGCTACATCTGTGATAACATCTAGAGCATCTGGAGTGTAATAAAGACCTGGACACCAGCCCTAAATTTACCATTTGGCGTATATATCTATATACTAAGGTGAGAGTTCTGTGAGCACTGAGGTGACACGTTGAGTTTGGATTATTAGTACAGTTTTTAAACATTGAGGTGTGGGACTTTGACCATATCACTGAAGTACCCATTTATCACAATTGTTTGGACTATTATTACCCATTGGCAGCGGCAGCCGTTCCATAAGGGGCACAGGGGCGTTGCCCCCCTAATCTTCTTGAGGGGCGCCGGACGCATAGATTTCTACAAGTTTTTTTTTAAGCACATGATTAGAGCCTGAGGCTCTAATTGGCTTCAAAAAGCTTGGGCGCAGGTGAAAGAGCACTGCGCCCCAAGCCCACCCACTTGTGACATTAACGAATCAATATTCACTATTGTCTTCTGGCTTCTCCTGCTGGCCAATCAGGACAGGAAGCGGGTCGGGAGGAGAAGTTGGGGAAGCCGCGACCTGGATGGGGTAAGTGCGGACCTGGCGGAGGGGGGGTTGTTTGCCCCCCCAAAAAAGGAGCTCCAGCCGCCACTGCTCATTGCACATCTAGCACAGACAACGGATATTGATACAGACACTGTTTTATTGTATGTTTGTGTGTGTGATTTTTTATGACACCAATGGATATACTAATGTATTTATTTCAGTAGTTATGAGTGGCTGCACAACACCACTTTTAATATAGTATCTATTCACAGTGGGAACACATTAGGGGTTGCAGCAACTATATACTTTATACTTTGAGTATTAGCCCGGGTTCATACTGCCCGCGACTTCAAAGTCACACGACTTTGAAGTTGGACCCCAGCGTGACTTTGGCATGACTTGTATGCGACTTCTTTAACAGAAGTCAATGCAAGTCATAACAAAAGTAGTGTAGGAACCTTTTTCTAAGTTTAAGCGACTCAAGTCACACTGATTAGAATACTTCCATAGCCCAGAATGGGGTCAGAATGGGGTCTGACTGGGGTCCGATTTCTGATGCGACAAGTATTCCAAAGTTGGAACGATTGTCGCATCAGTGTGACAAGGGCCTTATTCTGCAGTTTATTGTTTGCACTGTTAATGCATTGTCGATTATTGTTGTTGCGTTGTTATTGCACTATTGATTACCTATTAAACACAGGTAGCGCAGGGGTCCACTTATTTATTATTTACGAGCAACCCACATAGCCTTCTCTGTATGCACTGTATGGGATCCGGAAGTCTCAGTGGCAGAAATTCAGCACTGTATTGAATTTGTCAGGGCTGAATTTAACTAATGCAGCATGTCATAAGACATGGGAAGCACATCATTAGAAGTGATTTACTGGTACATAGCAAATATCCCAAAATATTTTTTCTTCCTATGGTTCAGCCTCAAGCTAAGAGCTCTGCAAGCTCCTACCTTTAGTCCTGGTTCACATAGGTGCGCTCTGCGATATCGCATGTGATTCGCACTGCAGTGCAAATCACATGCAATGTCCGTGCAATGTGATTTCAGCCATACAGATAGTGATAAAAGAAAGTGGTGCAGGTAAACCACAGCACATCAGTGCAAAAGTTGCCTTATAGGGGGCTCAGAACAGTAAGGGTTCATTTACATTTGCAGTTTGGGAGGGTGGTAAAACCCCATAGAGAAAAAATATTTGTATCACTCCCACCCCAACCACACCCCCTTTAGCTGCAGTGGTCAGGGGTGTACACATGTCCCAGCTGCAGCAGGAATCATATGCCCTGTCATGGTTGATGGGTGTAGCACCTGCCAAGCATGACCCATTCAAGTGAATGAGGCCACTCTGCAAGTGCCCTGCAACCTTGTGCACCACAGCAAACAAGGGGTTAAAGCAGGCAGCGTTGTGTTGCTTCCTCCCTGCCTGATTGAAACCCATGTTTCAATCAGCATTGCACGTGACTGTGACGTGGTAGTACGGCAATTAGAGGTTTAGATCAGGTGTGAGGAGGTGACCCTGTGCCCGCTGATCTTCTCCCATGTTGTTCAGGTAGCTCTCCACGTCTTTAGGGTTGCCTGCCCCTGACCTACATAAAACCCATTGGGTGATATGTTCCTGCATGAGACCCAGTAATATTTTTCTTCCTCTACAGGGTGAACTGTCCGGAACAGTGCACAGCACAAGCAGACGTGGGCACAAATGGATTTACTGGTGTAAGTTGCAATCATAAAAGCAAAAACACCTAAAATTACCAAAACATCAGTCATAAAATGTAATACTAATATGTTTCATTATTTTTAAAATCCAGGTAACTCCAGTTTGCGTGGCAGCAATTCAGTCTGGTATTCTTCACAAAGGCTCTTTTATGATAGAAAAAAACACAGCTGAAGGAACTTTTTTTATGAAGAAAGCTATTGAAGAAATAGCTGAAAAGAAGACAGAACAATCAGAAGGTGATATTTTATAACACTACAGGGACATCAATGAAGGCCTCTTGAGCCCCTCGGGAAAGAGAGCCCTGACTGATGGGGGCATGGCCAGGGAGGAGTTAAAGTGAATTTTGTCTAACTCAGGATTGGTACAAGAGGGGACAAAGGGTTGGGCCTGAGCTCAGGAGTTTGGCACCCCAGGGGATTATGGTCCTTTTCGGACGAAAGCATGGAAGAGCTGCCCACCCTCCCGCCCTATTTTTTGATGGTATGTCACAGCGTGTTGCGGTTTTGGTGACCTTGCCAGCAAATATGGAACCTTTTTTATGCCCTGATGGTAATTGGGAGATTGACGGCCGGTCCGGCACTTATGGTAAGGACAGGCCCCTCCTTCATCTCCCTTTTACATTTGGAGTTGAGTGCTCACAGTGCAACTGTGGCTGGCACGGTTTAAAATAGTTAATGTTATGTTTGAGTTAAATAAAGCTGTGGCCTTGCCCTTTCCAACGTTAATGGTTGTATGTGTTTTTTTATTGGATGGGAAGAAGGGGTAAGGTACGCTAAGTGGTTATGGTAATTTGGATGGGACCTGGGCTTATTGCACCTCATCAGTCATGCTTTCCTATTCTTTCATATAAAATTCACATGGCCATTCCCTGCATGTCTGCCTCTATGGAATTGCCCTTTCTATAGCTAGATGCAACAAGATGTTGTACTGACGCTGGTCCGATCTCTGCTGAGTCTCTATCGATCGCAATGGGAATGACATCTGACTGCTTGAGCTACAGAGGGAGCGATTCCTTAGGGACAAACAGGCAGACTCAACAAATCACCAGCAATAGGATGGCTAGCAGATAGGTTGTCCATCCCACTATTTTAGAAGTAATAGGTCCCAATGATATCTTAAATCCCAGCTGATGTCACAGAAAACAGACTCCTTTTCCACAGTCTTACCTCTAATTTCCAGTTACAGGAGTTGCACCATGTGTCTAAATGAAGTTGGATAGTCCTCTAGGCAGCAGAGTTTTTCCTAGTGCACTCTGTAATCTAACAAACCTTCTCAGATATACCCCCTCTTTTGTGTTCTGTATAAGAACACTTGTGATGAAGGGTATGATTGGTACTCAACAATGTCAGCACTGGGCACTGGAGTTTGAGGATAGAAATCATTCTGTCAGTAAAATAAAAAGATATTTGAGGATATTTTAAATAAAAAAGCAGGTAAGAATCTTAGCATTGGGGGAACTGGACTTTAGAGAAAAAAAGGGATAAGATTAGAATTGGAATTTAACCTGTCTCCCGCCCCCCGCCCCCAATGTAAGTCTACATTGTTTTAGGCAGTTTTGAACCAGTAAGGAGGTAATTAAAGACCTTACAGATGGGCACCAAAGTGCTGTGGGGGACATGGAGGCTGGGTTCACCTATAACCATTTCAAGAGTGATCTTTCAACACTGGCCTTGGGTTCAGAAGAAATAGTCATATGTTCTTTCCTTACATTTGGGATGTTGTTCTAGGTCATTATGACTATGTATAGCATATTTATCCTTATGCATACACCTCTGTATTTAACCAATTTATTTCTTCTCTCCTCCAGTTGAAGCTGACTGCACTACAACAGTAAATCAGATTCCTGAAGGAATTGTGAAGTACGTAAAACAGCCCTCTGTGAAGGAAATACATTTATTATTATTATTTTATTATTATTATGTGGGATTTATATAGATTTATACATTTTTATCACTATATTGAGTGAAGCATATAGTATGAAAGTATGTTACATTGTTGAGGAGGCTGGAGGGTTTAAATCTCCCAATTTGCACATACAGTAAATGACTTCAAATCCCCATTAAGGAGTTTGGGATCAATTTCTTAAGGTAAATATGTCATCAAAAAAATCTACAGAGGCTGCCATTGCTCACCTTCGTCTGAAAATCCTGGATGAAAAGTTGGAAATCCAGGGAGAAAAGCTGGAAATATTTGTCCTTGCACGTATTCCACAACAGTGAGTCAGGATAAAGAAGCCAGTGGATCAGCATAATAGCCAAGCAACAAACATTTTCAGAAAGAGAGGGTGGTAGTGGCAGCCTCCATGACAAACTTGTTTGATTGATTCCAAACGTTTCTCAGATGTCTACACTGAGATCAACAAGTCAAATATCAGGCATCTCTTGCAATAGGAGCTGTATTTTTCTTGATATAGTCTCTAAAGCCTGGTACACATTACTAGGTTTTTCTACTTCAGTCTAGCAGGGCTGAATGAAAAAAATCTGACAGCTCCGAAGGAACTACTTTGCTAAAAACCTGATGTTAGTACAGCAATCTCCCCTGCTTTGCTATTGTGTTCTGACAGGGGGATGCCCCCCCCCCCCCCCCCCCCCACTGCCAGAACACTCAGGTCAGCGATCTCAGCCATTGGCTGAGAACGCCGAGCGGGAGCCGGTCGGCAGACCTTTTTCGGTCATGCCCGTTCTAACCCGTCGGATCGGCTGCAGTACACACAGGCCGAATTTTGGGCGGTTTCTATTGAACCGGCTGATGCCACTCGGCATTTGGCCCGTGTTTTCTAGGCTTTAAGCTCCTTCCCTTCTGAAGGATAGATAGCTGAATGTGAAAAATTCTCATCTAAATAATTTCACTGAATAACCTCACAAAAATGGAGACAAGTAACCAAAAATATTACAGTATATCCAGTTGCCAATCACCAGTGCTGTCATATGAGAGTAAGGAAATGAGCCACATGACCTCTTATATACAGAAGTACTGAGCAATAATGCCTTTACACGCACATGAACTTTAATGGCATCCCAGTCTTATTCCGTAGGGTTCATTTTTGAGTTGGCCCACCCTTTGCAGCTATAACAGCCTCAACTCTTCTGGGAAGGCTGTCCACAAGGTTTAAAAGTGTGTCTATTGAAATGTTTAACCATACTTCCAGGAGTGCATTTCTGAGGTCAGGCATTGATGTTGGATGAGAAGGCGTGGCTCACAGTCTCCGCTCTAATTCATCCCAAAGGTGTTAAATTGAATTGAGGTCACCCTCATTTAGTGGAGTGGGGATTATGTTTTGGGGTTGTTTTTCAGGGGTTGGGCTTGGCCCCTTAGTTCCAGTGAAGGGAACTCTTAAGGCATCAGCATACCAAGACAATTTGGACAATTTCATGCTCCCAACTTTGTGGGAACAGTTTGGGAATGGCCCCTTCATCTTTCAACATGACTGTGTGCCAGTGCACAAAGCAAGGTCCATAAAGACAAGGATGAATCCTGACCTCAACCTGATTGAACAACTTTGGGATGAATTAGAATGGAGTTTGCGAGCCAGGCCATCTCGTCCAACATCAGTGCCTGACCTCACAAATGCTCTTCTGGAAGAATGGTCAAACATTCCCATAGACACACTCCTAAACCTTGTGGACAGTCTTCCCAGAAGAGTTGAAGCTGTTAGAGCTGCAAAGGGTGGACCAACTCAATATTGAACCCTACGAACTAAGACTGGGATGCCATTAACCACTTGCTACCCGCCCGCCGTCATATGATGGCGGGACAGTGCAGCTGTTGTTCTGGGCCACCGTCATATGACAGCGCAGCCCAGGGGGCGGGCGCGCCCGCCCGCCGCATCGCTTGGGTTCCGGTGCGCGTGCCCGGCGGCCGCGATGTCCGCCGGGCACCCGCGTTTGCCCGGTAACCGAGCAGGACCGTGGATCTGTGTGTGTAAACACACAGATCCACGTCCTGTCACATGGGAGGAGACCAATGGTGTGTTCCTTGTACAGAGGAACACCGATCGGTCTCCTCCCCTTGTGAGCCCCCACAGTTAGAATCACTCACTAGCAACATATTTAACCCTACAGCGCCCCCTCCTGGTTAACCCCTTCATTGCCAGCCACACTTATACAGTAATCAATGCATTTTTATAGCACAGATCGCTGTATAAATGTGAATGGTCCCAAAAATGTGTCACAATTGTCCGATGTGTCCGCCGCAATATCGCAGTCACGATAAAAATCGCAGATCGCCGCCATTACTAGTAAAAAAAAAATAATAAAAATGCTATAAATCTATCCCCTTATTTTGTAGACACTATAACTTTTGCGCAAACCAATAAATATATGCTTATTGAGATATTTTTTACCAAAAATATGTAGAAGAATACGTATCGGCCTAAACTGAGGAAAAAATTTGTTTAAAAAAAAAAAAAATTTGGATATTTATTATAGCAAAATGTAAAAAATATTGTGTTATTTTCAAACTTGTCACTCTTGTTTTGTTTACAGCACAAGAAATAAAAACCAAAGGGGTGATCAAATACCACCAAAAGAAAGCTCTATTAGTGGGGAAAAAATGATAAAAATTTCATTTGGGTACAGTGTTGCATGACCGCGCAATTGTTATTCAAAGTGCAACAGCGATAAAAGCTAAAAATTGGCTTGGGCAGGAAGGGGGTGAAAATGCCCTGTATGGAAGTGGTTAAAGTTCATGTGTCATGTAAAGGCACGTGAACCATTGCTAACCATCTTCTGAAAATTCTGGATGCCTGGCTGTCATTCTGATCCTTTGATATTTAACAGTGCCTGAGTCGCTAAGCCTGTTCCTGTCTATAGCTCAGAGGGAAAAATCTAAAATCTTTGTCTGTGCAATTGCTCCACATCAGTTAATCAGAGTAATGAAGCCAGTCGGTCAGTATGTAGCCAAGCAACTAATATTTTCAGATAGAGAGGGTGGCAGCCTCCATGACACACTTGTTTGATTGATTCCAATCTCTTCTCTTCTCCGATGTTTACACAAGAGTAACAAGTCAAACATCAAGCATCCCTTGCAATAGGAGCTACATTTTTGGTAATATAGACTCTAAAGTCTGCCATAGATGGTGCAATTTTCTTTCCTGCAACCCAAGAAAATCTCTCAATTCTCCTATGAACACAGTCAGTGTTGATGGGGAAGTCCCTCCCATGGAGCTATTGTGTTCTTCCAGTGGGGGGGGGTTACTGTTAGTGGCAATCATAAAAAATCTGACAGGCTGGTTATACCCAAGTTGATCGCAACCAAGTTGATTACAACAACTTGTAATCTTTGTACATTTTTAAAGTGTCGCTTATGGAGATTTTTAAGTACTGAAGTTTGACGCCATTCCACAAGTGTGAGCAATTTGAAAGCATGACATATTAGGTATCTATTTATTCAGCGTAATATCATCTTTCAAAGTATACAAAAAATGGGCTAACTTTAGGGTTTTTTTTTTTTTTTATCATGAAACAGTTTCTTTCCAAAAAAAATGCATTTGAAAAATTGCTGCGCAAATACCGTGTAGCATAAGAAGTTGCAATGACCACCATTGCACTGATCATTCGGGAACAACCCAACAGGCTGGTTATACACAAGAACACAATAGATTGACTTGTGTACAATCAGCTAGCCCATACATGGATCAAAATGTGGCCGGTCCATGCTGAACTGGCCAAATTTAGATCCATGTATGGTCGGCTTAAGACTCTTTCCTTTCTGAGGGGTGGATAGCTGAATGTGAAAGATCCTCATCTAAATAATCTTATAGAACAGCTAAACAATCATGGAAACAAGTAACCAAAGAAAGAAGATATATCCAGTTGCCAATTACGAGCGCCGTCACATGAGAGGAAGGTTAGGGAGTCACATGACCTCCTATATCCAGGACTACTGGGTATTTCTTTTTACCCTCGGCGGAAACGAAGTGGCACAGAGGCAGAGGGTCAGTGAGTATATGTTGGATAGAGGCCAAATATTAAAGTGAATTTGTTCACAAAGATCAGGGGCAAAGTATATGTTAATGTTAAATGGTCATTTCAAATAATGTGGCAAAAGTTAGGTTAGCAGATGTAGGTCTGGACAAAATAAAGAAAAACATATTTAGTACATTTATAGCATTAGTCCTCGAAGGGTCGGTGTAGGATAACCCCCAAGCAGCTTATCAGGCTTACATCTCCAAATGCCCATGTCTACTTACTCTTCTGGAATTCCTGAGAGCATCCACTATTGGAGCTGTATTATTAGGGTATAGTTGGGTGAATAAATTGGGCGCCAATCTTTTTAGTGGTTTTTGTCATTTTTTACTGATAATTTCTTGGGAAAGGGGGTTATTAAAGAGAGGGTTTTTGAACTGTATATCAAAAAGCAGAAGCAGTAGACCTTGCATCCATACAGATAGCAGGGTGAATCTCATTTTCCAAGTCCCAATTTTAGTATTGTCTTTGTCTGTGGTCTCTCTGGTTCGGGTAGTATCATAGTGCTGTATGAGCAGCCACAATTCTGGCAGTTGGCAATGGAGCACTCCTATTTGAACTCTACAGGGTGTTAATGTTCTTGCATGAGACCCCGGTGTTTTGTTTTCCTCTTTTACAGGGTGACATGTCCAGAGCACTGCAACATGGATGAAAAATTGCTGGGTACAAATGGATATACTGGTGTAAGTTGTGAATGAATCATGTTTAAAAGGAAGGATTTAGCGAAACATCGGTCAAAAAAGGCAATTCTAATATTATGTACCTTTTTTCAAAAACCAGGAATCTCCAGCATGCTTGGCAGCAATTCATTCCGGTCTTCTTAACAATGGAGGTCGACAGTTTATAATGGAAAAAAGCACAGTTGAAAGAAAATTCATTATGAGGAAACCTATCGTAATGATAGCTGAAAAGAAGCCTGACCTACCTGAAGGTGATTTTTTTTTATAACACTAAAGGAGCATTAATACTTTCCTATGCTTCCAAACTAAATTCACATTCTCACAATTTTTTGCACAATTTTTAACTGTGAGACAGGCCACTAGAGACAAATTGCTAGCGACAGGATTGCTAAAGAAGCTGATTTCTGTCCCCATGGAACTGTATCCTCTGTAACCAGATGCAGAGAGATGTTCCTCTATCACTGGCCTATACACTGCTAAATTTCAAGCGTGGTGATGGTAGTGACATCTTGGAGCCCTTGGTGCAGTGGGACTTATCTGAGCTGCTGGTCAAAGTGAACCTGATAAGTCCAAATCTCTCAACAGCTTACTGAAGGAAAGAAAATGAAATGCATTTTTTTTTATTTTGTTTTCACTCAACTATGTTTTGAATGAATATATTAGGGGGAAAATTTGTAAGTTGAAATGATTAGTTCATTTTAATTACTTGTTTTAAATTAGCTATGTAAAATACTATGCAAATACTGACTTTCAGAAAGTCAATATATTGCATAGGAAATTCTGTAGGGACAGATAGTGCTGTGCAAGAGAACTCAGGGCTTCAATTCTTGTAATAAGCCACTATGTTTATCACTGTGACCTTTCCATACTGGGACTTTGGTTCAGAGCAAGAAATATGTATGTTATCCCCAGATAAGTATAACTTTATTCTAGATCAATGCGATTATAAATGGCATAGTTCCATTTATATATGCACTATACTTAAAGTCAAACTATAGGCACAAATTATTTTTTTCATTTTGCTTAGACCATGGGAAGGTTATAATCTCAGTCAGATGATTTTTTTTCGCCATCTGTGTCCCATTTCGGAGATTTACCTTCACTTCCTGTCCCACAGCCAAACAGGAAGTGAGAGGAAATCCCTGCATATTAAAAGAGATGTATGGGTTTCTTTTTTATTTTAGTTTCATACTTATCTAGGTGGGTGCAGCATCGGTTCGATGCTGCATCTGTCCCCCGGCGCCTCTGTACTGAAAACCGAGCATTCAAACATTGCAGATCTCTTGGTTTTCAGAGTTCCATGAGCAGAGAGCTGTAGACTGTCAGTCACAGCTCCCTGCTCATCTCCCTTTATGCTCATTGGAGTGCTGGGCTGTGGAGGGGGCGGATTGGGCTGTCCCAGGCTCTCTGCGGTTTGCTGAGACAGGTGTCAGTCCAGGCACCTGGCGGATCCAGACTTTATTGTCACGATGATGTGGTGCCTGGACTGATATCTGTGACGCCAGCAGAGAGCCTGTGACCCATTTTCAGCAGAGAGCGGACTGTCCGCTCTCTGCTGAAAACAGGTAACATTAGTGCCAAACGAACTGCACTCCTCTGATCCATAGGAGAAGTCCAGCCAAACAAGCTTTGGCTGGACTTCTCCTTTAAGGGAATTTCTTGGGGACCCCCAGGTCACCAGAACTAGTGTCCCCATTGGAAGATTTCCCCTCTATTACTTTTCTGGGGACAACCCAAAATTTTTACTTTTACTTTCACTTTCAATGATAATAGTAAACAGAACAAATAGAGAGAGTGAATCTCTTTAACTGGGCACAGACATCAAAAGAGACTAACGTGTACTAATCCCTCTCTACTCTATCCAAAACTAAAAAAAAAGTTCTGCCTTTAGTTATACTTTAACTGATTTTCTATTTCTCTTCTTCTCTTCTCCAGTTGAAGTTAAGTGTGATACAACAATAAAAGACCTTCCTGAAGGAGTCATAAGGTACGTAAGACAGCCCTCTGTGAATGAAATGGAATTTGTTGACCTCCAAAACATTTTCATCAGTATATTAATAGAGCCATCTAAGCATTAATGCATATAACATTGAGGAGAAGGTTAGAGGGTTTATATTTATAAATGACTCAGAATCCCCAGTAAAGAGCTTGGAAAGGATTTATCATGAGAAAAGTATAGCAGCTGTCATTGGTCACCTTCTTCTTCTGAAAATGCTGGATGCCCGGTTGCAGTGGTGGCTGGTAAAGTTTTAGGATGGGGGGCACCAGACAGCCCCTCCTTTTTGACCCCTCACACTTATAAGCACCACCCCTTAAAGCATCCACCCCCTCCGTCCCCTGTATTCCACTTGCTTCCACCCATAGTGTCAGGAATATACAGCCCCAGCATCACAGGACAGAGTATACAGCCCCAGTACCACAGGATAGAGTATACAGCCCCAGAATCACAGGACAGAGTATACAGCCCCAGAATCACAGGACAGAGTATACAGCCCCAGAATCACAGGACAGAGTATACAGCCCCAGAATCACAGCAGAGTATACAGCCCAGATTCACAGCAGAGTATACAGCCCAGAATCACAGCAGAGTATACAGCTCAGAATCACAGCAGAGTATACAGCCCAGACTCACAGCAGAGTATACAGTCCAGGCTCACAGCAGAGTATACAGCCCAAGCTCACAGCAGAGTATACAGCCCAGAATCACAGCAGAGTATACAGCCCAGAATCACAGCAGAGTATACAGCCCAGACTCACAGCAGAGTATACAGTCCAGGCTCACAGCAGAGTATACAGCCCAGAATCACAGCATACTGATTATCAGTGTTCACATCATCCCATTACTGATCACCAATGATTACATCATCAATGAACATCACATTGATGGAACACAGTGTACCCTTGTTCACCTTGTGCCCTCTAGAGTCCATGAGTTTATATCTATATAGGCTCTTATGTGACAGCCCAATGACCTGTAGTACATAGACAGGACTGTATTCACCACCCGCACTGTCTGCCAGAACACCTCCTGATCAGAGGACTTGTATGCTGTTGCTGGGCTGAGGAGTCAGTTGCTGGGACAAGGACTTGGGGGGAGTCCTGAGTCTGGACTGTCCAGCACCCTGTCCCCCTTCTTCTTCATGTCCAGCGGCTCAGGGACAATCTGCAAGGCTAGCCTGCCAACCATAGCTGCCCGTGCTCCAAGCTGGGATGGAGGTATCAGTGTAGAGAGGAGGGAGGGTTGTGTGCTGTCTTACCAATTCATTAATAAAAAGCAATGCTCGGGCCGTGCGTTCCATGGAGCTGTCGATGTCACTTCCGGTTTATCACTGGGACAGGGAAACCAGAAGTGACATTGCAACTCAGAGGGAAAGCACCGCTCATGTCCTAGGGCAGTGTCAATCAAAAACAAAGCATCCATAGTAATACTACAGGGCGGAAGTATTCCGGCGCAACGCATTGAGCCACAAGGCAGGTCAAAACCCTGCAAATGAAGCATCTTGTCTGCAATCACGTGATTGCATAGACATCACGCTTCCCATAGTGCCCTGTGTCTGGCGCCCGAACACAATGCACTTAAAGGACCTTTTTTTTTTGTGACTGCCTGTGGGGGGGGCGCCCGTGCGCCCCATATGGACAGGCCACCACTGGCTGGCTGTAACTTTGTTCCTCTGCTTTTAAGTTTTTAAGTTGATGACCTGGATCATGTCTACAGATCAGGAAAAAAATTTAAAGTCCTGATCTGTATAAAGATTTCATGGTGGTCACTCAAAGTAAAAAACCTAGACAGATAGGTAATACATGGGGAGGACAGCAGAAGCAGTCTTTGCATCCTTTATTACAGAGACTTGAATAATGAGAAAGGATTGTTTTGTATTTATGAAACATCTTATTGAATGGAGACTTTTGTTTGTTTTGCACAGTCTATAAGAAGAATCACCATAGGTGTGCGCAGCCTATTGCATTAGGGTGTGCACCCTTAAGTTCAAACACACATGCGTGTACGGGTGTCTACATATATATGACCCCTGCACATTGATCTCTCTGCCGGCACAGTGAAAGAGAAAAGCATAAACACTTCTCTTATGGCAGAGCCGGCAAGAGGGAGATCTTTCCCCTGTTTCTGCTGCTACACAGAGCGATAACACTAATGTGCACGGGGTGATTAGGGTGTGCCTGGGCACACCCGGCACACCCTGTGCGCACGCCTATGAGAACACGACTACAAGTGGACTTTCTTTTTACATTTTTTGCATCTAATCAACTTATGTTCACTGGTTAATTGCTCGCAGTAGCATTTTAACCATTATGCTATGAAATGTGGTTTTACTTTAGTTATTTATTGTTATGGTCACATATAGTATATTATTGAATTAATTTGGGCAGTGCTGCCACATATTTATTATTTATTCTGTTGCGGATGTGGGAACACATTTGGTGGTAGCAGCAGCCTTACACTTTTTTTAACATTTTTTTAACACCACTAGATGGCAGCGTGCAACCATTTTATCTTTTCTTAATGAGAAAGGATTACTGTTTAGGAAATTAACCTTTTACAGTTACATATAACAAGCATGGCTTAGTTCAATTTAGAGAGGGAGAACCCTAGTATCCTCTGTACAATACAGCAGTAAATGGAGCAGGAAAAAAATCCCTCTTCAGCCAAGTACATCATTGAATTCTACCCTAGAAGCATGGTCTTGTAACCACTTTTAATGGTAATAAGCCTTAATCACATTTTGTTATCATTGGATGGCACTGCAGATACATTTGCAGATAGATTTTTGTAGATAGGTTTTTGACCTGCTGCATTTTTTAGATCGTAATCTCTATATAATATATACTTTATTCAATTTGAAGAGTCAACTAAACATTGTAGGTGGAAAGCATTGTACAAAGACTGTTAAGGGCTTTCAAATATAGATGAAATTTACTTTAATTGTGATCATATGGCTTTGCCAACAAAGTCCTGTAATCAGTAGGTCATGACATGGTAATTAAACATTTTGTTAATGAACAAGGCCATGTGGTCAAATATGTGTATGATCACATTATTTTTTTAAGCAACAAACCCATTAGTCATCGTGCCCATACTGACAGTGTGATTGCAAAGCTTTGTTAATCAATAAACCCACAAAGTTATTAGGTATTAAAGCTAGGAGTGCCATATGATTTATATATTTATATATTTGATCATCTCTGCGGTTTTTATTTTTTGCGCTATAAACAAAAAAAGAGCGACAATTTTGAATTTTTTTTAAAAAAAAAACACATTTCTTCATCAGTTTAGGCCAATATATATTCTTCTACATATTTTTAATTAAAAAAATCGCAATAAGCGTATATTGATTGGTTTGCGCAAAAGTTATAGCATCTACAAACGTTGGAAAAGATTTATGGTATTTTTATTATTTTTTTATTTTTTTTAGTAGTAATGGCGGTGATCTGCGATCAGTGCTATAAATATGCACTGATTACTGTGTAAATGTCACTGGCAGGGAAGGAGTTAACATTAGGGGGCAATCAAGGAGTTAACTGTGTGTTCCCTCAGTGTGTTCTAACTGTGTGGGGATGGGAGTGACTAGGAGAGGAGACATATTGTTTTTCCTACTTAGTAGGAACAAACGATATGTTTCCTCTTCCCTGACAGCACAGGGATTTGTGTGTTTACACACACAAATCCCCGTTCTGGCGCTCGTGCACTCCATCGACATACCCGTATGGGTAGCGGAAGGACGTACCCATATGGGGTTTCGCCCAGGGGAGCCATTCTGCCGCAGTATATCTGCGTGAGCCGGTCGGGAACCGGTTAAGCTGAACCAGCACATCTATACTTTGTAGGATAGGTTGTTGTCTCCTATAGTAACTGAACTTTACTCACTACAGCACACTGAATTCTCTTGGATGAGTTCCCTCTTGAAGCTCTCCCAGCCACCCTTTATGGATCCCTGGCCCATGAAGAGTCACCTCTGGTGCTTCTCTAGAACTCCATCCCTCTCAGAATTGTTTCCGGATACTTAGCAGTCTTTTCTCAGCAGAACCTTGAACACCCGGATAGGCCTCGGATAGGCCTAGCAGCCGGCAGCCACCTGGATAGGCCTCAGGCTTCAGGCCTAGCAGCTAGAAACTGTATACACACATCCACCCAGGCTGCAGCCCTGGGTGGGAAGACTAAGATCACCTGACTTCTTCCCGATTAATAGCTTCTCCCAGCATTCATAGATGCGAATCTGATTGGCTGAGAAAAGTATGTTTATCCATAACTTGAATGTACTGTAGCTCATCAAACTAATGTCAAGTGCAACAGTGCCACCTACTGACAAATGGGAGAAGCCACAACTGAATTAGAACAGAAGTCATTTTACCACTAAACACTACAAATTAGCCAGGCTGGCTACCCCCAGCACAGCTAAATTTACCTGTAGCCCTATTTATAGGATGAGGGTGCTACATTAGCTTTAAAGAGAAACAATTTCTATTTATGCTACTTTCACCACATGGATAAATTCATGGCCATTTTCAACACAACTTTAGCACAAAAACATCAACTTTATAGCAAAATCAAGTTCACCGAATCCCTGCTTTTAAATCAAATATATGAGCCACCAGCCTTCTAAATAGCATTTTAGAGAGAGTTAGATGTTACTTTCCATTAGCAGGAGATGGAGCACTCCTACATGAACTCTACAGTGTAATATGTTCCTATATAAGACCCCACTAATATGTTTTCTTCTTATACAGGGTGGTATGTCCAGAGCACTGCAACATGGAAAAAAGACAAGTGAGGAACACAGATGAATATGGCAGTGTAAGTTGCAGATGAATCAAACTGGGAAGTCATTTAAAGTCTAAGCTCACCTTTTTTTTTATAAATGACAGCTTCCCTATGTACCAATATACCATTACAGAGTATGTAAACCCAACATTTACATTTCATATTCCTGAAATGCGCCTGTTGTAAAAAAGAAAAGTATCCTGTTCCTTTAGTATTGCTTCTGGCATGTGCAATTCCTGGTGTTCCTGTCAGTCCCTCTGCTTTCCTATTAAAAACTGACCACACTAAGCAGGAGAACACAGCACTAGCTGTGCTAGGAATCGAGTGTGCTCTCCTCCAATGATCAGACTTGTCCTGACACCCCCCCACACACACACACACACACACAGCCAAACACTGGGAAGACCAGCATGCAGAGGGAACAGAGGGAACAGAGGGAATGTGATCACTTATAAAAAAAAGGGGGGGGGAACGAGTGTTTATGATGTTTTTCTTATATCGATACACAAATGTTTTGCCTTTTACAAGGTGAGGGTTTACATATACTTAGAAAAAGCCTTCTATAGGACAGGAATTATCTCAGCCTCCAGTGTCTCCTATAGGAAACTCCTCCATTACTTCCTGGTTTGTCCTGGTATTTGGGGTAGGAAAACTGTTAAGACTCAGTAAGCAGTTCAGCAGCTGACCTCATTAACACACAACCTCCACCTGCCCTCCTAGTTTTCATGCTTTTCCAATCATGCATACATTGTCAATGAACAATGTTCTCCTTGATTACATCTGTATTACCCTGATTACATCTTATATCTGCAGATTGATCTTTTTGTATGTTACCTTCATCTTACATAGATTGTTCATTTGGCAGATTGTGCAGGAGCTGAGTGATCACATAACAGCCTATGTGAAGCAGAGCCATACTACTGAAAACAGGAGAAATGTGTCCCTGGAAGTCTGTAAAGCTCACCATATGCTATACAATCCTTTAGATCCTCCATCAATTATGTAGTGCATATAGATAGGTGTGTCCTCCTATTATATACTGTAGTTTTGGTAAATCTAAAGAAGATTGTACAGAGATTGTGCGATCAGATTGCATAGTGTATGGCCACTTTTAGGCTGCTTTCACACTGGGGCAGTGGGTCCATTAGCGGTAAAGCGCCGCTAGTTTTAGCGGCGCTTTACCGTCATTTTAGCTGTGCTTTTCGGCCGCTAGTGGGGCACTTTTACCCCTTGCTAGCGGCCAAATAAAGGGTTAAAACTGCCATGTTACTGCGTTTCCGAAGTGCTTTACAGGCGCTTCGGAAGTGCTGCCCATTCATTACAATTGGCAGGGATGGTGTAGGAGAGCGCACACCGCTCCCAAACTGCCCCAAAGATGCCGCTTGCAGGACTTTTTTCCCATCATGCAAGTGCTCCGCCCCAGTGTTAAAGCACTCAGGTTTTCACACTTTGGAGGCATGAGAGGCAGTTTTCAGGCGCTTTAGAGGCGCTATTTTTAGTGCTAAAACACCTGAAAACTGCCTCAGTTTGAAAGGGGTCTTTATACACCAAAAATGAACCAGTTAATTATTTGCATGGTAAAAAACGTGCAAAGTGCAAGTTGTCACAACGACCGATAAGCTACTTTGCTGCATTGTCACACGCAGGGCTGCCCTATGAATGTCACAGGAAAACCCACAGAAAAATGTGTGCTCTCACTACGCTGTGTGAATGGGGCTTGAAAGTGAAATTGGTGTGTTTACACCCTCTCCCTCCCTAAAATAGAGCTGGATTACAAGAACTCCCATGTACTTTTATAAAGCTGACCATACACTATGCAATCTGATTGTACAATCTCTGTACAATTTCTGTTAGGTTTACCAAAACTATGCAATAGCAAAACCCACCTGAACAATCCATTCAATTTGTTTCAGGCCGCTTGCACTACATAGCTGATGGCAAATCTAAAGGAAAATGTACAATCAGATTGTACTGTTTATGATCACCCTAAAGGAAGGATTAGGAAAGTGGGTGGAAATAAAAGAGAGGTGGTATAGTAGAGAGGTGTAATCCGCAGAGGTAAAACACACCCTATTCTGAGATGCAGTAAGACAGTACATGATGGGAAATGAAGTTTCCGGGAAGGTCACATGATGCTACAGGAAGTGGTGGGCTCAGAATAGATTTTTTTTTTTTTAATTTTGAATCAAGAGGTGAAGATTCAAAGCTTCCATGGACTCAGTAATTGAGAGATAGGCACATTGGGATGGCCTTGGCAGAAAAGACATTAGAAAAAGGATTCTATTTATTGTGAAAAATGAAAATTCTGCCAGAAAAGATGAATATAACCTTTAAATGTTTAAAAATCATTTTTGTAAAATATCATTTTAATTTATATTCTGTTCTTATTTTATATAAACAGGAAACCCCGGTGTGCTTGGCAGCATTTAATTTTGGCATCCTTCCGAAAGGAGTTCGAAAGTTTATATTAGAGAAAAAAACCAGTCAAGACAAATTTGTTGTAAGGAAACCTCCTGAAGAAATTGCTGAAGAGAAGCTACCGGAAGGTGATTATTTATAACCCTACAGGAGTGTCAGTGATATCCTATTCTTTAACCACTTGACCACTGGGCACTTAAACCCCCCTCCTGCCCAGACCAATTTTCAGCTTTCAGTGCTCTCACACTTTGAATGACAATTACTCAGTCATGTAATACTGTACCCAAATTAATTTTTTGTCCTTTTTTTCATACAAATAGAGCTTTCTTTTGGTGGTATTTGATCACCTATGGGTTTTTTATTTTTTGCACTATAAATGAAAAAGCCTGAACATTTTGAAAAAAAAACTAATTTTTCTTAGTTTCTGTGAAAAATTTTTGCAAATTATTAATTTTTCTTCATACATTTTGGCCACAATTTATACTGCTACATATCTTTGGTAATAATAACCCAAATTAGTGAATATTATTTGGTCCATGTGAAAGGTAGAGAGTCTACAAGCTGTGGTGCAAATCATGAAAAATTGATCACACCTGATGTACTAGTGGCCTATCTAATTTCTTGTGACCCAAACAAGTCAGGAAAGTACAAATACCCCCCAAATGACCCCCTTTTTGAAAGTAGACATTCCAAGGGGTTTAGTAAGATGCATGGTGAGGTTTTTGATGTTGTCATTTTTTCCCACAATTCCTTGCAAAATGAAATTATTTTTTTTTCCACAAAATTGTCATTGTAATAGGTTATTTCTGTCACATGGCATGTGTATGACATGTGTGGGACCTTTTCACAGCCTAGCCACATAGAGAGGCCCAACATGCAGGGAGCACCATCAGGTGTTCTAGGAGCATAAATTACACATCTAACTTGTTGACTACCTATTACACTTTTGAAGGCCCTGGAGCACCAGGACAATGACACGTGACACTGATGTGGCACTGATGACAGGTAGCACAAATATGTGGCATGGATGGCACGTGACACTGATGTGGCACTGATGACAGACGGCACTATTATGTGGCACTGATGGCACATGACACTGATGTGGCACTGATGACAGATGGCACTAATACGTGGCACTGATGGCATGTGACACTGATGTGGCACTGATGACAGATAGCACTAATACGTGACATGGATGGCACGTGACTCTGATGTGGCACTGATGACAGATGGCACAAATACGTGACACTGATGGAACGTGACACTGATGTGGCACTGATGACAGATGGCACTAATACGTGGCACTGATGACACGTGACACTGATGTGGCATTGATGACAGATGGCACTCATAGGTGGCACTGATGACAGATGGCACTAATACGTGGCACTGATGACACGTGACACTGATGTGGCACTGATGACAGATGGCACTGATATGTGGCACTGATGACACGTGACACTGATAACAGATGGCACGTGACACTGACAGGTGGCACTGATGACAGATGGCACTGACAGGTGGCACTGGGGACAGATGACACTGGGGACAGATGGCACTGAGGACAGATAGCACTGGGGACAGATGGCACTAATAAGTGGCACTGAGGACAGATGGCACTGGCAGGTGGCACTGGGGACAGGTGGCACTAGGGACAGATGGCACTGGGGACAGATGGCACTGATAGGTGGCACCGGGGACAGATGGCACTGACAGGTGGCACTGGGGACAGGTGGCACTGGGTACTGTGGGCACTGTGTTTTATTTAGTGTTCACTCACGCTGCAGCACAGAATCTCCCCCTCCTCACACGCGGTCTCTGTGTAAGGAGGGAGAGCCGGCAATGAGAGATGATCTCATATGTTTACATTTGAGATCATCTCTCATTGGACACGCCGATCGAGTGCTAAATGGCCGATGTGATTAGCCATTTAGCACGATCTGTGATTGGCTGTGTCTAAGGGACACGACCAACACAGATTTTCCCTGATGCACGGCCGTCCAGGGACGCCCTCCCGGCAATTAAGCGCCGAGCTGTAGCCATCTTTCGGCTATAGTGCGGGCGTGGAGTGGTTAAGGGCCAGTTCACACAGCACATTCCTGTTATTTTTCTTCTTGCGATCTTGGTGCAGTCTGATTTTAGCCTAATCATTTGAATGGGCTGAAATGACGCTGAACCGCACCAAAGTAATGCATGCACTACTTTACAGAATGCACAGCAACTGGATCGCATGGTACTACTGTACCATGTGCAGTGGCGTCACTAGGGTTGGTTCCACCTGGTGCGGTAAAACATGGTGTCACCCCCCCTCCACCAAGTATAGCCCCCCTCAGTACAGACCCCTCTCTCCACTAAGTATAGACCCCCCTCCCTCAGTACAGACCCCCCTCTGCACTAAGTATAGACCCCCCTCCTTCAGTACAGATCCCCCTCTCCACTAAGTATAGACTGCCCTCCCTCAGTACAGACCCCCCTCTCCACTAATTATAGACCCCCCTGCCCCTCAGCACAGACTCCCCTCTCCACTAAGTATGGAACCCCCACATCAGTTAGTACAGACCCCCTCTCCACTAAGTATAGACCCCCATCAATCAGTACAGACCCCCCTCTCCACTAAGTATAGACCCTGGTCCCTCAGTCCAGACCCCCCTCTCCATCAAGTATAGACACCCCTAAGTACAGATCCCCCTCTCCACTAAGTACAGCCCCCCCAGTACAGATGCCCCCTCCACTAAGTACAGACAGACCCCCTTCCTCAGTACACACACCCTTCTCCACTTGTGCTTATAGGGAGGTGGGATGGACCGTTATGTGCTAGGGGGGGCATTTTGAGAGAGGAGATGACTTGTGCTAGTAGGGAGATGTGGGGGGGGTTCGGATATGTGCTGGGGGGGTTGCTTTGGGAGGTGAGAGGGCTTATGCTCTTGTGGGGGGGCAGATTTCCAATCCAACCCCCACTTCTAGCATAGGTCATTTTCCCTCCCAAAGCGCCCCTCAGCACATATCCTCTTAACCCCCCACACACACACACACACACGCACTCCTCTCTATCTTTTATTAACTTGACACCCCCCCCCCCCGTCACCCTGTCCCCCTCCTGTGTACAATATAACAAACTAAGTACAGACCTCAGATCGGCGTTGGTTTCCCTCCTCCAGGCTGTGTGCATGAAAACAGCCGAGAAGGGGGAGGTGGCTTTGGTCCGCTCTGCTGTGCAAGACAGCGGGAACAGCCGCAATACATTTGGATCGGTGCCACTGGTGCGGTGGCGATGCCCCTGCTGATTGGTGTCACCCCCCTAGAGAGTGTCACCTGCGTGTTACCTCCCTGGTGATGCCACTGACCATGCGATCCAGTGCAGGCAAACACACTGAATTTATGACCTGCATTTGGAGTGTTGTTAAGTTAAAACTGACACCTGCTGCAGTGCGTTTTGAACATGATGCAAGAATCGTGCACAGAACGCGAATTTCCCGCACTGTATTCTAGTGTGAACTGGCCCTTCAACTAAATACACATGGCCAATCTTCCCATTTGTGGGTCAATAAATATAAGAGTTTGTTAAATATTGCTGCTATCCTAAAGTAAAAACCCCAGGTGCATACGCATAAGACATATTGCGACAAACACGGAAGTTGTGTCATACATGCATGCTCAGGTAAATGCTGATGCACAATAGAATCAACATTTACACAAGTGCAGGGGCGTACAACCATTCACTTCAATAGCCAGCTTCCTTCCCCACCTGCAGCTCTCTAGGTGTGGGAAAATTGCTGTGTTTGTTACACTTGGCATATTATAAGCTTGTAAACATTCATGTGCATGAGGCCGGGTTCACACTGGAACCAGCTGTGGATCGCACAGGAGCGCTGTGTGTCCCTGTTCCCCATTTCAGGGCCGATTCTATGCCTGAATTCAGCCCTGAAACGGAGCCAAAGATGCACAGCGTTTCTGTGCAGAGCGCTCTACAGCTGCAAGAGAGATATGTTAACCGGCTCCATACGGAGCCAGTCACATTCTCCTGCTATGCGAATTGGATGCGGAGAAACCCCCATCTAATTCACATAGGTGTGAACCCGGCCTAAAAGGTCCCAACGATATCTGAAACCCGAATTGTTGTCACAGATACAAGTAGGCAAATAGAAAAAGGTACTTTTACATTTCCAATCAAATATTCCACCGGCCAAATACCAATACTTCCCCATTCTATCTCCACCTCCCCTCTCTCCCGAAAGCCTCCCTGCCCCCTGCAAGATTTTAATGCCATTTTTTTTCTTTGTTTTTCTCTAGAGGTCTTCAGGCTGATCACACGATGTTGCAGGGTCCATTTTGATTTTCCTTCAGGCTGGGCAGTCCTCAATGATGCAAAGAGCATAACTTGTACTTACCTCCCAACTTTTTTGAGATGGGAACGAGGGACACACCCCCTGCCACACCCCCTAAATGGAGAATTATACAAAAAAAATTATTAGTTAAACCCACAAGTGATTTTTTTTACCACCACTATCCCTTTATAATGGATTTTGGAATTTACAAAGGCAGCAATTTAGAAATTGGATGAAAGGTTTAGCACTGAGAGACACTTTTTGAAAGATAAAAAGTGCATTTTATATACAACTATATAGATCAGACCAAAATGAGGGAAAAATGAGGAGGAAGGAAGGACAGAGGGACATTGTTCCAAATCAGGGACAGTCCCTCAAAATCAGGGACAGTTGGGAACTATGCTTGTATAGTGACGTTAGCGCTGCCCTCTGTACCATTACCCAGTGAATGCAGGAAGCTGTGGTGACGTGCCCTTAGGAGATGGGCCTGCATTTACAGTATGTCAGCTGGGTGCCATTCCTTGATGCTGAGAGTCATTCAACCTGAAAGACTGAGAACACCTTGCAGCAAAAAAAGATTACTTTAAATATATCAGCTTGAGCTTTTTTTCCTATTTTTTGTACCTGTGGGGAATATTTCTTAAAACAAATGCATGGAGTTGGGCTTTGAAAAGAAAAAAGGTGTAATTCTTTAGTTTACCTAATCTAAGGCCACCTTTAAAACCTTTCTCTTCTTCCCATTTAAGAGGCAATCATTTGTGCCATTCTGAGACTGTTATGATCTATAGAGGTGGGTTTCAGAGTGCTGTGGGGGACATAGATAATTGATCAGTAACCACAATGAAGTGTGGCCTTTCAGAACCAGGCCCTGGGTTCAGAGTAAAAAAATTCATATGTCCTCCCCATATGTGTGTGACTTTATTCTAGGTCAGTATATCTATGTATAGGCATAAGCAGATTTCCCCTTTTGTATACCCTTCTGTACTTACCTGATTTACTATTTTGCTCCTCCAGTTGAAGTGGACTGCACTACAACAGTAATGGAGATTCCTGAGGGAATTGTGAAGTAAGTAAGACGGCCCTCATAAATGAAATGCAGTTTGTTGATATTCAAAACCTTTCCGTCGCTATATTAATAGAAGGATGTAGCATGAAGGTACAGTATGTAACATTGAGAAGGAGGGTAGAGGGTTTATATCTCTCAGTTTGTACATAAATAACTTGGAATCTCAGTAAAGAGCTTGGAAGGAGTTTCCTAACCACTTACAGATAGAGCTTTCTTTTGCTGGTATTTAACGGCTTCAGCTCCGGAAGATTTTACCCCCTTTCTGACCAGAGCAGTTTTTGCGATTCGGCACTGCGTCGCTTTAACTGACAATTGCGCAGTCGTGCGACGTTGCACCCAAACAAAATTGACGTCCTTTTTTTCCCACAAATAGAGAGTTCTTTTGGTGGTATTTGATTACCTCTGCGATTTCTATTTTTTACGCTATAAACAAAAAAATAGCGACAATTTTGAAAAAAAACACAATTTTTTTTACTTTTTGCTATAATAAATATCCCCAAAAAATATATAAAAAAAATATTTTTTCCTCACTTTAGGCCGATATGTATTCTTTTACATATTTTTGTTAAAAAAAAAAAAAATCACATTAAGCGTATATTGATTCGTTTGCGCAAAAGTTATAGTGTCTACAAAATAGGGGATAGTTTTATGGCATTTTTATTATTAATTTTTTTTTATTAGTAATGGCGGCAATCTGCGATTTTTATCGTGACTGCGACATTATGGCGGACACATTGGACACTTTTGGTAAATTTTTGGGACCATTGTCAGTTATACAGCAATCAGTGCTATAAAAATGCACTTATAACTGTGTAAATGACACTGGAAGGGGTTAACCACTAGGGGGCGATGAAGGGGTTAAGTGTGTCTTAGGGAGTGATTCTAACTGTGGGGGGAGTGGGCTACCACTCACATGACAGTGATCACTGCTCCCGATGACAGAGAGCAGGGGACATCGAGGGACATCGAGTCCGCTGGTCCCGCAGGCACGGTTACGCTGATTCCGCTAACCCTGCCAATTAAAGGGGCGTACAGGTACGCCCATTTGCCCACAGCTGCCATTGTGCCAGCGTATATCGGCGTGCCGCGATCAGCAAGTGGTTATTCACCACTGGGTTTTTTATTTTTTGTTAAACAAATGAAACATTTTAAAAAGAAAAAAAACTTTTCTTTGTTTCTTCTATACAATTTTGAAAATACGTAATTTTTCTTCTTCACTGTGCGCTGATGAGGCTGCACTGATGGGCACTGATAGGCTGCACTGATGGGCACTGAAGAGACTACATTGATGGGCACTGATGAGGCTGCACTGATGGGCACTGATGAGGCTGCACTAATGAGGCGGCACTGATGGGCACTGATAAGGCTGAATTGATGGGCACTGATGAGGCTGCACTGATGAGGCTGCACTAATGAGGCAGCACTGATGTGCACTAATGAGGAGGCACTGAGGGGCACTGATAAGGCAGGACTGAGGGGCACTAATATGCTGCACTGATGGGCACTAATGAGGTTGCACAGATAAGGCGGCACTGAAGGTCACTGATAGGCGGCACTGATGGGCACTAATATGTTGCACCAATGGACACTAATAGGTTGCACTCATGGACACTGATATGCTGCACTAATGGGCACTGATGGAGCTGCACTGCTTATCAGTGTAAATGTCCCCTGTAACTGGAAAGCCGGTTATCTGCTTTCCTTTCCTCAGACACTAACAGCGCATAGGAAAGGAAATGCCAATAACTGGCATTTGTTTACATGTGATCCATTGTGATTGGACATAACTAATCACATGGTAAAGAGCCTACATCATTGGCTCTTTACCCTAACCAGTGATGCACTGTGTGCGAGGAACATAGCTCATCACGATCGCCCAGCTGTGCGCCCTTCGGGGGCAAGCACGAGTGGCGCAATGTGAAAGACATCAAATGACATCCAGTCAGGTCGGTAAAGCCCCCACCCGGCTGTCAACCTGCTATAGGCTGGGCGGGAAAGGTGTTTAAAGTAAAAAAATAAGAAATCTATAGAAGCTGCCATTGATGACCTTCTTTTGAAAATTCTGGCTACCTGGCTATCATTTTGATCCTCTAACTGCAATAGTTAGTAAGTTGTTAACCTTGCACAGGTCTACGGATCAAGGAGAAAAGTCAGAGAATAGTCAGAAGTTTGTACCTGTACATTTCTTCCAGGTCTTTTGCTCAAAGTAATGAAGTGGATAAATATGACAACCAGGCAATTAATACTCCACAGCAACCTCTGTGTTTCTCTCTTAGACCCCTTTCACACTGAGGCAGTTTTCAGGCATTTTGGAGCTAGAAATATCGCCGATAAAGTGCCTGAAAACTGCCTCCCATGCTGCCCAAATGTGAAAGCCCAAGTGCTTTCACACTGGGGCGGTGCACTTGCGGGACGTTAGAAAAAGTCCTGCAAGCAGCATCTTTGGGGCAGTTTGAGAGCGCTGTATACAGTGTAAGATCCTCAAAAAATCTGTACTGTATTGTACTCACAAACGTGTGATAAAGACATCATTTACACATAATTTAGAAAGGAACATCTAATTCATCCATTAGTGCTTCATTTGAAGCTTGACCTCTAATATCCTGGCTAATGCATTTCGAGACAGTGCCTCTTTCTGAAAGTTTACTCCTGATGAAGAGGTAGTTTTCTGGCAGCAGAAGATGGAGCATCCCTTTATGAACTCCATCAAGTACTATGAACCTAGATGAGGCCCTATTCATATGTTTTCTTCTCTTACAGGGTAATATGTCCAAAACAGTGCAAAATGGAAGAAGGCATTGTGCAGAACTCAGATGGATATGGAAGGGTAAGTCGCAGATCAATCATGCTGAAAACTAAACATGTATAATCAATGAGCAAAACATCATTTACAAAATGCATTTCTAATTTTATTTTGTCCCTTAAAAAAAATAAACAGGAAACTCCAGTATGCTTGGCAGCATCTCATAATGGTATTCTTCGCAATGGAGCTCAATCTTTTATATTACAAAGAAAATCAGGTCAAAAGAAATTTGTTGTAAGGAAGCCTATTGAAGAAATACCCGAAGAGAAGCCAAATAAGCTACCAGAAGGTGATTATTTATTACCATATGGGAATATCAGTGGTTTCCTATTCTTTAAAAAGTAGAACACATACACATTCTCTAATTTTATGGGATAATAAAAAGGTTTGTTCAGCTTTTTGAGCATATTTTTAACTATCCCAGCAACAATAGGTCTTAATGAAATCCTAAATGTCGACTGATGTTTTATTTATTTTTTTATTGGTTAACTAGATGGACTTTTTCACCCTGACAAACTATGTAACTATGCCACATTAATACATTTAGTGACAGACAATGCATTAACATCCTCCAGTTACATACTCCTTCCCCTACTTTTGAGTTGTAGCAGTTCAGTGTGCCTAAGAGCCGGTTCACACGGGGGCGACTTGTCAGGCGACCTAGCCGCCTGACAAGTCGCCTCCCGTTCTGTACAATGGAACCATTCTAATCGGAGCGACGCAAGTCGCTCCGACTTAGAAGAAAGGTTCCTGTACTACTTTGGGGGCGACTTGCATAGACTTCTATACATAAGTCGTCTTGCAAGTCGCCCTGGCAGTCGTGTGCAGGTCGCCTCGGTGAGGCGACCTGCAAGTCGTGCCGCTTCTAGTGTGAACCGGCTCTAACTACAGCTATGCAGTTTAATAAGCACCAGAGTTTTACCCAGTGCATTCGGTGGTCTAACATTCCCAGACAGATATGCCCCTTTTTCTCTGCACTCAATATTTGTGAGGACACTTGTTATGAGGTTTGAGGTCATTGCTGATCTATGCCTGCATCAAACACTAAAATTGCTAGAGAGCACATGCACCCCCTGGCATTACCATGCAGCCCCAGGGTCATGAGTGTTCTGCCTTGCCTTGTTCATGCTGCATTTCTGACTGCTTGCAGAATATAAAGACTACCTCTAGTGCACCAAAATTCATCTAAAGGGCCCCAACGTGAGCCGGTAAAAGACTTATAACCTGCCCCTTTTACATAGTTTAATAGGTTTCCTCCCCTTTTCTTTATATTGTTTATGCTGTTTATCACTGATTGTGTTCTCTCAAACAGTCTAGGCCTAGCACAGCCACCATATGGACATGCAGACAGTATAGCTCTGGTATTGTTAAATAAGATCTAACCACGGCCTATTGGTATTCTGGGTGTCACTTCTACGGTTTATATTGATTTTCGGCTATTACACCATTTATGCCCCAGCCTCTCTCTCTCTCTTTTGTTAACTACCCAGTGTCTTGGATTGTGCAACCATAACTGTTGTTGGTATATACAGTACTTGCCTTATGAACCGCTTTTCTAAATAAGAATATATATGTTTACTTTTACCTATAGTCTTGGTGACTCACTCAAGATAGCCTTAGTACTGAGTGTTAAGGAATTTCTTTGTGTTTCTTGCTCTTTTCCTCTATTAACATGGTGTGTCAGGAGGGCTGAGGTTTTTGAAAGGTTGTAGCAGAGAACAGAAGATCCATCTTAATCCATCAGTGGTTCTTTTGGGGGCAGTGCTCAAGATATTTTAAGATATTTCCAATAAATAAGCAGGTAAAAACCATAACATTAGGGTTACAGGGCTTTAACCGCTTGCAGACCGCCCACAGTACTTTTACATGTAATTTTCAGATATACAATATCTCACTTTCACTTAGGGGTGTACTCACTTTTGTTGCCATCAGTTTAGACATTAATGGCTGTGTGTTGAGTTATTTTGAGGGGACAGCAAATTTACACTGTTATACAAGATGTACACTCACTACTTTACATTGTAGCAAAGTGTCATTTCTTCAGTGTTGTCACATGAAAAGATATAATAAAATATTTACAAAAATATGAGGGGTGTACTCACTTTTGTGAGCTACTGTACATCCCACAGTTTGTACAATAACCCAAATCAGCGTATATTATTTAGTCTGTGTGAAAGTTATAGAGTCTACAAACTATGGGACATATATTTCAAAACTGATCAGTCCTGATATACTGACTACCTATGTCATTTCTTGAGGCCCTAAAATGCCAAGACAGTACAAATACCCCCAAATGACCAAATTTTGGAAAGTAGACAGTCCAAGATATTATGTAAGAAGCATGGTGAGTTTTTTGAAATTGCAATTTTTTATGCCTCCCAGGTATGGGGATACCACATGAGATGGAGGAGCACCTTTTGAACTTTCAAGAAGCATAAATTGCATGTAAATTACGCATCTAATTTCCTGAATACTTATCACATTTTTGGAGGTCCTGGAGCACCAGGACAGTATAAACACCCACAAAATGATATTTTGGAGAGCAAACACTCTACAGTATTTTCTGAAAGGCATAGTGAGTCTTTTGGAAATGTCACTTTTCACCACAGGTTTTTGGAAAATGCCAGAAAGAAAATCAATTACAAAGATATTTTATACACACATCATGGGCATACTTAGAATTATACCCCAAAATGTGTGAGACTTTTTTACAGCCTATTCATATAGAGGGGCCCAAAATCCAAAGAGCATGTTCAGACATTCTAGGGACATAAATTACGCATCTAAACTGATAAGAAGCTTAGAGGAAACCATATAAAGAAAGGTTAACTGAAGTGAACTTATTCTTTCTTGACAAAGGTATTTAAGGGGGATATGATTACTCTGTACTGTAAATATAAATAAATATTTCAAATAGTAAACTTGGTAAAAAGCTGTTTACTCTAAGGTCATTGCACGGACCAAGAGGGTACTCCTGGTGTCTGGAAGAAAAGAGGTTTAACCTCCGCACACAGAAAGGCTTCTTCAATCCAGCTTTTCTGATTGTTAAAAAAAAGCTGCATGTATTTCTAAACGTAAAGAATATAACTGGTTATTAATATTTATAGTGATAGTGATTTATGTTGATCCAGGAAATATTTGATTACCTTAAGGGATCAGGCATTATTTCCCCTTGTTTCCCAGGAGCAAATTGGGCCATGCTTTAAAAAAATAAGAAAAGTTTTTTTTTTGCCTTCCTCTGGAACTACTGTGAGTTTAGGGTTTTGCATATGCAGGTGTTTTATTTCTTTCATTATTATTCTATTCAGTGAACTCAAGGGACTTGTGTTTTTTTTCTCAACTTGACTAATTATGTAACTATTTCTCTACCCCAGTTGAGGCCACCTGCACTACAACAGCAAAGGAGATTCCCGATGGAGTTGTAAGGTATGTAAGATAGCCCTCTATAAATGGAAATGGCTTTTGTCTGCATTGACACGGTAATCAAAAGCTTTGTTGATCAAAAAGCCATGTCTTAATGTTTTTGAGTGTTGTGTATTCCTATCTTCAAAGTGAATTTTTCATTATGCTACTTACACCGCATAGATAAATTAGCAGCCACTTGACAATCTTTTGGAGAACATGTAATTCCGCTATCCAGCTTGCTCATATAAATCCACTAATGCCTGCTTTCAAGAGCTAGAGCCCTTCTAATTAGCATTTAGAAGAGAGCTAGATGTTCCTTTCTGGCAGTAGGAGATGGAGCACTCCTCTATAAACTCTATAGAGTAATATGTTCCTACATGAGTTTGCAGTAATGTTTTCTTCTTCTACAGGGTGATATGTCCCGAGCGCTGTAAAATGCGTGAAGACAAAGTGCAGAAGAACACGGATGGATATAACAATGTAAGTTGTGGATGAATCATATTAAACAGTTAAGCATCTTTTAATAAATAAAGCATCATTTAAAAAGTGAAATTCTAATTCTAGTTCATACTTATTTCTAAAAAAAACAGGAAACTCCAGTGTGCTTGGCTGCAAGGCAATCTGGTGTTCTTCCCAAAGGTGTTGGATCATTTATATTAGAGAAAAAAACAGGTCAAACCAAATTTGTCATAAGGAGACCTATTAAAGTTATAGCTGAAAAAAAGCCAAAGAATCTACCAGAAGGTAATTATTTATTACCCTACATTACTATCAATGTTTTTCTTTTCTTTAAAACTAAATACACTCCGCCATGCCTACAGAGCACAGTTTGGGGGTTCCCCCCTGACTCTATCAGTCGGATATGGAATCGCTTCTCCGAGAGGAGTCATTAACTAAACTATTGTCCACGATCTACAAGGCCCTTCAACCGACTGTGCATAATGGTTCTGTGCCTTCTGGATGGCGGAGCTGCCGGAGTCAGATGGGGAGGACTGGGAGCATATCTGGGACTCCCCTTTTGGCCAATTGGTCTCTTCCAGGGACCGTCTGGTCCAGTTTAAAATACTACATAAGTATTACTATACTCCCTACAGGTTACACAAAATCTACATGGACTGTACGCCGCAGTCTTGGCGTTGTGGGGCTGACTCTGCGGGTTTTCTACATATGATTTGGTCCTGCCCCATTATACAAACTTACTGGTCATTAATTATAACCTTCATTACCCGACTGACCACTGTACATATACCTCAAAAGTTAGAGATCTGTTTACTGGGTTTAGTAGATGCTTTGGCCCCCTCCAGGGCAATTCGCACACTATTGGGGTTATTCCTCTTTTACACCAGGCTCCCACTTCTGCCCTTACCCTAAATGCATGGAAATCATTAGTTAACCTAGCTGTGCCTTTATACAAGGGAACATATTCTAGTAGAGGAAGCCCCCTAAAATTTAAAAAGGTCTGGAACATCTGTCTGGAGTCTGAAACCACCACTTTGGAACAGGAGGACCCTGTAAGGTCAACTAACTAATTTAATTTAATCAATAGCTTTGTTTTCTCCTCCAAGGTCTCTTTGTGCAAACTGGCTGACCATTTGCTTCTGACTGCTCAACTGCTATCGACACATTCATAAGTGGTACCTGTCATAGCTCTCATGGTTTTGTGGGTTGCGGCCAGCACATTTATCCTGGCACATACTAGCAAAAGCTACAGGGTTTTTTTTTTTTAGTTAGTTTAGTCTGGTTGTTGAAGGTGTCGTATGTCTGTTTCTATGCCTTGTACCTTTCCGTAGTTCTGTAATACTGTACTTATTTTTTTTCTTTTTTGAAACAAATAAAAAGAATTCTAAAAAAAAAAAAAAAAAAATACACATGGCCATTCTTACCATCATGAAATAATAAATATGGCGATGTTCTTCAGCTGAACAAAGATATATTGCAACATTTTTTTACATCTTTAGTTAACTCTTTTTTGAATACTATCATTAAAAATTATTACAATATTACACAGAGGCACACTGCCACCTATAGTGGCCAAGTGGCACAAGATGAAACCATTATTTTAATGAAGCCTTTAGCGTGCCTGTTATCCCTATGTCATGGCTGACATAGCGACCACATGATTCAAAACTATCCAGAACTAATTTATAAATTTAAGTTCAGTGACAGCTGGGATTTGGAGCCACCACTTACACAAAGTGTTGGCTGGTAGCTGTCAAGGGGATGAAGTTTATAATTGTGTCTACAGCGTGGGGAATTGTACTGTGCAATGGTCTAAACCCTTTATGGGTAAAACTTTTTTTTACAACTCGGATTCATTTCTAATTGTAAGGCTCAGTGACAACTGGGATTTAGAGCCACCACATATGCAAAGTGTTGGCTGGTAGCTGTCAAAGGGATGAAGAGTATAATTGTGTCCACAGTACGGGGCATTGTACTAGGCAGTGGTTTAAACCCTTATCGGGTACTTTTTTTCAACTTAGATTCATGTCTAAATTTACAGTCAGTGACAGCTGGAATTTAGAGATACCAGCTATGCAAAGTGTTGGCTGCTGGCTGTCAAAGGGATGAAGTTTATAATTGTGTCCACAGCAAGGGGCATTGTACAGGACAATGGCCTAAAACCCTTATGCGTACAAGTTTTCGGTTCAAATAATGACCCTATTTTATTTAAACATTTATTTACACATTTTTTAAATAAACCTGCATCAGAAATTCATACAATCCCTTTACATATGCATTTTTTTTTTTTAAGTCTGTATGTCTATACATAGCATATTTACCTTTATGTATACACTTCTATACGTAACTGATTTACTATTTCCCTCCTCCAGTTGAAGCTCAGTGTGATACGACAGCAAAGGAAATTCCTGAGGGAGTTATAAAGTACGTAAGACAGGCCTCTGTGAAAAATGTGCAGTTTGTTGGTATCCAAAACATTTCCATCACAATATTAATATGCCCCGTACACACGGTTGGACTTTGTTCAGATATTCCGACAACAAAATCCTAGGATTTTTTCCAACGGATGTTGGCTCAAACTTGTTTTGTCTACACACGGTCGCACAAAGTTGTCGGAAAATCCGATCGTTCTAAACGCGGTGACGTAAAACACGTACGTCTGGACTATAAACGGGGCAGTGGCCAATAGCTTTCATCTCTTTATTTATTCTGAGCATGCGTGGCACTTTGTCCGTCGGATTTGTGTACACACAATCGGAATTTCCGACAACGGATTTTGTTGTCGGAAAATTTTATCTCCTGCTCTCCAACTTTGTGTGTCGGAAAATCCGATGGAAAATGTCCGATGGAGCCCACACACGGTCGGAATTTCCGACAACGCGCTTCGATCAGACATTTTCCATCGGAAAATCCGACCGTGTGTACGGGGCAATAGAAGCATATAGCATGAATGTATGTAACATTGAGGAGGGGGCTTCAGAGTTTTTATTGCCCTGTATGTACACAAATGTGTAAAGTGAGTGAAGTGATTCAGAGTTATTTCTTAAACTGAACTCCAGACAGATTAAAAAAATTATGTAGACATTTGTTTATTTTCTTTTTTAGTTTGTACAACAGAGCTCAGTCTTGAGGAGGTAAAAGCAGCACAAGGAGCTGATCAGCGGTGCTGCGGTACTCATATACTAACAAAAAACATGCTGACAGTAGAAAAATATCCCAAACTAGAAACATACCACCTTGCGTACTGACCAGAGAAAGATAAATATGAAACCACCACAATCCCCACACAGACTAAATCAGCTACAATGTTCATGTAAAAATGTAAAACATGCAGTATATCATATTATTAATACAACAAGCTGAAAAACATATGAACGCTAACCAATTAAAATAATTAGAAATTTCATATAACTCAAAAAGGAGCACTCTAAATTGTGAATACCAGTTAAAATTGGTATAGAAACCAGCAAGCATACACAAAAAAGAATATTATTATCATAGTTGTAATAAGACTATAAGTTGATTGCACCTGTAAACTTCAAAAGACCTTCTGCAAACGTGCCAATCTGGTGGGAACTCGGGTTCTACAAATGTAATAAATCTAACAATTTGCGTTAAATTTATTAAATACAAGATCTCCTCAGATAGGTGTCCTATGGGGTTTACAAGTGCTATAATCTTATAGTGTTATTACAACTGTCATAACAAGATTCTTGTTTGTATGCTCTTGTTTAATTTACACACCAATTTCAACCATTATTTACATTTCTTTGGGCTCTTTTATGAGTTACATGGGGTTTTTTTATTTTTTTTTAGGGGTTATACGTTTTTATTCATATTGCTGTATTGAATAAATGATATATGTTTTTACATGCGCAGTGTGATTGTTAAAAGGGTAGGATAGGGATTACGTGTTTGGATGTTAAGGGCTCATTTTAGGGATTTCCATAGTTGCTAAGGTTTCATGGTTAGAGAGTGTTTTTCTGTTAGGGTACATAAAGAAACGTTGTGATTTTCACATGTTCTTGTTACGAAAAAGCTTCATGATGGCAACTAACATATCAGTGGTTTCATAACTGCCTGAAGACCAGGTATCACTCTCCTAAGAAACTTTCTAATGATGAATAACCTTCACTTACTTTTTATATCCATTGGATGGCACTGCAGGCAGAGCAGCTTTAGGCAGAGAGCTGCATCATTTTGGTTAATTCAAAAACTTTGGGTTCAAATTTATTTATGTTATAAAAAAGTATCCAAAATGTAATGTTAACATTGTCATTGCAAAGCACTATACAAAGGCAGTGTAAGGGATTTAAATCAATTATTATAAATAGTTAATTTTGGCTCTACACCTATACTGAGACAATCCGTAGCTTACAATGGTACTTACCTATAGTATAACTCTCTGATAAAAGTAAAGTATAGAAAAAGAATGCAATGTTAAAACCCATTACACTAAGGTTACCCATGGTAACTAATGTGCGTGTTCTTTTTAAAAAATAATTCTGGCAGTAGGTCATGGTATACTCCTAACATGAACAATCTCAACCAGGCTTCTGTGGAACCCTAGGGTTCCTCGAAAGGTTTGTGGAGGTTCATTGGGCAGTGCGAAATTAACTTTCCAACTAATACTTGCAGGGCCAGCATCACTTGTCAAAGCCAATGCATTACACTAAGGTTACCCATGGTAACTAATGTGCGTTTTTTTAAAAAAAAATAATTCTGGCAGTAGGTCATGGTATACTCCTAACATGAACAATCTCAACCAGGCTTCTGTGGAACCCTAGGGTTCCTCGAAAGGTTTTTGGAGGTTCATTGGGCAGTGCGAAATTAACTTTCCAACTAATAGGGCGTACACACGGTCGGACTTTGTTCGGACATTCCGACAACAAAATCCTAGGATTTTTTCCGACGGATGTTGGCTCAAACTTGTTTTGTCTACACACGGTCGCACAAAGTTGTCGGAAAATCCGATCGTTCTAAACGCGGTGAAGTAAAACACGTACGTCGGGACTATAAACGGGGCAGTGGCCAATAGCTTTCATCTCTTTATTTATTCTGAGCATGCGTGGCACTTTGTCCGTCGGATTTGTGTACACACGATCGGAATTTCCGACAACGGATTTTGTTGTCGGAAAATTTTATCTCCTGCTCTCCAACTTTGTGTGTCGGAAAATCCGATGGAAAATGTCCGATGGAGCCCACACACGGTCGGAATTTCCGACAACACGCTCCGATCGGACATTTTCCATCGGAAAAATCCGACCGTGTGTATGGGGCATAATAGTTGCAGGGCCAGCATCACTTGTCAAAGCCAATAGCATGAAATCAAGGATCTTTTAGCATTCATACCACAAATAAGATGCCCTTTTCCCACACACCCCTAATGAGATGGTGCATTTTTTTTTTCACCAATGTGACGGGTATTCTTCCTCTCACTGAGTACATTAAACTTCTTGATCGTATTATTGTGAACTGTAAACTGTAGATATACTTTCTGAAAGGAGTTCAGGGGGACCTGACAATTATTTCATGGGTTCTCAGGGCTACAAAGGTTGAGAAAATCTGCCATAAGAAAATATGTTCCTGGATGAGACCCGTAATATATATTATTTTCTACTACAGAGTGATATGTCCAGATCACTGCAAAATGGACAAAGACAAAGTGCAGAGCACAGATGGATATGACAGTGTAAGCTGGATCATTCTAAAATGTAAACATGTAAATGAGAAAAAACATCAGTTATTTAATAAAATTCTATTTTTGTAAAAAAAAACAGGAAACATCGGTATGTATGGCAGCAATTCAATCCGGTATTCCTCGCAAAGGAGTTATAGTAGAAAGAAAACCAGGTCAAAAGAAATTTTCTGTAAGGAAACCTATTGAAGAAATTACAGAAAATAAGTCAACAGAACTACCAGAAGGTGATTATTTATAAACCTACCAGGATATAATTGCTTTCAAATTAAATATACATGGTCAATCTCTACATTTGTGGCTTAATAAATTTGGGAGATATATTCAGCTGAATGAGAGTACAGACCGTTTACAAGAAAGCGAGAGAGAAAGTGGAACCATTAAATGTGTATGTATGTATATATATATATATATATACTGTATATATATATATATATATATATAGTTCAGTGTTCTATAGAAAAATGTGACTTCATTTGAGTTTTAGCACATTCCTATCCCCCTTCACATCCTCCTGGGCAGATAAAGAGGGCTAAACCCAAGACCTGACATGTATATGCTATGTATATGCTATAGTAACTCTTTCCTTACACTGAGTGCTGAAATAAACAATCCATACTTTCACAAATGCAGGAAACTATTGTAAATATGGTGACATTTCATGAACTTTGCTGAGCTGATTAGTGACCAAAGCATGTGCTTGGTATATCATAGACAGGGAAGAATATTGCATTTTTACAGCAATACATTAAGAGCAACAAATTAGAGAAGCTGACATGTAAGCACTTTACTCCTTATAGACTAGAGAAATGTTTACATTTCGGTTACTGGTCTATTAACTCAGCAATAGGTTAGTGATTGCTTTTGATACTGAAAAGTATTGTTTTTCTGGGACAGACAATGATTTATTTTAACATTATTGTTTTTTCAAATGTATGTTATTGCCAATGCAATTTACAGGAAAAAGCACACCGCTGACATTATTTGCAAATTAATGAAAACCCTTTTCTTCTACACATAAAGAAAATGTAAATATGCTGCAACAGCATTATATTGTATTTATCATTCATGCCCGCAAATAATGTTTGCAGCCATCATTTACACGTGGACAGAGCGCAAGATTTTGATGTCAAAATGAAAGCTGGGTCTCACCAAATATACTAGCGGTATAGCAAAGGAAGAGGGGAGGACCAAACCTGATAATGGGCTAAAATAGTAAACATTTTTTTTATATATCTGCTTGTACAAATGACATATACCTTGCAAAGAGCCCCAAAGAATCCTAAATACTCTATTATGCAAATATTGACCTCAGGAATTGATGTTAAGGTTTCACGCTAGGCAAAGCTTTTTTTAAATTTTTTAATAGAGTAAGGGAGGGTTATAACCATCTGTGTTCCATTTGAGAGATTTCCCTTCACTTCCTGTCCCATAGTCAAAACAGGAAATTAGAGAAATTCCCTCCAAAGTGATTGAATCCCAGTGTGTCACCAGAGCTAGTGTCCGCATTGGAAGATTTCACCTCTATTACTGTTCGGATGTCAACCCAAAATTTGAGATTTTCTGTTACTTTCACTTTCAATAACAATGTAAACAGGACAAATAAACAGAGTGAATGTCCCTAACGGGGCTCAGGTAGCAATAAAAACTGACATGGTTATAATCCCTCCCCACTCTATCCAAAACAAAAAAAAAAAAGTTTTTGCCTTTAACCTCCCTGACGGTTTTCCCGAGCATGGCTTGGGGTTCAATTTCAGTACCATTAGTGGTAACCCTGAGCCACATTGCAGGATCCTGGTGCAGTGTACTTACCTTATCCCCAGGATCCTGCGATGTCCCCCCGCTGTGTCTGCGGGCTCTGTCCTCAGCCCAATGCCTCTGTGTGCCGGGCTCCGTTCCCTGCGAGCGTCGCGACGCATGAGGCCGGAGCCTGGCGGAAAATTTAAAAAATTGAAAACACATAAAGTACACTGTAATCTTACAGATTACATTACTGTATGAAATTATTTCACATCCCTTTTGTCCCTAGTGGTTTGTCCAGTGCCCTGCATCCAGTTTTACATTATGTATACTGTCCTTTCTGCCTATAAACTTGAGATTGTCCATAGCAACCAAAAAGTGTCCCATTACATCAAAAGTGGTTTGAGACCAGCTAGAAAACAGCAATAGTAAATTAGAACACTTGCAGAATTGAGCGATAGTGAATCGTGGGGAAATTAATTTTATTATTATTATATTATTTTTTATCATTATTTATAGTTATTTATTATATTATAATTTATGATTTTGTGTTTCAAACTTTATCATACCCGGGATATCTTCTAGACTCTTTTTTGGACAGATTTAAGAGTGTTGTTGCTAAGAATTACAGGCCTACAATATAAAACGCCAAATTTTTATGCAAAACAATTGTACCACTTTGAGATGCAAAAATCAGACATAATCATACCGCCAGGGTGTTTAATGACACTTTAAAGTGATTGGAAAGTATTACAGTATTACACCTGTGTGCTCCATCTCGAGCTGCACCGCCTGTGTCCATTAACACAGACAGCACGGCTCTGCCCCGCCTCCTGCTCCATCATCACAGGATTTGACTGACATCAACAGGAACCAATGGCTACCACTGCTCTCAGCTCTCAACTCAGCTCATTTTTGGTTAATTCACTGGCATTTATTTCAAAAATGGAAATTCTTGAAACACAAAAAAAGCCAAAGCCCTACTTTGACTCTGTAGACGTCTTGATTTAGACTGGACTAAAAGTAAAGCTGTGCTTTTCTCATGCAAAACAAGTCAACAGGTTCACCTTAATGCCAGCCCCAAGAGTAGCAGATATTTATTTTACTTTTTCTCCCTTATTGCTCTGCTTAGTGGCTAAATGTGAGGACAAGAAAGCCCTGTGTAGGCTACAAATCACTCGAATCAGTGTCTACACAGGGCTGAAGACTCTCTCTTCCTTCTTCTATCCCCGCGACTGAATGGAACAGAATAGGAGCGAAGGATATGTGAGTATGTGCTGCTGGGAGAACTGCCATTAAAGTAAACCTGTTACTTTGCCCTGCATGGACAAAGTGCAGGTTTTCTTCAACCACTTCCAGCCATTAGGCCATATTGGGTGGAAGTGGTTATGCCAGGATCATGGCTGCACCTACATCAAATGTTATCAAATTTTTCAGCTGGCAATCGGCTTTCATGTAAAAGTGATCTGAGTGGTTCTACAGCCGCCTGATCAATTTTACAGGGCTGGGAAGGGGGCCCCCTCCCTGCTGCCATCGTTCCTGGTTATCTCCTGTATCATCGGGGTGCCCGGGACTGCTGTAAGCTATTGGGCTGGTTGCATACAAATGTGACAAATGAAGCTGTAAGCCAGGAAAGCATCCAATCAAACCAATCTCGATTTGATGAGCTGCCTTGGAGGGCAGAGTCTAATAGACCCCTGAACTCCCAATTAAGATTACCTATCACTGCCCATGCTTTTACAAGGGATATTGTTCATCCCTTATGATAGCAATCCAAAAAGAAAAATAAACTGTGCAAAAAATAAAATTAGAATAATAAAAAAATATATATATATATGTGTGTGTATTTAAAGCAGAATAACAGCAACAATAACAGGATTAACCACTTCACGCAAAACGACGTACCCATACGTTGGTACTTTGACGCTAAATACCGGGGTCATGGCAGCAGCTAGCTTTTGATGCTGAAAGCGGTACATTGTTTTGCATGGGAATTTGGCATTTTATATTGTAGGCCTGTAATTTTTAGGAATAACACACTTAAATCTGTCCAAACAAGAGTCTAGTAGACATCCCGGGTATGATAAAGTTTGAAACACAAAATCATAAATTATTATATAAATAACTATAAATAATTATCAAAAATAATAATATAATAATAATAAAATGTATTCAATAATGTAATCAACTCAAAAACACAGAAATTTGCTCAGTTGCAGAATTGTCGCTGTTGTCACTTTCAGTGTCTGATGACGAATTTCCCCACAAATCACTATCGCTCCATTCTGCAAGTGTTCTAATTTACCATCGCTGTTTTCTAGCTGGCCTTTTGATGTAAAGGGACACTTTTTGGTTGCTATGGACATTCTCCAGGCTGAAAGAAGAGTATATATAATATAAAACTGCATGCAGGGCACTGGACAAAGCACTAGGGACAAAAGAGATGTGAAATAATTTAATACAGTAATGTAATCTGTAATTTCCCGCCGGGCTCTGTCCCCGCGCATTGCGCCGCTCGCAGGGAATGGAGCCTGGCACACAGAGCATCGGGCGGAAGACACAGCCGCCGCACACAGCAGGGGGACATCGCAGGATCCTGGGGACAAGATAAGTAACTTTCCCTGGATACTGCGATGCAGCCCCGGGTGTGGCTCGGGGTTACCACGCTTGGCATGGAAAATTCACCCTGAGCCACGCTCGGGAATACCACTAGGAAGGTTAAGGGAGAAATTTATTAATTTAATTTTGTTCAAGTGTCTTTTTTTTTTTTTTTTGCATTTTAGTGTAATATAAGATCTGAGGTCTTTTGACCCCACATCTCATATTTAAGAGGACCTGTCATGCTTTTATTCTATTACAAGGGATGTTTACATTCCTTGTAATAGGAATAAAAGTGAACCAATTTTTTTTTAAAAAAAAGACAGTGTCATAATAAGAATTAAAAATAAAATGAACAATTAAAAATATATATTTTTTTAAGCGCCCCGTCCCGACGAGCTCACGCACAGAAGCGAACGCATACGTGAGTAGCGCCCGCATATGAAAACGGTGTCCAAACCACACATGTGAGGTATAGCCGCAATAGTTAGAGCGAGAGCAATAATTCTAATCCTAGACCTCCTCTGTAACTCAAAAACTGGCAAATGTAGAAATTTTTCAACATCACCTATGGAGATTTTTAAGGGTAAAAGTTTGTCGTTATTCCACGAGCGGGCGCAATTTTGAAGCGCGACATGTTGGGTATCAATTTACTCGGTGTAGCATTATCTTTCATACTATAAAAAAAATTGGGCTAACTTTACTGTTGTCTTATTTTTTAATTCAATAACTGTATCTTTTTATTGTAAAAAAAGTGCGCTTGTAAGACCGCTGCGCAAATATGGTGTGACAGAAAGTATTGCAACAATTTTATTCTCTATGGTGTTAGAAAAATATATATATAATGTTTCGGGGTTCCAAGTAATTTTCTAGCAAAAAAAAAAAAAATATTTTAACTTGTAAAAAACAAGTGTAAAAAAGGGGCTCGGTCCTTAAGTGATTAAAGTGAATAACACATTACTATTCATGCAATATTCATCTTCAGTCCAGAGATTTTCTCTGCAGTACTTTTTTTTTCTGCCACTGGACGTTCAAAGTCTGGTGATTAGCAGTATTCGCCTACTTTCTCTGAGACTCTATAGTGCATCATGGACTGCCATACACTGTGATACATTTAATGATACAAATAATGGTTACAGAGCTGCATTTATTTGCGTTTTTATATCTGCACAGAGTTCAACCCGTGTAGTTCCTATTACAGAGATGACTATAAATGGCATTTTACCTTTATGTTCTGTATTCAACTGATTTACTTTTTCTCTCCTCCAGTTGAAGCTCAGTGTGACTCAACAGCAGCGGAGATTCCTGAACTAGTTGCAAAGTACGTACGACTGTCCCATGAGAAATTCAGTTTGTTGATATGTTAAGATATATTTATCACTCTATTATTAGCTAATAGTAAAATAAAAATAAATAAATAAATATATATATATATATATATATATATATATATATATATATATATATATATATATATATATATATATATATATATATATATATATATATATATATATATATATGTATAAAACTCATAAATTCACAATACAGGAGGAGGATAAGGGGGTTTATACAGTATGTCAAGTCTGCACCTGGTTTGGAATTCAGAGTAAAGAGCTTGGGAGTTGCTCCCTAAAGTAAACCTATCATGAAAAAAATGCAGAGGCAGCCATTGCTGGCCTTCTTCTGAAAATGCTGCCTGTCATTCGGATTCTCCACAATCATTTGTAAATTGTTGCCCACAGATCAGGAAAGTCACGAAAAATTTGTATGTGTAGTATACACTTGTTTGAGATTATGGGGGTTATTTACGAAGGGCAAATCGACTTTGCACTACAAGTGCAAACTACAAGTGCAAAGTGCACTTGGAAGTGCAGTCACTGTAGATCTGAGGGGGACATGCAAGGAGAATAAAAAACAGCATTTTAGCTTGCATATGATTGGTAAATAAAATCAGCAGAGCTTCCCCAAAGTGGAATTGCATTTTGTAAATAACCCCCAATGACTCTAAGGGGTTGATTTACTAAGGGCAAATAGACTGTGCACTTTGCAAAGTGCAGTTGCACCCTGCTAGTGCGTTTGCTCCAGAGCTTGGTAAATGAGGTAAAGCTTCAATTTGAAAAGAGGGCCCAATCACGTACAAGGAAAATTTTTAAAAAATGCATTTTTGCTTGCACATGATTGGATGATGAAAGTCAGCAGGGTTCACCCTCATTTACTAAGCTCTGGAGAAACTGCTCTTGCAGAGTGCACAATCTATTTTCCTTTAGTAAATCAAGCCCAAAATATCAAAACCAACATGATAGCCAGGCAACTTTCATTTTCAATAGGAGAGGTAAAAATGGCAGCTTTCATGTCTCTCCATTACATGTTTAACATATATAAATGTTACAAAATGATCAGTGATTTTGGATTTAACCCCTTCATGAGGGGGGGGGGGGGGTAAAACAGATCTTAACAACAGAACAGTTTTGCAACTTAGTAAAACTGTACATGTCATTGCAACTTATTAGTGTATCCAGGTGGATTACACCTTCTTTTTTTATGGCCAAATTGGCTTTCGTTTGGTGGTAAATGGCAATGGATATCTCCTGGTGTTATTATCAAAGGAAAATGGTATATGTCTTGCTATTACCATGACCTACCGCCAAAGAACAACCCAAAAAAAATTCTCCTGCTCCTGACGATTGCAGAAATACCACATAAGTGTATGATATTTGTACCAGTAGTAGGGCCCAGAAACAATAGTGAGCATTTTGCTTTTTTTACCCTACCTAAAACACACTGACACTGATACTAATTTATATAATGACGCATCGGGGCTCTTATCATGTATATTCCTGTATAGATGATTTTTTAACTTTTTGTCGATGTCTTTGCCATGTATGCATTTGTACTTAATAAGGTTTATTATATTATTATTTTGACTATGCTTCCCTAGGTTTGCTATGCCTCTAAAGTCCGACCAGGGGCTCCTTATTGAACCCCCTTTTCTCTCTCTTGCCATTTAATTTTACGGATGTGGCTATAGGAGTGGTTCCTTTTATATTTTGTTCGAATTTATATAATGTTTTCTAAATCGTACTAAATATACTAACTTTTGACTTTAACCTTGACCTTAACCACTTGCCGACCGACGCACGCCGATGTACGTCCTAAGTTTGGCGGGGGATATTGTTGTTATGGCAAAACCCTGTTTTCGTGCGGTGGTCAGCTTTCAGATAAAAGTGGTCTCTGCGGCGGTGGAGGGAGAGGGCCCCCCCCTCCCGCCGCGATCCGGTGCCCTCCGCCGCTTACCGGAGCCATCGGTAGCGGCGGAGGCGATCGCGTCTGTCCCCTTGTTGTGCCTGGAGACGAGCAAGAGGAAGATGGCACCCACTCTTCTCCATGACACTGCAGGACGGAAGCAACGTCAAAATGTCACTTCCGCCCATACGTCTTAAAGGCACATTTTTTTCAATGTCAATTTTTTAAATGACTTTTTTTTTTTTTAATTGCATTTTAGTGTAAATATGAGATCTGAGGTCTTTTTGACCCCAGATCTCATATTTAAGAGGTCCTGTCATGCTTTTTTCTATTACAAGGGATGTTTACATTCCTTGTAATAGGAATAAAAGTGACACATTTTTTATTAAACAGTGCAAAAATAAATAAAATCATGTAAAATAAATAAGAAAAAAAAATAAAATTTTTTTTAAACCCCCCCCGTCCCGACGAGCTCGAGCGCAGAAGCGAACGCATACGTGAGTAGCGCCCGCATATCATTATCAGGACATTTTTTGCAATATGTCACTGCGTTACTTTAACTGACAATTACGCAAATAAATTGTATGTCCTCTTTTTCCCCCACAAAGTGAGCTTTCTTTTAGTGGTATTTGATCACATTTGCGGTTTTTATTTTTTGCGCTGTTAAAAAAAAAGCCCAACAATTTTGAAAGAAAAAACAAAGCAATATTTTTTACTTTCTTCTAAAAAAAAATTCCAAAATTTTTTTTTTAAAAAAATGGAATTTCTTCATAAATTTAGGCCAATATGTATTCTGCTACATATTTTTGGTAAAAAAAATCATCCCAATAATCGTATATTGATTGGTTTGCACAAAACTGTTTTTTTTTTTTACTAGTAATGGCGGCGATCAGCGACTTATAGTGGGACTGCTATATTGCGGCGTACATTTGGACACCAACTGACATTTTTTAGGGACCAGTGACACTAATACAGCGATCAGTGCTAAGAAATATGTACTGCCACTGTACTAATGACACTGGCTGGGAAGGAGCTAACATCAGGGGCAATCAAAAGGTTAACTGTGTGCTTAGCCAGTGTTTTTCTAAAGTGTGGGAGGTGCTTTTACTAGGGGAAGACATGGATCCTAGTCCTTGCTTTGCAGAGACACAGAATCCATGCCTGCTCTCCTATCAGAACAGCGATCTGCCTTGTATACATAGGTAGACTGCCATTCTGCCTCTCTGCTTGATCATCAGTGGCTGCCAGTGGACATCGAGTCTGCATCTTACCCGGAAGAGCCAGATCATGTATATATATATACGTGATCTGGCGCACAGGTGCCGCCCTGTAACAGTAAAACTGCTATGGGGCGGACATGAAGTGGTTAAAATTAGAAAAAAAAAACACAGGGGTGAGCTGAAATCAGGGCTATCCCAGTGATCAGGTGATCAGGAAATGGGCCTCCCGGTTCCTGATCGCTAGTACAGGACCAAATGCTGTAAATTTTTGTTAGACACGTCTGTTCTCATACACTTCAGTGTTATTATACAATGTTGTTTCTTCTACAGGGTGACATGTCCAGAACAATGCAAACTGGAAAATGAGGAATTGCCAGGCACAGATGAATTTAGCAGTGTAAGTTGCAGATGAATCATACTGATATATAAAACATCAGTTATAAAGTACAATTCTAATTTTTTTTTCACTGATTTGTAAAAATTAGGAAATTCCAGTATGCATGGCAGCACTTAAAACCGGTATACTTCACAAAAGAGATAAATCATTTATATTAGAACAAAAACCAAGTCAAGAGAAATTCGTTGTATCGTCATCTACTGCAGAATTACCCACAAATCAGCCCTCAGAACTACTTGAAGGTAAATATTTTTCTTTCCTGGGTAGCAATGTTTTCAGGTTCTTTAAGGCTGGGTTCACGCCATTGCGAATAGAAATGTGAGTTCCCCGCATCCAATTCGCAATAGCAGGAGATTTTGACTGGCTCTCTAAGGAGCCGGTTCACATATCTCCGCTGCGGCTCCGGTGTGAATTTGCACAGGAGCCTGAGCATCTTTTTGGCCGTTTCAGGTCCGAATTCAGCCAAAAATTTGAACCTGAAAAGGTGAACGGGAGCGCACCGGACTCCTGCTGTGAGCCGCATCGGTATTAGGTGTGAACCCAGCCTTAAATGAAATGGACATGACGATTTGCATGCATGAGAAATAAATATAATAGTATTCTTCAGCTGAACGAATAGGTACCAGTGATATGTTAAAGCTGCATAAAAAGACGAGGTTCACTTGGTTTTAGAGAAATCTTTTTAACAGTACTTCCTGGGAAAGGTGGGTGCTTGAAATCCCTTGATAAAGAGTTTCTGTAATGTCCTGGAACAAATCTTAAGCTTACACAGTACTTTCTCTTGCCGCCATGTAACACCGCTGGTGCCAGAATGGGAGGGAGAGGCTTGAAATGGGCAGCACAGTAGTGTAGTGGTTAGCACTTTGACCTAGCAGCATAAAGGGTTGCTGGTTCAAATCCTGACCAAGACACCATCTGCCTGGAGTTTGCATGTTCTCCCTGTGCCTGTGTGGGTTCTAAAGACATGCTGTTAGGTTGATCGGATCCTGTCTAAATTGACCATAGCATCGCATAGTAGTCCATTATGTGTCACTTACCTGAAACCGAAACCTGTGATGTCCCCAATTTCCTTGTGTCCATCATTCAACCTCTTCCTTCCGGGTATCACAGCTCCGGCGCTGTGATTGGCCAGAGCCGCGATGACGTCATGCACACAGTCACGGCACGATCTCCTTTAGAAACGACACGATCGCCTTTTTTAAAGGTTTCTACAGTGCGCCTGCGCCATAGACATCGGTGCCCGTCTCTTTTGCAAATATCTCCTAAACCGTGGAGGTTTAGGAGATATTTCGAGCACCTACAGGTAAGCCTTAATCTAGGCTTACCTGTAGGTAAAAGTGGTTGTAAAGGGTTTACAACCACTTTAATGTCTAAACTGTTGGCAACAAAAGTGAGTACACCCCTAAGTGAAAATGTCCTAATTGGGCCCAAAGTGTCAATATTTTGTGTGGCCACCGTTATTTTCCAGCACTGCCTTAACCCTCTTGGGCACGGAGTTCACCAGAGCTTCACAGGTTGCCACTGGAGTCCTCTTCCACTCCTCCATGATAACATCACGGAGCTGGTGGATGTTAGAGACCTTGCGCTCCTCCACCTTCCATTTGAGGATGCCCCACAGATGCTCAATAGGGTTTAGGTCTGGAGACATGCTTGGCCAGTCCATCACCTTTACCCTCAGCTTCTTCAGCAAGGCAGTGGTGGTCTTGGAGGTGTGTTTGGGGTCGTTATCATGTTGGAATACTTCCCTGTGGCCCAGTCTCCAAAGGGAGGGGATCATGCTCTGCTTCGGTATGTCACAGTACATGTTAGCATTCATGGTTCCCTCAATGGACTGTAGCTCTCCATTGCCGGCAGCACTCATGCAGCCCCAGACCATGACACTCCCACCACCATGCTTGGCTGAAGGCAAGACACACTTGTCTTTGTACTCCTCACCTGGTTGCCGCGACACACGCTTGACACTGTCTGAACCAAATAAGTTTATCTTGGTCTCATCAGATCACAGGACATGGTTCCAGTAATTCATGTCCTTAGTCTGCTTGTCTTCAGCAAACTGTTTGCGGGCTTTCTTGTGCATTATCTTTAGAAGAGTCTTCCTTCTGGGACGACAGCCATGCAGACCAATTTGAAGCAGTGTGCTGCATATGGTCTAAGCACTGACAGGCTGACCCCCCACCCCTTCAACCTCTGCAGCAATGCTGGCAGCACTCATACGTCTATTTGCCAAAAACAACCTCTGGATATGACGCTGAGCACGTGCACTCAACACCTTTGGTCAACCATAGCGAGGCCCGTTCTGAGCGGAACCTGTCCTGGTAAACCGCTGTATGGTCTTGGGCACCTTGCTGCAGCTCAGTTTCAGGGTCTTGGCAATCTTTTTATAGCCTAGGCCATCTTTATGAAGAGCAATAGTTCTTTTTTTCAGATCCTCAGAGAGTTCTTTGCCATGAGGTGCCATGTTGAACTTCCAGTGACCAGTATGAGAGAGTGAGAGTGATAACACCAAATTTAACACACCTGCTCCTCATTCATACCTGAGACTTTGTAACACTAACAAGTCACATGACACCAGGGAGGGAAATGGCTAATTGGACCCAACTAGGACATTTTCACTTAGGGGTGTACTCACTTTTTTTTACCAGCGGTTTAGACATTAATGACTGTGTGTTAAAAATATTTTGAAGGGACACCAAATTTACACTCACTACTTTACATTGTAGCAAAGTGTAATTTCTTCAGTGTTGTCACATGAAAAGATATAATAAATTATTTTCAAAAATGTGAGGGGTGTACTCAGTTTTGTGAGATACTGCACATAGGAAATTCTGACACTGACAATGGTATGCAGGAGAAACCGGGACTCTAGTGCTAAAAATAAGCCACCATGTTGTCTTGTGTTGGGTTCAGAGCAGGAAATTCATATGTTCTCATAATGTAAGCATTATGAGTATTAATGGAAGATTTATTTTAATGTGTATACTTCTCTATTCCTCTCCTCCAGTTAAAGTTCAGTGTGATACAACTGCAGAGGAGATTTCTGAACAAGTTTCAAAGTACGTAAAACAATCATTTGTGAAGGAAATGCAGTTTGTTAATATTTGGTTCATTTCTATCACTATATTATTAGAATAATGTGGTATTGATGTATGTAAAATTGAAAATGGGGTTTACATCTGCTAGTCTGCACATAACTGATTGGGAATCCCCAGTAAAAAGCTTGGAATGGATTTTTTTTAAAAGTTAATCTGTCATAAGAATACTACTGAAGCTGCCATGGTCAACCTTTTTCAAAAAAGTGTGGTTGGCTGGCTGTAATGATCCTTTAGCTTTAATAGTTTCTGAAAATATGGACCTGAAATCCGCAGAGCAAGAAAGTCAGAGAAAAAAAATGAGAAGTCTTTTTCTGTATACTTACATACATTATATTACTAAAAAGTACTGGGACGCCTGCCTTTACACACACATGAACTTTAATGGCATCCCAGTCTTAGTCCGTAGGGTTCAATATTGAGTTGGCCCACCCTTTGCAGCTGTAACAGCTTCAACTCTTCTGGGAAGGCTGTCCAAAATGTTTAGGAGTGTGTCTATGGGAATGTTTGACCATTCTTCCAGAAGTGCATTTGTGAGGTCAGGCACTGATGTGGACAAGAATGCCTGGCTTGCAGTCTCCAATCTAATTCATCCCAAAGGTGTTCTATGGAGTTGAGGTCAGTCAAGTTCCTCCACCCCAAACTCGCTCATTTATGTCTTTATGGACCTTACTATGTGCACTGGTCCAAATCATGGGGGATTATGGCGTGGGGTTGTCTTTCAGGGGTTGGGCCTGGCCCCTTAGTTCCAGTGAAGGGAAACCTTATGGTGTCAGCATACCAAGACATTTTGGACAATTTCATGCTCCCAACTTTGTGGTAACAGTTTGGGGATGGCCCCTTCCTGTTCCAACATGACTGCACACCAGTGCACAAAGCAAGGTCCATAAAGACATGGATGAGCAAGTTTGGGGTGGAGGAGCTTGACTCCTTGTTTGTGCACTGGTGTTCAGTCATTAAATGGTTAATATCATAAAATTTTGGAATAGCTTGTGTAATAATTTTATATGCAGTGTTAATTTTATTAACAAAAGTTGAGTCTTCCTTAACTACAGCATATCTGTTCTGTGCAGAATCACATACATACAGTCAGGTCCATAAATATTGGGACATCGACACAATTCTAATCTTTTTGGCTCTATACACCACCACAATGGATTTGAAATGAAATGAACAAAATGTGTTTTAACTGCAGACTTTCAGCTTTAATTTGAGGGTCTTTACATCCAAATCAGGTGAACGGTGTAGGAATTACAACAGTTTGTATATGTGCCTCCCACTTCTTAAGGGACCAAAAGTAATGGGACAATTGGCTGCTCAGCTGTTCCATGGCCAGGTGTGTGTTATTCCCTCATTATCCAATTTACAAGGAGCAGATAAAAGGTCCAGAGTTCATTTCAAGTGTGCTATTTGCATTTGGAATCTGTTGCTGTGAACTCTCAATATGAGATCCAAAGAGCTGTCACTATCAGTGAAGCAAGCCATCATTAGGCTGAAAAAACAAAACAAACCCATCAGAGAGATAGCAAAAATATTAGGTGTGGCTAAATCAACTGTTTGGAACATCCTTAAAAAGAAAGAATGCAACGGTGAGCTCAGCAACACCAAAAGACCCAGAAGACCACGGAAAACAACTGTGGTGGATACCGAAGAATTCTTTCCCTGGTGAAGAAAACACCCTTCACAACAGTTGGCCAGATCAAGAACACTCTCCAGGAGGTAGGTGTATGTGTGTCAATTTAACAATCAAGAGAATACAGAGGGTTCACCACAAGATGTAAACCATTGGTGAGCCTCAAAATCAGGAAGGCCAGATTAGAGTTTGCCAAACAACATCTAAAAAAGCCTTCACAGTTCTGGAACAACATCCTATGGACAGATGAGAACAAGATCAACTTGTACCATAGTGATGGGAAGAGAAGAGTATGGAGAAGGAAAGGAACTGCTCATGATCCAAAGCATACCACCTCATCAGTGAAGCATGGTGGTGGTAGTGTCATGGCGTGGGCATGTATGGCTACCAATGGAACTGGTTCTCTTGTATTTATTGATGATGTGACTGCTGACAAAAGCAGCAGGATGAATTCTGAAGTGTTTCGGGCAATATTATCTGCTCATATTCAGCAAAATGCTTCAGAACTCATTGGACGGCGCTTCACAGTGCAGATGGACAATGACCCGAAGCATACTGCGAAAGCAACCAAAGAGTTTTTTGAGGGAAAGAAGTGGAATGTTATGCAATGGCCAAGTCAATCACCTGACCTGAATCCGATTGAGCATGCATTTCCCTTGCTGAAGACAAAACTGAAGGGAAAATGCCCTAAGAACAAGCAGGAACTGAAGACAGTTGCAGTAGAGGCCTGGCAGAGCATCACCAGGGATGAAACCCAGCGTCTGGTGATGTCTATGCGTTCCAGGCTTCAGGCTGTAATTGACTGCAAAGGATTTGCAACCAAGTATTAAAAAGTGAAAGTTTGATGGATGATTGTTAATCTGTCCCATTACTTTTGGTCCCTTAAAAAGTGGGAGGCACATATACAAACTGTTGTAATTCCTACACCGTTCACCTGATTTGGATGTAAATACCCTTCAAATTAAATCTGAAGGTCTGCAGTTAAAGCACATCTTGTTTGTTTCATTTCAAATCCATTGTGGTGGTGTATAGAGCCAAAAAGATTAGAATTGTGTTGATGTCCCAATATTTATGGACCTGACTGTATTAGTCACAGCAGAAGCCAATCAGTGGGTACCGACCAATGGATGTCCGCCAACTCCCACTGATCGTCAAGGAGAGAGGCTGGATGGAGCTTTGCCTATGTAAACAATGCAGAACTCCGTCCTGACAACGGGGCTGTAATGGATAGGGATAGAAAATCCATTGCATCTCTTAACGAAAGCAGCACACATAGTACACAAGAACACTGGCCAGGCACATAGTACACAAGAACACTGGCTAGGCACACATTTAACCCTTGGATCGCCCTAGATGTTTAACCCCTTCCCAGCCAGTGTCATTAGTACAGTGACAGTGCATATTTTTAGCATTAGTGTCAGTGTCAGATCGTCCGCCACAATATTGCAGTTGCTGATTGCCCCAATTACTAGTATAAAATAAAAAATTCCAGTATATATATATATGGCAAAGTTTGCAGACGCTATAGCTTTTGCACAAACCAATCAATATACGCTTATTTAGATTTTTTACCAAAAATATGTAGCAGAATACATAATGGCCTAAATGTATTCAGAATTTTTTTATTTTTTTTATTGGATATGTTTTATTTGACAAAAATAGAAAATGTTGGGGTTTTTTTTCAAAATTGTCAGTCTTTTTTTGTTTATAGCTCAAAAAATAAAAAATGCCACCAAAAGAAAGCTCTATTTGTGGGGAAAAAAGGACATATTGGCCTAAATTCTAAATTTATTCAGGAATTAGAATTTTTTTTATTGGATATGTTTTATTTGACAAAAATAGAAAATGTTGGGGTTTTTTTTTCAAAATTGTCAGTCTTTTTTTGTTCATAGCTCAAAAAAAAAATGCCACCAAAAGAATTTGTGGTGAAAAAAGGACATAAATTTAATTTGGGTACAGCGTTGCATGATCGAGCAATTGTCAGTTAGAGTAACGCAGTGTCGTATCGCAAAAAAGGGCCTGGTCATGAAATCTCGTCTGGAAGTCAAGTGGTTAAAGCGTACCGCCACTTTTGTTGAGAAAAAAACATTGGATGATCTATGTAAATTTGAAAGATATTTACAAACTTTGTTGCGGATTCCTACTTTTTGTTATTCTGAAGTAATCACTGTTTGTTCCTCTGTGCCCCTGTGGGAAAATCAATCTAATGGGAGTAGTTTCATAATTATCAATCAGCTGTGGCACCTGCAGGACACTAATGAGAAAAGCTGCTGGGCCTGCATCCCTTAAGACGTGTTCCTATTGGGAGTATTACTCCAAAAATTCAATTTTGTTGCAGGGGAAGCCAAAAATCTGACTTGTATCTTAGTGTAGACTTCTGGGAAAATTGGTGAGCCAATCACACAAGCGGGAAATGATGTTTCTGGGGGCCGTCCTGTACATATTCTTTCTACAGAACACCTCCAGGTAGCCATATTGCATTGCATTTTCACAAAATTACACCAGCTGAAGATTAAAAAGGAAAGGCAATTTTTAATAACGTTCAATTACAATATGACTTGAGTCGCAATTTTATTTGCTATATTATTTTTTCTTTATTTGAAATTTTTTTTTTACACACAAAAGTGGAGTTACCCTTTAAACAATGTCAGTAGAAATGCTCATAAAGACTTTAAAACCAAATCCAACAACTCTTCCAAGCACCAATATAGAGAGGTAATTCTGGCTTTGTATACACCAAAAAGGTTAATTAGTGTAATCAGTAGCCTATAGTATAATGAAATCTCCAAATAGGGATAAATAGAAACAGAATACTTACCCAAAACCCATTACACTCATGATTACTAATGTGATAGCTTTTCATCATTGAGTAGGAGAGGGAGCACTCCTACATAAACTGAATTGGGTGATATTTTCCTGCACGAGAACCCATTAATATGTTTTTTTTCTTCTACAGGGTGATATGTCCACTGCACTGTGAAATAGAAGAAGAAATAGTGCAGAACACAGATGAATATAGCAATGTAAGTTACAAATGAATAAGACCCCTTTCACACAGGCGCCATAGCGTGAAAGATAGCGCCTGCAAAAAGCAACTGTAAAGCGCCTCTCCTTTCACTCCAGTGTGAAAGCCCGAGTGCTTTCACACTGAAGCGGTGCCCTGGCAGGACGCTTAAAAAAGTCCTGCAAGCAGCATCTTTGAGGCACTGTAGGAGCAGTGTATACACTGTTCCTAAAGCGCCCCTGCCCATTGAAATCAATGGAGAGCGGCACTTTTAACCCTTTTTTGGCCATTAGCGGGGGTTAAAAGCGCCCTGCTAACTGCCGAAAAGCGACACAAAAACGACGGTAAAGCAGCGCTTTTTTAGCAGCGCTTTACCGTCGTTTTTGCGTTGCGTTTTTGTGTCGCTTTACCGCCGATGCCCGCCCGTCCCAGTATGAAAGTGCCCTTATACTAAGAACAAGCTAAAGCTGGTACAGCAGAAACTGCCTGCATTTCGATCAGTGAGTGGGCTCTCCCACTCAACAGATGTTGATCGTTATCAATATCAAACAATATTAATCAATATCTGTTGGGGGGAACATGTTGGAAACATTTCCATTGATTAGTGGCTGCTGATTTTGAGAGCTGCGGGTGCTGCTGTCAGAATACAATGTCCCAGGATGTGGGTGTGTGTGTGTGTAATATCTGTTTTTGATGAATAAAAAAAAATAACTGTGCATGGCCAAGCTTTAGTGAAACTGCAATCAAATGTAATTAGATTTTTTTTCTTTTGAAAAAAAAAAAAATAAACAAAACAGGAAATTTCAATATGCGTGGCAGCAATTCATTCCGGAATTCCAAACAAAAAAGGCGTTAAACCATTTATATTAGAAAGAAAACCAGAAGAAAACAAATATGTTGTAAAGCCATTACCTAAGAAAGTAGCTGAAAAGAAGCCTAAGAAACTACCAGAAGGTAATTATTTCTTATCCTATCAGTGTATCAATCCTTTCTTACTCTTTAACTCTTTCACTGGCAAAAGCATTTGTTTAATCATTGTAGTTCCAATTTTTTGTGTCACACGATATTAGAGCAACAGTATACCAAAAGCGAAAAGTGAAATATACACTAACATTAATTTTAGTGCACACGCACATAATATATTACCACATATTTGGTAAAATATAAAAGATTAGGTTGTGCCGAGTAAATAGATAACCAACATGTCAGGCTTTAAGATTGTGTTCGTGCGAGAAACAATGACAAATCTTGGTACCCCAAATTTTATATGGGCGACACTTTAAAAGTCCTTACAGGTCATCAGTTTTGAGTTAACCATGAATAATGAATTTAAAGCAGAACTTCAGCTTTTCCTCCCCAAAACAACAGATGCGTTGTGCATGTAAACAAATCACCACTCCACTGTCATTTTATCTGTATCTTACCTACTTTAGCAGTAAAAGGCAGGTTTTTGTGTCTGTGATGTCACTCTTCCTCCTGGCTGAATTTCAAAGTTCTGACTTCCTGTATCCTTCCTTTACCAGTCCTGATACTACATGTTCGATCATGCTTTGAGCCTCTGTAGTTTCAGGGAGGGTTCAGGCTCTGGGAGGGTGTGATTTGTGAGGTGGGACTTGGGAGGTTTGGACTCTTTCTGTAGGTGTGACTGGCTGGGACTGAATGCTAATTAGGACATATTCCATCCCACCCACCATCAGAGCTGTGAAGGAAGAATCATTTGCACAGACTGAAAGACTACAGAGGGTGTGGTCTAAGCTAGAGATGCTAGAGGAAGTGGCTGGAAGGCACTCAGTCTACATCCAGACTAGGGATGAGCCGAACACCCCCCGGTTCGGTTCGCACCAGAACCCGCGAACGGACCGCAAGTTCGCACGAACGTTAGAACCCCATTGACGTCTATGGGACTCGAACGTTCGAAATCAAAAGTGCTCATTTTAAAGGCTAATTTGCATGGTATTGTCCTAAAAAGGGTTTGGGGACCCGGGTCCTACCCCAGGGGACATGTATCAATGCAAAAAAAACTTTTAAAAACGGCCGTTTTTTCGGGAGCAGTGATTTTAATGATGCTTAAAGTAAAAAAAAAAAAAGTGAAATATTCCTTTAAATATCGTACCTGGGGGGTGTCTATAGTATGCCTGTAAAGTGACGCGTGTTTCCCATGTTTAGAACAGTCCCTGCACCAAATGTCATTTTTAAAGGAAAAAATCTCATTTAAAACTGCTTGCGGGTTTAATGTCATGTCGGGTCATGGCAATATGGATGAAAATCAGTGAGACAAACGGCATGGGTACCCCCCAGTCCATTACCAGGCCCTTTGGGTCTTGTATGGATATTAAGGGGAACCCCACACCCAAATTAAAATAAGGAAAGGTGTGGGGCCACCAGGCCCTATATACTCTGAACAGCAGTATACAGGCGGTGCAAACAAGACAGGGACTGTAGGTTTGTTGTTAAGTAGAATCTGTTTGTAATTTTGAACATTTTTAATGTGTTTAGCTCCAGCCAAAAAATCTTTTCTAAGCTTTTTGGAAAACATAGGGAAGGGTTATCACCCCTGTGACATTTGTTTTGCGTCTTTCCTCCTCTTCAGAAGATTTCACCTCACTTTTTTGTCCCAATGAAAAATGTTTTTTGAAAATTTGGGTTTTTTTGTGGAACAAGGATTGGAAAGCATCAGTGGAAAGGAGAAATTGTTTTCCCATATTAACTCTTACAGGAGAGAATTTCCCTTCCTTAGGGGTAGATTTCATCTCACTTCCTGTTGTCTCCTACCGTTTGCAAGTAGGAGTCGTTTGTAAGTTAGATGTTTGAAGGTAGGGTCCTGCCCTATATACTCAGCAGAAATTTGGGCCTTAGGTGTTGCTGTGGCCAAAACACTGTAAGCCCTCACAGGGCCCTGCTGTGAAATATTAGATCAAGAATTGTAATTACATGCCCCTGTTGAACAGGAGCTGAAAAATTAGGCCTTAGGCACTGGTGCTGGTGCCACAACACTGCAACCCCTCACAGACACTCTAGTTGGAACGCAGGAACGAGCCCTGCTGCAAAGTATTGCATCAAAAATTGTAATTACACGCCCCTGTTAGACAGGGGCAGAAAAATTGGGTCTTAGGCACTGGTGCTGGTGCCACAACACTGCAACCCCTCACAGACACTCTAGTTGAAACGCAGGAACAAGCCCTGCTGCAAAGTATTGCATCAAAAATTGTAATTACACGCCCCTGTTAAACAGGGGCTGAAAAATTGTGCCTTAGGCACTGGTGGTGGCGCCCAGAACCAAAAATGTTCTTACAAGCTATCAGCGTGATGATTGAGGAGGAAGAGGATAATTACTCAGGGATAGTCACTCAGCATCAGCATAGGCAGTCTTTGAAGGGATCTGAGATTTCAAAAAAAATTATTCGGTTACATCTGCATCAGGTGCTTGGTAGCTGGTGGTGATCCAAGACTGATTCATTTTTATGAAGGTCAGCCGATCGACCGAGTCGGTGGACAGACGCACCCTGTGATCGGTTACCACGCCTCCAGCAGCACTGAATGTGCGTTCCGAAAGAACGCTGGATGCAGGACAGGCCAGTAGCTCAATTGCATACTGTGCAAGCTCTGGCCAGTGATCCATCCTCAAGACCCAGTAACCCAGAGGATTTTCGGTGGGAAAGGTGTCCAAGTCTGATCTTGCCCCTAGGTATTCCTGCACCATGTAAAACAGACGCTGGCGATGGTTGCTGGAACCGATCATACCTTGGGGCTGCGGACCAAAAAATTGTCTGAACGCATCGGTCAGACGGCCACCTTCTCCACCGCTCCTTCTTTGACTGACCGAAGCCTCAGCAACACGTTGTCCAGAAACAGGAGTTTGTAACCTCCCAGTCTCTGGGAACGCGTTGCACAGACCTTTCTGCAAGGCCTCCCGAAGATGTTTCATCCTCTGCTCCCTCTGCGATGGCAAGATAAGGTCCGCAACCTTACCCTTGTAACGTGGATCAAGGAGGGTTGCCAGCCAGTATTGGTCCTTCTCCTTGATACCACGAATACGAGGATCCTTACGCAGGCTTTGCAGGATCAGGGAGGCCATGCAGCGTAGGTTTGCTGAGGCATTCGGTCCGGAGTCCTCTGGGTCACTAAGGACAACAACGTCCGCAGCCACCTCCTCCCAGCCACGTACAAGTCCATGTGTTCCTTGGGACTGATCCCTTAAAGACTGCTGATGCTGAGTGCCAGGCTCCACCTCCATACTGACACAATCTTCCTCCTCCTCCTCCTCCTCCTCCTCGTCCTCTTCCTGTGTGATCGGCGGGCACGCAGGAACACTGTCTGGATAAAGGGGGCCTTGAGAGCTAAGGAAGTCCTCCTCTTCCTGCCTCTGTTCTGCCTCAAGTGCCCTGTCCATTATTCCACGCAGCGTGTGCTCCAACAGGTGGACAAGGGGGACAGTGTCACTGATGCATGCACTGTCAGTGCTCACCATCCTCGTGGCCTCCTCGAATGGTGACAGGACAGTGCATGCATCCCTGATCATGGCCCACTGGCGTGGGGAAAAAAAACCAAGGTCCCCTGACCCTGTCCTGGTGCCATAGTCGCACAGGTACTCATTGATGGCCCTCTGCTGCGTGTGCAGCCGCTGCAGCATGGCCAACGTCGAGTTCCACCTGGTGGGCATGTCACAGATTAGGCGGTTCTTGGGCAGGTTAAACTCCTTTTGGAGGTCCGTCAGCCGAGCACTGGCATTATATGACCGGCGGAAATGCACAGAGACTTTCCTGGCCTGCCTCAGGACATCCTGTAAGCCCGGGTACCTGCCCAAGAACCGCTGCACCACCAAGTTAAGGACGTGAGCCAAACAGGGCACATGGGTCAGTTGTCCCTGTCGGAGGGCAGAGAGGAGGTTGGTGCCATTGTCGCAAACCACCATTCCTGCCTTAAGTTGGCGTGGCGTCAACCACCTCTGAACCTGCCCCTGCAGAGCTGACAGAACCTCTGCCCCAGTGTGGCTCCTGTCCCCCAAGCACACCAGCTCAAGCACCGCATGGCATCTTTTGGCCTGCGTACTTGCGTAGCCCCTTGAACGCCTACGGAGCACCGCTGGTTCCGAGGAAGAGGCCATGGAGGAAGAAGAAGAGGAGGGGGTGGAGGAGAGAGGTGTGTCACAATCAGCATTTTGGAGGCGTGGTGGCGGAACAACCTCCAACACTACTGCACCTTGTCCTGCATCCTTCCCAGCTGCCAGCAGAGTCACCCAATGCGCCGTGAAACTTAAGTAACGTCCCTGTCCATGCCTGCTGGACCATGAGTCAGCGGTAATATGCACCTTACCGCTGACCGCCCTGTCCAGCGAGGCATGGACATTGCCTTCCACATGCCGGTAGAGAGCCGGAATCGCCTTCCGTGAGAAAAAGTGGCGTTTGGGTACCTGCCACTGAGGAACCGCACATTCCACAAACTCACGGAAGGGGGCAGAGTCTACCAACTGAAAAGGCAGCAGTTGAAGTGCTAGCAATTTTGCCAAGCTAGCATTCAACCGCTGGGCATGTGGATGGCTGGGAGCAAACTTCTTTCGGCGGTGCAGCAGCTGGGGCAGGGAAATTTGCCTGGTACAATCTGACGTCGGTGTACCAAAAGCAGATTGCCCACAAGTACTTGGCTGTGACACACCTAATTCTACACCTTCATTCCTCTCACTGCAGGTCTCAGAGAGGACTGAAGGTCTAGTGGGGTTGGAAATCTCAGCTGATGAGGAGCAAGGAGAGATCGTCTTTGTTCTTTGGTGTGGGTCTTTCAGATACGCTTGCCAACGAACTGCATGGCAGGTCAACATATGTCTGGTCAAGCATGTGGTACCCAAGCGGGAGATGTTTTGGCCACGCGAGATACGCTTGAGACATATGTTGCAAATAGCAGCGGTGCGATCTGATGCACTCGTCTCAAAAAAGGCCCACACCAAAGAACTTTTTGAATAACGCGCAGAGACTGCAGCGCCCTGCACATGTGGAGCTTTGGGGTGTGATGCAGTCAATGTGCTGCCCTTAGGCTGGCCCCTGGAGGGCATCCTGCCTAGTTGGTGATGTGCCACCTCCTCCTCCTCCTCCTCCTCCTCCTCTCTCCTATCAGGCACCCACGTTGAGTCAGTGACCTCATCATCCCCTCCCTCCTCATCACTGGAGCAAACCTGGCAGTATGCTGCAGCAGGGGGAGCATGACTGCCAGATTGCTGTCCTTCTTGGGCACCCCCTCTGTCCGTGCTCATGTTACTGCCTTCATTGAGCTCAGTATCATCATCAGAGCCTTCCAAACGCTGGGCATCCTCCTGGAGCATGTACCCAACACTGTGGTCAAACAGTTCGAGGGAATCCTCATGAGGACATGGTGGAGCTAGGGAAGGAGTCACTGATGACATTGAGCTGAGGGAAGAGGCCGCTGCTTTGCCAGACAAAGCACCCTGGGCATGGGTGAGAGAGGATGAGGAGGATGAGGACGGCTTGGTCATCCACTCGACCAAGTCTTCCGCATGTTGCGGCTCAACACGGCCAGCTGCCGAAAAAAAGGCCAAGCGTGTCCCATGGCCACGTGCTGATGAGGATGCACCGTCTCCACGACCAGCACTAGACACAGAGCCTGCTTGCCCTCTCTTATTGGCTTGTGACTGTCTGCCTCTCCTTCTTGGCCTTCCAGACATACTAATGGCCTGTAGCTGCACTAAGCTGGGATAGAACACCTGTAATTTTCTTCAGGTAGCTTTATATACTGTAACCAGACAAGCCTGCCTGTCAGTAGGAAGATAACAGGAACGGATCTAGCTGAACACTGTGAGCAGGACGTACTGCACTAAATGTATATAGCAGGAACGGATCTAGCTGAACACTGTGAGCAGGACGCACTGTACTAAATGTAAATAGTCTAGCTGCCTGACCGTGGTACTAATAGGATCAAAAAGAACACCTGTAATTTTCTTAAGGTAGCTTTATATACTGTAACCAGACAAGCCTGCCTGTCAGTAGGAAGATAACAGGAACGGATCTAGCTGAACACTGTGAGCAGGACACACTGTACTAAATGTAAATAGTCTAGCTGCCTGACCGTGGTACTAATAGGATCAAAAAGAACACCTGTAATTTTCTTAAGGTAGCTTTATATACTGTAACCAGACAAGCCTGCCTGTCAGTAGGAAGATAACAGGAACGGATCTAGCTGAACACTGTGAGCAGGACACACTGTACTAAATGTAAATAGTCTAGCTGCCTGACCGTGGTACTAATAGGATCAAAAAGAACACCTGTAATTTTCTTCAGGTAGCTTTATATACTGTAACCAGACAAGCCTGCCTGTCAGTAGGAAGATAACAGGAACAGATCTAGCTGAACACTGTGAGCAGGACACACTGTACTAAATGTAAATAGTCTAGCTGCCTGACCGTGGTACTAATAGGATCAAAAAGAACACCTGTAATTTTCTTCAGGTAGCTTTATATACTGTAACCAGACAAGCCTGCCTGTCAGTAGGAAGATAACAGGAACGGATCTAGCTGAACACTGTGAGCAGGACGCACTGTACTAAATGTAAATAGTCTAGCTGCCTGACCGTGGTACTAATAGGATCAAAAAGAACACCTGTAATTTTCTTAAGGTAGCTTTATATACTGTAACCAGACAAGCCTGCCTGTCAGTAGGAAGATAACAGGAACGGATCTAGCTGAACACTGTGAGCAGGACACACTGTACTAAATGTAAATAGTCTAGCTGCCTGACCGTGGTACTAATAGGATCAAAAAGAACACCTGTAATTTTCTTCAGGTAGCTTTATATACTGTAACCAGACAAGCCTGCCTGTCAGTAGGAAGATAACAGGAACGGATCTAGCTGAACACTGTGAGCAGGACGTACTGCACTAAATGTATATAGCAGGAACGGATCTAGCTGAACACTGTGAGCAGGACGCACTGCACTGAATGTAAATAGCAGGAACGGATCTAGCTGAACACTGTGAGCAGGACGCACTGCACTAAATGTAAATACCAGGAACGGATCTAGCTGAACACTGTGAGCAGGACGCACTGCACTGAATGTAAATAGCAGGAACGGATCTAGCTGAACACTGTGAGCAGGACGCACTGCACTGAATGTAAATAGCAGGAACGGATCTAGCTGAACACTGTGAGCAGGACGCACTGCACTGAATGTAAATAGCAGGAACGGATGTAGCTGAACACTGTGAGCAGGACGCACTGCACTAAATGTAAATACCAGGAACGGATCTAGCTGAACACTGTGAGCAGGACGCACTGCACTGAATGTAAATAGCAGGAACGGATCTAGCTGAACACTGTGAGCAGGACGCACTGCACTGAATGTAAATAGCAGGAACGGATCTAGCTGAACACTGTGAGCAGGACGCACTGCACTGAATGTAAATAGCAGGAACGGATGTAGCTGAACACTGTGAGCAGGACGCACTGCACTAAATGTAAATACCAGGAACGGATCTAGCTGAACACTGTGAGCAGGACGCACTGCACTGAATGTAAATAGCAGGAACGGATCTAGCTGAACACTGTGAGCAGGACGCACTGCACTAAATGTAAATACCAGGAACGGATCTAGCTGAACACTGTGAGCAGGACGCACTGCACTGAATGTAAATAGCAGGAACGGATCTAGCTGAACACTGTGAGCAGGACACACTGCACTAAATGTAAATAGTCTAGATAGAAGATAACAGGAACGGATCTAGCTAAACTGAATACAGTGTATATATATATATATGCAACACCTGGGATGCATATATATACACAATACACTGTAAGTGCAGCTAACTGACTGACTGTTCTGCCTAATCTATCTAACTCAAATCAAATGACACTGTCTCTCTCTCTCTCTATCTCTCAGCACACCGGAACACACACTACACAGGGCCGCCGTGCAGGCGGCCTTATATAGTGTGGGGTGTGTACTAAATCCCCTGAGCCATAATTGGCCAAAGCCACCCTGGCTTTGGCCAATTACAGCTCTCTCTACTGACGGCGCTGTGATTGGCCAAGCATGCGGGTCATAGTGCATGCTTGGCCAATCATCAGCCAGCAATGCACTGCGATGCCGCAGTGAATTATGGGCCGTGACGCGCCACACGAATTTGGCGCGAACGGCCCATATCGTTCGCAATTCGGCGAACGACCGAACAGCCGATGTTCGAGTCGAACATGGGTTCGACTCGAACACGAAGCTCATCCCTAATCCAGACTATACAGGCTGTCACATGGTACAAAGTTTAAACTAAACGCAGAATATCAGGAGATCTGCAGACATCAGAGCAACATGGTACAGAGGAATGATCTATGCTGGGACTCATCATTCCATTCAGTATAAAACACCTCCAAGTAGTCATATTGCATTGCAATGTCAGAAAATTACAGCAAAGCAGATTGAAAAGTTAATGTAATTTTTAATTACAATATGACTTGAGTTGCAATTGTATTCGCTATATTATTTTTTCTTTATTTGATATTTTTTTCCCCCCGCAAAAGTGGAGCTACCCTTTAATGCACAGAATGCAGTAAGGTAAAAAACCTTCTGTCTTTACAACCACTTTAAAATGATTGCTCTCACTACGGCATGTGCAGCGATATGTAACCCGTGTAGCGCAATCAACATTTTCGTACGTAGTCGTCCCCAACACGTGTGTTTACATATGTATGTGCATGTTTATGTGAGCAGGGTATCTATAAGACCCTGATGTCTCACCTGCATCCCCCTGAAGTTAAAATGAATGCACATTGTGCTCTATTAGCTTCTTCCCTGGCCACAGAAGCCAGGAAAAAATGACAACGGAAATTTGAAGTGACAAAATCTTTGTCACTTCCCAGTTCTTACTTGCTAGGGAAGATCAGGAAACAGATGTTCACTGGTCTCCTCCCCGTCTACGCAGAGACACCCATCATGAGGGTCCCAGGCCAGCAGATGAGACAGTGGAGCCTGGAAACCATGGAATGGAGTAGTGAGATGGGGAGCAATTGTACTGGGGGTCAGTGGGATCAGGCAATATGGTATATTAATAAAGCAGTGAATGTGACATTCACCATAAATTCACAACACCTTTGTGCTGCATGTTTAAATGACAGTGGTTGATTGACCACCAGCGAATAGTGAAAGTTACATTCACTGCTTTATAAATACACCCCAATGTATCTAAATTTGGCTACACAGTCCAATAGGCACTGGAATTTAACCCAGCACAACAGATCTCAGACCTGGAAAGAACACTCCATCTCTTCCTCTGCCCTACAATTCTGTTTCAGAATGCTTTTTCTAACAGACTTTCACTCCCTTGAATTAGCAAAAAAGTTTTATCCTGACTCATAAAATGTCATTAGCCATGAAAACCCAAGAAAGGGGATATACATTGGTAACTAGATGGTATAGGTGGTATAGGTGTCCCTCTACCCTTCACAAATTTCATGAAATAGCTGATATTTGTTGTCAATGTCATGATTCAAAGGGAAACATGGACTACATCTGGTGGGAATGTCCCCCCGGTGAGGATGTTTTGGAAACATATCTTTGACTTATATGGTAAACTTATGGATACAACTATCCACGCACCACTTACAGTGGCTCTCCTGCCCATGATTCCTTGACCTCTAAAGACAGTGAAGGAAGATGTGCTTAAAGCAGATTTCCACCCAGAAATGGAACTTACGGTTATTGGATTCCTTCCCCCCTCTGGTGTCACATTTGGCACCTTTCAGGGGGAGGGGGGAGCAGATACCTGTCAAATCCATGTATTTGCTTCCGCTTCTGGGCATAGAGCGCCGCACTTTCTGTGGCCAACTATGCTATGTCCGGTCGCTCCTCCTTCCCCCCCACTGTCTTCTGGGGGACACACAGGTCCCAGAAGACAGCAAGGACCATTCAGAACAAGCAGCGCGACTCGCGCATGCGCAGTAGGGAGCAAGGAGTGAAGCCGAAAGTCTTCACTTTCTGGTTGCCTTTCCTGGAACGGTGGAGGCAACACCCGTGATTTGATCCAAAGATCGGCTTCGGGTGCCGACATCACGGGCTCCCTGGACAGGTAAGTGTAACTATATTATAAAAGTCAGTATTTGTAGCTGCTGACTTTTAATTTTTTTTTCTTAAGCGGAACTCTGCTTTAAACACTTTCTCACTGCAGCCAGAGAAGTCATTCCTTGCCATTGGAAATCTGTAGCCTCCCTCAGGGGATGGGCAACCGAATTAGACTCCATTAGAGACCTAGAATGGCTGTTGGCGCAGGAAACGGGAAGAGAAGAACGGTTTTCTTACGCCTGGACTGCTTGGTCCAAGTTTCGACATTCATCTGAGTTTCTGACTTGGGCTAAATGAAAATTCTACCACTATCTCCATTTATCTCCATTTAGCCATGCTGGAGTTGACCTGATTGTTCCCGTTTTCCTACCCTGTGCCTCCAACGCTCCCCCTTCAAGTCACTGCAGCTCACATTGGGGGTGAGGGGTTAGCAATGGTGCTGTCAATCCATAAAGTAATGGGCAGTACTAGGTATGACCAGGGGCGGATTGACTTGTGAATTAGCAGTTACAAAACTGATAGACACACGCCCTTCAAAAATTTTCATCATGCTGTAGAACAGGCATGTATAAGCTACATGGGAGTGGAGACTCTGCTTTTACTTCAGGGAAGTGAAGCAAGATAGGAATTCTATTTACTTTTGAGAAATTTCCTTCCACTTAACGTTTTGGCCCCTGGACAGAAAGTGAAAGAAAATCGCTTTGTTGGGACAGAGAAAGGAAAAAATAAGTTGGTGTTTTAACACTTTCCTAATCTATGAAAAAAAAAAAGCCAACATACACTTTAGAATATTTGTGGTGATTTCATTTTGGATTCAGGATTAAATTTAAAAAAAAGTCACAGGCTGATAGCATTAGAGAAAGTCATGTTGGACTGAGCAAGCATGTCCTTGTTTTGATGAATAAAACTTTATAAAGTTAACAGGCAGCGTAGTGGCACAGCCACTATAAAACTTATGTAGATTTTAAGGTGGTTGAAAACACTTACCCAGTGAAGTGACTAGCATTAGGTGATACACCTACATACATTGTACCTGTTTATCTGCAATCACTACTTGCGCAGATTGTTCTAAAAACACAATGATGAAAGGGTTTCTTCTCAGCTCCAGCAGCAGGGGGCGGGGATCTGAAGTCTTCACAGAGCCGAGCCTAGTGAGGACAGCTCTGAGCCCTGATTGGAGGGAAGGGACACCCCCCCCTCTTCACACAGTATGGCGAACAAGCACAACTGTGGATATCATTTAAAGGCTGTGTGCTGGAGCTCCATCCCCAGTCACCTTTTTTAGGGTCAATTCGCACTGACTTGTGTTAAAATGCCTATACACTTCCATCCATTTTAGTTGCATTTTAACGCGCGCTGACGTCCATTGACATACATTTTGACAAAGGGTGGCATACATTTTGACGTCCAGTAAAAGTTTTCATACCCCTTGACATTTTCCACATTATGTCATATTACAACCAAAAACGTAAATGTATTTTATTGGGATTTTATGTGATTGACCAACACAAATTGGCACATAATCGTGAAGTAGAAGGAAAATGATAAATGGTTTTCAAATTTTTTTACAAATGAATATCTGAAAAGTGTGGCGTGCATTTGTATTCAGCCCCCCTGACTCAATACTTTGTAGCACCACCTTTACCCACAATTACAGCTGCGAGTCTTTTTGGGGATGTCTCTGCCAGCTTTGCACATCTAGAGAGTGAATTTTTTGCCCATTCTTCTTTGCAAAATAGCTCAATCTCTGTCAGATTGGATGGAGAGTGTCTGTGAACAGCAATTTTCAAGTCTTGCCACGGATTCTCAATTGGATTTAGGTCTGGACTGTGACTGGGCCATTCTAATGCCCCGTACACACGGTCGGATTTTCCGACGGAAAATGTGTGGTAGGACCTTGTTGTCGGAAATTCTGACCGTGTGTAGGCTCCATCACACATTTTCCATCGAATTTTCCGACACACAAAGTTTGAGAGCAGGCTATAAAATTTTCCGACAACAAAATCCATTGTCGGAAATTCCGATCGTGTGTACACAAATCCGACGCACAAAGTGCCACGCATGCTCAGAATAAATAAAGAGATGAAAGCTATTGGCTACTGTCCCATTTATAGTCCTGACGTACGTGTGTTACGTCACCGCGTGATCGGATTTTCCGACAACTTTGTGTGACCGTGTGTATGCAAGACAAGTTTGAGCCAACATCCTTCGGAAAAAATCCTAGGATTTTGTTGTCGGAATGTCCGATTAATGTCCGACCGTGTGTACGGGGCATAACACATGAATATGCTTTGATCTAAACCATTCCATTGTAGCTCTGGCTGTATGTTTAGGGTCATTGTCCTGCTAGAAGGTGAACCTCCACCCCAGTCTCAAGTCTTGTGCAGACTCTAATGCCGCGTACACACGATCGGAAATTCGGCCAGCAAAAGACCGATGAGAGCCTTTGGTCAGAAAATGCGACCGTGTGTATGCTCCATCGGATTTTTCCTGCCCGAATTCCAGCCAGCTAAAGATTGAGAGCATGTTCTCAATTTTTCCGTTGGAAAAATTTCCTATCCGAAAATGCGATCCTCTGTAGCAATTCCGACGCGCAAAATTCCTACGCATGCTCGGAAACAATTCTACGCATGCTCAGAAGCATTGAACTTCATTTTCTCGGCTCGTCATAGTGTTGTACGTCATCGCATTCTTGACGGTCGAAAGTTCAGCAAACTTTTGTGTGACCGTGTGTATGAAAGGCAAGCTTGAGCGGAATCCCGTCGGAAAAGCCATTATATCTTTTTCCGACCAAAATCCCGATCGTGTGTACACGGCATAACAGGTTCTCTTCTAAGATTGCCCTGTATTTGGCTCCATCCATCTTCCCATCAACTCTGACCAGCTTCCCTGTCCCTGCTGAAGAAAAGCATCTCCACAATATGATGCTGTCACCACCATGTTTCATGGTGGGGATGGTGAGTTCAGAGTGATGTACAGTGTTAGTTTTCATTGCGTTTTGCCTTTATGCTAAAAAAGTTTGGTCTCATCTGACCAGAACACCTTCTTCCACATGTTTGTGGTGTCCCCCACATGACAAACTGCAAACAGGACTTCTTATGGCTTTCATTCAACAATGGCTTTCTTCTTGCCACTCTTCCATAAAGGCCAGATTTGTGGAATGCACAACTAATAATTGTCCTGTGGACAGATTCTTCCACCTGAGCTGTGGATCTCTGCAGCTCCTCCAGAGTTACCATGGGCCTCCTAGCTGCTTCTCTGATGAATGCTGTCATTACCTGGCCTGTCAGTTTAGGTGGACGGCCATGTCTTGGTAGGTTTGCAATTGTGCCATACTCTTTCCATTTTTGGATGATGGATTGAAAAGCAGTGTTAATTTAGTCGACTAAAACGACTAAAACATTTTAGTCGACTAAAATGACTAAAGCTAAAACAATTGAGATGACTAAAATACGACTAAAACTAAAAGCCATTTTAGTCAAAAGACTAAAATGAGACTAAAACTAAAATGCCATTTTAGTCAAAAGACTAAAATGAAACTAAAACTAAAATGCCATTTAAGTCAAAAGACTAAAATGAAACTAAAACTAAAATGCCATTTTAGTCAAAAGACTATGACTAAAACTAAATTGCAATTACTGAAATGTACTGGAGATTTTAGTCGACTAAAACTTAGGACATTTTAGTCGACTAAAATGTACTGGAGATTTAGTCGACTAAATATGACTAAAACTAAAACAATTGCAGAAGACTAAAATGGGACTAAAACTAAAATGCCATTTTAGTCCTAAGTCTAAAATTAACACTGTTGAAAAGTGGTCTGTAAGATGTTCAAAGCTTGGGATATTTTTTTTATAACTTAATCCTGCTTTAAACTTCTCCACAACTTTATCCCTGACCTGTCTAATGTGTTCCTTGGCCTTCATGATGCTATTTGTATGCAAAGGTTCTCTAACAAACCTCTGAGGGCTTCACAGAACAGCTGTATTTAAACTGAGATTAGATTACACACAGGTGGACTCTATTTACTAATTAGGTGACTTATGAAGGCAATTGGTTCCGCTAGATTTTAGTTAGGAGTATCAAAGTAAAGGAGGCTGAATACAAATGCATGCCTCACTTTTCAGATATTTATTTGTAAAAAATGTTGAAAGCCATTTATCATTTTCCTTCCACTTCACAATTATGTGCCACTTTGTGTTGGTCTTGCACATAAAATCCCAATAAAATACATTTATGTTTTTTGGTTGTAACATGACAAAATGTGGAAAAAATTAAGGGGTATGAATACTTTTTTAAGGCACTGTATATTTTGCATTTTAGCGCAACACAACGTTATGGTATGAATAGGACACATGGGGAATTATTGTTTTTCAGATGTTCTTCTGTTGATCTGCATTTTACAGCTGAGGTAAAATGCATTGGTGTGAATTGGCCCTAACTCTTGGTGTCGGGAAAAGGAACTAGACTGTGGAGAGAAATCGCAGTACTTTGGATAGAGGATATTACACAGAATAGAAGGATGTTCTTTTTTCATATTTCATGTCTGAGGTTTACAACCTCTTTAAATCTTTATTATTAAGTACATTACATTAAAAGATATACGACCACCATTGCAGTTTTGCTATCAAGCTTCCTATTCCTTGTAATAGAACAGGATTCCTCAACTAAGGTTCCAGGGGTTTCCACCACTTGCAGCCATTCAGGACTGGTATGGATTTTAGGGGGAGAACCCCATACAAAAAGAAAAGGCATGGGGTCCCCCCAAAATTTCATACCAGACCCTTGACTTTGCATGCAGCTTGGCTTAACCATATCAGGCCACATGCTCTCAACATCAGGCAAGGGCCTCTTCCTGACAACCCTGTCCTGGTGGTTGCAGGGGCATGGGGCTTAACCGAATGTGGATTGCCCCTTTAGCATCAATAAAGGGAACCCCAGATACTGCTCCTCCCTATATAAATTAGTAAGGGGTACGTAATACACCTACTTATTCATACAACAAAAAACTGAAGTAAGTAAACGCTCACAATTTAAAACAAGAAAATGTCCTACGATGTAAATCTGTCATCAATCGCATCCACATCAATCATGATGAACCTCGCCCACCAATCCGCAGATTAAAAAAAACGCTGATTCTTCTAATCATGTCGCTTCATTAGCACCAAATGACTGCTCCTAGCCCCCATCACTATAATGAACATATAGGGGGATCCATATTTGATCATCAGATTCCCAGATACCCCACCTCTTTGCTTACATTGTGACTGGGTGCTGTCATTTGCGGCGAGCAGTTGGCAGGAGAAGATCGTGTCACCAGTCTGTGTTCTTTTTTGTTTCTTTTAGTGGGTCTGCGGACATCATTTATTGTAACTGACAGAAATCTGTATCTCTTGACGACATGATTGATCATAGATTTTATTTTATTTTAATATTTAAACTTTTTTAATTTAAACTGTTATGGACCACCCCATGCAGATATACTGCAGCAGGGCGGCCCTCCTGCGCGAAATCACATACCTGTACGTGATTTCGTGCACTGGGTCTGGGGTGCATGTGCAGCCAGCGACCCGTTCCCGCTGCGATTGGACACAACGGGAGCCAATCAGCAGGTCCGGCGGATGCAATGTCCACCGGGACACGCCGATCATTCTCAGGAGAGGCAGACTGGCGGTCTGACTATGTAAACAAGGCAGACCGCTGTTCTGTGAGAGGGGAAGATGGAGATCTTGTGTTCTTGCTAAGCAGGAACAACGGATCTCTGTCTTCCCCCAGTCAAAGCATCCCCCACACAGTTAAAAAGCACTAGGAGCACATTTAGCCCTTTGATTGCCCCTGATGTTAACCCCTACCCTACCAGTGTCATTAGTACAGCGACAGTGCATTTGTTTAGAATTGATCACTGTATTAGTGTCACTGATCCCCAAAAAGTGTCACTTACTGTCAGATATGTCCGCCGCAATGTCGCAGTCCCGCTAAAAATTGCTGATTGCTGACATAACTAGTAAAATAAAAATAAATAAATAATAATTCAATAAATATATCCCACAGTTTGAAGACTCTATAACTTTTGCGCAAACTAATCAATATACGCTTATTGGGATTTTTTTTACCAAGAATATGTAGCAGAATACACATTGGCCTAAATTGAAGAAATTAGATTTGTTTTTTATTTATTTTTTTTATTGGGTATGATTTATAGCATAAAGTAAAAAATATTGTTTTTTTTTCAAATTGTCGGTATTTTTTTGTTTCTAGCGCAAAAAATAAAAACCGCAGAGGTGATCAAATACCACCATAAGAAAGCTCTTTTTTGTGGGAAAAAAAGGACATCAATTTTTTTGGGTACAATGTCACACGACAGCGCAATCGTCAGTTAAAATAATGCAGTGAAATATCGCAAAAAATGGCCTGGTCATTAAGGGGGTAAACCTTCCGGGGCTGAAGTGGTTAAAGGACTTACCAAAACTGTGTGTGTTTTTATTATTCTATACATTTTTTTGTGAATAAGTAGGGGTATTATGTACCCCTTGCTGGTATCTAGGGACTCCCTTACAGTTAAAGCGGGCTTCCAGAGTCCAATGATCCCCCAGTCTACAGACCCCCACAAATACTGGGTCAGGGTTGACCAGCCAGGCTCCATGCTTGGATAAGGGTATGATATGGATTTTGGGTAACCCCATGCTTTCTCTTGTTTCTTTTACTTAGGGTTCCCACTTAACTTCCACGCAAAACCTGAAGAGTCAGCTGAACACCCATTAGTTTGACAATTTTCCATTTTGAGGCCTTCCTCATATCGTTTCCGGTCCTGGCCAAATGTTCTTAGCCTTTAGCGTTGGACTTTTTTCTCTTTGATCAAATGTTCTTTACCTCTTCTTGTTGAATGTTCCTAATGCTATTTTCTCTTAGGTTTGAATGTTAGGGAATGTTACATTCACCCTGAGGTAACAAACATAGACTGACATGTCACATGTTACAAATATTATGCTTATTATTTGTGAATTTTGCATGAATGATGACACATTATACCCCTAAACGATGTTACTGAGCTATTCCAGGTTCTAAATTAAAAAGGTACATTTTCATTTATATTTTTTAAATGTATTATTACATCTTCAACTCACTGATTACATCATGATAACGTACCGCAAGCTTTAGATTAAAAAAATATTTCAGGATTCCCTAAGGCCTGAACATTTTTTTCAAGGGTTCCTCCAAGGTAAAAACATTGAGAAAGGCTTTATTAGAGACTTCAGGGTCACTTTGCAATTTATTCAGGATCACATTTTTGTAACTGGTAATTTTTTTTTTAAATCAGCCACCTTACTTGCTCAATGGTTACGGAGGAGTATACAATATGTTTATTACTTTTGTGAGTGTTTACTTGATATGTGATATAAATTGGGTTTTGGTTTTATATTATAGTTGATGCTTCATGTTCTACAACTGGAGAAGTGCTCAAAGAACCATTAACCATGTATGTATACATGTACATCTGACCATATTTCAATATCATTATCATAAGGATAGTAAGATTTTGATTTACTTTTGCTTTTAAGAGTAACATGTCCAAGAGGATGCATTACCCAGAAAATGCTTGTTAAAGGAGATATTGTGTATACAGAAGTAAGTGGGACTACTTACTACTTACTGATTATTTAGAAATTATATTTGAAAAAGAAAAAAAAATTGTATTTTCTGTATTTTAGGACTCATCTATATGCCTGGCTGCAATCCATGTAGGAATAATGAATAATGAAGGTGGGCGTAATTTAGTTCACAAGACAGATGGGCGTAATTCATATGACGGTTCCATAAACAATGGAGTGAAATCGAGTAAATGTGGTCCCTGGCCTAAATCATTTGAATTCTACATACTTTCCTCAAGTTCCGAATCCTATAGTTCCGAATCCTATAGTTCCGAATCCTATAGTTCAGAATCCTATGAAGAATCATCTGAAGAATCCTATGAAGAATCATCAGAAGAATCCTATGAAGAATCGTCTGAAGAATCATCTGAAGAATCTTCTGAAGAATCATCTGAAGAATCTTCTGAAGAATCATCTGAAGAATCTTCTGAAGAATCTCAATCTATTTCTACTTCCAGCTCATCAGAAGGTAACCAATAATATATTTGGAACATTATTTCTTCCCCTAATTAATTTGTATGTAAAGAAGTGTTTTTTGTATTGGAAAGACCAGTAGACTAAAACTACCTTTAGTAAGAAGTGTGTGGACAATAATGAAAGGGTTAATTTAGGTAGACTGTTTTTTTCGCTGTTAAGTGATATAATTGTCATGCATTAGGCCTCATGCACACTGGGCATTTGACTTTCTCCTCTGAATGCCTTTTACTACTGGCAGGAAAAAGCTGCTTTAAAAACACACCTAAAGCCACTTATTGCACATTCCTTTAGGGGGCATTTAGGCACGTCAAGTTTTTGCGTGTTAAAGGACTCCATTGACCATTCATTTATTCTGGCCACTGGAATGAATGAACGTTGAAACGCTAAACGCCTTTACCGTTTAAACACATCAAGTGTTTTCTTTGCTCAAAAGTTCCTCTCCTGAACATGCTTTTTTCAGCCGGTAAACACTTCTTTTCTAAACGCCTGTAAATGCCTATGCCTACAATAAATACACAGAAAATATACATAGGGGTTGAGTTACTAAACCTGGAGAGTGCCAAATCTGGTGCAGCTCTGCAAAGGCATCAGTAAGCTTCAAGTATTTTTTTCTTTGTCAAAGCTTAATTGAACAAGCTCACGTAAGAAGCTGATTGGCTACCATAAACAGCCGCACAAGATTTTGCAAGCGCCAGTTTTAGTAAATCAATCCCATAGTGTATAAAGCAGCTGTTTTAAATGGCAAAGGATTTGTATTTCTTTCCACCCAGTTCTGAGTTTTACACATCGGAAAATACCACAATGTTCGCTCTCCTGTGCCGTACGATAAGTCCCAAAATGGTGTGTTATGCTTAGAATGCAGAGTTCAGGAATGTGTTATGCTCAGAATGCAGGCTTTAGGAGTGCATTACGCTTAGAATGCAGGGTTCAGAAGTACATTATGCTCAGAATGCAGGGTTCAGGAGTGTGTTATGCTCAGGATGCAGGTTTCAGGAGTGTGTTATGCTCACTATGCAGGGTTCAGTAATGCATTATGCTCATAATGCAGGGTTCAGGCATGCATTATGCTCAGAATGCAAGGATCAGGTGTGCACTATGCAGAGAGTGCAGGGTTCAGGGGTGCTTTATGCTCAAAATGCAGGGTGCAAGAGTGTGTTACGTTCAGAATGCAGGATTCAGTAGTGCATTCCGCTCAGAATGCAGGGTTCAGGAGTGCGATATGCTCAGAATGCAGGGTTCAGGAGTGCGATATGCTCAGAATGCAGGGTTAAGGAGTGTTTTATGCTCAGAATGCATAGCTCAGGAGTCCAGCTTATCTCTGCACCCCCCACCCCTTCTCCTCAACAGCTAAGGTTTGCAGCCATCTTCTTCAGCTCCCACAGTCCTCTCCTCTGCACACACGATCCCCCCTCCCACTGTCCTCATCTGCTTAACTCCCAGCAGCCGCCCTGTCTTATTTTGGGGTTCCACTTATTCCCCAGTGGCCAGCACCTACAGCGACAGCAAGATCAACCAGCAGGCAGCAGGTGGCCATTGGCATTCAGACACAAGACTGCAGCTCAGCATGGGATACCCTCCCTGCAGCCCATATACACACTGTGCAACGGCAGCTGCCCCTCCCATTTCCCTGCTTTGTGTGTCGGGCAAGGAGAGTTCTATGGGAGCTGCTAGGAGAGGTATCTGTCACTTGTTACAAACCAGCCGGGCTTCTGTGTTTACAAGTGATAAGAAATAACAGTGCATAGTGTACAGGGCCACCACCGCAGGTGGCAGAACAGATCTACCACATTCTGGCTGGAAAAAACCCTGAGAATATATACTCATATATTATCCAGGATGTGGGACATTTTTGTACATGTTATGGACTGTGGTTTGGATGTTTTTGTGCATAAGAAGCCCATGGTGAATGGACATTTTTTTAACACTGTATTTTCTATGTGTGGATTGTAATTTTGAGGAGACCTTTTTTGGTAGCACTTTTCTTATTTATCTATATGCTTTCTTTAAATGTGTGAAGCGGGGCTGAAGCGGCTAAGCTGGAAAAATGGTGGCTGGAGGAGATGGTGGCCAGCCTGTAACCCAAAGTATCTATTTAAGGGGAATTTAGAGATGAGGTGGGGAACCGTAGAGAGCAGGCATGTACTGGCCATCGGGACTACAGGGAGTTTCCCGGTGGGCCGATGGCTCAGTGGGCTGGTTTCAATGACAGCCTGTCAAAGTAATGGCTTTCTTGGTCCGCCCTCAACTTCACGCAGTGATGTGAGAAAGATGAGAAAAATACAGAGGAGAATAAGTGAAATAATAAAAGAGGTTAGTGAGGACTCCTTATGTTATGCTACTTATGTTTTTTTGCACAATTGCGTATAGTTTATAGGCTGTTTTTGTGCTTGTTTGCACAATTAAAGTGGGCCGGTCTGGATGAAGTCCAGGGCCAAATTTTTATCCCAGTCCAGCCCTGCGTAGAGAGCTGGGCTGGAAGAGCTTGACTGTAAAATAATAATGCATTTGCTGGATGCATAATGCCACTACTGTATTAAAACTGTTCTGGTCAAGGTGTGATGTTTCTGTGCATAATATAATTGACTATATTCAACATGTTACCAAGTGTGTTTTGGTTTTTAAAGCCCATCTCTAGGCCAAAATAAGGTAATTTAGACAATTTTTTTTCAATGGTGGCGATTATTCAGGGCCCTGGTGTCCAACACGTGGCCTGGGGGGGCCCATGTGGCCCACTGGCCCTCTGTATGGTGACAGGCACTGGAATGGTCTCTTGTTCCAGTGCTGACAGTGAAAGACTGTACTGGTGGGCTTGGAGCGATCTTGGACTGAGGAGTGAGAGAGAGAGGCGTGGGAGCATGTGACCAGGTAAGGGGGATGGGAGTTAAACTTTTACTGTCATGTCTAGTAATGGGGAGTGAGGAGATTATGAGGGGGGAGTCAACTTTTACTGCTATGCCCAGCAATGCAGAAGGGTGGGGTTGGTACTAAATTTCACTGCCACTGACCCCCAATAGGGTGGGGGTGGAATTAATGTATCACTGTCAGTAACAACAATTGTGAGGGGGGGTTAATTTCACTGCCACTGACTACCAATGTAGGGCAGTTAACTTTCACTGAAACTTTCACAAATGTGGGGAGTGGGATATTTCACTGCCAGTAGCCTCCAGCATGCGGGCAGGAGTAACTTTCACTGCCACTGACCACCAATGTAGGGGGGTAAACTTATAAGTGCAGGGCTATCAGTTAAGGGATTACAAAAAATAGATAAATAGGTAAACACATAAAATCAAATCAATTACATAAGTCCATGCAAATGCTCATTAATCTGTAGGGATTGGTGCTTGGAAGGTGAGACACAAACTGTCACCCCAATAATGCAGTCTCTTATCATGAAGATTTTACCACCCCAAGGAATGGTCAAATAGTGCAGTTTTAAACATCCAGATAAGAGTAAAAATTGCAAATGATCATTTATTTTTGTGACTTCACCCTTGGCATGTAATGTCATCGAGCACCGGCACGGACTGTGGCCATCTTGATGGTTTGAAACTTCCATTTGATATGCTGGCTTTTTTTTATTGATGCTTGTAAGTGCAATACTTTGAATAAATTATCGTTTGTGATTTTTACTACACTATGAGATTGCCTTGTTCTCTTTTTAACGTATAAGAAAAAAACAGAAAAGATTCCCAAAGAATATTCTTCAAAGAGGAACTACCGGATTGAACTAAATATCTTTATTGAATATCCACAAATTGCCACATAATAAATTTAGAAAAAAGTAGAAAAAAGTTTATACATATATATATATATATAGAAAAAGAGTCCAAGAGGTTGCTGCACTTAAAAATTTCTTTGCTTTATTTCTCAAATTGTTCAGTAGGGATTTACAAAGCAAGTATAATCCAAAAACACAGGCACGAAATGCCTACACAGTTTCAGACACAGGTAGATTCAGATATGGATGGATGGATTACGTCTCGGGCTAGTCAGCTTACGCCCTTCCTAAGATCCATTGAAGCACATCTGAGGGTTTCAATCCAATCATTCATTTAAATACAGGTTAAGTGAAGTACTTCACATATGGAATCAATATGGCTAATTAGTTCAAATCGCATACCATTTAACATCTATATATGCATATATTTATCTATAACATGCCATTAAAACAAGGATAAGCAACAGGTGTCGAATCTCTCATTCTCTTCAATCTCATTATAGAATATTTGAAATACCTATAAAAACGCAGGGAAATGTTGCATTCATGAGTAAATACAAAAACAAAAAGAAAAAACAAAAAAGATATCCCCATCATGAAGTTATTTTATCTGGCTACTTTCATATACTTATTCCAACAGTTAAACAAATAAATAAAGATCCAAGTCAACATTTAAGCCATATGGAGCAATTGTATTCAAAAAATGTATCCAGTATACTTCTCTCTTTCTTAGAATCAATTCACGGTTGCCCCCTCTCCTATTTTTCTCAATACCTTCTAGGACCATATACTTTAGTTGTGACACATTGTGGCCAAATTCCAAAAAGTGTCTCGCCAGCGGTAATTGGGTTAATTTATCTCGTATTGAGTATTTGTGTCTCGCTATCCTATCTTTGATTTTTTGTGTAGTCTCCCCTACATAGACTAAACCGCATGGGCACTTTATGGCGTAAATTACATATGAAGATTGGCATGTGTAGTAACCCCGTATGGGGATGTTGAAACCCCTATGTGGATGTGTAAAGTATTTACCTTTAATCATAGAGTTACATTGTATGCATGACAAGCAGGGATACGATCCCAGATTTTTAGGTCCCAGGAAGGTTAGTTTGGCTGCTGCAGCCACAGGTTGATCAGATTTAATCAATCGATCTCGTATCGTTCTACCTTTTCTATAGGAGGACATGGGTGGATTCCAGAATTCCTGTACCATGGGGTAACTGGATCTTAAAAGATTCCAATGTCTTTTGATAATTTAATTAATTTTGTTGGAGAAGGGATGGTACTGCATAATAAAGGGGATTCTCTTCTTTTCTTTTCGGGGTGATCGATTACTATCCGTATTAGGATGATCGATATTAACTAAAGCTTGCGGATATCTTCTACTAATAAGTTTGTTTTTTATTTCATCAAGTCTCTGATCACGGCACAGCGGGTCACTCACGATCCGCTGCACCCTCATCATCTGACTTTTTGGGATGGATGAAAAAACGTTTGGGGGGTGAAAGCTATTAAAATGTAGCAATTGATTGCGATCTGTGGGTTTCACATATAAGTCAGTAATGATCTGCCCATTGTTCAATTTAAGAAGAGTATCAAGAAAGGAGATCTCATTTTTACCAATTTCAATGTTGAACTTTAATCCAGGTACTAAATAGTTAATGTATTTATCAAATAAGTATAGGCTTTCCATGTTGCCATCCCATATAGCGAAAATATCGTCCACAAATCTGTACCAACATTGGCAATGTTTTAAAAATAAATCATTGACATAAATAAAGGACGTCTCTATCATATTCATAAATGCGTTCGCATATGGGGGTGCAACATTTGAACCCATCGCTGCTCCATTCAGTTGCAAGAAATGAGTATCCCTGAAAAGAAAATAGTTCTCTTCAAGAGTAATTTTCAAAAGGTCAAGCAGAAATGAAATCTGTTCGGTTTTATAGATGCCTGATTGAATTAACAATCGCTGACATGCCTCTATTCCTAAATCATGTGGAATGATAGTAAATAAGCTAGAGACGCCCCATGATATCAGGATGGAATCTGATGACAAGTTTATATCTTGAATTTTTGACAAAAAGTCAGTAGTATCTCTTATAAATGATTTAGTGTTTAATAGCAATGGTGTCAAACACTTATCCAGGTATTGTGCTAGATGTGTTTTCACTGACACCATGGGATCCAGAGATTTTCTGATCCAGTCCTCCTCTATACAACTTACCAGAAAAATGGAGAAACTAATGCAAAGAGCCACCACTATGGAACTTCATGAGGTAACATTAGCCGAATACTATAAGTTACAAATGATACCTAGAGGGCTGAGGGTTCGCCTGACTCCAACCCTCTTTTCACAGAACAAGGACTTTAAAACCAAATTTGCCCAGATTCTCAATAAATGTTCCTTTGATATCATGACATTAACTGTGCAATTCTTGCAACAAGAGAGGACTCTCATACAGCAGGAGATTGCTGAACTTGAAAGACAGCTACAACAATGTTCTAATCAAGAGGAACTACAGCAATTCAAGAAAATGAATAATGATAAATTAGAAAGATTTCGCACCAATATTCAATTCCGTAAACGTACAAAACTTGAACGAGATCGGGAAGATTATAAAAACGATCGTGTCTACAATTGGACTGATCCTACATATTACCATTCAAAGGGCTACAGAAAAATACAACGAAAAAATCTGGCTAGCTCAAACTCCTCTATGACATCTACTGGATCATCCACCAGTGTATCAACTACTCCTTTTTTACCAGGGAACCTGACCGAATCCGGACCAGGAGGGGCGGCCGGCGAACAAAGAAAAGACACAGCAGGGGGTGTAACCACCAGACGCCAGAACCGCCAGAGACATTAGATGAAAACCTGGTACATAACATTTCTTCTATTGTTTTGTCTAAAACTGAACTAAGTGTTTTGAATAAGGGTTTGGGCTTTTGCCCTAAAGAGAAAATGAATGATTTTGTACTTAAACAGGATTTATATAGATTTTTTAGACAATTAAGATTTAAAGCATACTATTCTGGTGTACCCACTGCCACAACTAAAGAATTATCAATATTATCGATCAAAAACATGGGTTTAAAACCAAAAAGCACTAAAGTACCACCCACTTCATGTGCTGCTGTAGAGGTATATATAGACAAAGTGGAAAATGATATAAAACGTTTTTTGTGTGACAGAGATAAGAGAGACCATATACCCCACAATCTAAATAGAGATGAGATTGCAGCGTTAAACTCCTTGTCAGCCCGGCATGATATCACTATCAAGCCGGCTGACAAGGGGGGAGCTATTGTGGTCATGGATACATCCATGTATGAAAATGAAATAATGAAACATCTGAGTGATACCCTTACTTATAAAAGACTTGATTGCTGTCCTGTTTTTAAAGTGCAAAAAAGGATAAAAACAACTCTAACTAAGGCAGTTAAACAAAAAATCATTGATGATGAAACTATGGAGTTTTTGATATGTGAATATCCAGTTACACCGGTACTGTATATGTTACCAAAAATTCATAAAGACCCTAAAAATCCCCCCGGACGTCCCATTGTATCAGGGATGGAATCTGTGACAACACATCTAGCACAATACCTGGATAAGTGTTTGACACCATTGCTATTAAACACTAAATCATTTATAAGAGATACTACTGACTTTTTGTCAAAAATTCAAGATATAAACTTGTCATCAGATTCCATCCTGATATCATGGGACGTCTCTAGCTTATTTACTATCATTCCACATGATTTAGGAATAGAGGCATGTCAGCGATTGTTAATTCAATCAGGCATCTATAAAACCGAACAGATTTCATTTCTGCTTGACCTTTTGAAAATTACTCTTGAAGAGAACTATTTTCTTTTCAGGGATACTCATTTCTTGCAACTGAATGGAGCAGCGATGGGTTCAAATGTTGCACCCCCATATGCGAACGCATTTATGAATATGATAGAGACGTCCTTTATTTATGTCAATGATTTATTTTTAAAACATTGCCAATGTTGGTACAGATTTGTGGACGATATTTTCGCTATATGGGATGGCAACATGGAAAGCCTATACTTATTTGATAAATACATTAACTATTTAGTACCTGGATTAAAGTTCAACATTGAAATTGGTAAAAATGAGATCTCCTTTCTTGATACTCTTCTTAAATTGAACAATGGGCAGATCATTACTGACTTATATGTGAAACCCACAGATCACAATCAATTGCTACATTTTAATAGCTTTCACCCCCCAAACGTTTTTTCATCCATCCCAAAAAGTCAGATGATGAGGGTGCAGCGGATCGTGAGTGACCCGCTGTGCCGTGATCAGAGACTTGATGAAATAAAAAACAAACTTATTAGTAGAAGATATCCGCAAGCTTTAGTTAATATCGATCATCCTAATACGGATAGTAATCGATCACCCCGAAAAGAAAAGAAGAGAATCCCCTTTATTATGCAGTACCATCCCTTCTCCAACAAAATTAATCAAATTATCAAAAGACATTGGAATCTTTTAAGATCCAGTTACCCCATGGTACAGGAATTCTGGAATCCACCCATGTCCTCCTATAGAAAAGGTAGAACGATACGAGATCGATTGATTAAATCTGATCAACCTGTGGCTGCAGCAGCCAAACTAACCTTCCTGGGACCTAAAAATCTGGGATCGTATCCCTGCTTGTCATGCATACAATGTAACTCTATGATTAAAGGTAAATACTTTACACATCCACATAGGGGTTTCAACATCCCCATACGGGGTTACTACACATGCCAATCTTCATATGTAATTTACGCCATAAAGTGCCCATGCGGTTTAGTCTATGTAGGGGAGACTACACAAAAAATCAAAGATAGGATAGCGAGACACAAATACTCAATACGAGATAAATTAACCCAATTACCGCTGGCGAGACACTTTTTGGAATTTGGCCACAATGTGTCACAACTAAAGTATATGGTCCTAGAAGGTATTGAGAAAAATAGGAGAGGGGGCAACCGTGAATTGATTCTAAGAAAAAGAGAAGTATACTGGATACATTTTTTGAATACAATTGCTCCATATGGCTTAAATGTTGATTTGGATCTTTATTTATTTGTTTAACTGTTGGAATAAGTATATGAAAGTAGCCAGATAAAATAACTTCATGATGGGGATATCTTTTTTGTTTTTTCTTTTTGTTTTTGTATTTACTCATGAATGCAACATTTCCCTGCGTTTTTATAGGTATTTCAAATATTCTATAATGAGAGTGAAGAGAATGAGAGATTCGACACCTGTTGCTTATCCTTGTTTTAATGGCATGTTATAGATAAATATATGCATATATAGATGTTAAATGGTATGCGATTTGAACTAATTAGCCATATTGATTCCATATGTGAAGTACTTCACTTAACCTGTATTTAAATGAATGATTGGATTGAAACCCTCAGATGTGCTTCAATGGATCTTAGGAAGGGCGTAAGCTGACTAGCCCGAGACGTAATCCATCCATCCATCCATATCTGAATCTACCTGTGTCTGAAACTGTGTAGGCATTTCGTGCCTGTGTTTTTGGATTATACTTGCTTTGTAAATCCCTACTGAACAATTTGAGAAATAAAGCAAAGAAATTTTTAAGTGCAGCAACCTCTTGGACTCTTTTTCTATATACAAGGTCGGTGGGAAGACCTGATTGCTGGCACTAAATCGTAAGCAGAGTGCGGTTCTCCTCCACAAGTGTATATATATATATATATATATATATATATATATATATATATATATATATATATATATATATATGTATATATATATATATATATATATATATGTATATGTATATATATATATATATATATGTATATATATATATATATATATATATATATATACACACACGTCTCCAGCACATTTAATTAAAATTAAGACAATAGTCTTAATGGGACACAGGTGGCCACAACCAATCATACACAGCTCTCATCCACCCTACGAAAATAAACTCTCCTCAAAGCAGTCTCATGAACTGGATGTATACTGTCAGAAAAAAAAACAGTTAAAAATTTACAAAATAGTGATATTATCTGTTTTGGGGATTCGTATTTGAACTCCGATTAAATAAATAGGAGAATTTTATGATTTTCAGATGATGGACTTTTTAGGCATAACACAATCTTATAAAAAATTGATATTTATTACAAGTTTAAAATCAAAACAATTACATAAGTTCCTCATATAATTCATTCACAAAAATTAGCCTATGAGCACGAGTAACACACCGCCTATAACAATATAGTAAAAAACCCCAAAGACCAAACTGATCATTCTTGAAAGTTATAGAGCTTGACAAGGTAGCGTGTGATAAAGTGCTCAATTCTGCTCTACATGTTGCGCGTAAGGGAAACGCTTCTTCAGGATCTATGGGGATTTATTCAATCATAGGTAAGAAAAAGGATGAGGCAGAAAATGGTATTCTGAATGATGGTACAGGTTCACAATGTTTCAAAGGAGCTTGGGAAGGTGGTGCTTCGGGAACCCTATATATAATTTAGTCTATAGGGTAATTCTATGCCACTATTAACAACTAGAAGGTAGTTTTTAAGATAGAAAATGTTGCATAGGGCCGCTAATAAGATGCTGGTTTGTTCAGTGTAGGGAATCCTCCCATTGTATACGTGCCTAGTAGCTGATAAATACCGGTACCTTAAGCACTAAACTCCTGTCAGGGTCTCCTCCTCTAACAGCACCGCACAAGTAGCAAGGGCAACTGTCCGATTAAATAAAATTGCACTTGCATTGTACTGTGTTATAAACTTTCCACCTGGAAAGACAGCAGCAAGGTTGAGTTCATTGCTTACATGATCTACTTGAATATACTGGTAGTGAGTAAAGTGAATCCATAGGAACAAACTGAAGGGTCTGGAAATGACAGTGTTAAGGAAACAAACGGATTTTAAATCTGAGTAAATATCCCCTTCAATCGTATGGGGGTTGATACAGCTCACCGTTTGACGTCTTGTCTCATGTCATTATTCCCTTTGTTCAAGTCCATATGTAGGAGACCCAATAGCCTCAGTGATGAGGAATGGATACAGGTCATGGATATGAGATGATCATAATCCTCGCTTTCACACACCATACGATGTACTTATCGAGTCCGTTTGCCCTGTAGCAATGTTTCAAGCAGTCTGCGTTAAATACCTCCTGCTGACGTTGTGAACAGATTGTCTTATTGGGAAGGCATTTTTCTAAGTCATTTTTTATTCCCCATTTAATCTGGACTAAATTGGATAAGCTTATAGTGTTTCCCCCCTTTTTTGTTCTCTTTTTAATGTATGTTGTTCTAAAAGAAATCTGGCTCTTATGGTACAGCAGCGGTGCATATACAGTGAACGGATTGATGACTCTTATCTGGAGGTTTAAAACTGCACTATTTGACCATTTTTGGGGGTTTTCAAATCCTTATGGTAAGAGGCTGCATTATTGGGGTGACTGTGGAGGACTCTCCTAATTTGTGTCTCACTTTCCAAGCACCAGTCCTTAAAGATCTATGAGCATTTGCATGAACTTATACCACTGATTTTATTTTATTTGCACTTTTCCACACCTATGTGTTGGAGGTTATATGCTTATATCTATTTTTGTCATCTCTTAACTGATAGCGCTGCGCTTACTACTATTAATATGAAGTCTTTCCCCACAGAATGTGCTAGCTCTTTTTTTATATACTTTTAACTTTTAGTAAACTTTACTTCTGTGATCACCAATGCACAGAGTTATGGTGGGTTAACTTTCACTGCCACTGAGGACCGATGCAGGGTTTAATTTCACTGCCTCTGACCACCAATGTGGGTGTTAATAATACTGACACTAATGCTGGGGGTTATAATTGAGTCCACTGACACCAATGCTGGGGTTAATACTGAGTCCACTGACACCAATGCTGGGGGTAATCATTGCCACCACTGACACCAGTGCTGGGAGATATTAATGCATCCACTGATACCAATGCTGGGAGTTTTTACTGTGTCCACTGACACCAGTGCTGGGGGTTATTACTGAGTTCACTGACACCAATACTGGGGGTTATTATTGCCACCACTGACACCAATGCTGGGGGTAATTAATGCATCCACTAATACCAATGCTGGAGGTTATTATTGCGTCCACTGACACCAATACTCAGGGGTTATTATTGAATCCACTGACACAAATGCCGGGGCTTATTATTGCATCCACTGACACCAGTGTTTGGGGTTATTATTGCATCCACTGACACACCAATGTTGGGGGTTATTTTTGCATCCACTGACACCAAAGTTGTGGGATTACTTTTGTCTCCAGTGACACCAAGGTTGAGGGTTAGTCTATTTCACATGTTATGTAAATGACGACATTGGCTGCACAAAACTTAAACCTTGGAATAGTATGTGCTGGTTTTGGGGTCATCTTGGCCCTACCAAGGACAAAACCCACACTTACTTTGCCTCTTGGTTCTATAACTTTGAGGTAGGCTACCACAGCTATTGTTTAATGGAAGTATCAGAGAAAACATGGATGTCTTCTGTTGGCATTTGTTAGGAATGAAGAAATGTAAGAGCATGGTATCTGAAGTTGTTCTAGTAATTTTAGGGACTATTTCCATGATTCCCATCTTTGTTGTTTCTCTCTGAGTGTTGGGGTATTCCAATCTGTGTTTTCAAAAGTAAGCTGTCTTAGAAGTATCTTACCCTGAATTGTAAAGGGTTATGAAACCCAGAGCATTGTAAATACTGTTCACAGTATACAAAACTCCTTGTTTCATGAAGGGTTTGTTACAAAGTGATACTTTAAATGTGAATGTGTCTTGTTTGACACCTCAAAGCATTTTGAGGCTACATTGCATAAGAGAAAGATCTGTTCCCAGCTTGGAGTCCCTTTACACTAAAGCATAGTCATCAGAAGGAAATGCTTTCATTACCTTATCATTGTTTTGTGAAGCCAGGGATTGTAAGTGGCAAGCATATCCTGAGCTCACCTTTTTGAGCTATACTTCTCAGCCCATAAATTACTAGAGAATAAGTAGGGCTGTTACCAAAAACATGTACTTTCATTCGCTGACATCATTGCTGCAATACCATTGGAACCTGAGGAAGTTTCTGTTGTCTTCTCAAATTATGACACAGTGGAACATTTGCTGAATGTTGGGCAGAATAGCAACTGGCTCTGAAGCAGTGCAAAACTCCTATAAGGTTGTTGTTCAGATTAGGCCCGGTGAGGACATCATTCAGGGAAACTTCTTTGTATCGGGAACTTGAGTCGAAGACCAGCCTGACCTGGTCTGGCTTGTGAGGATGGTACACATAAAAGCATGGGAGGTAACAACATTCCTCTCCTTCTTTGAGAGGTACTGCAGGCTCAGCATGATCTCTCATAAACACTTCCTGCACAAATTCAAGGCATTGGGCATATGGCGCGTCACGTGGCATGATGATTTTTTGTTGAGCCTTGTGTACCCTTTGGCATGTCTCTGCCCAGAAGCAGGAGAATATTGGCATTTCCATCAAGAGCTGGAGAGTGGTGAGAGGTAGCTGCAGGAGTTTCAGAAACCATGAAATCAGGCTGAGAATGAAGTACAGTTAAATCACACTTGTTTAATAATACAAGTAAAAAGAGCAAACATAGTAAAAAAAATAGCCAAAGTTCAGTAACCGGAATGGATAGTCAGCCAAGCCAGAAGTTAGGGATAAATATAGTGGAACAGCAAGCAGGATCTGGAGTCAGAAGGGATGTCAGCAAAGCCAGTGTTTAAACAGGAACGCAGGAGGAGTTTCTTGTGATGTAACCAAGGCGAAGGCAGAGCTCCTCTGGACTGGACGGCTTAAGTAGGCAGGACTGACGAGCAGGATCATCAACAGCTGAGTAACTGTGGAGAGAGATGGGAGCTGGCAATTAGCCGACAGCTGGGCGGCAAGTTCAAAGAAGGAAGGGCTGAGCCCAGCCCTGACTGTACCCCCTCCTCAACAACCCCTTCACCTCGGAGGACCACCAGGCTTGAGGGGAAAACGTCTATGGAAATCACGGAGGAGGACAGGAGCATGTACGTCCGAGGATGAGACCCAAGAGCATTCCTCCGGACCGTACCCGTTCCAATGCACCAGGCACTGTATGCGCCCACGGAACCCACGGGAGTCAACAATGGACTGTACTTCATACTCCTCATAGTTCTCAACCTGTACAGGGTGAGGATGTGGCACTGAGTTGGTAAAGCAATTGCAGACCAAAGATTTTAATAAGGAGACATGAAATACATTTGCATATTAGAAGGAAGGTCTAATGCGTAAGCCACTGGGTTAATCCTGCGAAGAATACGGAAAGGCCCAATAAACCGAGGTGCGAACTTCAGTGAGGGAACACGAAGTCAGAGGTTGCGAGATGACAGCCAGACCCTGTCTCCAACCTGGTAGGAAGGCGCAGGCAGGCGTCTGTGGTCAGCATGGAGTCTGCACCTATCGTTAGCATGACGCAAAGCCTCCTGGACTTGTGCCCAATTGGAACGAAGACCACAGAGATGTTCCTCTAACGCAGAAATACTCTGCGGAACAAACAAGTCAGGCAACATGGAAGGTTGGAAACCATAATTTGCCATAAACGGGGACAATCGGGAAGCAGAATTCAAGGCACTGTTGTGATCAAACTCTGCCCACGTTAATAGGTCTGACCAGTTGTTATGATGGTCAGAAATATAGCAACATAGGAATTGCTCCAAGGACTGATTGGCTGGTTCTGCAACTCCATTAGACTGCGGGTGATATGCAGCGGAAAAAACAAGCTGAATTCCCAACTGTGTACAAAAGGCTCGCCAGAACCGGGGCACAAACTGACTACCCCTGTCTGAGACAATCACCTTGGGTAGCCCATGTAAGCGAAAGATCTCCCGAGCAAAAATGGAAGCCAGTTCTTTAGAAGTGGGCAACTTCTTAAGTGGAATACAATGACACATCTTTGAGAACAGCTTAACCACCATAAGGATAACTGTGTTGCCCTGGGAGTTGGGTAATTCCAAAATTAAATCCATAGACAGGTGGGTCCAGGGCCTTTCTCAGTTGGGTATGGGTTGTAGGAGGCCCACTGGAAGATGTTGTGGAGTCTTACTCTGAGCACACACGGAACAGGCAGCTACGAAGGTAGTTATATCAGCACGTAGACTAGGCCACCAGAATTGTTGGGAAATGGCCCAAACGAGTTGAATTTTCCCAGGGTGGCCAGCTGCCTCGGGAGAATAGTAAGTCTGCAGCACGGCAGTACGGAGACTCTCTGGGACAAAGCAGCGGTCACAAGGTTTCTCAGGAGCAGCATGGACCTGAACAGCAAGAATTTTGTCACCTAAAGGAGAAGTGAGACTGGTGTGAACCATAGCCAGAATACGATCAGGAGGAATCACAGGAACTGGAACCGACTCCAACTTGAAAGTGGAAGAAAATTGTCGTGACAAGGCATCAGCCCTTACATTCATAGTACCGGGTAAGAATGACACAATGTAATTGAAACTTGACAAGAAAAGAGCCCATTGCGCCCTTCTGGGAGAAAGGCATTTAGCCTCAGACAAGAATGTGAGATTCTTATGGTAAGAATGAGAACCGGCACAGTGGTACCTTCGAGGTGATGTCTCCATTCTTTCAGGGCTAAAATGATTGCCAACAGCTCTCTGTCACCAATCTCGTAATTGCACTCTGCAGGTGACAATTTCTTGGAAAAGTAGCCACAAGTATGCATAGCACTCTCAGAGGTAGGATGTTGAGACAGAAGGGCGCCAACACCAGTCTCAGAAGCATCAACCTCAAGGATAAAATGTAACGTAGGATCAGGATGTGCCAACACAGGAGCAGAAACAAAGGCAGCCTTGAGACTCTCAAAGGCGTTAATGGACTCCGGAGACCAACTCTGTGGGTTACCTTCCTTTCTGGTCATATCAGTCAGGGGCTTGACCAGGGACGAGTAGTTACAAATAAACTTCCGATAATAGTTGGCAAAGACCAGGAAACGCTGCAGAGGAAGTAAACCCACAGGCCTGGGCCTCTGTAGGACTGCCGAAATTTCTCTGGGTCCATCGAAAAACCAGCAGTGGAAATTAATTTAACCTGTTCACGATGGAACTCGCACTTCTCCAGTGTACAATAGAGATTGTTCTCTCATAGTTTCTGAAGCACACAGCAGACATCTGTGTGGTGGCTCTCCAGGGACTTGAAAATATGAGAATATCATCGAGATAAACCACCACACATAACTGCAACAAATCTCGGAGGACATCATTAATACTTTCCTGGAAAACTGCCGGAGCATTACAAAGGCCAAAAGGCATTACGAGGTACTCATAATGGCCTGTTCTTGTATTAAACGCAGTTTTTCACTCATTGCCCTCCCTAATCCTCACGAGATTGTATGCCCCTCTCAAATCAAGCTTCGTGAAAACCATTGCTCCCTTGAGGCGGTCAAATAATTCCATAATCAACGGAATTGGATAGGCATTCTTAATAGTGAAACGACTGAGACCCCTATAATCAGTTCACCACTCTTCTTCTTTACAAAGAAGAAACCAGCACCAACAGGAGACGAGGATTTGCGGATGAAACCTCGAGAAAGTGCGTCTGCAACATACTCCTTCATGGCCTTATACTCCAAGACCAACAAAGGGTAAACCCGGCCACGAGGGAGTATGGCACCAGGTTGAAGGTCAATTGCACAATCGTACGGCCGGTGCAGAGGCAAACTACTGGCTTGACCCCTGTCAAAGACATCACTAAAATCGTGGTACTCCTCCAGCAAGGAGGAGAGTGAAGAGATGCACAGGACCTTGGCTACCTTCTGGAAGCATGTCTCACTGTATTGTGGTGACCAGGAGAGAACCTCAGCACGGAGCCAATCAAAAGAGGGGTTGTGCCTCTGTAACCAAAGATAACCAATAACCAGGGGAAACTCAGGTGAGGAAATAACCTGGAATTGTATTAACTCATGGTGAAGAGCCCCTACAGCCATGGACAATGGAACCGTCTCATGAATCACATGGGCAGGCTGTAGAGGTCTCCCGTCAAGAGCCTCAATGGCAAGTGGAGTGTCACGCAGCTGCAGCGGAATCGACTGCTTCGATACGAAGGCAGCATCAATGTGTGTAGTTCAAAGTTAATGATTGGAGTTTGTTACAGGCCACCCAGTGTTAATGAGGAGGTGGACTCTCCTTGCACAGGTGGAAAGGGCTGCAAGGGCTGAGACAGTGATAATAATGGGGGATTTTAACTACCCTGATACCCTGTTTCCCCGAAAATAAGACCTAGTGTGATTGTCGGTGATGGCTGCAATATAAGCCCTACTCCCCAAATAAGCCCTAGTTAAAGTCCTTGTAGGTCTTATTTTCAGGGTAGGGCTTATTTTCGGGGAAACAGGGTAGGGCTTATTTGGGGGGTAGGGCTTATATTGCAGCCATCACCCACAATCACGCTAGGTCTTATTTTCGGTGAAACAGGGTATTGACTGGAGTAATGGCTCTGCTGTAGCAGTTAAAGGGCAATAATTTTAAATCATAGAGGCCCCAGCTAGAAATGATGCTTTGCTGGACCTGGTAATCCCAAACCATACTTAGCTGATTACTAATGTTCATATAAAAGAAAATCTGGGTAGCAGTGACCAAACATAATGATTTAATTTAATGTAAGCAACAAACACATTCTGGAAAGATAAAAACACTTAATTTTAGAAGAGCAAATTTTCCAAGGATGAGGGCTGCTCTCCAAGACTTAGACTGGGAGAGAATATTGGCATCAATGAACACAGAACAGAAATGGGAATTCTTCAAAAAAACTGTATGTGAACTCACTGCTAAATATATACCCATGGGCAATATGTTTAAAAGGCTAAAAATAAAACCTATGTGGTTCCCTTTCAAAGTTAAAAAAGCTATAAATAAGAAAAGAGCTTTTAAAAATATAGAAGTGAAGGAGCACTATCATACTTTAAATGTTACAAAGAATATAACAGAATTTGTAAAAAGGAAATCAAGGCCGCAAAAATTCAAAACAAACAACAGATGGCAAAAGATTGCAGCACAACCCCCCCAAAATTCTTAAAATATATTCATAGTAAAATGGACAGGTCTGAGCATGTAGGCCCTTTTTAAAATAATCTAGTCACGATTTATTAAATTAATTAATTTATTAAATACCTTCTTCAGCTCTGTGTATACAAAGGAGCATGGGGAAGCTCAAGTCCATAGTGGGGATGATATTGACATAGCCCCACATGAACCATTATGGCTCAAAACTGATATGGTACAAATATATTTAGGTAGCATAAAGATGCATGCAGCACCTGGACCAGATGGCATATACCCACATTTCCTAAAAGAATTGAGCTCTGTCATTTTAAAGCCATTGTTTCTAATTTTTAGGGACTCTTTAACCACTTGACGACCGCCTCACGCCGATGTACGTCGGCAAAGCGGCACGGACAGGCAAAATCACGTACATGGTACGTGATTTGCCTTCCGCGGGTGGGGGGTCCGATCGGACCCCCCCCCCGCCGCCCGAGGCGGTCCCGTTTTGTCCCCCGGCGATCGGAGACGAGGGGGAGGCCATCCGTTCGTGGCCCCCCCCTTGCGATCGCCGCCGGCCAATGGGAACACTCCTTTGCTGCTGTATGCTAAACAGCAGCAAAGGAAATGATGTCATCTCCCCTCGGGTCGGTAGTTTCCGTTCCGGCCCGAGGAGAGACGACATGTGAGTGACTGCACCAACACACACACACACAGTAGAACATGCCAGGCACACATTACACCCCGATCCCCCCCCCCCCGATCGCCCCCCGATCCCCCCCCCGATCACCCCCCCCCCCCCCCCCCCCGTCACAAACTGACACCAGCAGTTTTTTTTTGTTTTTTTTTGTTTTTTTCTGATTACTGCTAGGTGTCAGTTTGTGACAGTTACTGTGTTAGCACAGTTACTGTTACCCCCCTTTAGGTCTAGGGTACCCCCCTAACCCCCCCTAATAAAGTTTTAACCCCTTGATCACCCCCCGTCACCAGTGTCGCTAAGCGATCATTTTTCTGATCGCTGTATTAGTGTCGCTGGTGACGCTAGTTAGTGAGGTAAATATTTAGGTTCGCCGTCAGCGTTTTATAGCGTCAGGGACCCCCATATACTACCTAATAAATGTTTTAACCCCTTGATTGCCCCCTAGTTAACCCTTTCACCACTGATCACCGTATAACCAGTTCTGGGCACCAGTCCTCAGGAGGGACGTACTGGAAATGGAGCGAGTACAAAGAAGGGCAACAAAGCTAATAAAGGGTCTGGAGGATCTTAGTTATGAGGAAAGGTTGCAAGCACTGAACTTATTCTCTCTGGAGAAGAGACGCTTGAGAGGGGATATGATTTCAATTTACAAATACTGTACTGGTGACCCCACAATAGGGATAAAACTTTTTCGCAGAAGAGAGTTTAATAAGACTCGTGGCCACTCATTACAATTAGAAGAAAAGAGGTTTAACCTTAAACTACGTAGAGGGTTCTTTACTGTAAGAACGGTAAGGATGTGGAATTCCCTTCCACAGGCGGTGGTCTCAGCGGGGAGCATTGATAGCTTCAAGAAACTATTAGATAATCACCTGAATGACCGCAATATACAGGGATATGTAATGTAATACTGACACATTATCACACACATAGGATGGACTTGTGTCTTTTTTCAACCTCACCTACTATGTAACTATGTAACTATGTAACCGTTACGGTTGACGCTGGTTAGTTTGTTTATTTTTTATAGTGTCAGGGCACCCGCCGTTTATTACCGAATAAAGGTTTAGCCCCCTAATCGCCCGGCGGTGATATGCGTCGCCCCAGGCAGCGTCAGATTAGCGCCAGTACCGCTAACACCCACGCACGCAGCATGCGCCTCCCTTAGTGGTATAGTATCTGATCGGATCAATATCTGATCCGATCAGATCTATACTAGCGTCCCCAGCAGTTTAGGGTTCCCAAAAACGCAGTGTTAGCGGGATCAGCCCAGATACCTGCTAGCACCTGCGTTTTGCGCCTCCGCCCGGCCCAGCCCACCCAAGTGCAGTATCGATCGATCACTGACACTTACAAAACACTAAACGCATAACTGCAGCGTTCGCAGAGTCAGGCCTGATCCCTGCGATTGCTAACAGTTTTTTTGGTAGCATTTTGGTGAACTGGCAAGCACCAGCCCCAGGCAGCGTCAGGTTAGCGCCAGTACCGCTAACACCCACGCACGCACGCACCGTACACCTCCCTTAGTGGTATAGTATCTGAACGGATCAATATCTGATCCGATCAGATCTATACTAGCGTCCCCAGCAGTTTAGGGTTCCCAAAAACGCAGTGTTAGCGGGATCAGCCCAGATACCTGCTAGCACCTGCGTTTTGCCCCTCCGCCCGGCCCAGCCTAGCCCACCCAAGTGCAGTATCGATCGATCACTGTCACTTACAAGGCACTAAACGCATAACTGCAGCGTTCACAGAGTCAGGCCTGATCCCTGCGATCGCTAACAGTTTTTTTGGTAGCGTTTTGGTGAACTGGCAAGCACCAGCCCCAGGCAGCGTCAGGTTAGCGCCAGTACCGCTAACACCCACGCACGCACCGTACACCTCCCTTAGTGGTATAGTATCTGATCGGATCAATATCTGATCCGATCAGATCTATACTAGCGTCACCAGCAGTTTAGGGTTCCCAAAAACGCAGTGTTAGCGGGATCAGCCCAGATACCTGCTAGCACCTGCGTTTTGCTCCTCCGCCCGGCCCGGCCCACCCAAGTGCAGTATCGATCGATCACTGTCACTTACAAAACTCTAAACGCATAACTGCAGCGTTCGCAGAGTCAGGCCTGATCCCTGCGATCGCTAACAGTTTTTTTGGTAGCGTTTTGGGGAACTGGCAAGCGCCAGCGGCGTAGTACACCCCGGTCATAGTCAAACCAGCACTGCAGTAACACTTGGTGACGTGGCGAGTCCCATAAGTGCAGTTCAAGCTGGTGAGGTGGCAAGCACAAGTAGTGTCCCGCTGACACCAAAAAGACAAACACAGGCCCGTCGTGCCCATAATGCCCTTCCTGCTGCATTCGCCAATCCTAATTGGGAACCCACCGCTTCTGCAGCGCCCGTACTTCCCCCATTCACATCCCCAACCAAATGCAGTCGGCTGCATGAGAGGCATTTTTATGTCCTCCCGAGTACCCCTACCCAGCGAACCCCCCAAAAAAGATGTTGTGTCTGCAGCAAGCGCGGATATAGGCGTGACACCCGCTATTATTGTCCCTCCTGTCCTGACAATCATGGTCTTTGCATTGGTGAATGTTTTGAACGCTACCATGCACTAGTTGAGTATTAACGTAGGGTACAGCATTCCACAGACTAGGACACACTTTCACAGGGTCTCCCAAGATGCCATCGCATTTTGAGAGACCCGAACCTGGAACCGGTTACAGTTATAAAAGTTAGTTACAAAAAAAGTGTAAAAAAAAATATATATAAAATAAAAAAAAATAGTTGTCGTTTTATTGTTCTCTCTCTCTCTATTCTCTCTCTCTATTGTTCTGCTCTTTTTTTACTGTATTCTATTCTGCAATGTTTTATTGTTATTGTTATTATGTTTTATCATGTTTGTTTTTCAGGTATGTAATTATTTATACTTTACTGTTTACTGTGCTTTATTGTTAACCATTGTTAACCATTTTTTTGTCTTCAGGTACGCCATTCACGACTTTGAGTGGTTATACCAGAATGATGCCTGCAGGTTTAGGTATCATCTTGGTATCATTCTTTTCAGCCAGCGGTCGGCTTTCATGTAAAAGCAATCCTAGCGGCTAATTAGCCTCTAGACTGCTTTTACAAGCCGTGGGAGGGAATGCCCCCCCCCCCACCGTCTTTCGTGTTTTTCTCTGGCTCTCCTGTCTCAACAGGGAACCTGAGAATGCAGCCGGTGATTCAGCCAGCTGACCATAGAGCTGATCAGAGACCAGAGTGGCTCCAAACATCTCTATGGCCTAAGAAACCGGAAGCTACGAGCATTTCATGACTTAGATTTCGCCGGATGTAAATAGCGCCATTGGGAAATTGGGGAAGCATTTTATCACACCGATCTTGGTGTGGTCAGATGCTTTGAGGGCAGAGGAGAGATCTAGGGTCTAATAGACCCCAATTTTTTCAAAAAAGAGTACCTGTCACTACCTATTGCTATCATAGGGGATATTTACATTCCCCGAGATAACAATAAAAATGATTAAAAAAAAAAATATGAAAGGAACAGTTTAAAAGTAAGATTAAAAAAGCAAAAAAATAATAAAGAAAAAAAAAAAAAAAAAAAAAAGCACCCCTGTCGCCCCCTGCTCTCGCGCTAAGGCGAACGCAAGCGGCGGTCTGTCGTCAAACGTAAACAGCAATTGCACCATGCATGTGAGGTATCACCGCGAAGGCCAGATCGAGTGCAGTAATTTTTCCAGTAGACCTCCTCTGTAAATCTAAAGTGGTAACCTGTAAAGGCTTTTAAAGGCTTTTAAACATGTATTTATTTTGTTGCCACTGCACGTTTGTGCGCAATTTTAAAGCATGTCATGTTTGGTATAGTGTGTTTTAGTGCATTAAAATTTAAAAAAGTGTGTTTTTTCCCCAAAAAATGCGTTTGAAAAATCGCTGCGCAATTACTGTGTGAAAAAAATAAATGAAACACCCACCATTTTAATCTGTAGGGCATTTGCTTTAAAAAAATATATAATGTTTGGGGGTTCAAAGTAATTTTTTTGCAAAAAAAAATAACTTTTTCATGTAAACAATAAGTGTCAGAAAGGGCTTTGTCTTCAAGTGGTTAGAAGAGTGGGTGATGTGTGACATAAGCTTCTAAATGTTGTGCATAAAATGCCAGGACAGTTCAAAACCCCCCCCAAATGACCCCATTTTGGAAAGTAGACACCCCAAGCTATTTGCTGAGAGTCATGTCGAGTCCATGGAATATTTTATTTTGCGACACAAGTTGCGGGAAAGAGACAAATTTCTTTTTTTTTTTTTTTTTTTTTGCACAAAGTTGTCACTAAATGATATATTGCTCAAACATGCCATGGAAATATGTGAAATTACACCCCAAAATACATTCTGCTGCTTCTCCTGAGTACGGGGATACCACATGTGTGAGACTTTTTGGGAGCCTAGCCGCGTACGGGACCCCGAAAACCAAGCACCGCCTTCAGGCTTTCTAAGGGCGTGAATTTTTGATTTCACTCTTCACTGCCTATCACAGTTTCGGAGGCCATGGAATGCCCAGGTGGCACAAAACCCCCCCAAATGACCCCATTTTGGAAAGTAGACACCCCAAGCTATTTGCTGAGAGGTATAGTGAGTATTTTTCAGACCTCACTTTTTGTCACAAAGTTTTGAAAATTTAAAAAAGAAAAAAAAAAATGTTTTTTCTTGTCTTTCTTCATTTTCAAAAACAAATGAGAGCTGCAAAATACTCACCATGCCTCTCAGCAAATAGCTTTGGGTGTCTACTTTCCAAAATGGGGTCATTTGGGGGGGGGTTTGTGCCACCTGGGCATTCCATGGCCTCCGAACCTGTGATAGGCAGTAAAGAGTGAAATCAAAAATTTTCACCCTTAGAAATCCTGAAGGCAGTGATTGGTTTTCGGGGTCCCGTACGCGGCTAGGCTCCCAAAAAGTCCCACACATGTGGTATCCCCATACTCAGGAGAAGCAGCTAAATGTATTTTGGGGTGCAATTCCACATATGCCCATGGCCTGTGTGAGCAATATATCATTTAGTGACAACTTTATGAAAAAAAAAAAAAAAAAGTGTCACTTTCCCGCAACTTGTGTCAAAATATAAAATATTCCATGGACTCAATATGCCTCTCAGCAAATAGCTTGGGGTGTCTACTTTCCAAAATGGGGTCATTTTGGGGGGTTTTGTGCCACCTGGGCATTCCATGGCCTCCGAAACTGTGATAGGCAGTGAAGAGTGAAATCAAAAATTTACACTCTTAGAAATCCTGAAGGCGGTGATTGGTTTTCGGGGCCCCGTACGCGGCTAGGCTCCCAAAAAGTCCCACACATGTGGTATCCCCATACTCAGGAGAAGCAGCTGAATGTATTTTGGGGTGCAATTCCACATAGGCCCAAGGCCTGTGTGAGCAATATATCATTTAGTGACAACTTTTTGTAAATATTTTTTTTTTTTTTTTTTGTCATTTTTCAATCACTTGGGACAAAAAAAATAAATATTCAATGGGTTCAACATGCCTCTCAGCAATTTCCTTGGGGTGTCTACTTTCCAAAATGGGGTCATTTGGGGGGTTTTGTACTGCCCTGCCATTTTAGCACCTCAAGAAATGACATAGGCAGTCATAAACTAAAAGCTGTGTAAATTACAGAAAATGTACCCTAGTTTGTAGACGCTATAACTTTTGCGCAAACCAATAAATATACGCTTATTGACATTTTTTTTACCAAAGACATGTGGGCGAATACATTTTGGCCTACATGTATGACTAAAATTTAGTTTATTGGATTTTTTTTATAACAAAAAGTAGAAAATATCATTTTTTTTCAAAATTTTCGGTCTTTTTCCGTTTATAGCACAAAAAATAAAAACCGCAGAGGTGATCAAATACCATCAAAAGAAAGCTCTATTTGTGGGAAGAAAAGGACGCAAATTTCGTTTGGGTACAGCATTGCATGACCGCGCAATTAGCAGTTAAAGCGACGCAGTGCCAAATTGGAAAAAGACCTCTGGTCCTTAGGCAGCATAATGGTCCGGGGCTCAAGTGGTTAATGTCTAACATAGTACCACTGGATTGGCGCAAGGCCAATGTGGTGTCTATATTTAAAAAGGTACCAAGTAACTACAGACCTGTTAGTTTAACTTTTATAGTTAGGAAGATACTGGAGAGTTTAATAAAAGACCACTTAGATGAGTTCTTGCTAGAAAAAAATATTTTAAGCAACAGACAGCATGGACTCATGAAAGACAGATGTTGTCAAACAAATCTGATTTCTTTTTATGAGGAGGTAAGCAAAAGCTGTATCTGTGGATATAGTATACTTAAGCCTTGTACACGACTTTCCGACGGGAAATGTGTGATGACAGGCTGTTGGCGGAAAATCCAACTGTGAGTATGCTCCATTGGACAATTGTTGTCGGATTTTCCGTGGACAAATGTTGGCTAGCAGGTTTTCAAATTTTCCGTGAACAAATGTGTGTTGTCGGATTTTCCGAGCGTGTGTACACAAGTCCATCGGACAAAAGTCCAAAGTACAAACACGCATGCTCGGAAGCAAGGACGAGCCAGAAGCGGTCGGTCTTGTCAACTAGCGTTCGTAATGGAGAATTAACATTCGTGACGTGCCAAATTATGAAATCTCGAAATGCAGCGCACAATTCTCTTCTTCTTAAATGGGATACTAATGAAGCTGCTTTGCTGGTGATACTGATGGAGTTATTGCAAACAAATTTTTAAAGGCTTTTTTTTGTTGGTGTCCCTTGTCAATTTTACATTGTATTTTTTTAAATGTAAGGGCCTACTCCAAAACTGTCATTTGAAGTAAAACACATAGTCAAGTATTATTCTACACAATTTTTTTTATTGTGCATTAAAAAAGGAAAACAAATAAAATTAGACATGCTATCTGCCAATAGAACTTACAATAGAACCAAAACATGCATTCTATGCATCCAAAAATATAGAAAATATACCACATCAAAAATAATGTCAAAGCAATAACCCCAAGGCCAATAATAAATAACACGTTATCTCCTCCGATTCCGCAACATGGCTGGTTGACGAACGGCCGTTCAGAAACGAACTGAAAAGCGCAAACTGAAAAGTGCGAAATGAAAAGTGTGAAATGAAAAACGTGAATCAACACTCACCAAACTTCTACTAACACAAAATTAGCAGAAGGAGCCCAAAGGGTGGCGCTAAGGAGCTGAAAAACAATGTAGTATGTCACTACGTTCGTAATTGTTGGCCAATAATTGTGTGGCCATGTGTATGCAAGACAGGTTTGGGCCAACGCCCTTCGGACAAAAGTCCATGGTTTTGTTGGCCAACATTCCAATCGTGTGTACTAGACTTAAGATTTTGCAAAAGAGTTTGACATGCTTCCCCACACACAGCTAATGTGTAATGTAATGTCTACAGGCTTGAAAAATCAGTTTGTAAATGGATAGAAAACTGGCTAAAAGACTGTATTAAGAAAATAGTAATTAATGATTCACATTCTGAATGGTCTAAGGTTATTTGTGGTTTACCCCAAGGTTCAGTGTTGGGACCCTTACTTTTTAATATATTTATAAATGATATAAGGCAATGTTTCTCAACTCCAGTCCTCAAGACGCACCAACAGGTCATGTTTTCAAGATTTCCCTTAGATGAAATAGCTGTGGTAATTACTAAGGCAGTGAAACTCATCAAATCACCTGTGCAAAAAAATGGAAAGCCTAAAAACATGACATGTTGGGATGACTTGAGGACTTAAGTTGAGAATCACTGATATAGGGTCTGCGTTTTGCTTTAGTCTATTAAGGTTACTTTGCATTATAAGCAAAGAAGCTTAGACCTCTACAGTGTATTAATATGCTTTTACTAAATTAAAAATGCTGTACATACAAAACTGTTACAATTATAGGAATACAATACAAGACTGACAGATATAACTATAACAAGCAAAATGCTTCCCACTTCCTAGCAAATAAACAGCCTATGGTCTGTAAACAGTAGATATACGCTTAAACGTTACTTAACTCAGGTTACAAAGAGGACCCAGGTTTAATTTATACTTATACAAGGGAGACCACCATGGAGAAAAATAGATCTCCAAAATGTGTTGCCAACATCCCGTTAGAACAAACAAAAGAACAAAGTAAAGTGTACTGTGGGACTTTTTGGGCAAACTCGAATAAGGTAATAGTAGTAAAAGATATAGATTTTTATCTAACCTCTTCCCATCCCGCGTATAGTCAAATGACAGCCGCAAGGTGGCTCTCTCATCCTGGGCGGCCGTCATATGACGTCCTTGGCTTCCCAGTTGTGCGCGCTCCCGCCGCGTCACTCGGGAGCAGATGTGCGTGCCTGTCGACCTTGATGTCCACCAGGCACCCGCGATTGCCGGTCACAGAGCAGATCCACATCCTGTCAGGGAATAGGAGACAGCTTGTGTGTTCCCAGTACAGAGGAAAACAGATCGGTCACCTCCCCCAGTCAGTCCCCTCCCCCCACAGTTAGAATCACTCCCTAGGTAACACATATAACCCCTTGATCGCCCCCTAGTGTTAACCCCTTCCCTGCCAGTGACATTTATACAGTAATCAGTGCATTTTTATAGCACTGTTCGCTGTATAAATGGGAATGGTCCCAAAATAGTGTCAAAACTGTCCGATCTGTGCACCGCAATATCGCGGTCTTGAAAAAAATCGCAGATCGCCGCCGTTACTAGTAAAAAACAAAACAAAACATGCCATAAATCTATCCCCTATTTTGTAGGTGCTATAACTTTTGCACAAACCAATCAATATACACTCATTGCGATTTTTTTTTACCAAAAATATGTAGAAGAATACATATCGGCCTAAACTGAGGAAGAAATATATATATATTTTTTTAAATTGGGATATTTATTATAGCAAAAAATAAAAAATATTGTGTTTTTTTTTGTCTTTTTTTGTTTATAGCGCAAAAAATAAAAGCCGCAGAGGTGATCAAATACCACCAAAAGAAAAAAATGATCAAAATGTCATATGGGTATAATGTTGTATGACCGCGCAATTGTCATTCAAAGCGTGACAGCGCAGAAAGCTGCAAATTGGCCTAGGCAGGAAGGGGGTGAAAATGCCCTGTATTGAAGTGGTTAAAGTGTTAAAAGCATATTGGTGCAAAACATCACCATAGCAAAATACAATACATAATGCACATTGAGTATCACGCTCAATCAAGAGCTAAAGAGGATTAGAGAGAAAGCTTCTCTTTTAGCCTGACGCGTTTTGGGAATCTTGGAGTATCTCCCTTCTTCAGGGTATTGAGAAGACAAGACGTTTTTGGGTCTGAAAGGGAGCGCCGGCTGGGTCCCAATACACAAATCCAGAGCAGTGGCATGTGAATGGTTGGCTGGCTCAGATCAGTTGAAAGCATTTTCAGGTATAGTTTCTTCTGGCTGGCACAGGCCTTCCTTGGTGTTAAGTCATTATGGAGTCCAGTAGTGGCTGGTGCTTAATGCTAAATTTTCTTGGGGGGAGGCCCCCGGCCCCCCAGTCAGCCAACCACCCCCCGGCACTCGATCGGTCTCTGCTTCCCCCTTAGCTTGATCGCTGCATCACTCTACCATCGCCTGCCAGACCCCCCACCAGCCCCGCACTTACTCTGTCCAGGTCACGGCATTGTGGCTTCCCCCTGCGTCTCCTCCTGAGTCCTTCTGATCTTCTGAGGCAGGCCAAAAAAGTCTGTGATCATTTCCGGCGGTCATACAATGCCAGTGCTGGGCTGGCTAACATTCATCAGGAATTCAACCTGCCCAACAACTGCCTCATTTGTGACATGCCCACCAGGTAGAACTCAACATTGGCAATGCTGCAGCAGCTGCATATACAGCAGAGGGCCATCAATGAGTACCTGTGTGATAGTATGGCACCAGGACAGGCTCAGAGGAGCTTGGCTTCTTTTTGCCACGCCAGTGGCTACTGATAAAGGATGCATGCACTGTCCTGTCACCATTTGAGGAGGCAACAAGGATGGTGAGCAGCGACAATGCATGCATCAGTGACACTTTCCCTCTAGTCTTCCTGCTTGAGCACACGCTTCGCGCAATCATGGACAGGGCACCTGAGGTAGAACAGCGGAAGGAAGAGGAGGGCTTCCTTTCCTCTCAAGGCCCTCTTTATGCAGATTCCATTCCACCAAACACACAGGAGGAAGAGGAGGAGGATTGTGTCAGCATCAATGTAGAGGATAACATGTAGCAGTCTTCAAGGAATGGTTTTCAGTCCCCAGAAATCCAAGGAGTTGTACGTGGATGGGAGGAGGTAGTTCCTGAAAATGTCATCTTTAGTGACCCAGAGGATTTAGAATCTCATGCCTCTTCAAACTTTCACTGCATGGGCTTCCTGATTCTGCAAAGCCTGCGAAAGCACCTGAGGATTTGTGGCATCAAGGAGAGGGATCATTACTGGCTGGCAACCCTTCTTGATCCATGTTACCAGGGTAAATTTGCAGAGCTCATCCTGCTTTCCCAGAGGAGCAAAGGATGAAACATCTTCAGGATGCCTTGAAGAAAACTTTGTGTAACGCCTTTCCAGACCCTGGGAGGTTACCATTTCCTGGTCCTGGACAACGTGTTTCTGAGGCTTCATTCGGTCAGAGGAAGAGCGGTGGGGAAGGTGGCCGACTGACCGATGCCTTTAAGCAACCATCGGCAGCATCTGCATTATATGGGGCAGGAATATCTAGGGGCAAGAGCAGATTTGAAGACCTTTCCAACTGAGCATCCACTGGGTTACTGGATCTTGAGGATGGATCACTGGCCAGAACTTGCTCAATATGCAATTGAGCTACTGGACATTTCTGCATCCAGCATGCTTTCTGAACAGACATTCAGTGCTGCTGGAGGGTTTGTAACGGATCAAGAGTGCGCCTGTTCACAGACTCCATTGATCAGCTTACCTTTATCAAAATGAATCAATCCTGGATCAGCAGCTATCAAGCCCCTGATGCTGATGTAACTGATTGAATTTGCTAGAAATCTGGGATCCCTTGAAGACTGTCTATGCTGCCTATCCTATTCCTGAATATTGATTCTGCTAGCTTCCAACAATATTTTTGGTTTAGGGCACCACCAACACCTATGGCCCAATTTTTCTGCACCTGTTTGACTGAGGCATTTGATTACTATTTTTTTTTTTACAGCAGAGCAGAGCCCGTTCCTGCGCCCAACAAGAGTAACTGTGAGGGGTTACAGTATTCATGCACCACCAACACCCAAGGTCCAATTTTTCTGCACCTGTTTGGCTGGCGCATGTAGTTACAATTTTTTTTTACAAATCTTTTACAGCAGGGCCCGTTCCTGCGCCAGACAAGAGTAACTGTGAGGGGTTACAGTGTTCAGGCACCTGTTTGACTGGGGCATGTAATTACAATTTTTTTTTAGCAATTTTTAACAGCAGGGCCCATTCCTACATCCAACAAGAGTAACTGTGAGGGGCCCAATTTTTCTGCACCTGTTTAACTGGGGCATGTAATTACAATTCTTTTACTAATTTTTAACAGCAGGGCCCGTTCCTGCATCCAACAAGAATAACTGTGAAGAGGTTACAGTGTTCAGACACCACCAACACCCAAGGCCCAATTTTTCTGCACCTGTTTGACTGGGGCATGTAATTACAATTTTTTTTTAGCAATTTTTAACAGAAGGCCCCTTCCTGCATCCAACAGGAGTAACTGTGAGGGGTTACAGTGTTCAAGCACCAGCAACACCCAAGGCCCAATTTGTCTGTGCCTGCTTGACTGGGGCATGTAATTACAATTTTTTTTTAGCAATTTTTAACAGCAGGGCCCGTTCCTGCATCCAACAAGAATAACTGTGAAGAGGTTACAGTGTTCAGACACCACCAACACCCAAGGCTCAATTTTTCTGCCCCTGTTTGAGTGGGGCATGTAATTTCATATTTTGTCAGTAATTTTTAACAGCAGGGCCCGTACCTGTGTCCAACCAGAGTAACTGTGAGGGGTTACAGTGTTCAGGCACCATTTTGGATGGGCAAACAGTTTGGGCCGAGCATAAGTTTTGCCAGAACATCGCCTATTCAGGTACTCGCCTAACCCCCAAACTTTCTGTTCACTTAGTGGGATGTTCGCCCGCTGAGCACACAGTCAATATGTTGTTAAGGCTTCCCCGCTGAGAGCTAAAAAAATAAATAATTATTGTACAAAAAAGAATGTAAATTTAAAAAAATTTGGGGGAAAAACGGCGTGGGGGACCCTTTGGGTCTGGTATGGATTTTAACCACTTCCCCACCCCGCATTGTAAAATGACGCCAGCAGGAACACTCCCTCCCTCCTGCAGCCCATCAGAGTACCCGAGTACCTATCTGCAGCCCAATAAACAAACTGTCTACTTTCCAAAAAGTGGTCATTTGGGGAGTATCTGTACTGTCCTGGGGTTTTATGGGCCTCAAGAAATAAGATAGGCTGTCAGTATATCAGATGTGATCAAATTTTTATGATTTGCACCATAGCTTGTAGACCCTATAACTTTCACAGAGATTAAATAATATCCACTAATTTGGGTTATTTTTACCAAAGATATGTAGCAGTATAGATTTTGGCCCAAATTTATAAACAAAAATTATTTATTTCCCAAATTTTATAATAGAAAATAAAAAAAGTTTTTGTTTTTTTTTAATTTTTGATCTTTTTTTACTTATATCGCAAAAAAGAAAAAACCCAGTGGTAAATAAATACCACCAAAAGAAAGCTCTATTTGTGTGAAAAAATGATAATAATAAGTAATTGTCATTCAAAGTCAGAGAGCACTGAAAGATGAAAATTTGTTTTGGGCAGGAAGGGGCCAACGTGCCCTGTATTGAAGTCTTTGAGGGGAATTAGGGGAAAGGAATTAAGGAAAAAAACGGTATGGTGTCCCTCCCAAAATCCATACCAGGCCCTTTGGGTCTGGTATAGATTTTAAGGGGAACTCCATGCCCAATTTTTTTTTTAAAACAGTGTGGGGTCCCCCCCAAAATCCATACCAGGCCCTTTGGATCTGGCATTGATTTGAAGGGGAACTCCACGCAAATTTTTTAAAAAAAATTGGTATGGGGTCCCCCCCAAAATCCATACCAGACCCTTATCTGAGCAAGCAGCCTGGCAGGCCAGGAAAGTGGAGGAACAAGCGAACCATACCAGGCTGCTTGCCCTCAACTTGGGTTTTTTTTCTATTTTTCGGATCTGTCGGGCGGCGTGATTGAAGATGGACGGACATCGCCTGACTTTTTTATTTTTAATTTTTTAGAAATGTCATTATTGCTGTGGCACCCTTCTACACATCGCACAGATGCGGCACTTTATAGGCAGACTAAGGGACCCCCCCAGGCAGGATATTTAAAGGAATATTTCATTTTTATTGTTTCACTGTAAGCATTATTAAAATCACTGCTCCTGAAAAAATAATAGTTTTGAAAACTTTTTTTTGCATTGATACATGTCCCCTAGGGCAGTACCCAGGTCCCCATACACTTTTTATGGCAATAACTTGCATATAAACCTTTCAAATTAGCACTTTTGATTTTTCATGTTTGTGTCCCTCAGACTTTAATAATATTCACATGTTCACTAAAACTTTTTGCCTGTTCGCTGTGTTCTGGTGTCGGGGGGCATTCAGCCCATCCCTAGTCGTTATTAGACATATGCAATTCATTTTGTTCCAAATTTGTTTGTCAACTATATTGGACAAATTCTTTCATTTCGGAATTTCGGAAATATTTGAATTAACAAAACCCCATTTAACTAATTTTTCCAAAAACGAAAATTCGGAAATGCAAAAATTCGGAAATGCAAAAATTCAAAAGAATGAAAATCCGAAAAATTTGAAAAACCAAAATCAGAAATATTAACAAATAATAAGTATTACTAACTATTAAGTTATGGGCATTGGAATTTCCTTTCAAATTGGCTGTTAGTGAACAAATTTATCCAAAGTTACAAATCATCCAAAATAACAAATGCCGCATCTGAAGGAATTGAATGTAACAAGTTAATAACAATAAATAATAATAAAAACTTTTCTAATCACTTGTTTTTAATAATTTGTTATGTTCCAATCGTTTAGATGTGGCATTCGTCATTTCGGATAATTTGTAACTCGAATTTGTATTCATTACGTTCACTAACAGCCAAATTTGAAAGGAAATTCCAATAGCTATAATTTAATAGTTAATTATTATTAGTTAGTTAGTGTTACGTACCTAAAGGGTGAGCCCGAATTGCAGAGGATGGCCTCTCCTACGCCTCCGACTCGAGAGCCCCTGATAGTGGTGACAGGGGTGCAGGAGTGCGGAGTGGTATGAGTGCCTGGCAGGATCAACAGCAGAAGGATCAGATGGCCGGCACAGCTGACGGGATGGATCAGTAGACAGGAACTGCAGACTGGACAACTCAGCAGACAGGACAGCAGACTGGATGGATCAGGCAGACAGGTGAGCAGCCTGGATGGCTCAGCAGACAGGCCCAGCAGACTGGATGATCAGCAGACAGGTGAACAGCCTGGATGGCTCAGCAGATAGGCCCAGCAGACTGGATGATCAGCAGACAGGTGAACAGCCTGGACGGCTCTGCAGACAGGCCCAGCAGACTGGATGATCAGCAGACAGGTGAACAGCCTGGATGCCTCAGCAGACAGGCTCAGCAGACTGGATGGGAGTCCAGGATTGTCAGACAGGCCGGGTCGGTAAGCAGGCTGGCAGCAGAGGTACAAAAGGAGCAGGCAGAGGGATCGTCAATTAAGCTAGGGATCAGGTACAGGCAGATAACAGGAATAGTCTCAAAGCAAGCCGAGTCAAAACAGGAGCAGATATCAGGTTTTCAGGGAACACATACACAGAGCTGCAGAGCAAACAGCAATGATGCAAGTGCCAGACAGGTTTAAATAACCCGCCAGACACTAACGAGTGCATGTGCGCGTGTGCATAGACGCCCGCAATCGTGCACCGATGGGTCTAATCTGCCTGTTACTGGCAGGATCTTCATGACATTGCCCCCCCCCAAGGGGCAGCCTCCGGATGCCCATCCGAGCCACTTTTTCAGGATGGGACCTTTTGAAGGATTGAACCAGACTCTCAGCGTGGATGTTTTCTTCAGGTTCCCATGAATTCTCCTCGGGCCCATAGCACTTCCATTTGATCAGGAATTGAGTTTGATTGTTTCTCCTCCTGCAATCCACTATTGCTTCTACCTCAAACTCCTCTTCCCCATCTACTAATACAGGATCAGGAGGGTCAGAGCTTCGGCTTTTTATTCGGGTTTTAATAGTGTTACGTGGAAAACAGGATGAATTTTAAGTGACTCAGGAAGTTCCAACTCGTAAGCCACTTCATTGATTTTCCTCTTCACAGGAAATGGGCCTATGAATTTAGGACCCAGCTTTTTCGAAGGGCATGCCATTTTCAGGTTCAGTGTAGACAACCAAACTAGATTACCGGGTGCCAGTAACAGTTCTCCAAGTTTCTTTTTATCAAAAACTTCTTTATTGTGTTCTTGTGTCCTGGCCATAGTTTCTTGCAAGAGCTGATTGTTAAGAGAAAAAAAATTAATTGTTTCATGAACTGCTGGTACAGGACATTCTGGGATGGAGCTGGGCAGGAATGATGGATGGAAGCCATAATTGGCAAAAAATGGGGTTTGTTTTGTAGCAGAGTGTGTAGAATTGTTGTAGGCGAATTCAGCCAGCGGAAGCAAAGAGATCCAGTCATCTTGAGTAAATGAAGAAAAGCAGTGGAGGTATTGTTCGATGGTTTGGTTGGTCCTCTCTGTTTGCCCATTTGTCTGGGGGTGATAAGCGGAAGAGAAAGATAGCTTGATCTTCAAAGCTTTGCATAAGGACCTCCAGAATCGGGAAGTAAATTGTACCCCCCGATCTGAGACAATGTTGGCCGGTACTCCATGGAGTCTGATAATTTCTCTGATGAATACCTGTGCAGTCTCAGAAGCAGAGGGAGTGCCTTTCATAGGGATAAAGTGTGCCATTTTTGACAACCGGTCTACCACCACAAAGATGGTGGTATGGTCCTCTGCTGGGGGTAACTCTACAATGAAGTCTATGGATAACATCTTCCAGGGTCTATCCAAAACAGGCAGTGGTCTCAATAATCCCCAGGCCTTGGCTCTACTGCTCTTGTTCCTAATGCAAGTGACACAGGATTCCACAAACTTCTTGCAGTCTCTGCCTACCTGAGGCCACCAGAAGGTACGTTGTACCAAATCGGTGGTTTTAGTTATGCCAAAATGTCCAGCTAGTGCGTGATCGTGACAGAGTTCTAATATAGGGACTCGTACGCTTTCAGGTGCAAAAATCTTGTCCCTGTACCAGAACAACCCGTCTTTTGCTCGTTGTTCCGATTTAGCGGGGGGCGTCCACCCCAGAGTAACCTGTTTGATCTGGGAGAGCAAATCTTCCTGCAGCAGAAGAAAATTCCCTGGAGAAAGAATAGTATCGGGGGAAGTAATTTCTTTGGATTTGTGAAACATTCTGGACAGGGCGTCAGGTTTTGTATTCTTAGAGCCTAGCCGGTAAGTAACATGAAAAGAGAACCTGGAGAAAAACAACACCCATCTGGCTTGCCGTGGCTTCAACCTCTTTGCCGACCTCAAGTACTCTAAGTTCTTATGATCAGTGAAGATCAAGATTGGGTGAGTTGCTCCTTCAAGTAAGTATCGCCATTCTTCAAGTGCCGATTTGATTGCCAGCAGTTCCCGATCCCCCACATCGTAATTCCTTTCGGCAGCCGAAAGTTTGCGGGAGAAGGCTACCGGGTGGAGCAGTGCCTTGGTTCCTTGGCGTTGGGAGAGTACTGCTCCAACAGCGATCTCAGAAGCATCTACCTCAAGTACAAATGGCAGGGCGGAATCAGGGTGTTTTAGAAAGGAGGCAGATGTTAACAATTCTATGAGAGATTCAAAGGCAACTTGAGCTTCTGGGGTCCAATGGAAGCAAACCCCCAGTTTGGTTAATTGGGTAATAGGGGCAATGATGGCAGAAAACCCCTTAATGAATTTCCGGTAGAAATTAGCGAATCCAACGAAACGTTGGATTCCTTTTTTGTCAACAGGAACTGGCCAGTCAAGTATTGCAGCGATCTTCTGCGGATCCATCTTGATACCTTCTATGGAGATGATTAATCCCAGGAATGGTATACTCTCTTGTTCGAATTCACATTTTTCTGACTTCGCGTACAGGCCATGCTGTCGAAGTCGTGTCAAAACACACCTGACGTGTCTGCGATGAGCATCTAGGGAGGAAGAAAAGATTAGAATATCGTCTAAGTAGACGATGACAAACAGATCTAAATAATCCCGGAAAACATCGTTAATAAAATACTGGAATGTGGCAGGAGCGTTACATAACCCGAAGGGCATTACTAGGTACTCAAAGTGCCCAAAACGGGTGCGGAACGCCGTTTTCCACTCATCTTCTTCCCTGATGCGGACCAAGTTATAGGCTCCTCGAAGATCAAGTTTAGTAAAGATAGTAGCTGTTCCCAGTCTCTGGAATAACTCGGGGACCAAGGGAAGGGGGTGCCTGTTCTTGACGGTAATTTTATTTAGCTCACGGTAGTCTATGCAAGGCCGAAGTGTGTGATCCTTCTTCTCTACAAAAAAGATACACGCAACTGCCGGAGAAGTGGATGGACGAATGAAACCCTTCTTTAAGTTTTCATCAATATAGTCCTTAAGGGCCACCTGTTCTAACTCGGTTAACGGGAAGATTCTTCCGAAGGGAATTTCGGCCCCTGGAAGGAGCTCGATAGGGCAATCATAAGCCCGATGGGGAGGTAGAGTTTCTGCTCCTTTCTTGCTGAACACGTCAATGAAGTCATGGTAGGCTTTCGGGGCAGTTTGGCATAGCTCAGCTTCAGTGTCCAGACATAGCAAAGGAAAGGGCCCATGGGGGTCCTTTGAGGCACAGAATTGCTGGCAATAAGGAGAGGAAAAGGTGACCTCCCCTGTGGCCCAGTTGACACCAGGATTGTGGGCTTGAAGCCAAGGCATTCCAGGAATTACAGGAAACAGAGGTGAGGAGATAATGTCCATACGAAGCAGTTCATGCTGGGCACCGGCAATGGTGACTGGCAAAGGGGAAGTCTCTTGGATAACCGGCCCAGATTTAATAGTGGACCCATCAGCCAGGTGAATGGACAGTCTTTGGGTCCTAGGAAGCAGAGGAATCTGATGTCTTGTTGCAAAAGAGGAGTCCATAAAGCAGCTGCAGGCTCCTGAATCAATAATGGCGGGCACTGACAGAGTCTTTCCTGGAAGCTGCAAAGAGATAGAGAGGGCAAGATGAGAAGAAGTCTGGATTCCAGTAAGCACATGTTCAGGAGATTTTCGGAAACACTTACGAAGTTTAGTAGGGCAATTCTTGACATAGTAACCGGGTTCCCCGCAGTAGAGACATAGATTTTTTGCCCGAGCGACGTTGGCGCTCTTCCATAGTAAGAGAAGGGCGAAGCACCCCCAACTGCATGGGTTCCGAAGTGTCCGTTGTAGAAGTGGACTGAGAGGTAGGGGCCGGATGCAGGTGACTGGGCACTCTAGGTAACATCCAGGTTGGTCGGGAAAATCCAGTTGCTTTTTCCGACCTACGTTCCCTCAGCCGCCGGTCAATCTGTATGGCAAGATTGATTAATATGTCTAGAGTCTGGGGTACACCAACTCGGGCTAGCTCGTCCTTCAAGGGGTCAGACAGTCCCATGCGAAACTGGTAACGGAGCGCAGCGTCATTCCAGTCAGTGTCTGCGCTCCACCGCCGAAATTCAGCCACATAATCTTCCGCCGCCCGGCGCCCTTGCTGAAGGGCGTGCAGTGCGGCTTCGGTCGTTGCAGAAAGCTGAGGGTCTTCATACAGTTGAGCCATGGTATTAAAGAAGGTGGTAAGGTTGGTCAACACATCGGCTTTCTGTTCCAGGAGGCGATGGGCCCAGGTTTGAGGTTCACCCGAAAGTAAAGAGACGACTAAGCCCACCTTGGTGGCTTCCAAGGAGAAGGTACGTGGCTGGAGGGCGAAGTACAGTTCACAGGAATTGCGAAACGCCCTGAATTTGCTACGTTCCCCAGCAAATTTTTCGGGTGTGGGGACACGTGGTTCGGGCGGAAGCATCACCACCGTAGGAGAGGATGCGGTGCCTGTAGAAGAGGTAGAGGCTTGAGGAGTTCCTTGAATTCCAGTGGGAGAAGACAGTACTTGGACCCGTTCCTCCAACCGGGTGTATCCTTCCTGAAGGCTTTTGACAGCCTGGGTCAGGCCTGCTAAGTGCAAACAAAGTTCCTGCATAGGAGAGGTTCCCTGCTCGGGCTCAGACATGGCGGTTTGCTACTGTTATGTACCTAAAGGGTGAGCCCGAATTGCAGAGGATGGCCTCTCCCACGCCTCCGACTCGAGAGCCCCTGATAGTGGTGACAGGGGTGCAGGAGTGCGGAGAGTATGAGTGCCTGGCAGGATCAACAGCAGAAGGATCAGATGGCCAGCACAGCTGACGGGATGGATCAGTAGACAGGAACTGCAGACTGGACAACTCAGCAGACAGGACAGCAGACTGGATGGATCAGGCAGACAGGTGAGCAGCCTGGATGGCTCAGCAGACAGGCCCAGCAGACTGGATGATCAGCAGACAGGTGAACAGCCGGGATGGCTCAGCAGACAGGCCCAGCAGACTGGATGATCAGCAGACAGGTGAACAGCCTGGATGGCTCAGCAGACAGGCCCAGCAGACTGGATGATCAGCAGACAGGTGAACAGCCTGGATGGCTCAGCAGACAGGCTCAGCAGACTGGATGGGAGTCCAGGATCGTCAGACAGGCCGGGTCCGTAAGTAGGCTGGCAGCAGAGGTACAAAAGGAGCAGGCAGAGGGATCGTCAAACAAGCTAGGGATCAGGTACAGGCAGATAACAGGAATAGTCTCAAAGCAAGCCGGGTCAAAACAGGAGCAGATATCAGGTTTTCAGGGAACACATACACGGAGCTGCAGAGCAAACAGCAATGATGCAAGTGCCAGACAGGTTTAAATAACCTGCCAGACACTAACGAGTGCATGTGCGCGTGCGCATAGACGCCCGCAATCGTGCACCGATGGGTCTAATCTGCCTGTTACTGGCAGGATCTTCATGACAGTTAGTTATTATTTCGGATTTTCGAATTTTCGGGTTTTGGAATTTTCTGATTTTCTAATTCCTTATTTTCGCATTTCCGAAATTTCCAATTTTTCAGAATTATCGAAATAATGAATACCGCATCTAAACAAATGGAACATAACAACATTTTTCCACATTTTCGAATTTCGGAATTTTGTCATAAAGAATGACCCGAAAAAGGAAGAAAAAACAAAACAAAAGAAACAAACTAATTTTTCGGCAGTGCACATGTTTAGTCGTTATCATGTTGGAATACTGCCCTGCGGCCCAATCTCTGAAGGGAGGGGATAATGCTCTGCTTTAGTATGTCACAGTACATGTTGGCATTCATGGTTCCCTCAATGAACTGTAGCTCCGCAGTGCCGGCAGCACTCATGCAGCCCCAGACCATGACACTTCCTGTCAGGTCTGCCAGGAGACTCTAACCGTCCCTCCGGATTCCTGACTGGTAGTCTTCTTATCCCAGTATCAGGTGGAAGGGTGGTTGAGATCCTGCAGCCAGAAATATGGGACCACAATAGGAAGGGCAGACAGGCTATATCAAGGAACACCAAACAGCAACTCACAGTTAGTAGAGAGTGAAGTCAGAAAACCAAGGCAGCAGTCCACGTAGTATACCAGGAAGAGGTGTCAGGAACAGGCAGAGTTAGCAACCACGATCAGCATAAATCCAAAGGAGTAGTCCAAAAGGCAAGGTCGGCATGAACATCACGAGCAGGCACCCAAGTCTTTTCTGCAATGGAGTAGCCCTTCCGGTCCACTAGATACTGCAATTGTCTACCCCTACGTTGGGAATTCAGAATTTTACTAACTTTTTATTCCTGATGGTCATCCACCGAGACCAGAGAAGGACGTCTAGAGGGTAGAGAGAACCTATTCTTAACAAAGGGTTTAAGCAAGGATACGTGAAATGTATTGGGGATATGAAGGTGAGGGGACAAGCAAAGTTTATAAGCCACTGGATTGACTTGCTGAAGAATGCAAAAAGGTCCTATAAATCTAGGACCTAACTTGGGACTATTCTGGCCTAGTGATCAACTGGACCAAGTCGTCTCTTATGCTGTTGGATAGGACACTGGATCCACTTGATGGGGCCCTAATGGACATTCCTGTATCCTCGGAATTTAGATATCTGGGGATACAGGCTACATCACGTCCCCTGGACTATTTATCCCTGAATCTGTCCCCGCTGTGCCGTGACCGGATCAAGGTGTGGTCTAGAGTAGGTAGGATAAACCTGATCAAAATGATCTTAATGCCACAAATCCTCTACATACTCCACATTTCTCCGATAATCGTCCCTTTAAAGCAGTTTTGCATTATTAACTCACTCTTCCAGTCTCTCATTTGGCTCCACTCCACAGCCAGGGTGAAACTAGAACAGTTACAGCGACCCAAGGAGGGGGGGGATTGGCTCTTCCAAACCCTTGGCTCTACTATCTGGCCTCACAGCTACAGCATATAGCCAGTCCAAAATGTGGAGGGATACACCAGGTTTAGCCCCATATGGGGGAATGGGAGATACGTAGAGCTGAAGAAATTACAATACGGAGCAAAATGGAAACATTATGGGATTACTCACATACAGCAAATAATTAGGAATGGCAGGATGCGCCCTTTTAATGCACTCCAGATGGAATTTTCACTCCCCGTATCTATGCAATTTTATTACTTTCAACTCCAAGACGCGGTAAAGACCCAATTGGGAGTTACCGAGTGGGTACAGGACCCCACGCCAATTTTTAACTATATGTGGGAGGTGACCTTGTATAAGGGTTTTAATCTCCTGCAGCTACTCTATGCTACTTAACAAAACTCTCCCGGACAATACCACTAAGGTGATCTCCAGATGGGAAAGAGATGTGGGAACATTTGAGGAGGACCAGTGGGCTGAAGCTCTGGCGGCGGTTGCCTTGTGTTCATTGAATGTGGCCCAGAGGTTGTCCCAATTATATGTGCTGCTGTGGTGCATTACACACTGGCTAGACTGGTGAGCATGGGAGTAAGGGAGGATCCAGTCTGTTCAAGATGCATGAGAGATCACGGTGACCTGATCCACATGCTGTGGAGATGCCCCAAATTGCACATTTATTGGAGGGAGGTGGTAAAGACTCTTAACCGTGTCTTTCAGTGCCAGTTAATAGAACACCCCAAACTGTGTATGTTGGGAATTCTAGATGAAATCCCGGGTGAGGAATCTTATAGACTAGCCATAACTAGGGCTCTTTTCCAGGCGAGATTGTTAATTCTGAGACACTGGAAGTTGACAGAACCACCTACTGTAAAAGAATGAGTGGCACAAATGGGTAACACTATCAGATTGGAAAAATACATCTATCAACACAGAGGTAGCACAAAAAAGTTTGAAAAAATATGGGATCCATGGTTGGCTATTCTGGGGTTAGCTCCTGTAGACCTGATTATAGACCGTCTACTAGTTTAATTAAAAGAAGACAGAGGGGGAGAGGCTGACCTCAACCACCGAGGGTCTTTGATTTGACTGGTTTAATATTTATCCGAGTGTATGCAATACTTGTGAAATTTATGTGAATCTACTACATTTATGTGCTGATGATGCTGTACGTAGATGGCAAGGTGTCTCATTGTGTTATGTGATGGTATGGATCTCTGTGCTGTTTCCATGTTACTGAATAAAGTTTAGTTGGATTTAAAAAAGATTAGGGGTGGTATCCTGAAAACAGGGAATTCTTGATTCCCAGATGTTTGCAAACGGCCCTCCAAAATGAGGATATGAATTGAGGGCCTCTGTCGCTAACAATATCGACAGGAATGCTATGTAAACGGATGACATTTTCAAGGAAGGATAGAGCCAAGCTGGGGCAGAAGGTAATGCGGGCATAGGAATGAACTGGGCTAACTTAGAAAATCGGTCAACTACAACCCAAATGATGGTATTTCCACAAGATAAGGGTAATTCCACGATAAAATCCATGCTAATATTAGTCCAGGGAGCACGAGGAACAGGTAACCATTGTAGTAGACCTTGTGGAACAGATCGATGCATTTTGATGGCCACACAAACCGAACAAGCCCTAACGAAGGCTATAAAATCCCTCTTTAGAGTAGGCCACCAGACCTACTGACGTAACATGACGGCGATTCGCGCAGCTGAGCCATGTTGCCGCAGTACAACTGTGGCGACTGGTCGGCAAGCGGGTAATCTCCGAATACGGAAAGGCTTTTTCACAGTAAGGGCTGTGAAAATATTCAATAAACTCCCTCAAGGGCTGTTTCTGGCTAGCTTAGTACATTGTTTTAAAAAAGGCCTGGATTCTTTCCTAAATAGACATAATATACAGTCAGGTCCATAAATATTGGGACATTGACACAATTCTAATCTTTTTGGCTCTATACACCACCACAATGGATTTGAAATGAAACGAACACGATGTGCTTTAACTGCATACTTTCAGCTTTAATTTGAGGGTATTTACATCCAAATCAGGTGAACGGTGTAGGAATTACAACAGTTTGTATATGTGCCTCCCACTTTTTAAGGGACCAAAAGTAATGGGACAGATTAACAATCATCCATCAAACTTTCACTTTTTAATACTTGGTTGCAAATCCTTTGCAGTCAATTACAGCCTGAAGTCTGGAACGCATAGACATCACCAGACACTGGGTTTCATCCCTGGTGATGCTCTGCCAGGCCTCTACTTCAACTGTCTTCAGTTCCTGCTTGTTCTTGGGGCATTTTCCCTTCAGTTTTGTCTTCAGCAAGTGAAATGCATGCTCAATCGGATTCAGGTCAGGTGATTGACTTGGCCATTGCATAACATTCCACTTCTTTCCCTTAAAAAAACTCTTTGGTTGCTTTCGCAGTATGCTTCGGGTCATTGTCCATCTGCACTGTGCAGCGCCGTCCAATGAGTTCTGAAGCATTTTGCTGAATATGAGCAGATAATATTGCCCGAAACACTTCAAAATTCATCCTGCTGCTTTTGTCAGCAGTCACATCATCAATAAATACAAGAGAACCAGTTCCATTGGCAGCCATACATGCCTACGCCATGACACTACCACCACCATGCTTCACTGATGAGGTGGTATGCTTTGGATTATGAGCAGTTCCTTTCCTTCTCCATACTCTTCTCTTCCCATCACTCTGGTACAAGTTGATCTTGGTCTCATCTGTCCATAGGATTTTGTTCCAGAACTGTGAAGGCTTTTTTTAGATGTTGTTTGGCAAACTCTAATCTGGCCTTCCTGTTTTTGAGGCTCACCAATGGTTTACATCTTGTGGTGAACCCTCTGTATTCACTCTGGTGAAGTCTTCTCTTGATTGTTGACTTTGACACACATACACCTACCAACTGGAGAGTGTTCTTGATCTGGCCAACTGTTGTGAAGGGTGTTTTCTTCACCAGGGAAAGAATTCTTCGGTCATCCACCACAGTTGCTTTCCATGGTTTTCCGGGTCTTTTGGTGTTGCTGAGCTCACCGGTGCGTTCTTTCTTTTTAAGGATATTAAAAAACAGTTGACCTGATTGGGCCCCACAGTTACCATAACCATGTCTCCATCCCTATATAAGCATAAAAAAGCAAAAGAGAGGGGTAGTGGGACTTTAAATGAGGCATGGGTATGTCTTTGAGATGGTCTAGGATACCTTAAATTATATTAACTATCACCACCCCATAAGGGGCTTTTTAGCTGTATAGCCATAGAGAATTGCTGATCAAGAAAATGCATAGACATCAATTCATGAGTAATAATAATAATATATAATGCATCATAATATACAATACATAAATCATGCACATTGAGGCATAATAAAAATAGTAGTCATGTTGATAAAAACGTTGTTTATAAACGCTGTTTATAAGATATTGACATAATTGATACAGGCAATAGAATGGATATACAAAAAAGGTGAACAAGGTATTCCGGATAACAATGTTAGTAAAATTGGTATGCGATAGAATTCATAGATGAAACAAACTTGAAATGGCAACCCTGAGTGTAGACTCTACGCGTTTCATGGCGTTTAAAGCCAATCATCAGGAGTGGGATGCATCAAGAGATGACTAGAATAAATAAATAAAAAGGTAAATAGATCATTGGAGTCTAGATTTAAATCATGCTTTCAAAGGGCAAAGCAGGTATTATAGAATATATATAAATGCACATTACCTTTTGGCAACAACCCAGTACATAACCCAACAGTCCAATTATGGAATAGTGAAGGTGGCCCTGAGAGAGCTGTCTCCCCCGGGGTTGAGGCCAAGGACACACAAGGCTGACCCCCAAACCGAGGATCTCCATGGGAGCTGGAGAATCGAAGAGGGGGTGGAGAGGAACAACAGCCAAGGAGAGAGCCAGACAGCTAAAACACACTTCCCAGGTAGGAGGCATACAGGTATGGGCCACAGATGAAGTTCTGTAATAAATAAAAAGAAAAAGTATATATATAAAAATAATAAAATAAAGATAGTGAGGAAAAAATGTATAACAAAGAGGTGGGGATGAGTGTGTGAGAAAGAGAAAAATGTCTTTTTATGGATGTTCCAAACAGTTGATTTGGCCACACTTAATGTTTTTGCTATCTCTCTGATGGGTTTGTTTTGTTTTTTCAGCCTAATGATGGCTTGCTTCACTGATAGTGACAGCTCTTTGGATCTCATATTGAGAGTTGACAGCAACAGATTCCAAATGCAAATAGCACACTTGAAATGAACTCTGGACCTTTTATCTGCTCCTTATAAATGGGATAATGAGGGAATAACACACACCTGGCCATGGAGCAGCTGAGCAGCCAATTTTCCCATTACTTTTGGTCCCTTAAAAAGTGGGAGGCACATATACAAACTGTTGTAATTCCTACACCGTTCACCTGATTTGGATGTAAATACCCTTAAATTAAAGCTGAAAGTCTGCAGTTAAACAAATCTTGTTTGTTTCATTATAAATCCATTGTGGTGGTGTATAGAGCCAAAAAGATTAGAATTGTGTCGATGTCCCAACATTTATGGACCTGACTGTAACTGGATATACATTTTTAAAGGTTAAGTTAATCTAGGGAATATCCAATTGCCTCTTGGGAGATCAGGAAGGAATTTTTTCCCCTATTGGAGAAAATTGGATCATGCTTTATTTGGCTTTTTTGCCTTCCCCTGGATCAGTTGTGGGTATAGGATTGTGTATATAGGATTGTATACATTTTTGTTTAACTTCTATTGGTTGAACCAGGTGGACTTGTGTCTTTTTTCAACCAGACTAACTATGTAACATTTGGGCTGAATTACTGAAAAACGTAAGAATGTTCACACAACAAATTCATGTGCAGATAAAATAGGTGAATATGGATTTTCTTTTCAAATTAATTGGATAATTGAAGTGAATCTTCACTTCTCCATTGTAATGTTTGTTAATCACGTTTGAAATTCGGAGTCGCGTGAACTGTTCACTGTCTATATCCTGTACTGTTCTTGATCTGTACCTATAATAACCTGTCATGCCGAGCATAATGCATGAAGAAGTGCTGAGACTATATTTCTGAGCACTCTTCCCTCTATCAGACCCAATATTTAAATAAAGAGATGCGTGTGCAAGAAGCGACACTGTCTGCAATATTAAGCAAAAAGTGGATGGAACCAGATGCATTTAAAAAGGACTGGGCATTGGCAATTCCTGATAAATGAGTGGTGAGATCTCTTTTTCAGGTTTTTATCTCTATTTGTAACAACTGTTAGTCTTGAAGAAATGTTCTTGAATTTCATGTTGTGTCCAATGGACAGCAAGAGTAAATCCCTCTATTAGTACACAGATGGCAAAAATTAGACGATAAAGGTTTCATTAACTTTCAAAAAACAAACATTTTAGGTTTGTACTATATTTAAACTACAAGATATAGCTGTATTTATGAAAATATCATTAACACATTTTGAGACTGCTGAACTATGACATATCTATTCTAAAATTTGATCTGTAACAAATAACAAAAAACTGTACCTTCACAAACTGTTTCATTTAAACAGAAGAAGACTGGCCAAGTGATGAAGAGGAACAACCACTTCATACATCAAAAACAAATGAGGGACAAAAGCCTGGCAGAAAAAAGAAACCCAAAAAAAACCCAGATAAAATCAAAACAATTAATCCAAACAAAAATAAAAGAACTAGAAAACCAACAGGAAAGGACCAAGGACTAGATGAAGACTCATCACTGGATCCAAGAAAACTAAAAAATAAGCGCAGGACAACTGGTAAGCCACAAACGCCTGGTAGAGAAAAGCCCCATGACACAAATCAAGAATCAAATAGACACAAAAAAACAGATCCAAACAAAACACATAATAGTAGAAAGCCAAAAGGAAAATACTACAGGCCAGATGAAGACTCTCCAAATAATGAAGAGGAGCCAGATGATCCAAGCAAACCATATAATGGGCGAAGACCAATTGGAAAACCCAAAAAAACTGGATCTAAGAAGCCAAACAGAAAGGGCCAAAGACAAGATAGTGATGAAGAGGAGGACCCACTAAATCCAAATAAGTCAAATAATAGGCGAAGGCCAATTAGACAACCTCAAAAACCTGGCTATAGAAATCCATTAAAAAAGTATCAAAAACCATATGAAGAATCAACAAGTGATGAAGAGGAGGACTCACTGGATACAGAAAAACCATATGATGGGCAAAGACAAACTAGAAAACCTGGTTCTAGAAAGCAAACTGGACAGGAAAAATCACAAGGTGAAGACTCCCCAAATGCTGAAAAAGAAGATCCACTGGATCCAAGCAAACCAAATGACGGGGGAATTACAATAAGAAAACCCCCAACAACTGGAACTAAAAAGCCAACTGGAAAAGACAAAAGTTCAGAAGAAGAATCATCAAGAGTAGAAGAAGGGGACCCACAGGATCCAAACAAACCAAATGATGGGCGAAAGCCAATAAGAAAACTCGAAAAACCTGGTACAAAACTACCACACGATCCAAATCAACCCTCAGATGGACGCAAACCAACTGACCCAGACAAAAAACCTGGCACTAGACATCCAACAGGAAAAGACAAAAGACCTGATGATGAATCACCAAGTGATGAAGAGGAGGACCCACTGGATCCAAACAAGCCAATTGATGGAGGAAGGCCAATTAGAATACCTGAAAAACCTGGTACAAAACTACAACATGATCCAAATCAACCCTCAGATGGACAAGAACCTACTGATACAGACAAAATTCCTGGCATTAGACATCCAACCGGAAAAGACAAAAGACCTGATGAAGAATCACCAATTAATGAAGAGGAGGAGCCACTAGATCCAAACAAACCAAATGATGGAGGAAAGCCAATAAGAAAACCCAAAAAACCTGAAACTAAATTGCCAACCAATACAGACCAAAAACCAGGTGAAGAATCACCAATTGATGAAAAGGAGGACCCAAAGGATTCAAACAGACCAAATGATGGACGAAGACCAATTATAAAACCCGAAAAACCTGGTACAAAACTACCAAGTGATCCAAATCAACCCTCAGATGGACGCAAACCAACTGATCCTGACAAAAAACCTGGCACTAGACATACAACCGGAAAAGACAAAATACCTGATAATGAATCACCAATTGATAAGGAGGAAGACCCGCTGGATCTAAACAAACCAAATGATGGACAAAGGCCAATTAGAAATCCCGAGAAACCTGGTACAAAACTACCACGTGATCCAAATCAACCCTCAGATGGACGCGAACCTACAGATCCAGATGAAAAACCTGGCACTAGACATCCAACTGGAAAAGACAAAATACCCGATGAAGAATCACTAAGTGATGAAGAGAAGGACCCACTGGATCCAAACAAACCAAATGATGGACAAAGGCCAATTAGAAAACCCAAGAAACCAGGTACAAAACTACCACGTGATCCAAATCAACCCTCAGATGGACGCGAACCTACAGATCCAGATGAAAAACCTGGCACTAGACATCCAACTGGAAAAGAAAAAAGACCTGATGAAGAATCACCAAGTGATGAAAAGGAGGACCCACTGGATCCAAAGAAAACAAATGATGGACAAAGGCCAATTAGAAAACCCGAAAAACCTGGTACAAAAGTACCACACGCTCCAAATCAACCCTCAGATGGACGCGAACCTACTGATCCAGACGAAAAACCTGGCACTAGACATCCAACCAGAAAAGACAAAATACCTGATGGAGAATCACTAAGTGATGAAGAGGAGGACCCACTGGATCCAAACAAACCAAATGATGGACGAAGGCCAATTAGAAAACCCAAGAAACCTGGTACAAATCTACCACGTGATCCAAATCAACCCTCACATGGACAGGAAACAACGGATCCAGACAAAAAACCTGACATTAGACTTCCAACTGGAAAAGACAAAAGACCTGATGGAGAATCACTAAGTGATGAAAAGGAGGACCCACTGGATCGAAACAAACCAAATGATGGACGAAGGCCAATTAGAAAACCCGAAAAACCTGGTAAAAAACTACCACGTGATCCAAATCAACCCTCAGATGGACGCATACCAACTGATCCTGACAAAAATCCTGACACTAGACATCCAACCAGAAAAGACAAAAGACCTGATGAAGCATCACCAATTGATGAAGAGGAGGACCCACTGGATCCAAACAAACCAAATGATGGACGAAGGCCAATTAGAGAACCCGAAAAACCTGGTACAAAAGTACCACACGCTCGCGAACCTACTGATCCAGACGAAAAACCTGGCACTAGACATCCAACCAGAAAAGACAAAATACCTGATGGAGAATCACTAAGTGATGAAGAGGAGGACCCACTGGATCCAAACAAACCAAATGATGGACGAAGGCCAATTAGAAAACCCAAGAAACCTGGTACAAAACTACCACGTGATCCAAATCAACCCTCAGATGTACGCGAACCAACTGATCCAGACAAAAAACCTGACACTAGACATCCAACCGGAAAAGACAAAAGACCTGATGAAGAATCACCAAGTGATGAAAAGGAGGACCCACTGGATCCAAACAAACCAAATGATGGACGAAGGCCAATTAGAAAACTCGAAAAACCTAGTACAAAACTACCACGTGATCCAAATCAACCCTCAGATGGAAGCAAACCAACTGATCCTGACAAAAATCCTGACACTAGACATCCAACCGGAAAAGACAAAAGACTTGATGAAGAATCACCAATTGATGAAGAGGAGGACCCACTGGATCCAAACAAACCAAATGATGGCCGAAGGCCAATTAGAAAACCCAAGAAACCTGGTACAAAACTACCACGTGATCAAAATCAACCCTCAGATGTACGCGAACCAACCGATCCAGACAAAAAACCTGACACTAGACATCCAACCGGAAAAGACAAAAGACCTGACGAAGAATCAGCAAGTGATGAAAAGGAGGACCCACTGGATCGAAACAAACCAAATGATGGCCGAAGGCCAATTAGAAAACCCAAGAAACCTGGTACAAAACTATCACGTGATCAAAATCAACCCTCAGATGTACGCGAACCAACCAATCCAGACAAAAAACCTGACACTAGACATCCAACCGGAAAAGACAAAAGACCTGACGAAGAATCAGCAAGTGATGAAAAGGAGGACCCACTGGATCCAAACAAACCAAATGATGGACGAAGGCCAATTAGAAAACACGAAAAACCTGGTACAAAACTACCACGTGATCCAAATCAACCCTCAGATGGAAGCAAACCAACTGATCCTGACAAAAATCCTGACACTAGACATCCAACCGGAAAAGACAAAAGACCTGATGAAGAATCACCAATTGATGAAGAGGAGGACCCACTGGATCCAAACAAACCAAATGATGGACGAAGGCCAATTAGAAAACCCGAAAAACCTGGTACAAAAGTACCACATGCTCCAAATCAACCCTCAGATGGACGCGAACCTACTGATCCAGACAAAAAACCTGGCACTGAACATCCAACCAGAAAAGACAAAATACCTGATGGAGAATCACTAAGTGATGAAGAGGAGGACCCACTGGATGCAAACAAACCAAATGATGGACGAAGGCCAATTAGAAAACCCAAGAAACCTGGTACAAAACTACCACATGATCCAAATCAACCCTCAGATGGACGCAAACCTACTGATCCAGACGAAAAACCTGGCACTGAACATCCAACCAGAAAAGACAAAATACCTGATGGAGAATCACTAAGTGATGAAGAGGAGGACCCACTGGATCCAAACAAACCAAATGATGGACGAAGGCCAATTAGAAAACCCAAGAAACCTGGTACAAAACTACCACGTGATCCAAATCAACCCTCAGATGGACAGGAAACAACTGATCCAGACAAAAAACCTGACACTAGATATCCAACCGGAAAAGACAAAAGACCTGATGAAGAATCACCAATTGAGGAAAAGGAGGACCCACTGGATCGAAACAAACCAAATGATGGACGAAGGCCAATAAGAAAACCCGAAAAATCTGGTGCAAAACTACCACGTGATCCAAATCAACCCTCAGATGGACGCGAACCTACTGATCCAGACGAAAAACATGGCACTAGACATCCAACCAGAAAAGACAAAATACCTGATGGAGAATCACTAAGTGATGAAGAGGAGGACCCACTAGATCCATACAAACCAAATGATAGACGAAGGCCAATTAGAAAACCCGAAAAACCTGGTACAAAAGTACCACACGCTCCAAATCAACCCTTAGATGGACGCGGACCTACTGACCCAGATGAAAAACCTGGCACTAAACATCCAACTGTAAAAGACAAAATACCTGATGAAGAATCACTAAGTGATGAAGAGAAGGACCCAATGGATCCAAACAAACCAAATGATGGACGAAGGCCAATTAGAAAACCCAAGAAACCTGGTACAAAACTACCACGTGATCCAAATCAACCCTCAGATGGACAGGAAACAACTGATCCAGACAAAAAACCTGACACTAGACATCCACCCGGAAAAGACAAAAGACCTGATGAAGAATCACCAAGTGATGAAAAGGAGGACCCACTGGATCAAAACAAACCAAATGATGGACGAAGGCCAATTAAAAAAACAGAAAAACCTGGTACAAAACTACCACGTGATCCAAATCATCCCTCAGATGGACGCAAACCAACTGATCCTGACAAAAATCCTGACACTAGACATCCAACCGGAAAAGACAAAAGACCTGATGAAGAATCACCAATTGATGAAGAGGAGGACCCACTGGATCCAAAAAAGCCAAATGATGGACAAAGGCCAATTAGAAAACCCGAAAAACCTGGTAAAAAAGTACCACACGCTCCAAATCAACCCTCAGATAGACGCGAACCTACTGATCCAGACGAAAAACCTGGCACTAGACATCTAACCAGAAAAGACAAAATACCTGATGGAGAATCACTAAGTGATGAAGAGGAGGACCCACTGGATCCAAAAAAACCAAATGATGGACGAAGGCCAATTAGAAAACCAAAGAAATCTGGTACAAAACTACCACGTGATCCAAATCAACCCTCAGATGGACACGAACCAACTGATCCAGACAAAAAAACAGACACTAAACATCCAACCGGAAAAGACAGAAGACCTGATGAAGAATCACCAATTGATGAAGAGGAGGACCCACTGGATCCAAATAAACAAAATGATGGACCAAGGCCAATTAGAAAACCCGAAAAACCTGGTACAAAACTGCCACGTGATCCAAATCAACCCTCAGATGGACTCAAACCAACTGATCCAGACAAAAAACCTGGCACTAGACATCCAAACGGAAAAGACAAAATACCTGATGATGAATCACCAATTGATGAAGAGGAGGACCCACTGGATCCAAACAAACCAAATGATGGACAAAGGCCAATTAGAAAACCAGAGAAACCTGGTACAAAACTACCACGTGATAAAAATCAACCCTCAGATGGAAGCGAACCTACTGATCCAGACGAAAAACCTGGCACTAGACATCCAACTGGAAAAGACAAAATACCTGATGAAGAATCACTAAGTGATGAAGAGAAGGACCCACTGGATCCAAACAAACCAAATGATGGACGAAGGCCAATTAGAAAACCAGAGAAACCTGCAACAAAACTACCACGTGATCCAAATCAACCCTCAGATGGACACGAGCCAACTAATCCAGACGAAAAACGTGACACTAGACATCCAACCAGAAAAGACAAAAGACCTGATGAAGAATCACCAAGTGATGAAGAGGAGGAGCCACTAGATCCAAACAATCCAAATGATGGGCGAAAAACAATAAGAAAACCCAAAAAACCTAAAACCAAAAAGCCAACTGATACAAACGAAAAACCAGATAAAGAATCACCAATTGATGAAAAGGAGGACCCACTGGATTCAAACAGTCCAAATGATGGACGAAAACCAATTAGAAAACCCAAAAAACCTGGTACAAGAGTACCACACGCTCCAAATCAACCCTCAGATGGACGCGAACCTACTGATCCAGATGAAAAACCTGGCACTAAACATCCAACTGGAAAAGACAAAATACCTGATGAAGAATCACTAAGTGATGAAGAGAAGGACCCACTGGATCCAAACAAACCAAATGATGGACGAAGGCCAATTAGAAAACCCAAGAAACCTGGTACAAAACTACCACGTGATCCAAATCAACCCTCAGATGGACAGGAAACAACTGATCCAGACAAAAAACCTGACACTAGACATCCAACCGGAAAAGACAAAAGACCTGATGAAGAATCACCAAGTGATGAAAAGGGGGGCCCACTGGATCGAAACAAACCAAATGATGGACGAAGGCCAATTAAAAATCCAGAAAAACCTGGTACAAAACTACCACGTGATCCAAATCATCCCTCAGATGGAAGCAAACCAACTGATCCTGACAAAAATCCTGACACTAGACATCCAACCGGAAAAGACAAAAGACCTGATGAAGAATCACCAATTGATGAAGAGGAGGACCCACTGGATCCAAACAAACCAAATGATGGACAAAGGCCAATTAGAAAACCCGAAAAACCTGGTACAAAAGTACCACACGCTGCAAATCAACCCTCAGATGGACGCGAACCTACGGATCCAGACGAAAAACCTGGCACTAGACATCCAACCAGAAAAGACAAAATACCTGATGGAGAATCACTAAGTGATAAAGAGGAGGACCCACTGGATCCAAACAAACCAAATGATCGACGAAGGCCAATTAGAAAACCCAAGAAACCTGGTACAAAACTACCACGTGATCCAAATCAACCCTCAGATGGACACCAACCTACTGATCCAGACACAAAACCTGGCACTAGACATCCAACTGGAAAAGACAAAATACCTGATGAAGAATCACCAAGTGATGAAGAGAAGGACCCACTGGATCCAAACAAACCAAATGATGGACGAAGGTCAATTAGAAAACCAGAGAATCCTGGTACAAATCTACCACGTGATCCAAATCAACCCTCAGATGGACACGAACCAACTGATCCAGACGAAAAACCTGACACTAGACATCCATCCGGAAAAGACAAAAGACCTGATGAAGAATCACCAAGTGATGAAAAGGAGGACCCACTGGATCGAAACAAACCAACTGATGGACGAAGGACAATTAAAAAACCCGAAAAACCTGGTACAAAACTACCACTTGATCCAAATCAACCCTCAGATGGACGCAAACCAACTGATCCTGACAAAAAAACTGACACTAGACCTCCAACCGGAAAAGACAAAAGACCTGATGAAGAATCACCAAGTGATGAAGAGGAGGAGCCACTAGATCCAAACAATCCAAATGATGGGCGAAAAACAATAAGAAAACCCAAAAAACCTGAAACTAAAAAGCCAACCGATACAAACGAAAAACCAGATAAAGAATCACCAATTGATGAAAAGGAGGACCCACTGGATTCAAACAGTCCAAATGAGGGACGAAAACCAATTAGAAAACCCAAAAAACCTGGTACAAAAGTACCACACGCTCCAAATCAGCCCTCAGATGGACGCGAACCTACTGATCCAGATGAAAAACCTGGCACTAAACATCCAACTGGAAAAGACAAAATACCTGATGAAGAATCACTAAGTGATGAAGAGAAGGACCCACTGGATCCAAACAAACCAAATGATGGACGAAGGCCAATTATAAAACCCAAGAAACCTGGTAAAAAACTACCACGTGATCCAAATCAACCCTCAGATGGACAGGAAACAACTGATCCAGACAAAAAACCTGGCACTAGACATCCAACCGGAAAAGACAAAATACCTGATGATGAATCACCAATTGATGAAGAGGAGGACCCACTGGATCCAAACAAACCAAACGATGGACAAAGGCCAATTAGAAAACCAGAGAAACCTGGTACAAAACTACCACGTGATCCAAATCAACCCTCAGATGGACACGAACCAACTGATCCAGATGAAAATCCTGACACTAGACATCCAACCGGAAAAGACAAAAGACCTGATGAAGAATCACCAAGTGATGAAGAGGAGGAGCCACTAGATCCAAACAATCCAAATGATGGGCGAAAAACAATAAAAAAAACCAAAAAACCTGAAACTAAAAAGCCAACCGATACAAACGAAAAACCTGATAAACAATCAACAATTGATGAAAAGGAGAACCCACTGGATTCAAACAGTCCAAATGATGGACGAAAACCAATTAGAAAACCCAAAAAACCTGGTACAAAAGTACCACACGCTCCAAATCAACCCTCAGATGGACGCGAACCTACTGATCCAGGTGAAAAACCTGGCACTAGACATCCATCTGGAAAAGACAAAATACCTGATGATGAATCACCAATTGATGAAGAGGAGGACCCACTGGATCCAAACAAACCAAATGATGGACAAAGGCCAATTAGAAAACCTGAGAAACCTGGTACAAAACTACCACGTGATCCAAATCAACCCTCAGATGGAAGCGAACCTACTGATCCAGACGAAAAACCTGGCACTAGACATCCAACTGGAAAAGACAAAATACCTGATGAAGAATCACTAAGTGATGAAGAGAAGGACCCACTGGATCCAAACAAACCAAATGATGGACAAAGGCCAATTAGAAAACCTAACAAACCTGGTACAAAACTACCACGTGATCCAAATCAACCCTCAGATGAACAAGAACCAACTGATCCAGACGAAAAACCTGACACTAGACATCCAACCGGAAAAGACAAAAGACCTGATGAAGAATCACCAAGTGATGAAAAGGAGGACCCACTGGATCAAAAAAAACCAAATGATGGACGAAGGCCAATTAGAAAACCCGAAAAACTTGGTAAAAAACTACCACGTGATCCAAATCAACCCTCAGATGGACTCAAACCAACTGATCCAGACAAAAAACCTGGCACTAGACATCCAACCGGAAAAGACAAAATACCTGATGATGAATCACCAATTGATGAAGAGGAAGGCCCAGTGGATCCAAACAAACCAAATGATGGACAAAGGCCAATTAGAAAACCAGAGAAACCTGGTACAAAACTACCACATGATCCAAATCAACCCTCAGATGGACACGAACCAACTGATCCAGACGAAAATCCTGACACTAGACATCCAACCAGAAAAGACAAAAGACCTGATGAAGAATCACCAAGTGATGAAGAGGAGGAGCCACTAGATCCAAACAATCCAAATGATGGGCGAAAAACAATAAGAAAACCCAAAAAACCTGAAACTAAAAAGCCAACCGATACAAACGAAAAACCAGATAAAGAATCACCATTTGATGAAAAGGAGAACCCGCTGGATTCAAACAGTCCAAATGATGGACGAAAACCAATTAGAAAACCCAAAAAACCTGGTACAAAAGTACCACACGCTCCAAATCAACCCTCAGATGGACGCAAACCTACTGATCCAGGTGAAAAACCTGACACTAGACATCCAACTGGAACAGACAAAATACATGATGAAGAATCACTAAGTGATGAAGAGAAGGACCCACTGGATACAAACAAACCAAATGATGGACAAAGGCCAATTAGAAAACCTAACAAACCTGGTACAAAACTACCACGTGATCCAAATCAACCCTCAGATGGACACGAACCAACTGATCCAGACGAAAAACCTGACACTAGACATCCAACCGGAAAAGACAAAAGACCTGATGAAGAATCACCAAGTGATGAAGAGGAGGAGCCACTAGATCCAAACAATCCAAATGATGGGCGAAAAACAATAAGAAAACCCAAAAAACCTGAAACTAAAAAGCCAACCGATACAAACGAAAAACCAGATAAAGAATCACCATTTGATGAAAAGGAGAACCCGCTGGATTCAAACAGTCCAAATGATGGACGAAAACCAATTAGAAAACCCAAAAAACCTGGTACAAAAGTACCACACGCTCCAAATCAACCCTCAGATGGACGCAAACCTACTGATCCAGGTGAAAAACCTGACACTAGACATCCAACTGGAACAGACAAAATACATGATGAAGAATCACTAAGTGATGAAGAGAAGGACCCACTGGATCCAAACAAACAAAATGATGGACAAAGGCCAATTAGAAAACCTAACAAACCTGGTACAAAACTACCACGTGATCCAAATCAACCCTCAGATGGACACGAACCAACTGATCCAGACGAAAAACCTGACACTAGACATCCAACCGGAAAAGACAAAAGACCTGATGAAGAATCACCAAGTGATGAAAAGGAGGACCCACTGGATCAAAACAAACCAAATAATGGACGAAGGCCAATTAGAAAACCCGAAAAACCTGGTAAAAAACTACCACGTGATCCAAATCAACACTCAGATGGACGCAAACCAACTGATCCTGACAAAAAACCTGACATTAGACATCCAACCGGAAAAGACAAAAGACCTGATGAAGAATCACCAATTGATAAAGAGGAGGACCCACTGGATCCAAATAAACCAAATGATGGACAAAGGCCAATTAGAAAACCCAAGAAACCTGGTACAAAACTACCACGTGATCCAAATCAACCCTCAGATGGACACGAACCAACTGATCCAGACAAAAAACCAGACACTAGACATCCAACCGGAAAAGACAGAAGACCTGATGATGAATCACCAATTGATGAAGAGGAGGACCCACTGGATCCAAACAAATCAAATGATGGACAAAGGCCAATTAGAAAACCAGAGAAACCTGGTACAAAACTACCACGTGATCCAAATCAACCCTCAGATGGAAGCGAACGTAGTGATCCAGACGAAAAACCTGGCACTAGACATCCAACTGGAAAAGACAAAATACCTGATGAAGAATCACTAAGTGATGAAGAGAAGGACCCACTGGATCCAAACAAACCAAATGATGGACGAAGGCCAATTAGAAAACAAGAGAAACCTGGTACAAAACTACCACGTGATCCAAATCAACCTTCAGATGGACACGAACCAACTGATCCAGACGAAAAACCTGACACTAGACATCCATCCGGAAAAGACAAAAGACCTGATGAAGAATCACCAAGTGATGAAAAGGAGGACCCACTGGATCGAAACAAACCAAATGATGGACGAAGGACAATTAAAAAACCCGAAAAACCTGGTACAAAACTACCACTTGATCCAAATCAACCCTCAGATGGACGCAAACCAACTGATCCTGACAAAAAAACTGACACTAGACCTCCAACCGGAAAAGACAAAAGACCTGATGAAGAATCACCAAGTGATGAAGAGGAGGAGCCACTAGATCCAAACAATCCAAATGATGGGCGAAAAACAATAAGAAAACCCAAAAAACCTGAAACTAAAAAGCCAACCGATACAAACGAAAAACCAGATAAAGAATCACCAATTGATGAAAAGGAGGACCCACTGGATTCAAACAGTCCAAATGAGGGACGAAAACCAATTAGAAAACCCAAAAAACCTGGTACAAAAGTACCACACGCTCCAAATCAGCCCTCAGATGGACGCGAACCTACTGATCCAGATGAAAAACCTGGCACTAAACATCCAACTGGAAAAGACAAAATACCTGATGAAGAATCACTAAGTGATGAAGAGAAGGACCCACTGGATCCAAACAAACCAAATGATGGACGAAGGCCAATTATAAAACCCAAGAAACCTGGTAAAAAACTACCACGTGATCCAAATCAACCCTCAGATGGACAGGAAACAACTGATCCAGACAAAAAACCTGGCACTAGATATCCAACCGGAAAAGACAAAATACCTGATGATGAATCACCAATTGATGAAGAGGAGGACCCACTGGATCCAAACAAACCAAACGATGGACAAAGGCCAATTAGAAAACCAGAGAAACCTGGTACAAAACTACCACGTGATCCAAATCAACCCTCAGATGGACACGAACCAACTGATCCAGACGAAAATCCTGACACTAGACATCCAACCGGAAAAGACAAAAGACCTGATGAAGAATCACCAAGTGATGAAGAGGAGGAGCCACTAGATCCAAACAATCCAAATGATGGGCGAAAAACAATAAAAAAACCCAAAAAACCTGAAACTAAAAAGCCAACCGATACAAACGAAAAACCTGATAAACAATCAACAATTGATGAAAAGGAGAACCCACTGGATTCAAACAGTCCAAATGATGGACGAAAACCAATTAGAAAACCAAAAAAACCTGGTACAAAAGTACCACACGCTCCAAATCAACCCTCAGATGGACGCGAACCTACTGATCCAGGTGAAAAACCTGGCACTAGACATCCATCTGGAAAAGACAAAATACCTGATGATGAATCACCAATTGATGAAGAGGAGGACCCACTGGATCCAAACAAACCAAATGATGGACAAAGGCCAATTAGAAAACCTGAGAAACCTGGTACAAAACTACCACGTGATCCAAATCAACCCTCAGATGGAAGCGAACCTACTGATCCAGACGAAAAACCTGGCACTAGACATCCAACTGGAAAAGACAAAATACCTGATGAAGAATCACTAAGTGATGAAGAGAAGGACCCACTGGATCCAAACAAACCAAATGATGGACAAAGGCCAATTAGAAAACCTAACAAACCTGGTACAAAACTACCACGTGATCCAAATCAACCCTCAGATGAACAAGAACCAACTGATCCAGACGAAAAACCTGACACTAGACATCCAACCGGAAAAGACAAAAGACCTGATGAAGAATCACCAAGTGATGAAAAGGAGGACCCACTGGATCAAAAAAAACCAAATGATGGACGAAGGCCAATTAGAAAACCCGAAAAACTTGGTAAAAAACTACCACGTGATCCAAATCAACCCTCAGATGGACTCAAACCAACTGATCCAGACAAAAAACCTGGCACTAGACATCCAACCGGAAAAGACAAAATACCTGATGATGAATCACCAATTGATGAAGAGGAAGGCCCAGTGGATCCAAACAAACCAAATGATGGACAAAGGCCAATTAGAAAACCAGAGAAACCTGGTACAAAACTACCACATGATCCAAATCAACCCTCAGATGGACACGAACCAACTGATCCAGACGAAAATCCTGACACTAGACATCCAACCAGAAAAGACAAAAGACCTGATGAAGAATCACCAAGTGATGAAGAGGAGGAGCCACTAGATCCAAACAATCCAAATGATGGGCGAAAAACAATAAGAAAACCCAAAAAACCTGAAACTAAAAAGCCAACCGATACAAACGAAAAACCAGATAAAGAATCACCATTTGATGAAAAGGAGAACCCGCTGGATTCAAACAGTCCAAATGATGGACGAAAACCAATTAGAAAACCCAAAAAACCTGGTACAAAAGTACCACACGCTCCAAATCAACCCTCAGATGGACGCAAACCTACTGATCCAGGTGAAAAACCTGACACTAGACATCCAACTGGAACAGACAAAATACATGATGAAGAATCACTAAGTGATGAAGAGAAGGACCCACTGGATACAAACAAACCAAATGATGGACAAAGGCCAATTAGAAAACCTAACAAACCTGGTACAAAACTACCACGTGATCCAAATCAACCCTCAGATGGACACGAACCAACTGATCCAGACGAAAAACCTGACACTAGACATCCAACCGGAAAAGACAAAAGACCTGATGAAGAATCACCAAGTGATGAAGAGGAGGAGCCACTAGATCCAAACAATCCAAATGATGGGCGAAAAACAATAAGAAAACCCAAAAAACCTGAAACTAAAAAGCCAACCGATACAAACGAAAAACCAGATAAAGAATCACCATTTGATGAAAAGGAGAACCCGCTGGATTCAAACAGTCCAAATGATGGACGAAAACCAATTAGAAAACCCAAAAAACCTGGTACAAAAGTACCACACGCTCCAAATCAACCCTCAGATGGACGCAAACCTACTGATCCAGGTGAAAAACCTGACACTAGACATCCAACTGGAACAGACAAAATACATGATGAAGAATCACTAAGTGATGAAGAGAAGGACCCACTGGATACAAACAAACCAAATGATGGACAAAGGCCAATTAGAAAACCTAACAAACCTGGTACAAAACTACCACGTGATCCAAATCAACCCTCAGATGGACACGAACCAACTGATCCAGACGAAAAACCTGACACTAGACATCCAACCGGAAAAGACAAAAGACCTGATGAAGAATCACAAAGTGATGAAAAGGAGGACCCACTGGATCAAAACAAACCAAATAATGGACGAAGGCCAATTAGAAAACCCGAAAAACCTGGTAAAAAACTACCACGTGATCCAAATCAACACTCAGATGGACGCAAACCAACTGATCCTGACAAAAAACCTGACATTAGACATCCAACCGGAAAAGACAAAAGACCTGATGAAGAATCACCAATTGATAAAGAGGAGGACCCACTGGATCCAAATAAACCAAATGATGGACAAAGGCCAATTAGAAAACCCAAGAAACCTGGTACAAAACTACCACGTGATCCAAATCAACCCTCAGATGGACACGAACCAACTGATCCAGACAAAAAACCAGACACTAGACATCCAACCGGAAAAGACAGAAGACCTGATGATGAATCACCAATTGATGAAGAGGAGGACCCACTGGATCCAAACAAATCAAATGATGGACAAAGGCCAATTAGAAAACCAGAGAAACCTGGTACAAAACTACCACGTGATCCAAATCAACCCTCAGATGGAAGCGAACGTAGTGATCCAGACGAAAAACCTGGCACTAGACATCCAACTGGAAAAGACAAAATACCTGATGAAGAATCACTAAGTGATGAAGAGAAGGACCCACTGGATCCAAACAAACCAAATGATGGACGAAGGCCAATTAGAAAACAAGAGAAACCTGGTACAAAACTGCCACGTGATCCAAATCAACCTTCAGATGGACACGAACCAACTGATCCAGAAGAAAAACCTGACACTAGACATCCAACCGGAAAAGACAAAAGACCTGATGAAGAATCACCAAGTGATGAAAAGGAGGACCCACTGGATCGAAACAAACCAAATGATGGACGAAGGCCAATTAGAAAACCCAAAAAACCTGGTACAAAACTACCACATGATCCAAATCAACCCTCAGATGGACAGGAAACAACTGATCCAGACAAAAAACCTGACACTAGACATCCAACCGGAAAAGACAAAAGACCTGATGAAGAATCACCAAGTGATGAAAAGGGGGGCCCACTGGATCGAAACAAACCAAATGATGGACGAAGGCCAATTAAAAATCCAGAAAAACCTGGTACAAAACTACCACGTGATCCAAATCAACCCTCAGATGGAAGCGAACCTACTGATCCAGACGAAAAACCTGGCACTAGACATCCAACTGGAAAAGACAAAATACCTGATGAAGAATCACTAAGTGATGAAGAGAAGGACCCACTGGATCCAAACAAACCAAATGATGGACAAAGGCCAATTAGAAAACCCGAAAAACCTGGTAAAAAAGTACCACACGCTCCAAATCAACCCTCGGATGGTAGCGAACCTACTGATCCAGACGAAAAACCTGGCACTAGACATCCAACCAGAAAAGACAAAATACCTGATGGAGAATCACTAAGTGATAAAGAGGAGGACCCACTGGATCCAAACAAACCAAATGATCGACGAAGGCCAATTAGAAAACCCAAGAAACCTGGTACAAAACTACCACGTGATCCAAATCAACCCTCAGATGGACACCAACCTACTGATCCAGACGAAAAACATGGCACTAGACATCCAACCGGAAAAGACAGAAAACCTGATGAAGAATCACCAATTGATGAAGAGGAGGACCCACTGGATCCAAATAAACCAAATGATGGACAAAGGCCAATTAGAAAATCCGAAAAACCTGGTACAAAACTACCACGTGATCCAAATCAACCCTCAGATGGACTCAAACCAACTGATCCAGACACAAAACCTGACACTAGACATCCAACCGGAAAAGACAAAATACCTGATGATGAATCAACAATTGATGAAGAGGAGGACCCACTGGATCCAAACAAACCAAATGATGGACAAAGGCCAATAAGAAAACCTGAAAAACCTGGTACAAAACTACCACGTGATCCAAATCAACCCTCAGATGGACTCAAACCAACTGATCCAGACAAAAAACCTGGCACTAGACATCCAACCGGAAAAGACAAAATACCTGATGATGAATCACCAATTGATGAAGAGGAGGACCCACTGGATCCAAACAAACCAAATGATGGACAAAGGCCAATTAGAAAACCAGAGAAACCTGGTACAAAACTACCACGTGATCCAAATCAACCCTCAGATGGACACGAACCAACTGATCCAGACGGAAATCCTGACACTAGACATCCAACCGGAAAAGACAAAAGACCTGATGAAGAATCACCAAGTGATGAAGAGGAGGAGCCACTAGATCCAAACAATCCAAATGATGGGCGAAAAACAATAAGAAAACCCAAAAAACCTGAAACTAAAAAGCCAACCGATACAAACGAAAAACCAGATAAAGAATCACCAATTGATGAAAAGGAGAACCCACTGGGTTCAAACAGTCCAAATGATGGACGAAAACCAATTAGAAAACCCAAAAAACCTGGTACAAAAGTACCACACGCTCCAAATCAACCCTCAGATGGACGCGAACCTACTGATCCAGGTGAAAAACCTGGCACTAGACATCCATCTGGAAAAGACAAAATACCTGATGATGAATCACCAAGTGATGAAGAGAAGGACCCACTGGATCCAAACAAACCAAATGATGGACAAAGGCCAATTAGAAAACCTGAGAATCCTGGTACAAAACTACCACGTGATCCAAATCAACCCTCAGATGGAAGCGAACCTACTGATCCAGACGAAAAACCTGGCACTAGACATCCAACTGGAAAAGACAAAATACCTGATGAAGAATCACCAAGTGATGAAGAGAAGGACCCACTGGATCCAAACAAACCAAATGATGGACAAAGGCCAATTAGAAAACCTAAGAAACCTGGTACAAAACTACCACGTGATCCAAATCAACCCTCAGATGGACACGAACCAACTGATCCAGACGAAAAACCTGACACTAGACATCCAACCGGAAAAGACAAAAGACCTGAGGAAGAATCACCAAGTGATAAAAAGGAGGACCCACTGGATCAAAACAAACCAAATGATGGACGAAAGCCAATTAGAAAACCCGAAAAACCTGGTAAAAAACTACCACGTGATCCAAATCAACCCTCAGATGGACATGAACCAACTGATCCAGACAAAAAACCAGACACTAGACATCCAACCGGAAAAGACAGAAGACCTGATGAAGAATCACCAAGTGATGAAGAGAAGGACCCACTGGATCCAAACAAACCAAATGAAGGACAAAGGCCAATTAGAAAACCTAAGAAACCTGGTACAAAACTACCACGTGATCCAAATCAACCCTCAGGTGGACACGAACCAACTGATCCAGACGAAAAACCTGACACTAGACATCCAACCGGAAAAGACAAAAGACCTGATGAAGAATCACCAAGTGATAAAAAGGAGGACCCACTGGATCAAAACAAACCAAATGATGGACGAAGGCCAATTAGAAAACCCGAAAAACCTGGTACAAAACGACCACGTGATCCAAATCAACCCTCAGATGGACTCAAACCAACTGATGCAGACAAAAAACCTGGCACTAGACATCCAACCGGAAAAGACAAAATACCTGATGATGAATCACCAATTAATGAAGAGGAGGACCCACTGGATCCAAACAAACCAAATGATGGACAAAGGCCAATTAGAAAACCAGAGAAACCTGGTACAAAACTACCACGTGATCCAAATCAACCCTCAGATGGAAGCGAACCTACTGATCCAGACGAAAAACCTGGCACTAGACATCCAACTGGAAAAGACAAAATACCTGATGAAGAATCACTAAGTGATGAAGAGAAGGACCCACTGGATCCAAGCAAACCAAATGATGGACGAAGGCCAATTAGAAAACAAGAGAAACCTGGTACAAAACTACCACGTGATCCAAATCAACCTTCAGATGGACGCAAACCAACTGATCCTGACAAAAAACCTGACTCTAGACCTCCAACCGGAAAAGACAAAAGACCTGATGAAGAATCACCAAGTGATGAAGAGGAGGAGCCACTAGATCCAAACAATCCAAATGATGGGGGAAAAACGATAAGAAAACCCAAAAAGCCTGAAACTAAAAAGCCAACCGATACAAACGAAAAACCAGATAAAGAATCACCAATTGATGAAAAGGAGGACCCACTGGATTCAAACAGTCCAAATGATGGACGAAAACCAATTAGAAAACCCAGAAAACCTGGCACAAAAGTACCACACGTTACAAATCAACTCTCAGATGGACGCAAACCTACGGATCCAGATGAAAAACCTGGCACTAGACATCCAACCAGAAAAGACAAATTACCTGATGGAGAATCACCAAGTGATGAAGAGGAGGACCCACTGGATCCAAACAAACCAAATGATGGACGAAGGCCAATAAGAAAACCTGAAAAACCTGGTACAAAACTACCACACGATCCAAATCAACCCTCAGATGGACGCAAACCAAGTCACCCAGACAAAAAACCTGGCACTGGACATCCAACCAGAAAAGACATAAGACCTGATGATGAATCACCAACTAATGAAAAAGAGGACCCACTGGATGAAAGCAAACCAAATGATGAACAAATGCCAATTAAAAAACCCAAAAAACCTGCTGCAAAACTACCACGTGATCAAAAACAACCCTCAGATGGACACGAACCAACTGATCCAGATAAAAAACCTGGCACTAGACATCCAACCGGAAAAGGCAAGAGACCCGATGAAGAATCACCAAGTGATGAAGAGGAGGAGCCACTAGATCCAAATAAACCAAATGATGGGCGAAAGCCAGGAAGAAAACCCAAAAAGCCTGTAACTAAAAAGCCAACTGGAAAAGACCAAAGACACGGTGAAGAATCACCAAGTGATGAAGAGGAAGACCCACTGGATCCAAACAAACCAAATGATGGACGAAGTCCAATTAGAAAACCCGAAAAGCCTGGAACTAAAAAAACAACTGGTAAAGACCAAAGACCAGATGAAGAGTTATCAAGTGATGAAGAGGAGGACCCACTGGATTCAAATAAACCAAATGATGGACAAAGTCCAATTAGAAAACCTGAAAAGCCTGGAACTAAAAAGCCAACCGGAAAAGATGAAAGACCCGATGTAAAATCACCAAATGATGAAGAGGAGGAGCCACTGGATCCAAACAAACCAAATGATGAGCGACAGCCAGTAATAAAAAACAAAAATCCTGGAACTAAAAAGCCAAACAGTAAAGAACAAAGACCAGGTGAAGAATCACCAAATGATGAAGAGGAGGAGCCACTGGATCCAAACAAACCAAATGATGGACGAAAGCAAATTAGAAAACCCAAAAAGCCTGGAACTAAAAAGCCAACCGGAAAAGACCAAAGACCAGGTGAAAAATCACAGAGTGATGAAGATAAGGACCCACTTGATCCAAACAAACCAAATGATGGACAAAGGCCAATTAGAAAACCTGAAAAGCCTGGGACTAAAAAGCCAGCCGAAAAAGATGAAAGACCCGATGTAAAATCACCAAGTGATGAAGAGGAGGAGCCACTGGATCCAAGCAAACCAATTGATGGGAGACAGCCAGTAAGAAAACCCGAAAAACCTATGCATAAAAAGCCAACCGGAAAAGGCAAAAGACCTAATGAAGAATCACCAAGTGATGAAGAGGAGGAGCCACTAGATCCAAATAAACCAAATGATGGCCGAAAGCCTGGAAGAAGACCCGAAAAACCTGTAACTAAAAAGCCAACCAGTAAAGACCAAAAGCCAAGTGAAGAATCACCAAGTGATGAAAAGGAGGATCCACAAGATCCAAACATACCAAATGATGGACAACAGCCAATTAGAAAACCCGAAAAGCTTGAAACTAAAAAGCCAACCAGAAAAGACCAAAGACCTGATGAAAAATCACTGAGTGATGAAAAGGAGGACCCTCTGGATCCAAACAAACCAAATGATGGACGAAGGCCAATTGGAAAACGCGAAAAACCTGGTACAAAACTACCACGTGATCCAAATCAACCTGCAGATAGACGCAAACCAACTGATCCAGACAAAAAACCTAGCACTAGACATCCAACCGGAAAAGGCAAGAGACCCGATGAAGAATCACCAAGTGATGGAGAGGAGGATCCACTGGATCCAAACAAACCAAATGATGGGCAAAGGCCAATTAGAAAACCCGACAAATCTGGTACAAATCTACCACGTGAACCAAATCAACCCTCAGATGGACGCAAACCAACTGATCCAGCCAAAAAAACTGTCACCAGACATCCAACTGGAAAAGACAAAAGACCTGATGAAGAATCACCAAATGATGAAGAGGAGGATCCACTGGATCCAAACAAACCAAATGATGGGCGAAAGCCAGTAAGAAACCCTGAAAAACCTGGATCTAAAAAGCCAACCGAAAAAGACCAAAGACCAGGTGAAGAATCACCAAGTGATGAAAATGAGGACCCACTGGATCCAAACAAAGCATATGATGGACAAAGGCCAATTAGAAAACCTGAAAAGCCTGGAACTAAAAAGCCAACCGGAAAAGATCAAAGACCTGATGAAAAATCACCAAGTGGTGAAGAGGAGGAGCCACTGGATCCAAACAAACCAAATGATGGGCAACTGCAAGTAAGAAAACCTGAAAATCCTGGAACTAAAAAGCCAACTGGTAAAGAACAAAGACCAGGTGAAGAAGAGGAGGAGCCACTAGATCCAAACAAACCAAATGTTGGACGAAAGCCAATTAGAAAACCCGAAAAGCCTGGAACTAAAAAGCCAAACGGGAAAGACCAAAGTCCAGGTGAGAAATCACAGAGTGATGAAGATGAGGACCCACTGGATCCAAAAAAACCAAGTGATGAACGAAGGCCAATTAGAAAACCTGAAAAGCCTGGAACTAAAAAGCCAACTGGAAAAGATCAAAGACCTGATGAAAAATCACCAAGTGATGAAGAGGAGGAGCCACTGGATCCAAACAAACCAAATGATGGACGAAGGCCAATTAGAAAACCTGAAAAACTGGGAACTAAAAAGCCAACCGGAAAAGATCAAAAACCTGATGAAAAATCACCAAGTGATGAAGAGGAGGAGCCACTGGATCCAAACAAACCAAATGATGGGAGACAGCCAGTAAGAAAACCCAAAAAGCCTATAAATAAAAAGCCAACCGGTAAAGACCAAAAGCCAAGTGAAGAATCACCAAGTGATGAAAAGAAGGACCCACAGGATCCAAACAAACCAAATGATGGACAAACGCCAATTAGAAAACCCGAAAAGCCTGGAACTAAAAAGCCAACCGGAAAAGCCAAGAGACCCGATGAAGAATCACCAAGTGATGAAGAGGAGGACCCACTGGATCCAAACAAACTATATGATGGACGAAGGCCAATTAGAAAACCTGAAAAGCCTGGAACTAAAAAGCCAACCAGAAAAGATCAAAGACCTGATGAAAAATCACCAAGTGATGAAGAGGAGGAGCCACTGGATCCAAACAAACCAAATGATGGGGGACAGCCAGTAAGAAAACCCGAAAAGCCTGGAACTAAAAAGCCAACCAGTAAAGAACAAAGACCTGATGAAAAATCACCAAGTGATGAAGAGGAGGAGCCACTGGATCCAAACAAACCAAATGATGGACAAAAGCCAATTAGAAAACCGGAAAAGCCTGGAACTAAAAAGCCAACCGGAAAAGACCAAAGTCCAGGTGAAAAATCACCAAGTGATGAAGAGGAGGAGCCACTGGATCCAAACAAACCAAATGATGGGAGACAGCCAGTAAGAAAACCCAAAAGGCCTATAAATAAAAAGCCAACCAGCAAAGACCAAAAGCCAAGTGAAGAATCATCAAGTGATGAAAAGAAGGACCCACAGGATCCAAACAAACCAAATGATGGACAAACGCCAATTAGAAAACCCGAAAATCCTGGAACTAAAAAGCCAACCGGAAAAGCCAAGAGACCCGATGAAGAATCACCAAGTGATGAAGAGGAGGACCCACTGGATCCAAACAAACCATATGATGGACGAAGGCCAAGTAGAAAACCTGAAAAGCCTGGAACTAAAAAGCCAACCGGTAAAGAACAAAGACCTGATGAAAAATCACCAACTGATGAAGAGGAGGAGCCACTGGATCCAAACAAACCAAATGATGGACAAAAGCCAATTAGAACACCGGAAAAGCCTGGAACTAAAAAGCCAACCGGAAAAGACCAAAGTCCAGGTGAAAAATCACAGAGTGATGAAGATGAGGACCCACTGGATCAAAACAAACCAATTGATGGGCGAAAGCCACTAAGAAACCCCGAAAAACCAGGAACTAAAAAGCCAACCGGAAAAGACCAAAGCTCAGGTGAAAAATCACAGAGTGATGAAGATAAGGACCCACTGGATCCAAACAAACCAAATGATGGACAAAAGCCAATTAGAAAACCGGAAAAGCCTGGAACTAAACAGCCAACCGGAAAAGACCAAAGTCCAGGTGAAAAATCACAGAGTGATGAAGATGAGGACCCACTGGATCAAAACAAACCAATTGATGGGCGAAAGCCACTAAGAAACCCCGAAAAACCAGGAACTAAAAAGCCAACCGGAAAAGATCAAAGACCTGATGAAAAATCACCAAGTGATGAAGAGGAGGAGCCACTGGATCCAAACAAACCAAATGATGGGAGACAGCCAGTAAGAAAACCCAAAAAGCCTATAAATAAAAAGCCAACCGGTAAAGACCAAAAGCCAAGTGAAGAATCAACAAGTAATGAAAAGAAGGACCCACAGGATCCAAACAAACCAAATGATGGACAAACGCCAATTAGAAAACCAGAAAAGCCTGGAACTAAAAAGCCAACCGGGAAAGCCAAGAGACCTGATGAAGAATCACCAAGTGATGAAGAGGAGGAGCCACTGGATCCAAACAAACCAAATGATGGGGGACAGCCAGTAAGAAAACCCAAAAAGCCTGGAACTAAAAAGCCAACCGGTAAAGAACAAAGATCTGATGAAAAATCACCAAGTGATGAAGAGGAGGAGCCACTGGATCCAAACAAACCAAATGATGGACAAAAGCCAATTAGAAAACCGGAAAAGCCTGGAACTAAAAAGCTAACCGGAAAAGACCAAAGTCCAGGTGAAAAATCACAGAGTGATGAAGATGAGGACCCACTGGATCAAAACAAACCAATTGATGGGCGAAAGCCACTAAGAAAACCCGAAAAACCGGGAACTAAAAAGCCAACCGGAAAAGACCAAAGCCCAGGTGAAAAATCACAGAGTGATGAAGATAAGGACCCACTGGATCCAAACAAACCAAATGATGGACGAAGGCCAATTAGAAAACCCGAAAAAACGGGAACTAAAAAGCCAACCGGAAAAGATCAAAGACCTGATGAAAAATCACCAAGTGATGAAGAGGAGGAGCCACTAGATCCAAATAAACCAAATGATGGGCCAAAGCCAGGAAGAAAACCCGAAAAACTTGTAACTAAAAAGCCAACCAGTAAAGACCAAAAGCCAAGTGAAGATTCCCCAAGTGATGAAAAGGAGGACGCACAGGATCCAAACAAACCAAATGATGGACAAACGCCAATTAGAAAACCCAAAAAGCCTGGAACTAAAAAGCCAACCGCAAAAGGCAAGAGACCCGATGAAGAATCACCAAGTGATGAAGAGGAGGACCCACTGGATCCAAACAAACCATATGATGGACGTAGGCCAATTAGAAAACCTGAAAAACCTGGAACTAAAAAGCTAACCGGAAAAGATCAAAGACCTGATGAAAAATCACCAAGTGATGAAGAAGAGGAGCCACTAGATCCAAATAAACCAAATGATGGGCGAAAGCCAGGAAGAAAACCCGAAAAACTTGTAACTAAAAAGCCAACCAGTAAAGACCAAAAGCCAAGTGAAGATTCACCAAGTGATGAAAAGGAGGACCCACAGGATCCAAACAAACCAAATGATGGACAAACGCCAATTAGAAAACCCAAAAAGCCTGGAACTAAAAAGCCAACCGCAAAAGGCAAGAGACCCGATGAAGAATCACCAAGTGATGAAGAGGAGGACCCACTGGATCCAAACAAACCATATGATGGACGTAGGCCAATTAGAAAACCTGAAAAGCCTGGAACTAAAAAGCCAACCGGAAAAGATCAAAGACCTGATGAAGAATCACCAAGTGATGAAGAGGAGGGGCCACTAGATCCAAATAAACCAAATGATGGGCGAAAGCCAGGAAGAAAACCTGAAAAACCTGTAACTAAAAAGCCAACCAGTAAAGACCAAAAGCCAAGTGAAGATTCACCAAGTGATGAAAAGGAGGACCCACAGGATCCAAACAAACCATATGATGGACGAAGGCCAATTAGAAAACCTGAAAAGCCTGGAACTAAAAAGCCAACCGGAAAAGACCAAAGTCCAGGTGAAAAATCACAGAGTGATGAAGATGAGGACCCACTGGATCAAAACAAACCAAATGATGGGCGAAAGCCAGTAAGAAAACCCAAAAAAACGGGAACTAAAAAGCCAACCGGAAAAGACCAAAGCCCAGGTGAAAAATCACAGAGTGATGAAGATAAGGACCCACTGGATCCAAACAAACCAAATGATGGACGAAGGCCAATTAGAAAACCTGAAAAGCCTGGACCTAAAAAGCCAACCAGAAAAGATCAAAGACCTGATGAAAAATCACCAAGTGATGAAGAGGAGGAGCCACTGGATCCAAACAAACCAAATGATGGGAGACAGCCAGTAAGAAAACCCCAAAAACCTATAAATAAAAAGCCAACCGGTAAAGACCAAAAGCCAAGTGAAGAATCACCAAGTGATGAAAAGGAGGACCCTCAGGATCCAAACAAACCAAATGATGGACAAACGCCAATTAGAAAACCCGAAAAGCCTGGAACTAAAAAGCCAACCGGAAAAGCCAAGAGACCCGATGAAGAATCACCAAGTGATGAAGAGGAGGACCCACTGGATGCAAACAAACTATATGATGGACGAAGGCCAATTAGAAAACCTGAAAAGCCTGGAATTAAAAAGCCAGCCAGAAAAGATCAAAGACCTGATGAAAAATCACCAAGTGATGAAGAGGAGGAGCCACTGGATCCAAACAAACCAAATGATGGGGGACAGCCAGTAAGAAAACCCGAAAAGCCTGGAACTAAAAAGCCAACCGGTAAAGAACAAAGACCTGATGAAAAATCACCAAGTGATGAAGAGGAGGAGCCACTGGATCCAAACAAACCAAATGATGGACAAAAGCCAATTAGAAAACCGGAAAAGCCTGGAACTAAAAAGCCAAAAGGAAAAGACCAAAGTCCAGGTGAAAAATCACAGAGTGATGAAGATGAGGACCCACTGGATCAAAACAAACCAATTGATGGGCGAAAGCCACTAAGAAAACCCGAAAAACCAGGAACTAAAAAGCCAACCGGAAAAGACCAAAGCTCAGGTGAAAAATCACAGAGTGATGAAGATAAGGACCCACTGGATCCAAACAAACCAAATGATGGACGAAGGCCAATTAGAAAACCCGAAAAATCGGGAACTAAAAAGCCAACCGGAAAAGATCAAAGACCTGATGAAAAATCACCAAGTGATGAAGAGGAGGAGCCACTGGATCCAAACAAACCAAATGATGGGAGACAGCCAGTAAGAAAACCCAAAAAGCCTATAAATAAAAAGCCAACCGGTAAAGACCAAAAGCCAAGTGAAGAATCCCCAAGTGATGAAAAGGAGGACGCACAGGATCCAAACAAACCAAATGATGGACAAACGCCAATTAGAAAACCCAAAAAGCCTGGAACTAAAAAGCCAACCGGAAAAGGCAAGAGACCCGATGAAGAATCACCAAGTGATGAAGAGGAGGACCCACTGGATCCAAACAAACCATATGATGGACATAGGCCAATTAGAAAACCTGAAAAGCCTGGAACTAAAAAGCCAACCGGAAAAGATCAAAGACTTGATGAAAAATCACCAAGTGATGAAGAGGAGGAGCCACTAGATCCAAATAAACCAAATGATGGGCGAAAGCCAGGAAGAAAACCCGAAAAACTTGTAACTAAAAAGCCAACCAGTAAAGACCAAAAGCCAAGTGAAGATTCACCAAGTGATGAAAAGGAGGACCCACAGGATCCAAACAAACCATATGATGGACGAAGGCCAATTAGAAAACCTGAAAAGCCTGGAACTAAAAAGCCAACCGGAAAAGACCAAAGTCCAGGTGAAAAATCACAGAGTGATGAAGATGAGGACCCACTGGATCAAAACAAACCAAATGATGGGCGAAAGCCAGTAAGAAAACCCAAAAAACTGGGAACTAAAAAGCCAACCGGAAAAGACCAAAGCCCAGGTGAAAAATCACAGAGTGATGAAGATAAGGACCCACTGGATCCAAACAAACCAAATGATGGACGAAGGCCAATTAGAAAACCTGAAAAGCCTGGAACTAAAAAGCCAACCAGAAAAGATAAAAGACCTGATGAAAAATCACCAAGTGATGAAGAGGAGGAGCCACTGGATCCAAACAAACCAAATGATGGGAGACAGCCAGTAAGAAAACCCCAAAAACCTATAAATAAAAAGCCAACCGGTAAAGACCAAAAGCCAAGTGAAGAATCACCAAGTGATGAAAAGGAGGACCCTCAGGATCCAAACAAACCAAATGATGGACAAACGCCAATTAGAAAACCCGAAAAGCCTGGAACTAAAAAGCCAACCAGAAAAGGCAAAAGACTCGATGAAGAATCACCAAGTGATGAAGAGGAGGAGCCACTGGATCCAAAAAAAACATATGATGGACCAGGGCCAATTAGAAAACCTGAAAAGCCTGGAACTAAAAAGCCAACTGGAAAAGATCAAAGACCTGATGAAAAATCACCAAGTGATGAAGAGGAGGAGCCACTGGATCCAAACAATCCAAATGATGGCAGACAGCCAGTAAGAAAACCTGAAAAACCTATAAATAAAAAGCCAACCAGAAAAGTCAAAAGACCTGATGAAGAATCACCAAGTGATGAAGAGGAGGAGCCACTAGATCCAAATAAACCAAATGATGGGCGAAAGCCAGGAAGAAGACCCGAAAAACCTGTAACTAAAAAGCCAACCGGTAAAGACCAAAAGCCAAGTGAAGATTCACCAACTGATGAAAAGGAGGACCCACAGGATCCAAACAAACCAAATGATGGACAAACGCCAATAAGAAAACCAAAAAAGCCTGGAACTAAAAAGCCAACCGGAAAAGGCAAGAAAACCGATGAAGAATCACCAAGTGATGAAGAGGAGGACCCACTGGATCCAAACAAACCATATGATGGACGAAGGCCAATTAGAAAACCTGAAAAGCCTGGAACTAAAAAGCCAACCAGAAAAGATCAAAGACCTGATGAAAAATCACCAAGTGATGAAGAGGAGGAGCCACTGGATCCAAACAAACCAAATGATGGGGGACAGCCAGTAAGAAAACCCAAAAAGCCTGGAACTAAAAAGCCAACCGGAAAAGGCAAGAGACCCGATGAAGAATCACCAAGTGATGAAGAGGAGGACCCACTGGATCCAAACAAACCATATGATGAACGTAGGCCAATTAGAAAACCTGAAAAGCCTGGTACTAAAAAGCCAACCGGAAAAGATCAAAGACCTGATGAAGAATCACCAAGTGATGAAGAGGAGGGGCCACTAGATCCAAATAAACCAAATGATGGGCGAAAGCCAGGAAGAAAACCTGAAAAACCTGTAACTAAAAAGCCAACCAGTAAAGACCAAAAGCCAAGTGAAGATTCACCAAGTGATGAAAAGGAGGACCCACAGGATCCAAACAAACCATATGATGGACGAAGGCCAATTAGAAAACCTGAAAAGCCTGGAACTAAAAAGCCAACCGGAAAAGACCAAATACCTGGTGAAAAATCACAGAGTGATGAAGATGAGGACCCACTGGATCAAAACAAACCAAATGATGGGCGAAAGCCAGTAAGAAAACCCCAAAAACCGGGAACTAAAAAGCCAACCGGAAAAGACCAAAGCCCAGGTGAAAAATCACAGAGTGATGAAGATAAGGACCCACTGGATCCAAACAAACCAAATGATGGACGAAGGCCAATTAGAAAACCTGAAAAGCCTGGAACTAAAAAGCCAACCAGAAAAGATCAAAGACCTGATGAAAAATCACCAAGTGATGAAGAGGAGGAGCCACTGGATCCAAACAAACCAAATGATGGGAGACAGGCAGTAAGAAAACCCCAAAAACCTATAAATAAAAAGCCAACCGGTAAAGACCAAAAGCCAAGTGAAGAATCACCAAGTGATGAAAAGGAGGACCCACAGGATCCAAACAAACCAAATGATGGACAAACGCCAATTAGAAAACCCGAAAAGCCTGGAACTAAAAAGCCAACTGGAAAAGGCAAAAGACTCGATGAAGAATCACCAAGTGATGAAGAGGAGGAGCCACTGGATCCAAAAAAAACATATGATGGACGAAGGCCAATTAGAAAACCTGAAAAGCCTGGAACTAAAAAGCCAACTGGAAAAGATCAAAGACCTGATGAAAAATCACCAAGTGATGAAGAGGAGGAGCCACTGGATCCAAACAATCCAAATGATGGCAGACAGCCAGTAAGAAAACCTGAAAAACCTATAAATAAAAAGCCAACCAGAAAAGTCAAAAGGCCTGATGAAGAATCACCAAGTGATGAAGAGGAGGAGCCACTAGATCCAAATAAACCAAATGATGGGCGAAAGCCAGGAAGAAGACCCGAAAAACCTGTAACTAAAAAGCCAACCGGTAAAGACCAAAAGCCAAGTGAAGATTCACCAAGTGATGAAAAGGAGGACCCACAGGATCCAAACAAACCAAATGATGGACAAACGCCAATAAGAAAACCCAAAAAGCCTGGAACTAAAAAGCCAACCGGAAAAGGCAAGAAACCCGATGAAGAATCACCAAGTGATGAAGAGGAGGACCCACTGGATCCAAACAAACCATATGATGGACGAAGGCCAATTAGAAAACCTGAAAAGCCTGGAACTAAAAAGCCAACCAGAAAAGATCAAAGACCTGATGAAAAATCACCAAGTGATGAAGAGGAGGAGCCACTGGATCCAAACAAACCAAATGATGGGGGACAGCCAGTAAGAAAACCCGAAAAGCCTGGAACTAAAAAGCCAACCAGAAAAGATCAAAGACCTGATGAAAAATCACCAAGTGATGAAGAGGAGGAGCGACTGGATCCAAACAAACCAAATGATGGACGAAAGCCAATTAGAAAACCGGAAAAGCCTGGAACTAAAAAGCCAACCGGAAAAGACCAAAGTCCAGGTGAAAAATCACAGAGTGATGAAGATGAGGACCCACTGGATCAAAACAAACCAAATGATGGGCGAAAGCCAGTAAGGAAGCCCGAAAAACTGGGAACTAAAAAGCCAACCGGAAAAGACCAAAGCCCAGGTGAAAAATCACAGAGTGATGAAGATAAGGACCCACTGGATCCAAACAAACCAAATGATGGACGAAGGCCAATTAGAAAACCTGAAAAGCCTGGAACTAAAAAGCCAACCGGAAAAGATCAAAGACCTGATGAAAAATCACCTAGTGATGAAGAGGAGGAGCCACTGGATCCAAACAAACCAAATGATGGGAGACAGCCAGTAAGAAAACCCAAAAAACCTGAAACTAAAAAGCTAAACGGTAAAGAACAAAAGCCAAGTGAAGAATCACCAAGTGATGAAAAGGAGGACCCACAGGATCCAAACAAACCAAATGATGGACGAAGGCCATTTAGAAAACCCGAAAAACCTGGAACTAAAAAGCCAACCAGAAAAGACCAAAAACCTGATGAAAATTCACTGAGTGATGAAGAGGAGGATCCACTGGATCCAAACAAACTAAATGATGGGGAAAGGCCAATTAGAAAACCTGAAAAGCCTGGATCTAAAAAGCGAACTGGTAAAGATCAAAGACCAGGTGAAGAATCACCAAGTGATGAAGAGGTGGACCCACTGGATCCAAGCAAACCAAATGAGCGAAAGGCAATAAGAAAGCCCAAAAAACCTGGAAATAAAAAGCCAACCGGTAAAGACCAAAGATCAGTTGAAGAATCACCAAGTGATGAAGAGGAGGAGCCACTGGATCCAAACAAACCAAATAATGAGCGAAAGCCAATAAGAAAAACTGAAAAGCCTGGAACTAAAAAGCCAATCGCAAAAGACCAAAGACCCGGTATAGAATCACCAAGTGATGAAGAGGAGGGCCCATTGGATCCAAACAAACAAAATGATGGACAAGGGCAAATTAGAAAACCCGAAAAACCTGGTACAAAACAACCACGCTATCCAAATCAACCCTTAGATGGTCGCAAACCATATGATCCAGACAAAAAAACTGGCACTAGAAGTCCAACTGCAAAAGACCAAAGACCAGGTGAAGAATCACCAAGTGATGAAGAGGAGGAACCACTGGATCCAAAAAAAACAAATGATGGACGAAGACCAATTAGAAAACCCGAAAGGCCTGGAACTAAAAAGCCAACTGGAAAAGACCAAAGACCTGATGAAAAATCACCAAGTGATAAAGAGGAGGAGTCACTGGATCCAAGCAAACCAAATGATGGGCGAAAGCCAGTAAGAAAACCCCAAAAACCTGTAACTAAAAAGCCAACCGGTAAAGACCAAAGACTAGGTAAAGAATCACCAAGTGATGAAGAGGAGGACTCACTGGATCCAAACAAACCAAATGATGGACGAAGGCCAATTAGAAAACCCGAAAAGCCAGGATCTAAAAAGCCAACCGGTAAAGACCAAAGACCAGGTGAAGAATCACCAAGCGACGAAGGTGATGATGAACAATGTCTGCCTGTTGCTGACCAGCCACATTATCCTAATCAGCCCTCAGATAGATACACACCAACTTATCCAAAATATAAACCTGATACTAGACAACCTATCAGTAAGATTAAAGACCTGATAAAAATTAAACAAATTTTAAAGTTGATCAGAAACTTGATCCAAACTACTCAACTTAAGAGGCAAAGTCCAACTGACAAACCAAAAAGACCTAGTACTGTAAGCAATGATCCAGGACATGATGAAAAGTTGCCATCTAGTGGAGGAAAGCCACATGATCCAAATGATGATGATCAAAGACTTGATAAAAAGTTGCTGCCTGATGGAAAACAGCCACATATTGCAAATAAGCCCTCAGATAGACACAAACCAACTGATTCAAGTGAAAATACTGGTACTAGACAGTCAACCAGAAAACACCATAGACCAGATGAAGACTCACTAAGTGATGAAGAGGAGGACCCACTGGATCCACACAAACCAAATGATGGAAAAAGGTCAACTAGAAAAACCCTAAGGCCTGATACTAAGAAACCTGTAGATGATCAGAAACCTGATGAAACATTGCTGCATGGTGGAAAACAGACACATAATTCAATAAAACCCTCAGATGGTCACAAACCAACTGATCCAAAAGAAAAACCTGGTACTTGGCAGCCAACCAGAAAAAACAAAAGACAAGATATAGACTTACCAAGTGATGAAGAAGAGCAGCCATTAGGTTCGATTAAACCAAAACTTCATACACCTCGTAATAAGCAACCTAATGTATTGTTGCCACCTGGTGAAAATCAGCAAGGTGATCCACCCTCAGATGGACACAAAACAACTGATCCAAACAAAAGTCCTGAAACCAGACAGCCAGTTGGGAAAGACCATAGGCCAAATGAAGGCTTGCCAGATAACAAAGAGAAGCAGCCACTCAAACCAAATAAACCAAATGCTGGGCAAAGGCCAAATAGAAAGCCCCAAATACCTGGTATGAAGCAATCAGTAGGCAATGATCAAAAACCTCCTGAAAAGGTGCTGCCTAGCGGAAAACAGCCACACGATCCAAATCAACATCCAGATAGAAGCAAACCTGTCGATCCAAACACAAAATCTGATACTATGCAGCCAAGCAGAAATAACCAAGGACAAAAAAAGGACTCGCCAAATGATGAAGAGGAGGAGCCACTACATCTAAAGAAACCCAATGATGGGCGAAGGCCAACTGGAAAACAGCAAATACTTGGTACTAAGCAAGCTGTAGATGTTGATCAAAAACCTGATGAAACATTGCTGCCTGGTGAAAAATATCTACAAATTTTAAATCAACCCTCAGATGGACACAAACCAAGCAAAAAAACTGCTACGTGGCAGCCAAATGGAAAAAAACAAAGACCAGATGAATACTTGCCAAGTGATGAAAAGGAGGAGACACTGGATCCAAACAAACAAACTGATGGACAAAGGCCAACTGGAAAACCCCAAAGAACTGGTGCTAAGCAATCTGATGAAAAGTTTTGGCTTGGTGAAAATCAACATCGAACTCCAAATCAACCCTCACATGGAAGCAAACCAACTGATTCAAACACAAAACCTGGAACTAAACTGCCAACTGAAAAAGATCGTAGACCATTTGAAGACTCACCAAATGATGAAGAGGAGGAGCCACTGGATCCAAACAAGCTGACTGATCAGCATAGGCAAACCAATAAATCCCAGAGGCATAGTACTAAGCAACCTATAGGCGATACTCTAAGTCCAGATAAAAATTGGCAGCCTGATGCAAAAAAGCTACATTACCCAAATCAACCCATAGAAGGACAAAAGACAAATTATCTAAACCATCAACTCGGTACTAGACAGCCATCAATAGAAGACACAAGAGCAGATGAGGACAGACCAGCCAATAAAAAACAGCTCCTGGATGCAAGTCAAACTTCTGATGTACGCAAACCAATTGGTATAAACCAAAGTCCCGATCAAAACTTGCTGGCTGGTGCAAAACCTTTTTCCTCACCAGAAAGTGAATTAACATACACTGGTAAATACAGCACAATTTTTATTTACAAAATTGAATATGCATGACTAATTGTTTCCTAATCATTAAAGCAAAACTCCATGTATGATCTTTATTGTATACTTACATTGGTCCAGTTTGTAAATATGCAGCTCTCACATCTGAAAACCCCAATTTACACTGCTACTGTGATTGTTGGCTCAGTGCTGCCACCATTTACAGAGCACCTTGTATTTTTTTTCAATAACTACAAGGTGTTCTCTGATTGGGTGAGGTTGATGGGAGAGGTGGTGACATCCTTGTCAGGTAAAATCAGGCAACATGGGTATTTTTGTATTTACCTTTTTGCTATCGTAAGTAATATTCTTATGTTTTATATTCTTTGTGTTTTATTTTCACTTTTAATATGTGTTTTTAAAAATGTATTTCCAATATTTATTTAGGGCTAAAGTATTATGCAGTGCTTTGCAAAGTTTATAGAATCAGTATCATAAATAACAATCTGTGAAGGATCTTATAATGTTCTTATCTGAACTATGCTTACTCTTGAAGCAGTTTAGTCTAGAAAGAGACCGGAAATCTAAATAGAACATAAACACATTTACAAATTCAAACACTGTATGGTAAAACAAGGATTAAAGATTGATTTGAAGTGACTCTGTCACTGTAACAGATTAAAGCTGCAAACACGTGCAAAGGGCTAGCATCTATACTGTACATGTCAACACATGAATGCAGCAGCTTTATTTTTCTTTGGTATACCTGAATGCTTGGTTACTCTGTTTGGGCCATGACTGACGGATACAGATGTCATTATTCCCTTAATACCAAACCATGCCCATCTTTACCCCAATAACTCAAACCACACTGAGCTTGGAGTATAAAAGGCCGTAGTGGCCTAATTTATTTAACAAATAATTTTATATATAAAAATATAACATATAAAAACATTATCAATCATAAATAGAAAAACATCAACAACAAAACAACAACATCTGTTAAAACAACCTGTTTGATCATCAAGCGTTGGTCTGACCAATATCTTAAAAAATCCTCCGTGTCCATAACAGGACTAGCACTGCGGTCCCATCAAATCTATCAAAATAGGCCTCAAGCCGACAAGCTGGCTCAGAGACTAGCAATGACCGCAGTGCCCCATTATCACTTCCCGGTTAACCTCCGTTAACCGGGAACCACAATACTGAGCCATAGCAACGCTAGGCTCCCAAAAAGACTCTTACTTTTACCAATCCACCTTCTTTTTGCCCAGACCAACGCCCGCCATCACTTTTCTTTTCTCTTTTTTTTTTTTTTAAATTTTAACCTTAACCAGGGCTACTTAACCTTAATATATCAAAAAAGGGGAGGGTGGGCGGGAACTTTCTCCAACCACTGTTACTCCCCCCTGGGCGGGGTTAGCCTATAAAGCCCTGTTTGATACCTCCCCCTCGGTTACTTTTTTGTACCCACCCCTTAAACTATTAACTCCCCTGTTACCACAGTCATGTATGCCCTCCGCTATGCATTACATGCTGTTGCTGCGGGCTTCTCTTGACTGACGGATACAGATGTCATTATTCCCTTAATACCAAACCATGCCCATCTTTACCCCAATAACTCAAACCACACTGAGCTTGGAGTATAAAAGGCCGTAGTGGCCTAATTTATTTAACAAATAATTTTATATATAAAAATATAACATATAAAAACATTATCAATCATAAATAGAAAAACATCAACAACAAAACAACAACATCTGTTAAAACAACCTGTTTGATCATCAAGCGTTGGTCTGAGCAATATCTTAAAAAATCCTCCGTGTCCATAACAGGACTAGCACTGCGGTCCCATCAAATCTATCAAAATAGGCCTCAAGCCGACAAGCTGGCTCAGAGACTAGCAATGACCGCAGTGCCCCATTATCACTTCCCGGTTAACCTCCGTTAACCGGGAACCACAATACTGAGCCATAGCAATGCTAGGCTCCCAAAAAGACTCTTACTTTTACCAATCCACCTTCTTTTTGCCCAGACCAACGCCCGCCACAGCACCCAAGAATAACACCTTAATCTTGGGTGCCCCTCCACACCCGAAGTGCTCTCTGTATTCCATCTTGTAGCCCCAAGGCCCACAAATCAATTCCAACCTCGTTCAAATGCACTCCATCCGCTCTTAAATACCGCCATGTCTCGAACTCGAGTTCCAAATGCCTAACCGCCAGCCCACCGTTATTTACTACAAACTTGCTAACTTCCCTATTTATTTTCTTACGTGCCCTGTTGACCCCCTCCACTGATCTCGCCATCCTCCAGGAAGTCCGGGCCACCATGTCTGACCAAACAATCACCATTTTTGGAAAGGCTTCTCTCAACCGCAAAACATCCAACTTGATGTCGCGCTTCAGGTCCACCATAGATCTAATACCCAGGTCATTACCGCCAGCATGTATTACTAATACATCCGGCGGCCTATCGCGCTGTGCATAACGATGCACCTCCGGCACCAATCTGACCCACAACATGCCTGGGATCCCCAGCCACTTTATGCACGCTTCCCTCCTGCCAAAACCCAATTGCCTACCCTCATGTCGGGCGTCCCCTCTCCGAGCCCCCCACGCCACATAGGAATGACCCATGATCCAGACCATCCCAGGCAGCGAATCTGAAATAGAAAAAACACAAGAAACCATACTATAACCAACAACCCTATCAACACTTACCAACCCATACCCATATCTCCATTACACATCAAATACTTAACCTACAAACTAACCACCAAATTGGGCCTCACATAAGATTGAAACCTCTTGGATTCCCATCTGCCAATCTTTTTTACCATTTCCTCCCCCAATCCATTCCTGGCTGCTTCCGTGGCTGCTCCTATCCTGAAGGAATGTGATGAGAAATCCTTCTCGGTCAGTCCTAAACCCCGGATACATTTTGCAAAAACTGCGCCAAATTGGAATCTGGATAAACATTCTCCACCTGAATGTATCAAAAGGGGGCCCATTCCCACCGGGCGCAAATTCAAAAACTCCCGCATTGCCCCAACTGGGCACAACACCGAACCCACAACCGGATACACCCTAACGATTCTGCCCCTTCCCAGTTGATCGGTCTTTGATTTTCTCAAATACAACTGCAAGACTTCCGTCTCACACTTCACATCCTGATAACTCAGCCCTCCCTGCACCCTCTTAGAAGGGCTAACCAACTCCCCTAGTCTAAAGGCCCCAAAAAACGCTAATAAAAAGGCTACCTTAAACAACAGCACTTCATAACCTGAAGAGCACACCCTCTCCAGTTGCCCTATAACACCCTGCAAAATCTCGAATGTCACCGGCCTTCTCCCATCCTTCCTAATCCAAGTCTTTCTGTAACCCTTCATTGCTTGCCGGACCCAGAAGTCTTTCGTAAAATCCATCTGACCCTGCAACTTAAACAGAAAGGCCAACCCAGATACATTCTTATTCACTACAGCTGCAGACACACCCTCCTCCATCTTCCTGGCAATGTAGTATATCAAGAGCAGCCGCACCTCTCCACCCACCGGCTCCTCCCCGATTTCGCTCACAAAATCCATCCATTCCTGCCATACCCTGGTGTAAGCCGCCCACGTGGACCCACTTACCGAGTTCTTTATCCATCCGGCGATGAGGCCAATGCTATCCCCCACAGCCAGTCGGGACAAGGAACCCCGTGTTGCTCCGCCTCCGGCGCCAACTCCCGGAACCTTTCCCACTGGAAGCGAGACAATGCATCAGCTATAACATTTTCCACCCCTGGTAAATGGACCGCATGAATGAAAACATTCAGTTGCAAACATCGTAGTACCAGATGTTGTAATAGCCTAATCACTGGCGGAGATGATGCCGTGTTCCTATTAATTACCTGTACCACACCTAGGTTGTCCCCGTGGAAACGCACCTTCAGGTCCCTGAATGATGCTCCCCATAACTCCACCGCCAGCACCACCAGAAACAACTCCAGCAGCACCAGGTTTTTTGTAAAACCTGCTTCCACCCACGACTGAGGCCAAGGCCCAGCACTCCATTGTCCCTGAAAAAAGGCCCCAAAACCGGCTGAACCTGCGGCATCAGTGAACAGTTCCAAGTCAAAATTGCTGACCGGACCAGCCATCCAGAAAGCCCTCCCGTTAAAAGCTTCCAAAAAGGTGTGCCACACCCTTAAGTCCGCTCTATGTGTTTCTTTTAACCGAACGAAATGCCTTGGCGATTTTACGCCGCTCGTGCTGGCCGACAACCTGCGACAGAAAACCCTCCCCATTGGTAATATGCGGCATGCAAAATTAAGCTTGCCCAATACCGATTGTAGCGCCTTCAGTTGCACTTTCCGCAAACCCATGAGCCCCGCAATTTCCCTCTTCAGGTCCTCCAGTTTATCGTCCGGCAACCGGCATTCCATTGTCTCCGTGTCCAGCACAATGCCCAAAAACGTGATGACCGTACTCGGTCCCTCCGTTTTGTCAGCCGCCAATGGAATGCCGAATTTGTCTGCGATATGTTCCAGCGTAGCTAAAAGCACCGCGCAGATCCTTGAATCAGCTGGGCCCATGCAGAGAAAGTCATCCAGGTAATGAATTATAGAATTCACACCTGACACCTCCCTAACAACCCATTCCACAAACGAGCTGAACTGCTCAAATATCGCGCACGATATAGAGCAGCCCATTGGTAAGCATTGGTCGACATACAATTCGTTGTTCCAATGACATCCCAATAACCGAAAGCTGTCCGGGTGTACTGGCAGCAGTCGGAAAGCTGATTCCACGTCTGCCTTTGCCATGAGAGCCCCCTTTCCATACCGTCGCACCCATCCCACTGCCGCATCAAATGATGTATAGGTCACGGAACACTCACCCTGGTCTATCGCATCATTGACCGACCCCCCTTTTGGGAATGATAAATGATGGATTAGCCTGAATTTTCCTGGCTCCTTCTTTGGGACCACACCCAGCGGTGACACTGCCAAATTATCCAACGGCGACACCGAAAAAGGACCTCCCATCCGACCCAATGCAACCTCCTTCCTTAGTTTCTCAGAAACTACCTCCGGGTGTTGCATAGTTGACTTTAAATTAGGCGACACAGGCGGGATAACCGATAGATTGCACGGTATCCTAAATCCCACTGAGAAACCTTCATCCAACAATTGCGCTGCTTTCTTGTCTGGATACCTACCTAGGAACGGCCGCATCTTTTCCACTCTCACCGGGGTCCTCCCTTTTGTTTGCAGTTTCTCCTTGCCTACCCTTTCCTTGTTTGAAACACCTTGACCCCGGGTGGGATCCCCCACATCCTGAACACTCGTGTTTATACTTACATGAGGTTCCAAACCTGCAGGTCCCAGTGTTGTATTGCCAACAAACCCCCTTTTTGTTTCCGACCGTATGTCCCTGGGTGGAAGGTCCACCGGTCCCTCCTGGAAAAAACTGGTTGGGGGCCCTCGTCGTCGTCGCCATCAATCTCATCCATAGGCTGATGTCCTTGTGATCCCAGCGGAGCGTCGGCCTGATTGCCCTCCGTTGACGGAACTGTTCATCATACCTCAGCCACGCCGTGCCCCCATAAACCCTGTACGCCTCTCCGATAGCATCCTGATAGCAAAATAGAGCTGAGCAATGCTCCGGGTGCTTTTCACCTATCACACTTGCCATAATCGCAAAAGCCTGCAACCAGTTTGCAAATGTTCTAGGGATCAGCCTGTACCTCCTCTTCTCCTCGTCCTCCTTCTTTGAATCATCAGGTTTCACCCTATCCAGATTAAATTTCTCTAACGGCAGTAGGGAAAATATCTCAACATATTCACCCTTCCACAGTTTTTCCCGCACTTCTTGCTTCAGGTGCGCGCCCAATGGTCCCTCATAGCATACATACACCTCGCACCTGGCTGCATCAGCCAATCTGGTTATATCCTGCCTGCTTGTGGTCTCAGCTGTCTTGTCCGTCCCCTGCGCCCCTGTACTCCCGGGCGTTACCGGTGCAGGCGTGGCCACCGCCGCCGTGACCGAAGGCACCGCCGCTGACCCTCCCGTGAGCACCACCGTCCCGGTGCCTCCTGCCGGCGGCGCCCACGCTGTTGCAGGGCCCGAGGGAACCGTCCCCGCTCCCTCAAAGCGCTGAAGGAGCTCCCTAATGCCTGCTAAAAACCCCCCCAACGCTGCAGCCCCCTCACTGCCTGACACCCCCGACCCACTGCTGCCCCCGCCCCCCACTGAAACCCCCATCCCCCCCACTCTGGCCTGACTGGAATTAAGGGATAAAACATTGTACTCACCAGGCTGCACAGGCGTAACCTCATCAGCCGGAACAGGGATCTCCACCGCTGCCGTTCGCCTTTGCTGGGGTACCGATTCTTCCTCCGACCCGGACCATCCACCTGCTCGATCGCCACTTCTCCCCTCTACTTCCTCTGACGAAGGCCCGCCCGGCCTGGCCGCCGGTGTTGCCGCCATGACTGTAGCAGTACGCCCCCGCCTCCGCTTGTCACCTCCTCCCGCTGACTTGCAGGTTGCTTTGCCCGGACCGGTGTGCCTGACCTCAGTCCTGCCGCCTGGTACCTGCGATGCCCCGCTAGGCCGACCCCTCTCGATCCTCCTGTGTGCCCCTGCCGTGGAACCGGACGGCCCAGGGCTCGCTGCACGTGTCCTCTCTCTTGCTGCTGACTGACTCCTGCAGGGGGCGGGGCTCTCGCTCCTCACTCTGCCCGCTCTGTAAGGCCGCGCCGCCGCTTCCATCCCTTCCAAACGATCGCTCCGCCGGGTCCCGTCGGCGCTCGCTCTGCCGCCATCCGCTCCGGCCATTCTTTTTGGCGGTGGGCCCACCGCGAGACCCGCAAGAGTCCCGGGTTGCCGCTGTCCAGAAACCCGTTGGTCGGGGGAGAACCGCTCAGGCGGCCGGGACCGCCGCGTTCTGGCGCCGCTAGACCTACCCAGCGCCTCAGGCTGACTGCTCTGCAAAGCCGCAGCAATGGTTTCTTGTAGCCATGCTGTCCCACGAACCGCGGCCTCCTCCCTAAGCTGCGCCATGAGTCCGTCCAGCTCCATCTTCAATGAACTTTCTCCAACCACTGTTACTCCCCCCTGGGCGGGGTTAGCCTATAAAGCCCTGTTTGATACCTCCCCCTCGGTTACTTTTTTGTACCCACCCCTTAAACTATTAACTCCCCTGTTACCAAAGTCATGTATGCCCTCCGCTATGCATTACATGCTGTTGCTGCGGGCTTCTCTCTCTGATTAGTCCCACACTTTTCTTGTCAAATTTGTTTATTGAATTTTGACAATTAACAATGGCAGCAAAAGAAAAGACAACATACATGATAATAAAGTTGAATTGTAGCTCCAACATTAGCTAAAGATTAGGTGTATAATTATTCCTGCGCTACCATGTGCGGGAGGATAAGGGTGGAACTGCTGCAAGCACCGAATAAGGATCAGACCATACCCATAAGAAAAATAAAATTAAGTGGGGGTTGGTGCTGCGCTGTTCCCAGCAAAATAAAAATAAAAAAAAGTGTGCTGCTACAGGTAGCAGTACACAAGCAAATTCAATGGAAATAAATCAATGATGCAAACAATAATTAATAAAGTGACTGGTATCAAAGTGCAGAGTGCATGAATACAATACTAATAACACCGTGATGAGACTTCTATGTATACGATATGCAAGCAATAACCACAGTAATAACTCCGCTGAGCGTACGCATATATGCGGCCTCAGGTTTAGGGGGTTATACCAGGATGATGCCCACAGCTGAAGGCATTATACCGGTACCATTTTTTAGAGCGGGCAGTCGGCTTTCCAGGGATAACAACCGATGCGGCTAAAAGCTGCTCGGTTGTTATCCTGGAGGAGCAGAAGGGGGCCTTCTGCCGCTCTTACTGGGCCTCCTGTCCCACCGGGAGACACGATCCTCGACCCGCCACTTCCGGCTGCTAGAGACAGACTGGCACAAAGCCGGAAACGGCTTCATTCCAGTCTTCTCTCTGTAAACACAGAAGTGACATTGTGACGGCTGCCAATGGCGGCGGTTTTTAAAAAATATACAGTATTCAGAATTGCCGTTTTCGGCGATCTGAATACTTTGAAGTGTAAAAATGTAACAAAATAAAAATAAATTTAAAAAAAAAAATAATTTTTACAGCAACCCCGTTCCTGCGAGCTCGCGCAGCAAAGAAAACGCATACGGAAGTCATGCCCGCATATGTAAACGATGTTCAAATCACAAATGTGAGGTATTGCCGCGATAGTGAGAGTGAGAGCAATAATTCTAGCACTAGACCTCCTCTGTAACCGTAACTTGGTAACCGTTATTTTTTTTAAAAATGTTGATTATGGAAATTTTTAGCTACCGTAGCTTGTCGCCATTCCACGAGTGTGCGCAATTTTAAAGCATGACATGTTTGGTATCCAATTACTCAACGTAACATCATCTTTCACATTATACAAAAAAATTGGGCTAACTTTACTGTTTCTTTTTTTTTAATTCATAAAAGTGTCTCTTTCCCCAAAAAGTTGCGTTTAAAAGACCGCTGTGACATAAAATATTGCAACAATTGCCATTTTATTCTATAGATTCTCTGCTAAAAAAATATACATAATGTTTGGGGGTTCTAAGTAATTTTCTAGTAAAAAATACAGATTTTAACTTGTAAACACTTGTAAACACCAAATGTCAGAAATAGGCCTATGCCCTGTAAAAATGAGTGGAATTTCCATCAAAAAAAGTGTGATAGGAGCTTTTGGTCGGATATTCCGACCATGTGTATGCTCCATCCAACAGGCACTCTGACGTAGGCAAATGAGCTCGCCGCTCGTGTAGTAAGGACTATGCTATTTTATGTTATGTGAGTACCCTCATTGTTACATTATTAAAAAATACTTACTGCAAAAAATACTACACTATCCGGAACCCCCCTTCTTTCTTTTCACTCTCCTTGCATACACTGAGAGGCAAAGACAGGTACAGACCCACATTGGTCCAGGAATACAAGGGAGAAGGTGCCACTACAAGCTTATACATATCTCATTACCTCATTACCACAAGGTAAGAGGCCACTTTCACCAGTGTGGGTCTCTGCACGAAGAGGAGATATTTATTTCTCAAGTGCCTTTTGTTTTTGCACATTTGGAATGCTCATTGCACAAAGAAAATAATTCATTGTATTTTGTTCACAGTTGGATAGCATTTTGCACACCTTACACTGTATTGGACTTTATACAGTGTAACTGCAGTCTGCACAACTTTTAGATTTCATCCCATTTTGCACATTTTATTGCATTTTGCACAGATCATTTGCACTTTGCACAGGAAGTTTTTTGTTGCTAATTTTGCACATTTGTTTTTGCAATTTTGCACAGTCTATTTTTATTATTTGCACATATCGTATACAAAGAAGACTCATCACAGTGTTATTCATTTATGCACTCTGCACTTTGATACCAGTCACCTTATTTATTACTGTGGTGATTGCTTGCATATCGTATACATAGAAGTCTCATCACAGTGTTATTAGTATTGCATTCATGCACTCTTCACTTTGATACCAGTGACTTTATTAATTATTGTGATTATTGTTTGCATCATTAATTTATTTCCATTGAATTTGCTTGTGTACTGCTACCTGTAGCAGCACACTTTTTTTTTTCTATTTTGCTGGGAACAGCGCAGCACCAACCCCCACTTAATTAGCTAAAGATTGTTTAACTAAAATGATTTTAGCATAGATCTAACTACTCAAAAGTTTCTTTCATATGTTGTATAAGAAAGACTAAAACCAAAATAGACCAGGTTAATATAAGGTGATCTAATTTAAAAAAGGTAAAAAAGGTCTTAATTATTACAATACTTTTTTATAGAATCTAAAATATTATACTACACATTAAAACTATGTGATGTTAGTATACTGATAACCAAGGAAATAAAGATTCTGCCTCCAGAACTATATAAAGAGAAAATTGGAAGAGGAGAGAAAGAATAGGGGGGAAAGGTAGAAGAGAGAAAACAGATAAAACAAAAAATAGTCAGGTAGGAGAAAAATAGAAGAGGAAGAAAGAAATGAGAGGTAAAAGGGATCTCCGGGGTAAGTCATGGTAATAATCACATACTATGAATGTAGAAAATGGAAGTCTAAATGAAGATTGCCAAGGTCTTAGTAGAGAAGCATTAAAATTGGAAGGCAAAAAGTGAGTCACCCAAAGACTCCATATTTTTTCAAAGTTGGATATTTTATCTCAAGTTATAGCCTCTGTTTTGGCATGGATCATGGTTTGATTGATTTTATGTTTAGTCTCAGCAATTATTAAGGACAGGAATTTCCAAGCTTTGGCTATTGTTTGTTTTGCAGCTGTAGTGATCTGAAATAGGAGTTTAAATTGGCGGTAGGAGAGAGTGGCCGGTTTTAAGTTTAAAAGTGCTATTGTAGGATCAGGATTGATAGAGATTTCAAATAGTGTTGAAATCATAAGAAATAGATCTTTCCCGAATTTTTTTGCTACTGGGCAACCCCACCAAGTATGGAGATGTGATTCTAGTTCACCACAGTCACAAAAACACGATGGAGAATAATTTGGAGCATATTTTGCGATTCTGACAGGGACCAAATACCAACGCGTAAGTACTTTATAATTTGTCTCTTCAGCTGCTATATCTTGTGAGGATGACTCCAAATCTTATCCCAATCAGCTGCTTCCAACGGAAACCCAAGATCCATCTCCCACTTAGCTACATATGATGGCGGATCTGAGTTAGGTTTAGCAATAAGATGAGTGTAGAGAGTTGATATAAGTCCCTTAGTATGTGGGTCACGTTTACATATGTTTTCAAAACGCATTAATTTATCTAGTTTAATTCTTCCTTGTATATAGGGCATAACATTTTTTTTTTAATCTGAAGATATCGAAAGAGCTCTGAATTAGGAAATTTGTGACTTTCACATAAATCAGGGAAAGTTTTGAATAAAGTAGAGGATGTTAGCTCACAAAGTTGAGTTAGATTAGTGGAGGTCCATGCTTTAAAAGATTTAGGGGAAGACCATGCAGGATAGAAAATTGGATTTTTAAGAAATTATAAAAGAGGAATATGTGGAGATTGGTAAGATGTTTTTGAAAGGTATGAAGGATCTTTACTGGATTACTAGTATATGTATCATGAGATAATTTCAGTTGAATTGGTTTAGAGGAGCGATTCAATTTTTTTAAGTGCTCGGGCTAAAAGAGTGTCAGGTTTATTCGCTTTGAGATAAAATCTATGTTTAGATATTATCTAACATTTTATCTACAGATTCTCATAAAAAAAGGTTAAGGTTTAGACATGCTTTATCAAGCTGTAATTTAGTCAAAGGGGTAGGATTAGATTAAAAGATTGTGTGGCAAGTATTCAATTCTGCTTCTAATTTTTGCTGTTGTCGTTCTTCTTTTTTAACCACTTGATTACTGGGCACTCAAACCTCTTTCTTGCCCAGAACAATTTTCAGCTTTTAGCGCTGTCACTCTTTGAATGACAATTGCGTGGTCTTGCTACAGTGTACCCAAATGATACATTTTTATCATTTTTTTCACACAAATAGAGCTTTCTTTTGGTATTATTTAATTGCTGCTGGGTTTTTTAATTTTTTGCTAAATAAAATGAAAAAGGACCAAAATTTTGAAAAAAAAAAAAGTTGTCATAGTTTGTTATAAAATTTTGAAAACAGGTAAATTTTCTCCTTCACTGATGTGCGCTGATGAGGCTGCACTGATGGGCACTGATAGGCAGCGCTGATGGGCACTGATAGGCGACACTGATGGGCACTGATAGGTGACACTGATAAGCACTGATAGGTGGCACTGATGGGTGGCACTGATGGTAGGCACTGATGGGCAGTGATGGTTGGCATTGATGGGTGGCACTGAAGGGCACTGATAGGTGGCATTAAGGGGCACTGATAAGTGGCACTGGTAGATGGCACTGATGATCGCTGATGGGTGGCACTGATAGGCACTGGTAGGTGACACTGATAGGCAACACTGATCTGTGGCACTGATTATGAGACACTGATGGGCATTGATTGGCAGCACTGGTGGGCATTGATGGGTGGCACTGTGGACACTGGTAGGTGGCACTGTGGGCACTGGTGGGTACTGATAGGTGGCACTGGTAGGTGGCACAGTGGGCACTGGCAGCTGACACTGGTGGGCACAGAAAATGCAGCCGCGTGAGGGACTGATGTCCCTCTGACAGAAGCCAGTGATCTGCTTTTTTCTTCCCCTCACCCTGACAGGGTGAGGGGAAAAAATACTGATTATTGATCTTCAGTTCACATCACATGTCATTGGCTGACAGCTGATCACTTGGTAAGGGGTCAGGATCGACCCCTTACTCTGATTTGTGATCAGCCGAGTCTCATAGACTCAATGATCACAAAGTGCTCAGCACGTGACTCGCAGGGATGTGCACACAGCGCTTGCTCGGAAGGACATCCATGGATGCCCTACCGGCAATTAAGGCCCACGCTGTAGCCGTCTTTCGGCTATAGAGCGGGCGGTAAGTAGTTAGGAAATGAGGCTTGGCGAATGCAAACTGTTCGGAGAACAGGTTTATGTGCTTCCCATAGAGTCAGTGGGGATATATCAGGGGTCTCATTATTGACCAGGTAATCTTTTATGGCTGTTTCAAGATCAGAGGAGTGTGATGAATTAGATGGGACTGATTTATCAATATGCCACATAGGATCTTGTGTTTTTGGTATTAAAGAAGTGAAAGTTGAAAGTACAGCACAGTGGTTAGTCCATGTAAAAGGGATAATAGATGAATAAAGGAGTTCGGGGTCATGCCTATTGAGATCAATACGGGAAAATGAATTAGGGGGTGATAATAAAAAGTAAATTGACGTCTTGCAGGGTTGATTTCACACCCAGAATCTAACAAAGTGTGTTGTTGAAGAAATTGTTGGAATGTATGAGAACTAGATATGATAGGAGTTGGGGATTTATCTAAAAAAGGATAAAGGACTTGATTTGAATCTCCACAGATAAAAAGTGTGCCCATTTTATGGGTATTAATTACCTGTAATAAGTGGGAGAGGAATGAAGATGGAGTTTTGTTAGGAACATAGTAGGATACCACTGTGGTAAGAGAATCAAATAGATATCCCGTGAGTATAAGATAACGACCTTCTGGGTCTTTGATCTCTGTCAGAAGGGAAAAGGGTGTGGTAGGATGAAACACTATTAACACCACTCGTTGTTTGGTCTTAGCAGAGGCTGTGAAAACTTTAGGATATAGTGAGCCAAAATATTTAGGGGTCACTGTCTCTGTAAAATGGGTTTCTTGGAGGCATACAACATGTGCTTTTGAGGAAGCCAAGGAGCGAAAAACTTTAGATCGCTTTTGTGGAATATTTAGACCTTGTATGTTTAGCGTAAGGACATTTAAGGGGGTCATCGGTAAACCTTAAAAGAAATATTGTAGTATACTGTATTCATAGATTGTGAATCTACAACTACCCCGGGGAGGGGCAAGAACCAAGAGGGGAGTAGAGACAGATTAATGAGCAAGAAAGAGAGAGTAAGAGTCATGTAGTCAATTAATTTTGAGTAAATTGTGCGAATAGCAAAAGTAAAAAGGTGGCAAACTGAGTGTGTAGAATACGCTAACTCAGAGGCCCAGTAACTATCCGAGGAGGTCCTCCACTAATGAAAGGCCAAAATGGAGGTATATCCTAGGACAGAAAGATGGGGGGAGCAGTGACAAGCTCTCAAGATCCCAATGGCCAAGATCTATATACAGAAAAGGCGAAATACTTAAGCCTCATGCACACTGGACGTTATAATAACATTATAAAAATGCCAGTAGCTTTGCAGTGAGTTTTTCAAAGTTTTTCAACGTTTTTGCAATAGCATTTTCTAGTGTTTATTAGCGTTTCTTAGCATTTTTTCCGCATTAGCATTCAAAAATGTTGGTGAGCCACATTTTTGAACGTTTATCTGCGTTTTGGCGTTTTTTGACGTTAGAGAGTTTTTACAGCTATTAGAACCCACTAGTTTTGGGGTTTTTTTACAGCCAAAAAACACCCCGTCCAAAAACTGTTGATAACAGCCTATGTGTGCATGGACACATAGGATAACAAGATGGGGAGTTTAGTGACTGTAGAAAAAAAGTCTGAAACCAAAAACAGCTGCTGTAAAAACATCCAAAAACGTCCGACGGTCTTTCTGACGGACATTCGACGGAGTTACGATGGACTTGCGAACGACCGGACTTGCCCACACACAAACGGAATAAAGTCTGTTCGAAAGTTCGAAAGTCCGTTCGAAAGTCCGGTCGTACATCATCACGTTCAAACGACCGGACTTTCGAACGGACTAGAATAAGGAAGTTCATAGTTAGTAGCCAATAGCTGCCCTTGCGTCCTTTTTTGTCCATTGGAATTTTTATGGACGAACTTGGGTGTCTAATGCCATGTACACACGGGCGGACTTTTTGACAAATCCGTCGGACAATCCAATCGTGTGTGGGCTTCACCGGACCTCCAGCTGACTTTTTCCTGTCGAAAATCAGACGGACTTTAGATTTAGAACATGTTTCTACGGACTCGAGTCCGATCGAAAAATCCATTTGTCTGTAGCATACACACCCCTATACCTCAGTGTCCAGCTGGCTGTTTAAAAAGACTTCTCCATTACTTTGTGGACAGACCTTGGGATGAGACACGGGAAGGAGTTTACCAGCTGATATCATTATTAGCACACACCCTGCATCTGCCCTACCCTCTCCAACTGATCACTACCACCCACCTCCTCAGGTGCACTTTTTTTCAATGCAATCAGTAAATACCGTTCTCATTAAATACACAGGCAGTGATTGTTTATTTGGCAGAGTGTGCAGGAGCTGTGCGATCAGATAACAGCCTATGTGGAGCAGAGTTGCAGTATTGAAAACAGCAGAAGTATGTCCTGGATTCTGTAAAACTCACCATACACTGTACAGTCTATCTCCTTTAGATCTACCATCAACCATGTAGTGCAAGAACATGAATAAACAAAAAACTTCCTACGCCCAGGAAGTATTATAACTGTGAAATTGGATTACATTATTAAAGCTATTTGGCTTTGTCACAAGCATATTTATGGGACTTTGTTTATATTTAATGATTATTTGAACGACAGATATGCATATTTACCATTGGTTTGTGTTATTATATAAATTGTTCATTAGTTTGGCACTTTTACGCTTCATTTATGTTTTTCAGCAAAATTTTCACAGTGCACCTGGTCATATAATTTTCTTCTACCACAGCACTGCATAGGATGTACTGTAGGCTAGTATATAGTGCAAGGTCCTGCCTGATTGAATACAGAGTGATTGAATAGATGGTGTCCCCTCCTATTATATAGTTTTAGTAAATCAGATTTTATAATGTATGGCCACCTTTATACACCTAAAATTAACTAGTCAATGTTAATGGCACACCAAACACAGAAACAAACACACATTTTGAAACATGAAAAAAAATGCATGTCATCGGAAAAACAAGCCAAAAAATGTGCGCTCCCTATATGCTAGATGTGAATGAGGCCTGAAAGTGAAATTGGTGTATGTACACAAGAACAGTGAGGCTCCATTCACATCTGTGCATTTCCAAACGCACAGAAAAAAGCATGCTTTGCCGGGCGTTTCAGAAACACGTTGGAAATGCACCAAAAAGCACGGTAAAAAAACGCACCACTCTCCACTCTAAAAAAAAATGGGAGTTTCTTTGGGGCAATTGTTGTGCGTAGGGCAGCCTTTTCAGTGAATGTTTCACAACAGGAAACGCTTCAAAACGCAAAAAAAACTGTGTGTGGGAACTTCTGGAATTTCTGGGGCAGAAAAGATATTAGAAAGATATTAGAAATGATTCTGTTTATTATGAAAAGTGAAATTCTGCCTGAAAATGTGAACTTAGCCTTTAATTACAGGTCATAATCTTCTTTTACATGGAGTATTTTCTTCAGTTGTCTTCTAATTGGAGATAAAGTCGCCTCAATGTGTGAAAATACAAAACGAGGAATGTTTTATTTAATAAATGTTGCTGTTAAGGATGGCATCCAAGTGCCTTAAAGAGAAGCTCCAGGCTCCCCCCCAAAAAATGTAAACTCAGCAGCTTCAAATACTGTAGCTGCTGACTTTTAAAATCAGGTCACTTACCTTTCCAGGCATCCAGCGGTGTCCTCACACGACTCTTCGGTTCTGGGGTATTGGCACCGCTATCTTGACTAAGGGTTTCCTACTGCGCATGCGCAAAGCGATCTGCTTTTTGTGAATGGTCTGCAGTGTTCTGGGACTTGAGAAGTGTCCCAGAAGGCTGCGGGGGAAGGAGGGGGGGCGAACTTCCGGCTCAGTTCACAGTGGTGAACTCCGCCAGAAGTGGGAGTGGGTACTTGTTAAAACCAGATACCCGCCCCCCTCCCCAAAAGGTGCCAAATGTGGCAGCAGAGGGGGGGGAGGAGGCAGACAAGCAGAGCTTCCCCTTTTGAGTGGAGCTCCGCTTTAACTATTCTTTTTACATCTAGCTATACTGAAAATGACACTGTCATGCTGTCCGTGCTAGACAAAGCGAGTGTCTCTGCAAAGCCCCCCTGAACACCTTATACCCATATTACCAGTCTTCCTTCTTCCCCTGCAGCCATCAACAGAACTTGCACTCCCAGGTTTGGAGGAGCATGTCATCTCCTCCCTTGTGACCAGTGGTGACTGGTGCTTAATTTTTTTTGGGGGGGCGACAAACAAACCACACGCCACCCCCCCCGGTCGCTCGAACACCCCCCACCCCCGTCGCTCGATCGTCAGCCCACCAGCCTCACACTTACCCCATCTAGGTTGCGGCAACAGTTCCTCCTCGGTGGCTTCACCCTGTGTCTCCTCCTCCTCAGCTTCACGGCGGCTTCCCCTGCGTCTCCTCCTCCGCCACGGCGGCCAATACGAATGCTTCTTCTCTCTGCCAATCGGGTCTCAGGACCCACTTCCTGATTGGCTGGGAGGGGAATCAGGAAGACAATAGTGAATATTAATTTGTTATTGTCACACACCTGGGTGGGCTCAGGGTGCAGTGCTCTTCTCCCCAAGCCCACCATTTTTTGAAGTCAATTAGTCAAAAAAAAACACATTGAAATCCATGCGTCCGACGCCCTGCATATAGATTAGGGGCCGGGTGCATGGATTAGGGGGTGACACCCCTGCTCCCCTTATTGACAGGCTGCCACTGCTTGCGACGATGTTCGTGTCTAGCATCCAATCATTGGGCCCAAGCAATGTCACATGTCCAGGAAATCTGATCATTAGGGATCTAAATGCACATATTCAGGAGAGTCCAAAAGTTCACTAATTGGCTAATACACCTGGCTTTCAAATGTATTATTCATTATTGCTGACATACTTTCAAAGGTAGGTTAAGGGCCTTTCATCCTGATCCTGGCTTCATAATTGACACCAAAGCTAGTATTAAAAATTAGTTAAAGCGGCGTTTCACTCTGTTTTGTGTTTATTAAGAGTCAGCAGCTACAAAAAGTGTAGCTGCTGACTTTTAATAAACGCACACTCACCTGTCCCATGGTCCAGCGATGTGGCCGTCCGAACCCTCGGTTCTCTCCGGCGCCAGCATGACAAGCGTGGGCACCCGGCTGTGCAGCTTCCCAGCTGGCTGCTCACTGCGCATGCGCGAGTGGGGCTGCGACTTCTTAATAGCCGGGCAATCTTCTGGAACCTGTGACGTGTCTCAGAAGATTGCAGTGAAGGGGGGGAGAAGAACTTCCATTCGAGTCCCCTAGACGGACCGAGTGGAAGTGGGATCTGGGTACCTGTCAAAACTAGATACCAACTCCCCCCCCCCCCCCAAAAAATAAAAAATTACATATCAAATGTCCCATGTCAGGGGGTTAGGTGTCCTTAAAACGGAACTTCCACTTTCAGGTGGAACTCTGCTTTAAGTACTGTATGTGATCCTTTTTTTATTAGCACTGAAAGTTAAAGCGTATCTATGGTCAAAATATATTACCACATAGTCATAGGCATGCCCACGGGGTGTGCCGGGTGTGCCCAGGCACACCCTAATCATTGTGCTCTCATTGGTTGTGACTGGTGTCAGTAGTTGTGACTACTACTGCTCATGTCACCACTGCCTGGCCTGGGTTGGCCCTGCAAGAAAAAGCATCTTTTTGTCTTTTTGCAGCACAGTCTGCACTGCAGGGACTAGGGAGTCCCCGGGACCACAGGCGCGGCGGAGTGATCCGGCCGCATTTCCCGACGGGTCCTGTATAGTTCCGGCGGCACAGGTACTGCAGGCAGCAGCGGAGTGATCTGCATCTGCACTCCGCCCCCTCCGGCCTCCTCTCTCTCCCTTCCCTCGGAAGATGCAGCGGACTCAGCGGAGCCTCAGCCTGGACTCGGATAGCGGCAGGCGGCTGGCTCAGTCAGGTAAGCAGTGCCAGTGAGACAGCACTGAGCAGGGAAGGGCAGTCACACGATGGACGAAAAATAAAAAAAACAAAAAGGCAACTCGATATGAACCCTGTCCCTGCCAGCAAAAAAGTAAGTGTGAATATATATATATATATATATATATATATATATATATATACACACACTTACTTTTTTGCTGACAAATCAGGCAGGGTTCATGTTGATTTGAATTGTATATGTGTTGTATATAAAAAAAAAATGATATATATATATATATAATTTTTTTATGTACTTCACATATACAATTCAAATCAATATGAACCCTGCCTGGCTTTTCAGCAAAAAAGTAAGTGTTATATATGTGTATATATATGTGTGTATATATATGTGTGTATATATATATATATATATATATATATATATATATATATATATATATATATATATATATATACACTTACTTTTTTGCTGACAAGCCAGGCAGGGTTCATATTGATTTGATTGTATATGTAACGCACAATATATATATATATATATATATATATATATATATATATATATATATATATATATATATATGTATATATTTTCCCATACATACATTAAGTCGATTTTTACATGTAATTTTTTTTAAATTGTTCTCACGTGTTACAATAATGCTTCGATAATGTTATTTTAAAAAATAACAATTTAAAAAAATGACATTTAAAAATCAACTTAACCACAAACTTTGGAAGATTTTCCCTCTTCAGGACCAGGCCATTTTTTGCTATTTAAGGCCTATTTCACACAAACGGACCGTTAAGGTCCGCTTGTCAGTTTTGACAGCGGACATGAACGGGCGCTCCATGCTAGCCTATGGAGCGTCGGATGTCAGCGGTGACATGTCCGCTGACATCCAACCCCGTCCGATCCGCTAAAATCAGATAGATGCCTCTACGTTCAGATCCGTCGCTGGCGGATCGGATCGGGTGAGATCTGATGAAAACAGACATGCTGCCGTTTTCGTCCAATCTCTCCATAGGCAGCAGCGACGGTCGACAAGCCCCTCCCCGCTCAGTGAGCAGAGAGGGACCTGTCATGCAAATAGAGCTCTGTGTGTGTGTGTGTATATATATATATATATATATATATATATATATATATATATATATATATATATATATATATATATATATATATATATATATATATATAGACGCACGTGTGTTTGAGCTTTGGTTTGAGGTGCAAACCCTAATGCAATAGGCTGCGCACGCCTATGCACATGGTAATTCCTTTATTGTATTTCAATTATTCCTTGCCTACTCCTATTAATCTGAAATAATTACTTAATTTGTAAAATTGCTTTGTGATGATCCCCACATATTTACTTCCTCAAATTCTGTGACATGTAGTCACTATGCCCATGTGACCATGCACTGTTGTGTCACACATTTCACAGAGCCTGCTTTCTGAGCTACAGAGGTGCCAAGAGGAGGAGTTTCAGGAAGTGAAATCAGTATAGGAATCACTGCTAGCAGGCAGCAGCGTACCATGGGATATGTAGTCCTTAGAAATTGAAATTAAACAGCAGAGGAGAAGCTGCAAAGCTTCCAGGAAGTTGTGGAAACTGATGGCCAGAAGATAGGCAGCACAAATAATGAACTGAGATTTTTTTTTAAGTAAGCTTGTATTGGATTGTCTAAAATAACTGTGATTTATATTTCTATTGCAATGTTGATGTTATACAATAAAAGTGTATGCTGTCACCATAGATTTCTTTTCATTTTTTTAGGACAAGCTTTTGGGGAACTACATAATTTATTTTAGATGCAAGCGGGTCTTAAAAAAAATGTAATTTTGGTGTGAACAAAAATGCATCATGTACAGTACTCAACTGTTGTTACAAATGCACTTATACAGCTACACTGACCTGGTTAAGATGTTTTAATTGTTTTTTTGGTTTTTTTTACAGAAAATACTGATGATCTTAGTCTGATAGAAGGTAAGCTTTCAGTGACAGCTGATGCTTTATTAAATGGAAATTATGTCCATGAAAAAAGGTAAATGGGAATAATCTGATTGCATTACTGCAGTAAAAACTGCGTATAGTTTGCATGTTTGTACCACGGCAAATCAGGTTCACGCATTATATGTAAAAACCCTTCTTCTACTACAAATTTGCTAGAAAATCTAATTAAAAGCAAATAACGTCATGCAGTTTATAATGATGCGAAATACTGAGTCATGTGATTTTTGCCAAGCCTTTAGGACAGATCATAGCAACCAATAGTTACTCAATTTACAACTTATACCATTTTATTCATTTTTAAAGCCACATGCACACAGGATGTTTTACATACTCTCCTAGAAGCCTTTTTGGCAGCAGTGCTTTGGCAGAAAAAAAAACCTGACACTTGTAAAAGTGTCTAAAGTTTTTACAGGCTTTCAGGCGCTTTTACAGGTGTCAAGAGCTTGAGCATTAATTCATTTCATTGGCCAGAATAATCATTTATTGTGGCCATTGAAATTAATTACCAACAAGCGCTAAATGCGCCTAGTGTTTAGATGCGTCTAGACACATTTAGCAGCGTCAATCGTTTTTTTCTGCTGCTCCTGGACTCGTTGGCAGTGGGGTTTTTTCCTGCCTCTAAAAGCCCCTGCCACTAAACGCTGCTAAAAGCCTTTGGGGTTGATTTACTAAAACTGGAGAGAGCAAAATCTGGTACAGCTCTGCATGGTAGCCAAGCAGCTTCTAACTTGTTCAATTAAAGTAGAACTATAGGCAAAACTTTTTTTTTCAATTCATGAGGATTGTAACCCCTGTCAAATTGCGGAGATTTCCCTTCACTGCCTGCCCCATAGCCAAACAGGAATTGAGAGGAAATCCCTGCAAGTTAAAGGAATTCCTTGGGGACCCCTAGGTCATCAGAACTAGTGAAAGATTTCCCCTCTATTACTTTTCTGTGGACAAAATTTGTGATTTTCTTTTACTCAAGGTAAACAAGACAAATAAAGAAGGGGGATCTCCTTAACAGTGCACAGACAGCACAGACACAGACAGACAGACAGCAATAAAAACTGACAAGCATAATCCCTATCCAAAACTAAAAAAAAAAAAAAAAAAAGTTTTTCCTTCACCTGGAAACCTGGAAGCTGATTGGTTTCTATGCAGAGCTGCACCAGATTTTGCACTCTCCAGTTTCAGTAAATCAAGTGGACAAGCATGCTGACATGCAGGGATGTTTAGAGATGCCTGACTCCCAGGGGCAGCCCGTCCATTAAGAGCGCATGGGTGCCGCCCCCCTGTCCATCGCCGCCCCCCCCCATCCATGCATCCAGGCCCTTTAGGACACCAGTGCATGGATTCCAATGCGGGGGGGCTGTTTTTTTGAGGCTCTAATAGGCTTCAATATAGGGTGCGCTCGGGTCGCAGAGATTGCACTCCAATCCCACCCAGGTGTGTTACAACAGCGAATGAATATTCGCTGTTGTAACACTGATCCTCCTCCAGGCCAATCAAGAAGCCGGTCACCCAATTGGCTGAAAGGACAGGCGATCCTATTTGACACCTAGGAGGAGGAGCTGGAAGTCGCCATGGAGGAGAGGACACGGAGCCGTTGCACCACGCTGCCTGCTGCCTGCCACCCACCACCGCCGATTGGGTAAGTGCCGGACCGACCAGCAAACAGCAGGGGGGGTGGGGGGGTGGGTGGTGCTCGGGGGTGTGGGTGCCTTTCCTGGAGGGGTGGGTGCTGCTCCGGGGGTGGATGGTTGTTTGCCACCCACCCCCCTCAAAAAAAACACCAGCTGCCACTGCTGACGCCCCTAGAGGCAGCTGCAAAAATGTCCAGTGTGCATGAGGCCTAAAACATAACACAAATTGATAAGATTAGTTACATCATTCTGATCTGTTTTAAATGTATGTGTAAAAAATAACTAACAATTCCATTGAACCCTATTTCTAAACTGCACATCTGTATTTTACTAGAACTAATTGGAATATAATCTTTAGAGATGGTAATAACTTTGTTTTAATTTTTTAGCATTGATATTATCTATGCATTGTATAGGCAGACATGTGGAATGTTATAAAAGAACCTTTTTTCAAAAATGAATATTTGTTTTTTTACAGAAGTGAATGTGGATGTTAACGTTGTAGCTGGTAATATCTTGTTCTATATTTTTCATTATATCTCACATCTAAAACCCCATATTTTTTTCTATTATATATTATATATTTAATTTATTTATTTTATATTTAAATATGGTTTGTTTTTGTGTTTACTGTTTTAAAAAATGGTAATTTTTCAGAGGTTTAAAATAATAAAACGTGTTTGTTTTTTACAGAAGTGAATGTGGATGTTACCTCTGCAGATGGTAATGACTTGTTTTATATTTTTCAATATATCTCACATCTAAAACCACATATTATTTCTATTACAATAATTACAGTAATGGATTATATTTATATCGAGATTTTTCATGTTTACAGTTTTGAAAAATGTTCATTTTTCAGAGCTTTAAAATAAAAAAATGCATTTGTTTTTTACAGAAGAGAATTTGGATGTTAACTCAGTAGCTGGTAATGACTTATTTGATATTTTTCATTATATCTCACATCTAAAACCACATATTTCTTGTATAATCATTACAGTAATAGATTATATACAAATAGTTTTTCGTGTTTACTATTTTAAAAAATGGTAATTTTTCCAAGTTTTAAAATAAGAAAATGTATTTTTTTTTTACAGAAGTGAATTTGGATGTTAACTCAGTAGCTGGTAATGACTTGTTTGATATTTTTTGTTATATCTCACATCTAAAACCACATATTTCTTTTATAATCATTACAATAATAGATTATATACAAATAGGGTTTTTTGTGTTTAATATTTTAAAAAATGGTAATTTTTGAAAGCTTTAAAATAAGATAATGTATTTGTTTTTTACAGAAGTGAATTTGGATGTTAACTCAGTAGCTGGTAATGACTTGTTTGATATTTTTCGTTATATCTCACATCTAAAACCACATATTATTTCAATTACAATCATTACAGTAATGGATTATATTTATATCGAGATTTTTTGTGTTTACAGTTTAGAAAAATGTTCATTTTTCAGAGCTTTAAAATAAAAAAATGTATTTGTTTTTTTACAGAAGAGAATTTGGATTTTAACTCAGTAGCTGGTAATGACTTATTTGATATTTTTCATTATATCTCACATCTAAAACCACATATTTCTTTTATAATCATTACAGTAATGGGTTATATAAAAATAGTTTTTTTGTGGTTACTATTAAAAAAATGGCAATTTTTCAGAGCTTTAAAATAAGAAAACGTTTTAATTGAAGAAATTCTTGTCCCTGCACTGACATTTAAATATGCATTACACTTTGCAATTTTTTTTCTTCAAAAGGTGTTCTAATATTTATAGAATAAATGAGTAAAGGAAACATAAAAAAAAAAATCATATCACTGCCAGACGCACTTTGTCATGAACATACAGTTTTCTTGCTTCTGCCAGCAATACAATGCATGCTTACACCCAACCAGACAATGGTTAGTTTTCCATTGGTGGAACACATACACTATTAAAATGACTCACAAGTGATGAAAATAAAACTGTTCTGATAAATACAGGGGTTGTGAAAAGGTAATGGGAAAGGTGGCCAATGTAAGATATGTCTGCTGTGTCTTTTACAAGGCTTCAGGAAATCTATGTCAGACATGACATTGCATCTAATTAAACTGGTTTAATGCAAAAATCACAAACCTATGCCAGCTTTCACCAATTTTAATGAAAAAGAGTCCCTTTAAAGCCTAAGTGCAGCCAAAATCACATACAGAAAATCAGCACAAGAGACATAACTTACAGTCAGTACAGTGCGAGGTACCTCTTTTCTTCTTACACCTGCAAACTGGACACGGTTAGCCAGCACATTTCCATGTACAGTACAGTGCAAGGTTCTGGACTGCCATCCTGCCTGTCATTGCAACCAGCTGGGTTTTTTATTGTAGACAACCCTGCACAGTACAGTATGTGCATTTCTGTTCCCTGAGTAATTTATTGTGCATTTACAGTTCGATTATTCTGGGTCTGAACACCTAAAACCAAACTGTAGAGGAAGACAAGAATACAGTTTCCTCTAGTCTTTCAATCATAGATTCTAGATATACTGACATAGAATAGGCAAACTGTCTCTCAGAATCCCTCTGCCCTGTCTTTGTGTGCCTCGTATAGCTATGTCATCTGATTTTGTCAATGTGATACTAATAGGGCGTACACACGGTCGGACTTTGTTCGGACATTCCGACAACAAAATCCTAGGATTTTTTCAGACGGATGTTGGCTCAAACTTGTTTTTTACACATGGTCGCACAAAGTTGTCGGAAAATCCGATCGTTCTAAACGCGGTGACGTAAACCACGTATGTCGGGACTATAAACGGGGCAGTGGCCAATAGCTTTCATCTCTTTATTTATTCTGAGAATGCGTGGTACTTTGTCCGTCGGATTTGTGTACACACGATCGGAATTTCCGACAACGGATTTTGTTGTCGGAAAATTTTATCTCCTGCTCTCCAACTTTGTGTGTCGGAAAATCCGATGGAAAATGTCCGATGGAGCCTACACGGTCGGAATTTCCGACAACACGCTTCGATCGGACATTTTCCATCAGAAAATCCGACCGTGTGTACGGGGCATAAGACTAACCAGTCAAATGGGGTAGAAAGGAAGCATCACAGGGCAGTTGGCCCAGTGGTTTGAATGTATAAATTCAACCTTAATTCTAAAAGAGCCTTTTTCAAACTTGTATATTTTATTTCATACTATAGGCAGCTGAGTGAGAGAGTTTTTTAACGCTGCATGTTTTTTTTATTTTGCAGGAATTAACTTTGATATTAATTCTGGTGAAGGTAATTTTTTTTATTATTGATATTTATTTTTTTATAATTTAAGTGATCTGTAGATTGTATAGGCAGCTGTGAAAAATGTTAAAAAGAGAACCTTCTTTCAAAGCCACTTAATTATATTTTGCAGGAATGATTTTGGATGTTAACTCCGAAGCTGGTAATATTTTGTTTTATATTTATCTACACCTACTGTAAAAGTGTAATTGCTGGAGTGCATATAAGGGTGAGTAATATTGTTGGCAAACTACATAGCAGATACCATGCTTACACGAATTAGAGCAAACACTTGGATCATATGCAGCAAAATGATCGATGATTACATCAGTTTTTCTTAGTTATAAAATCAGAAATTCATATAACTGACTATATTGTCTTTTCAACTCATCTTGTGTATGGCTCAGAAACAAATTGCTGAAGTCGGGCATATGTTATATGTTATGACAATTATACTTTTCATGTACATGTATTTACAATGGTTATACTCTGGTACAATTTGTACAATTGTTGTTCTCTTTACATTTGCAATGAAATATTATTGTGAAAAAAATATATATTGTTGGCAAAAGCTCAGACTCCTGAATAAATGAATAGCCTTTGGTGCAGCTGGCGGGCGCTGGTGAAACCGGTCAGGCGGCTCTTCATCTGGGCCATGATTAGCCTCATGGACTGATAAGTATCAACCTTTATACCCCTTATCTGCACAAAAGACTTTTATATGTAGCACCCTCTACCATAGGTAGGTGCTAGAGTGAGGATTTTGTAAGGGAAACTGCCAGTGCAGGTAAGTTCGGGCAGGCCTATGCTTCAGGCTAGGCCTGTTTGTTTTGATGTGGGGGGCAGGGAGTGGGTAGTGCAGCAGTGGGTGTGACCACCTGTGCTTTAGTTCTGAGGTACCTCCCCTGCTTCCAGGAAGAATGATCTGGAAGAGGGGCAGGGCCTAGGACTGGAGTGGCAGGCAGATCATGTGAGGAGCTCTGACCAATCCCCAACTGGAATTGGCAGGGGGCAGGCCTCCCATATAAGCTGAGGTAACAGGCCACTGGGGAGGAGTTGTCGGCCGGGAGACGTGGAGAATGGAGTACTAGGCAGCAGCAGGGGACCCATCCCCATCTGGGGGGGTGCGAGGCCTAGCGGAGGAGCCCAGGAGAGCTGGGCAGGAGCTTCATTTTTACACGGTCATGGATGAAGTGTTCTGGAACAGAGGGGTTGGAGAAGCTGCCGGAACATATGTCCAGTTAGAGTTCTCCATTATGGACTCGGGGCAGGAGAAGATCGGTGAGTGGACCACAGTGGAGTTCGTGATGAGGCATGCCAGGGGAGCTGGGTGCAAGGCCAGAGGAGAGACTGTGGGGAGAGTGTCAAATCGTTGCGGCCTAAGGGCACAGGATTTGCAGACGGACTAGCTGGGAGCAGTAGTCCACCAATCAGCACATACTACTAAATTACTAGGCCGCCGGGGAGAGGTACTGCAGACCTCTGGTCTAGTAACAGTGCAACCAATTCTAGATAGCAACTGAGACAGTTCAGAGTGGTCTCTTTTGTCAAAAGAGGATTATGTGACAGGAAGAATAATGATCTACAGTGGAAGTTTGTGCAGGAGGGTGGAAGTCCTGGGAGCAACAATCTGAGATACGTAGAGGAGGAGAAATAGTCAGCATGTTGTTATGCAGGGGAAGCGCTTGTAGATATTATGTGCACATCAGTTCTTCACGGCTCAACCTTTTGTTCTAATTCTTAAATATGATGGCAAAGCAATTGTTCTATGGGCATCCCTTATTTCCTTTCCCCCAACCAAGTTGTATTCCCCAAAAGACAAAACAAAAACAAAGCAAAATGACTATTCATTGTCTCAGAAGTGACAGATGGAGGTCTGGCAGCAGGGTAACATGGTGGATGTTGGTTACTAGTAGCAACCAAGTGCTACATATACTTATCTGCAACTACTTATTTGCAATGGGTTATGTTGCAACACCATATCTGGGCTGAATACTATATCTAATGACCCAAGTGGAGTGAGTGTACTACATTTCTAACATGGCTACCTATGTTTGAATTTTCTGCATACACTTACTTAAAGGGGTTGTAAACCTTCTTGTTTTTTCACCTTAATGCATCCTATACATTAAGGTGAAAAAACACCTGGCAGTCACCAGCCCCCCAGCCCCCCCGTTTTACTTACCTGAGCCCCGTAATTCTGTTGGCAGTGACATGCTCTCCCTCTCTCCACGAGGTCCCAGCTCTTGATTGGATAGATTGATAGCAGCGCAGCCATTGGCTCCAGCTGCTGTCAATCAAATCCAATGACACGGGCGCCTCTATGGACGCCAAATGCTGGACTCTGGAGCGCGCCCACAAGGTAATCCCCCGGGAGAGCGCTTCTTCCAGGGGGTTATCTGATGTGGGGAGGAGCCGCTGGGGGACCCCAGAAGAGCAGGTTCGGAGCCACTCTGTGCAAAACGAGCTGCACAGTGGAGGTAAGTATGAGATGTTTGTTATTTTAAAAAAAAAAACTAACCCTTACAGTCACTGTAAGTGGAGTTGCTAGATTGATGCTACAGAAGTAAAGTCAATTTTCACCCTGCGTTATAATGGTCTCCTAAACTGTGGAATACTACCTGTGACCAGCTACTAGTGAGGGTTGGAGTTTGAGCTTTTGTCAACAATATTACTTATCCTTATCTGCACTCCACTGCACGAGATAATATATACAAGATACCATACTTGTTCCTGTGGGTCTGTTTCTGTACCATGGAATACTACCTGTGACCAGCAAATACTGAGGGTTGGAGTTTGAGCTTTTGCCAAGAATATTACTCACTCTTATCTGCAGTCCACTGCATGAGATACTGTATACAAAATACCACATCTGTTTTTGGTGAACTCTTACCTTGTTTTGTGAGGTCAGGTACTAATGTGGACGATAAGGCCTGGCTCGAAGTCTCCGCTCTAATTCATCCCAAAGGTGTTTTATCGGCTTGAGGTCAGGACTCAGTCATGTTGGAACAAGAAGGGGCTTTCCCCAAACTGTTCCCACAAAGTTGGGAGCATGAAATTGTCCAGAATGTCTAATGCCCCGTACACACGGTCGGACTTTGTTCGGACATTCCGACAACAAAATCCTAGGATTTTTTCCGACGGATGTTGGCTCAAACTTGTCTTGCATACACACGGTCACACAAAGTTGTCGGAAAATCCGATCGTTCTAAACGCGGTGACGTAAAACACGTACGTCGGGACTATAAACGGGGCAGTGGCCAATAGCTTTCATCTCTTTATTTATTCTGAGCATGCGTGGCACTTTGTCCGTCGGATTTGTGTACACACGATCGGAATTTCCGACAACGGATTTTGTTGTCGGAAAATTTTATCTCCTGCTCTCCAACTTTGTGTGTCGGAAAATCCGATGGAAAATGTCCGATGGAGCCCACACACGGTCGGATTTTCCGACAACACGCTCCGATCGGACATTTTCCATCGGAAAATCCGACCGTGTGTACGGGCCATTAGTATGCTGACGCCTTAGGAGTTCCCTTCACTGGAGCTAAGGGGCCAAGCCCAACCCCTGAAAAGCAACCCCATACCATAATCCAGCAGTAAACAAACTCATGTGCACTGCTTATATTGATCTCACGCAGTTCTAAACGTACTTGCAGGCACAGCAGGCTTTCTCTGAAAAAGTTGCTTTTTCATTCTTTTTTCGACATACTTGGTACTTGGGCAGTTGTTACTAAATGTCCTCACATCACCCCATACTATTGGCACCTCCATCTTCTGTCAATATTGAATTGGAGATGCCGTGCGCAATGTCCATAGTGGCGCACAGATTGTATTCTCCCATGCACCGAGATACAGCTTTCAGTATTCTTAAAAAAAGTTTCTTCAAAAGGTTCCAGAAAAGAGTGTCAGACACAGCATTACCTCTAACTGAGTTGACTTTGAAAAAAACAAGAGATCTGGAGTCTGAACAGGTAAAGGGCTGGGGAGATGTGCTGGTCACTAACCCAACACCACTCTAATGCCGCGTACACACGCTCGTATTTTCCGACGGGAAATGTTGGATGTGAGCTTGTTGTCGGAAAGTCCGACTAGGTGTACACGGCATTACATCTCGGAAACTGGATACATGGAACCAGCGCATACGCAGATATAGAGAAAGGTTCTAAACGTCAATTCTGCCTCACAAAGCAATCCTGCAGGCCCTCATTGCTGATGGCCTTAGGGGCACAGTTTGTTCATTTTTGTTGCTTTGATTAGCTTACTGTGTATTTGCAGTGCATCCACTGTAGGTCTATACACTTTGAACTGAACTGCTACCAGCTGAATGTGACAATTTTCCCACTCTTGACCGATGACCGATCATCCCACTTCCAGGTCATTGGGATGACAGCTGCCATCCCAGTGACTTGAAAGTGAAAGTATTGGTAACACAGTTCTGCTGCAGACATTCCTGGAATCTGTCAGAATGAGCAACCTGCCTCTCCCAGCCTCTCTGCCTCCAGCCTTAGTGTGCCTTCTAGTGTGCCATCTAAGGCTATGATGTTTGATCGTCTTGGTGTGATACTAGGTCAAGTAGGGTATAAGGAGGCAATACAGGACTGTTGGGCAAGAGAGGACAGGAAGTATAAATTCAGCCCTAGATATAGGATATCTTTTGCTCAAAACTCTATATTTGTACTGTAATGATGTGGGGTATAATCTGTATAATATCTGGAGCGAGCGGGTTATAATTAGCTTCTTTTTTTCCACAATTTAGGTGATCTTGCCATCATCTAGTAGTAGTTAGTAACATTCAACTGCACGTGTTCTGACCTTTAAATAAAAAGCACACAGATTTTTAGAAAAAATCTTATAATTTTAATGCAAAATAAATATGTGGCTTTATAAAAATTACATTAGAATAAATTGTTTGTGAAAAATATAAATATAAAATTGCTACATTTTGAAATGCTATGACCATTTCTTACTTCTTCCAGGAATACCATTGGATGCATCCTTACAACAACAAATTCCACCAGGTAATATTTGATATTTGCTCACTGAACACATACGTTATAAAAGGAATGTATGAGCCATTCTGACAAATATAGAAGTTTAAGAAAGTTACAGAAAAACATGATCAGTGTGAGGTACATCTCCAATGTCTTTCTAGACTTACAGTCACTTTAAGAATGCTAAAGCCTGCTGACAAGTATGAAATGCAAACACTCAGAGGAACTTACCATGACAGCATTCGATATCCTCCAGTTCCCCAAATTCTGACAGTGTTCTGATCTGAAAAGCTTCAGAATTTCCTCATACTAGTGAAGACTGTTCACCTCCCTCCTTCCACATATTTATATTGGCCATTGAGGCAGATAAGAGGGATGGGCCAGTGGGTATGTTGGGAGGCAGGGTTTAATGGTGAATTTTTGAATTTTTACTTAAAAGCATCAAAGCTTTGTCCAAACAGAACAGTCATCACTGAGGTGAACCAGAGCATAACGAAATCTGCTGTAAGTACAGTATCTCACAAAAGTGAGTACACCCCTCACATTTTTGAAAATATTTTATTATATCTATGTGACAACACTGAAGAAATGATGCTACAATATAAAGTAGTGAGTGTACAGCTTGTATAACAGTGTAAATTTGCTATCCCCTCAAAATAACTCAACACACAGCCATTAATGTCTAAACCACAAAAGTGAGTACAACCCTAAGTGAAAATGTCCAAATTGGGCCCAAAGTGTCAATATTTTGTGTGGCCACCATTATTTTCCAGCACTGCCTTAACCCTCTTCGGCATGGAGTTCAACCGAGCTTCACAGGTTGTCACTCCATGACGACATCGCGGAGCTGGTGGATGTTAGAGACCTTGCGCTCCTCCACCTGAGGATGCCCCACAGATGCTTAATAGGGTTTAGATCTGTAGACATGCTTGGCCAGTCCATCACCTTTACCCTCAGCTTCTTTAGCAAGGCAGTGGTCGTCTTGAGGTGTGTTTGGGGTTGTAATCATGTTGGAATACTGCCCAGCGGCCCATTCTCTGAAGGGAGGGGAACATGCTCTGCTTCAGTATGTCACAGTACATGTTGGCATTCATAGTTCCCTCAATGAACTGTAGCTCCCCAGTGCCGGCAGCGCTCATGTAGCCCCAGACCATGAAACTCCCACCACCATGCTTGACTGTAGGCAAGACATACTTGTCTTTGTACTCCTCACCTGGTTGCTGCCACACAGGCTTGAGCATGTAGTTAGCGTAAGTAGCTGTATTTGACTTGGTATCAGCACCTTCCAATACCTTATATGGCAGCACTAAGGCTTGAAGAGGAAGGGGCTGGACTAAAAGCCAATCAAGTGTACTCCATGCAAACGTGCTGATCAATGACATGCTGATATAAGGAAAGAGCACAGTGAGCAGATGGATGACATCATCAGTCTGCTGCTTTTCTTTTACTGTCCAGTCTGTAATATCGGTCTGGTGCACCCATTCCCAGGATCAGACAGATTGAGCAACCTGCCTCTCCCAGCCTCTCTGCCCCCCCAGCCTTAGTGAGCCTTCTGTGGCTATGATGTCTTCTTTTTGTTTTGATAGTGAGACTAGCCAAACGCATGGAATAAGAGGGAAGCATAGGTTAGTTGGACTAGAGGGCCAGGAAGAATAAATCCAGGCCGGGGTACAAAAGATAATTTTCTCAAATCTGCATATTTGTATTTTACTGGCAACTGGGATATGATCTCTGGAGGAGGTAATAACTTTGTTTTAGTTTTCTTTTACAATGTATAAGCATCTGTATGAAATACTATAAAAAACCATTTGCAATGCATATTTGTATATTACAGGAAAGAATATGGGTGCAAACTTCGGAGCAGGTAATATTTTCTTTTGTACTTTTACAATTAAAACTACATATTATTCCAATGTAAACAAGTCTACAGTAATTGAATATATTTAATTTATTTGGAATGGTTTAAAGTGCCCACTGTTAAAACCCAACTGAATGTTTTAATTACTGTTAATTATTAATAATGCGCTTTTGGTCGCCTTGTTATTAATTATTACATCAAATATACATTTGGAATGTCATGATCATACAGCTTTAATACTTTTACCAGGAACGCAATTTGATGCAACCTCACAAACAGGTAATAAATTACAACTCAGCTTTTTACCAAATGAACACATGGTAAAAAGTTCAAGTTTGTGCATTTTCTCTAGGTCCGCACATTTAAAACTGAACTGCTAGTAGAATTGGGAGATAGTTTCTGTGTGCAGAGTGAGCAACCTGTCTTTCTCAACCCTACTACCCCTAGCCTTATGCCCTGTACACATGATAGGATTTTCCGATGGAAAATGTGTGATAGGACCTTGTTGTCGGAAATTCCGACCGTGTGTAGGCTCCATCATACATTTTCCATAGAAATTTCCGACACACAAAGTTTGAGAGCTTGCTATAAAAAATTTTCGACAACAAAATCCGTTGTCGGAAATTCCGATCGTGTGTACACAATTCCGACGCACAAAGTGCCACGCATGCTCGAAATCAAGCAGAAGAGCAGCACTGGCTATTGAATTTCATTTTTCTCGGCTCGTCGTACGTGTTGTACGTCACCGCGTTCTTGACGTTTGGAATTTCCGACCAACTTTGTGTGACCGTGTGTATGCAAAACAAGTTTGAGCCAACATCCGTCTGAAAAAACCGATGGATTTTGTTCTCGGAATGTCCGATCAATGTCCGACCGTGTGTACAGGGCATTAGTGTGCCTCCTCTGACTATGACATCTGATGTTGTTAATGTTATAACAAGACTAGCCAATCAAGGAGGAAAGCGACCCAAGGCTATTGGTTTAGTGGGACAGAAAGTAGGAATGTGGCTCCAATTATTAGACTCAAAGCTGTATATCTGTGCTTTACAGGAAATTGGGGAACAATGCCTGGAGCAGGTAATCATTTTTTTATTTATTATTTAGTTCTTTATTTTATATATAATTCAAATGAGAAATCTACAGTAATGGATTTAAAGCTGAACTCCAAGTTGTCTTCATTAAATGTAATAAAGTAGAATTCCAACCAAAGCCTAATGTCATGATCTCTTAGTGCCCCTGTTCCTCATTCCAGCACCGGGGTGTTGGCTGTTGCCTTTCCCCTGTCTGTGTTCACCTGCAAGATAATTGATCTGATCAGTCACCTGATATAAGCAAACCGAACACTCTATCCCTTGCTTGTGATATAGACAGACTTACCTGCATTGTTCTAGATCAAGCCTCCCATTAGTCTGCCTTGCTTGCTGTTGGATCTCCTGTGTATGACCCGGATTGGATACTGGACTATCCCCTGAACTCAGCCTGCCTTTTACCTTGAACGAATACTTGATTATCCCCTGAACGCAGGCTGCCTTATTACCTGAACTGCCTTTGAACCACATTATCTGTCTGCTAAACTGCAAGTACCTGTTTGCTTTGCTCAGTTCGCATCTGCCCTGGCGTGGTAGCCAGACACTATAGCATTGTGTATAAGTCCGGGGGCAACCAAGTACCGGTAAGCCTGCTTGTCTTAAGGGAAAGGGGGCTGCTACAGGTGAAGCACACAGTAGCCACCTGCGTTGGGGTAGACGTGACATTTGTGACGCTAATTAGTCTTAAAAATGTCCCCGCCACCCTCCTAACACCTATTCTGACTAATCTGTGTAAAAGAAATTGGTATACTTACCTATTTTCAGCTCGCTCTGGTCCGGTCATGTGATCCGGCTCCTCTGTGTCAACCAGTGGTGGTTTCAGGAAAGAGGAGGGAGCATTCAACAATAGCCAGGAAATGGGAGCCTATGGGTTATGTCTTTGCTTCCAGAATTCCTAGTCGCTGTCGAGAGCTCTTTCCCTTCCCTTGCAGCCGCCACCGGCAGACACAGGGGATCATGTGTCATAGGTGTTAGAAGAAGGGAGGGAGCATTTTTAATACTAGTTAGGTTTGGCTGGAATTATACTAACTGTTATTTTACTTTTAAAGTAGAAGTATCTGAATTTGACTTGGTATCAGCCTCTTACAATCCAGTGATGGCCCTAGGGGCACAGTTTGCGCATTTTTGTTGCTGGAATAGTTTACAATGTATATGTAGTTCATCCACTCTAGGTCTGTACACTTTGAACTGAACTGCTATCAGATTAAGATGACAATTTTCCCCACTCTTCTACGGTTCCAGATTGCCACCCTGCCTGCCAAAGCAATTCTGCAAGTCCTTATTACTGATGGTTCTAGAGGCATAGTTTGTTTATTTTGTTGCTGGAATAGTTTACTATGTATGTGCAGTTCATCAACTATTGGTGTGTACACCTTGAACTTAACTGCTATCAAACTAGGTTGACAATTTTCCCCACTCTTCTAGTTGTTGATTTTGCGAGTACTGACAGAAATGGAGAAACTTGTATTTTTTGGCCTCTCTGTCCTCCATCTGTGGTGTGTCTTGTGTGGCTATAACATCTGATCTTGTTAGTTCAATACTTAGAGCTGGTACACGTGTGCCAAATATCGGACGATATCAACAGCTTCAAGAGAAACCGCCTGACATTCAGCCCGTGTGTAGAGCAGCCTGTCCAGCAGAAGCTGGTCTAATGACCAGCTTTTATTGAACGGGCATGATGAAAAACCAGCACCCGATCAGTGCTTGCAGCCAATGACTGTAAGCACTGATCGGTGTGTTTTGGCATGGGAGCAGTCCCACTGTCAGAACACAATACATCAGCAAAGGAGATTGCTGCACTAACATTGCTAACATTTTTTGTGATCAGTCAGCCAGCTGGTCAAAAAAACCTGAACAGATTCCCTTATCCGCCCAAACGAGTTGGATGGAGGAATCCTCCCTGCAGCACTGTTGTATTCTGACAGCGCATCTCCTCCACTGTCAGAATACACTTATCAGCGCTGCAGCCGATTGATAAGCTGATCGAGTGAAAATTTTCTGGAGTGAGAATGGCCATAGATCGATCAAAATTTGGCCGGTTCAGCAGGAATTTTGATCCATCTATAGCCAGCTTCAGCGCCTATTTATACCAGAGTGGTCTGTTTCAGTTTAGCGCCCACTTATTAAAGCGGGGGTCCACCCACACCGCCAAAAAAAAAAATATTAAAAGCCAGCAGCTACAAATACTGCAGCTGCTGACTTTTAATACATGGCCACTTACCTGTCCCAGGGTCCAGCGATGTCGGCAGGCGACGCCGAGAACCCGCTCGGTTCTCGGCAGCTGCCGCCGCCATCCTAGGTAAGGGAATCAGGAAGTGAAGCGTTACGGCTTCACTTCCCGGTTCCCTACTGCGCATGCGCGAGTCACGCTGCGCATCCCAAGTGGTCCCCGCTCTCTCCTGGGAGCTGTGTGTTCCCAGGAGACAGCGCGGTGGGGACCGGAAGAGGCGTAGACTCCCATGGGAGTCTATGCCGGAAGTGGGTGCAAATACCTGTCTTAGACAGGTATCTGCACCCCACTCCCCCCTGAAAGGTGCCAAATGTGACACCGGAGGGGGGGAGGGTTCCGAAAAGTGGAAGTTCCATTTTTGTGTGGAACTCCGCTTTAATGCGTATTTGTTAATTGGTGACTTAGGTCATCTTGTTATTAATTATTAGTTCAAAAATACATTTAGAATGTCATGATCATACAACTTTTATACTTTTACCAGGAAAGCAATTGGATGCACCATCACAAACAGGTAATAAATTACAAGTTAGCTTTTTACTTATTGAACACATGGTAAAAAAGGTTCCAGACTGCTGAACTGCCTGTCCATGCAATCTGGCTGGGTCCTTATTGTTGATAGCTCTGCAAAATGTGTGCATTTTTTGTTGCTGAAATAGTTTGTTGTGTATTTGTAGTAGAACTTGCTAGTAGAGATTTGTGACAGTTTCTTTTTACTCCTTTGTGTGTAGAGTGATGAATCTGTCTCAATCCCTCTACCCCTGAGGCTCCATTCACACTAATGCGTTTTTTGATGCATTTTGCAGAAATGCATGGGAATTTTTGAACATGGGTTCCTATGGAACATGTTCACATCAATGCATTTTGTGCCTCTGCATTTTTGGAAAGGGTCAGGGACTTTTATTCATGCAAAATGCAGCGTTTTGCATGTAATAGAATTCAATGGACCAGCATCAAAAACGCAAATACAGCGTTTTTACAGCGTTTTTACAGTACAGCGTTTGTGACGCGTTTTTTGCGGTTTTTTAATTTTTTTTACACTGTATACAGTATAAAAAAAAACTGTAAAAACAAGCACCGCAAAAAACACTGCAGAAATGCTCAAAAGCAACATGCATAGATGTGAATCGAGCCTGACAGCCTTGGTGTGCCTTCACTGTCTATGATGTCTGATATTGTGACACCAAGACTAGCCAGTCAAGTGGGGTATGAGTGAAGTGGCACAGATGTTGGCCTAGTGGGACAGAAAGTATAAATGTGGTCCTGATTATTAGACCTTTTTTATCAAAGCTGTATATCTGTACTTTACAGGAATGAATTGGGAAGCGATGTCTGGAGCAGGTAATCTTGATTTGTTCCACAGTATCATTAAATATTTCATTAGCTAATAGTAGTATGTCACATTCAACTGGACTTGTTCTGTAGAAGATGTTTGAAGCTTATTCCAACAGCTTCTTTGGTTCTAATGAGTGCCTGGAACCCCTAAATCTATAGCCAGCAGTGGTGACTGTTGCTCAATATTTTGGTGGGGCAGCAAACAAACCTGCACCCCTCACTCGCACATAACGCCACCATCCCCTCTCTCCTACCAGGCAAGCCTCGGTACTCACACTGCTTCCTGCTCTCTGCACCGGCTCCCGCTCTTCCTCCCATCTGCAATCTGCGTCCGCTGAGTCTCTGCCCTCCTGGGCAACTCTCGTTACAGACCCGCTCGTTGGAGCTATGGGCTCTGCTAGGAGGACGGTGCCCAGTGTGAGCTTGCAGAGGGACCGTTGCTTCTCCTTCCGGCCGAACAGGAAGTGGGTCCTGAGAACCGATTGGCCTGGAGTCCTAAGACTCCCTGGCCAATCAGGTCTCAGGACCTGCTTCCTGATCCTGATTGGACATTAGCGGACATTCTAATCATGTGCTCAAAATAAAGAAAAATCCATGCGTCCGGTGCCCTGCATGTAGATTAGAGACCGGGCACATGGATTAGGGGCGCAGCACCCTTGCTGCCACTAATAGCCCTGAAGTAACTCAATCACTTAAGGCTCCATTCCCACCTGAGCGATTTTCTGCTTGTAGCTTTAAGACACTCAACAAGCCAAATCCTATTAATTTCAATGGCCCCTGTTCCCATCTGAGCATTCTGTCACCTGAAGAAAAAAGCCTGAAGTTCAAAAAAGTACACGAGCTTCTTTTTGGCAGATTATAAATGTTTTTGGCCCCATAGCCTTCAATAGAAAGGCCTGACTTGAGCGCTTTACGAACGTTCTTTGCTAAAATAGCAGCTCTCTATCCGTAATTTCCTCTCCCTCTCCTCCCCCTAGTACTTTCTATTTTCTAAACAAAAATGCCTGAAGCTGTAAAATTCTTGTAATATGCTTCTAAAACAGCTTGTGTGAAAGCTTGTGAAACCACCCTGTTTTATTTACATAATCCTTCCCATGGTGCCATGAAATAAGGGAAAGGTGTCATTTGTTCAGGTTGCATAGCTGAAGGTGTGTATTGTTGGATTTTCATGTTAGAGATGGTAAAACAACATTTTATGTGTATAATAAATCTGTACAATGTATAAGCAGTTGTGTGGAATGTTGTAACTTGATCTTTTATTTATAAAAGCTGCATATTTGTATTTTGCAGGAATGGGTTTTGGTGTTAATTCTGGAGCTGGTAATATTTAGTATTATATTTATATATAACTCCAACTAGAAATCTATCAAGTTGTATTCATTAAATGTATCAAATGTAAAAATGTAGCTAGTGTAAGTACCTGAATTTGACTTGGTATCAGGTGCTTGCAACGCCCTAAATGGCAGAAATCAGGCTTGGAAAAGATGGGGCAGGACTGAAAGTCAATCAGGTATACTACATATAAATGCATTGACAAAGATCACGCTGATTGAGTACAGTGAGCAGAGGGGTGACACAGTTACATAGTAGGTGAGGTTGAATAAAGTCCAACCTATGTGTGTGAGTATGTCAGTATTATATTGTATATTCCTGTATGTTGCGGTCGTTCAGGTGCTTATCTAATCATTTTTTGAAATTATCGATGCTTCCTATCTGAGACCACCGCCTGTGGAAGGGAATTCCACATCCTTGCCGCTCTTACAGTAAATAACCCTCTACGTAGTTTAACCACTTGCTGCCCGGCCTATAGCAGAATGACGGCCGGGCGGTGGTTCAGTTATCCTGACTGGGCGTCATATGACATCCAGCAGGATAATAGTCGCCGTGCGCCCGTGGGGGTGCGCATCACGGCGATTGGTGGCTTGGGCAGGAAGAGGGTGTAAGTGCCTGGTAATGAGGTGGTTAAGGTTAAACCTCTTTTCTTCTAATTTTAATGAGTGGCCACATGTCTTGTTAAACTCCCTTCAGCGAAAAAGTTTTATCCCTATTGTGGGGTCACCAGTACGGTATTTGTAAATTGAAATCATATCCCCTCTCTTCTCCAGAGAGAATAAGTTCAGTGCTCACAACCTTTTCTCATAACTAAGATCCTCCAGACTCTTTATTAGCTTTGTTGCCCTTCTTTGTACTCGCTCCATTTTCAGTACATCCTTCCTGAGGACTGGTGCCCAGAACTGGACAGCATATTCTAGGTGCGGCCGGACCAGAGTCTTGTAGAGTGGGAGAATTATCGTTTAATCTCTGGAGTTGATCCCTTTTTAATACAGGCCAATATTCTGCTTGCTTTGTTAGCAGCAGCTTGGCATTGCATGCCATTGCTGAGCCTATCATCTACTAGGACCCCCAGGTCCTTTTCCATCCTAGATTCCCCCAGAGGGTCTCCCCCCAGTGTATAGATTGCATTCATATTTTTGCCAACCAAATGCATTATTTTACATTTTCTACATTAAACCTCATTTGCCATGTAGTTGCCCACCCCATTCATTTGTTCAGATCTTTTGCACGGTTTCCACATCCTGCGGAGATGTTATTGCCCTGCTTAGCTTGGTATTGTACGCAAATACAGAGATTAAACTGTTTACCCCATCCTCCAGGTCATTTATGAACAAATTAAATAAGATTGGTCCCAGCACAGAACCCTGGGGAACCCCACTACTCTCCCCTGACCATTCCGAGTACTCCCCATTTATCACCACCCTCTGAATTCGCCCTTGTAGCCAGTTTTCAATCCCTGTACTCACCTTATGGTCCATGCCAAGGGACCTTATTTTGTACAGTGAACGTTTATGGGGAACTGTGTCAAATGCTTTTGCAAAATCCAGATACACCACGTCTACGAGCCTTCCTTTATCTAGATGGCAACTCACCTCCTCATAGAAGGTTAATAGATTGGTTTGGCAAGAACGATTTTTCATGAATCCGTGCTGTATACTGCTAATGATACCGTTCTAATTATTAAAATCTTGTATATAGTCCCTTATCATCCCCTCCAAGAGCTTACATACTATTGATGTTAGGCTAACTGGTCTGTAATTCCCAGGGATGTATTTTGGGCCCTTTTTAAATATTGGTGCTACATTGGTTCCCTAAGTAAGTTTTCGTCCGCTAGCATGGGTTAAAACCACCCCACTAGCTGCCGAATAGCGCTGCTAAAACGACGGTAAAGCGGCGCTAAATATAGCACCTCTTTACCGCTGACGCCCCCACCGCCCCAGTGTGAAAGGGGCCTTAGAATAGAAAAATAGGTTGAGGGTTCAAGCTCTCTGCACCCAGTCTCAGCATTCCTTGTGGGACTTTTACATCTGATAAAGTTAGTGGGATAATAAGACTACCTTGTCAAGTGGAATAAGAGGGAGGCAGCACAGCGCTATTAAACCGGAAGGACAGGAAGTATAAATTTGCTCTGGTTATAGGAAAATCTTTTTTTAAAGCAGCTTATTTGAATTTTACAGGAATGAACTGGGGTACAAACCCTGGAGCAGGTAATATTTTTTTTTCTTTTTCTTTAATTTAAATGATTTGTGTATTCTATAGACAGCTGCATGGCATATAAGAAAACCTTTTTGAAAAAGTTAAAGTTTTGTATTTTACAGGAATGAATATGGGTGGAAACTCTGGACCCGGTAATATTGTGTTTTTCATTTTTTCTACATTTAAAACCACATACTATTCCAAATATAAGTATACAGTAATGGGTTATATTTAAAGAAGAACTAAACCCGCTTTGCCAAAAGAAAGTTGAAATAAAAAAAGTTCCACAAATGTAATTAGATCTTAATCAGACATAACTTTTTTTTCTGCAGTGTGTTCATATGCATTCTGCCTACTAGCACATGCTCAGGATATTCAAGGCACACCTCTAGTTATAATCATCAAAATTACTATTGTGCTATCTATGTCAGATTTGTATTCCATCTTTCAAGCCCTATAAGTGGCTGGCGTCATAGCTGGTGTGCAGCACCATGGCGACTGCAATTATGAGGACCTACATAAACTATGCAAACAATTTGTATTCAACAAGGCAAGCCCTTACACTACACTACACTATAATCTGATTGCATAATCTCCTTTAGGCCACGTTCACACCTGCATGATTTTCTTGAAGCTTGTAGCTCTAAAATGCTCAACAAGCCAAATCCATTTTATTTCAAAGGCCCCTGTTCACATCTGAGCGTTCTGTCACCTGAAGCAAAACACCTGTGTCTCAAAAAAGTATGCAAGCTTCTTTTTGGCAGATTCCAATTGTTTTTGACCCATAGACTTTAATAGAAATGCCTGACGAGCAATTTGTGACAGGGTTTTCTGCTCAAACAGCAGCTTTCCACCCCTAATTTCCTCTCCCTTTCCTCCCGCTAGTGCTTTCTGTTGACCAAACAAAAAATGCCTGAATCTGTGAAATGCTTGTAATACGCTTCTAAAATGCTTTAAAAACGTGTAAAATGCCTGCAGCGGCAGCTCTATCACATGCACCCTCACCAGGCCTGAGCGTGGGGGGTGAAGAGATTGCAAAGAGACTTGCATCAGCCAGCCCCAAATATTTATACCCTTTTCCATAATGCACCACTACCAAAGGAAACACCTAGTGGTGGGCTGGGAAAAGATATGAAAATTCATAATCCATATCTACTGTGGGATCTCTCATTAATACTAGAGGTGACAGTGCCACCTACTGATAGAAGGGAGAACTGACAGCCAGGCTGGGCTTGGGGGGAAATTGAACAAACCACAAACTACAAGACTACATTGGCTGACTACAGCCATCCAGGACTTAATGTTTGAACAATCCTGCTTAAGACTTGGTGGCTATAGTTTCTTTTATTAAGATATCAGCCACAGCCTGGGTAAAAAAAAAAGCACATCCTCTGCCAGCATACTGCAAAGAAGGGCCCTTGCTCTATGTGGAGAAGCAATGGTCTCTCTGCAGAGGTCAGGGAGTTTCAGACCTTTACCAGGAACATACCCCAACATGAATAGCCACCCAAGTAACGAATTCGCTTACATCTATGACCATGGGATATGTCAAGGCAGATCTTAACCACTTGAGCCCCGGACCATTATGCTGCCTAAGGACCAGAGGTCTTTTTCCAATTTGGCACTGCGTCGCTTTAACTGCTAATTGCGCGGTCAAGCAATGCTGTACCCAAACGAAATTTGCGTCCTTTTCTTCCCACAAATAGAGCTTTCTTTTGATGGTATTTGATCACCTCTGCGGTTTTTATTTTTTGCGCTATAAATGGAAAAAGACCGAAAATTTTGAAAAAAAATGATATTTTCTACTTTTTGTTATAAAAAAAATCCAATAAACTCAATTTTAGTCATACATTTAGGCCAAAATGTATTCGGCCACATGTTTTTGGTAAAAAAAATGTCAATAAGCGTATATTTATTGGTTTGCGCAAAAGTTATAGCGTCTACAAACTAGGGTACATTTTCTGTAATTTACACAGCTTTTAGTTTATGACTGCCTATGTCATTTCTTGAGGTGCTAAAATGGCAGGGCAGTACAAAACCCCCCCAAATGACCCCATTTTGGAAAGTAGACACCCCAAGGAAATTGCTGAGAGGCATGTTGAACCCATTGAATATTTATTTTTTTTGTCCCAAGTGATTGAATAATGACAAAAAAAAATAAAATATTTACAAAAAGTTGTCACTAAATGATATATTGCTCACACAGGCCATGGGCCTATGTGGAATTGCACCCCAAAATACATTCTGCTGCTTCTCCTGAATATGGGGATACCACATGTGTGGGACTTTTTGGGAGCCTAGCCGCGTACGGGGCCCCCGAAATCCAATCACCGCCTTCAGGATTTCTAAGGGCGTAAATTTATGATTTCACTCTTTACTGCCTATCACAGTTTCGGAGGCCATGGAATGCCCAGGTGGCACAAAACCCCCCCAAATGACCCCATTTTGGAAAGTAGACACCCCAAGCTATTTCCAGAGAGGCATATTGAGTCCATGGAATATTTTATATTTTGACACAAGTTGCGGGAAAGTGACACATTTTTTTTTTTTTTTGCACAAAGTTGTCACTAAATGATATATTGCTCACACAGGCCATGGGCATATGTGGAATTGCACCCCAAAATACATTTAGCTACTTCTCCTGAGTACGGGGATACCACATGTGTGGGACTTTTTGGGAGCCTAGCCGTGTACGGGACCCCGAAAACCAATCACCGCCTTCAGGATTTCTAAGGGTGAAAATTTTTGATTTCACTCTTCACTGCCTATCACAGTTTCGGAGGCCATGGAATGCCCAGGTGGCACAAAACCCCCCCAAATGACCCCATTTTGGAAAGTAGACACCCCAAGCTATTTGCTGAGAGGCATGGTGAGTATTTTGCAGCTCTCATTTGTTTTTGAAAATGAAGAAAGACAAGAAAACTTTTTTTTTTTTCTTTTTTCAATTTTCAAAACTTTGTGACAAAAAGTGAGGTCTGCAAAATACTCACTATACCTCTCATCAAATAGCTTGGGGTGTCTACTTTCCAAAATGGGGTCATTTGGGGGGGGGGGGTTGTGCCACCTGGGCATTCCATGGTCTCCGAAACTGTGATAAGCAGTCAAGAGAGAAATCAAAAATTCACGCCCTTAGAAAGCCTGAAGGCGGTGCTTGGTTTTCGGGGTTCCGTACGCGGCTAGGCTCCCAAAAAGTCTCACACATGTGGTATCCCCGTACTCAGGAGAAGCAGCAGAATGTATTTTGGGGTGTAATTTCACATATTCCCATGGCATGTTTGAGCAATATATCATTTAGTGACAATTTTGTGCAAAAAAAAAAAAAAATTGTCTCTTTCCCGCAACTTGTGTCGCAATATAAAATATTCCATGGACTCGACATGCCTCTCAGCAAATAGCTTGGGGTGTCTACTTTCCAAAATGGGGTCATTTGGGGGGGTTTTGAACTGTCCTGGCATTTTATGCACAACATTTAGAAGCTTATGTCACACATCACCCACTCTTCTAACCACTTGAAGACAAAGCCCTTTCTGACACTTATTGTTTACATGAAAAAGTTTTTTTTTTTTGCAAGAAAATTACTTTGAACCCCCAAACATTATATATTTTTTTAAAGCAAATGCCCTACAGATTAAAATGGTGGGTGTTTCATTTTTTTTTTTCACACAGTATTTGCGCAGCGATTTTTCAAACGCATTTTTTGGGGAAAAAACACACTTTTTTAAATTTTAATGCACTAAAACACACTATATTGCCCAAATGTTTGATGAAATAAAAAAGATGATCTTAGGCCGAGTACATGGATATCAAACATGACATGCTTTACAATTGCGCACAAACGTGCAGTGGCAACAAAATAAATACATTTTTAAAAGCCTTTAAAAGCCTTTACAGGTTACCACTTTAGATTTACAGAGGAGGTCTACTGCAAAAATTACTGCCCTCGATCTAACCTTCGCGGTGATACCTCACATGCATGGTGCAATTGCTGTTTACGTTTGACGACAGACCGCCGCTTGCGTTAGCCTTAGTGCGAGAGCAGGGGGCGACAGGGGTGCTTTTTTTTTTTTTTTTTTTTTTCTTTATTATTTTTTTGCTTTTTTATCTTATTTTTAAACTGTTCCTTTCATTTTTATTTTTTTTTAATCATTTTTATTGTTATCTCGGGGAATGTAAATATCCCCTATGATAGCAATAGGTAGTGACAGGTACTCTTTTTTGAAAAAATTGGGGTCTATTAGACTCTAGATCTCTCCTCTGCCCTCAAAGCATCTGACCACACCAAGATCGGTGTGATAAAATGCTTCCCCAATTTCCCAATGGCGCTATTTACATCCAGCGAAATCTAAGTCATAAAATGCTCGTAGCTTCCGGTTTCTTAGGCCATAGAGATGTTTGGAGCCACTCTGGTCTCTGATCAGCTCTATGGTCAGCTGGCTGAATCACCAGCTGCATTTTCAGGTTCCCTGTTGAGACAGGAGAGCCAGAGAAAAACACGGAAGACGGTGGGGGGGGGCATTCCCTCCCACGGCTTGTAAAAGCAGTCTAGAGGCTAATTAGCCGCTAGGATTGCTTTTACATGAAAGCCGACCGCTGGCTGAAAAGAATGATACCAAGATGATACCTAAACCTGCAGGCATCATTCTGGTATAACCACTCAAAGTTGTGAATGGCGTACCTGAAGACAAAAAAATGGTTAACAATAAAGCACAGTAAACGTATAAAGTATAAAAAATTGCATACCTGAAAAGCAAACATGATAAAACATAATAACAATAAAACATTGCAGAATAGAATACAGTAAAAAAGAGCAGAACAATAGAGAGAATAGAGAGAGAGAGAACAATAAAACGACAACTATTTTTTTTTATTTTATATATATTTTTTTTTTTTTTTTACACTTTTTTTGTAACGAACTTTTATAACTGTAACCGGTTCCAGGTTCGGGTCTCTCAAAATGCGATGGCATCTTGGGAGACCCTGTGAAAGTGTGCCTAGTCTGTGCAATGCTGTACCCTACGCTAATACTCAACTAGTGCATAGTAGCGTTCAAAACATTCACCAATGCAAAGACCAGGATTGTCAGGACAGGAGGGACAATAATAGCGGGTATCACGCCTATATCCGCGCTTGCTGCAGACACAATATCTTTTTTGGGGGGTTCGTTGGGTAGGGGTACTCGGGAGGACATAAAGAAAATGCCTCTCATGCAGCCGACTGCATTTGGTTGGGGATGTGAATGGGGGAAGTACGGGCGCTGCAGAAGCGGTGGGTTCCCAATTAGGATTGGCGAATGCAGTAGGAAGGGCACTATGGGCACGACGGGCCTGTGTTTGTCTTTTTGGTGTCAGCGGGACACTACTTGTGCTTGCCACCTCACCAGCTTGAACTGCACTTATGGGACTCGCCACGTCACCAAGTGTTACTGCAGTGCTGGTTTGACTACGACCGGGGTGTACTAGGCCGCTGGCGCTTGCCAGTTCACCAAAACGCTACCAAAAAATCTGTTGGCGATCGCAGGGATCAGGCCTGACTCTGCGAACGCTGCAGTTATGCGTTTTAGTCTTTTGTAAGTGACAGTGATCGATCGATACTGCACTTGGGTGGGCTGGGCTGGGCCGGGCGGAGGGGCAAAACGCAGGTGCTAGCAGGTATCTGGGCTGATCCCGCTAACACTGCGTTTGTGAGAACCCTAAACTGCTGGGGATGCTAGTATAGGTCTGATCGGATCAGATATTGATCCGTTCAGATACTATACCACTAAGGGTGGTGTACAGTGCGTGCGTGGGTGTTAGCGGTACTGGCGCTAACCTGACGCTGCCTGGGGCTGGTGCTTGCCAGTTCACCAAAATACTACCAAAAAAACTGTTAGCGATCGCAGGGATCAGGCCTGACTCTGCGAACGCTGCAGTTATGCATTTAGTGTTTTGTAAGTGTCAGTGATCGATCGATACTGCACTTGGGTGGGCTGGGCCGGGCCGGGCGGAGGGGCAAAACGCAGGTGCTAGCAGGTATCTGGGCTGATTCCGCTAACACTGCGTTTTTGGGAACCCTAAACTGCTGGGGACACTAGTATAGATCTGATCGGATCAGATATTGATCCGTTCAGATACTATACCACTAAGGGAGGTGTATGCTGCGTGCGTGGGTGTTAGCGGTACTGGCGCTAACCTGACACTGCCTGGGGCTGGTGCTTGCCAGTTCACCAAAATACTACCAAAAAAACTGTTAGCGATCGCAGGGATCAGGCCTGACTCTGCGAACGCTGCAGTTATGCGTTTAGTCTTTTGTAAGTGACAGTGATCGATCGATACTGCACTTGGGTGGGCTGGGCCGGGCGGAGGGGCAAAACGCAGGTGCTAGCAGGTATCTGGGCTGATTCCGCTAACACTGCGTTTTTGGGAACCCTAAACTGCTGGGGACGCTAGTATAGATCTGATCGGATCAGATATTGATGCGTTCAGATACTATACCACTAAGGGAGGTGTATGCTGCGTGCGTGGGTGTTAGCGGTACTGGCGCTAATCTGACGCTGCCTGGGGCGACGCATATCACCGCCGGGCGATCAGGGGGCTAAACCTTTATTCGGTAATAAACGGCGGGTGCCCTGACACTATAAAAAATAAACAAACTAACCAGCGTCAACCGTAACGGTTATACGGTGATCAGTGGTGAAAGGGTTAACTAGGGGGCAATCAAGGGGTTAAAACATTTATTCGGTAGTATATGGGGGTCCCTGACGCTATAAAACGCTGACGGCGAACCTAAATATTTATGTCCCTAACTAGCGTCACCAGCGACACTAATACAGCGATCAGAAAAATGATCGCTTAGTGACACTGGTGACAGGGGGTGATCAAGGGGTTAAAACTTTATTAGGGGGGGTTAGGGGGGTACCCTAGACCTAAAGGGGGGTAACAGTAACTGTGCCAACACTGTAACTGTCACAAACTGACACTATGCAGTAATCAGAAAAAAAAAAACTGCTGGTGTCAGTTTGTGACAGGGGGGGGGGGGGTGATTGGGGGGGGGGTCAGGGGGCGATCGGGGGGGGGATCGGGGTGTTTTGTGTGCCTGGCATGTTCTACTTTGTGTGTGTGTTGGTGCACTCACATACCTGTCTTCTCTCCTTGGGCCGGAACGGAAATTACCGAGCCGAGGAGAGATGACATCATTTCCTTTGCTGCTGTTTAGCATACAGCAGCAAAGGAATGATTCGATTGGCCGGCGGCGATCGCGAGGGGGGGGCCACGAACGGATGGTCTCCCCCTCACCACCGATCGCCGCTGGACAAACGACGACCGCCTCGGGCACCGGGGGGGGGGTCCGATCGGACCCCCCACCCGCGGAAGGCAAATCACGTACCATGTACGTGATTTTGCCTGTCCGTGCCACTTTGCCGACGTACATCGGCGTGAGGCGGTCGTCAAGTGGTTAATGTTGCGATATATGATGAAAAGTGTGAAAGTTTGTGAAACCACCCTGTACCATTTACATAATCCTTAACATGCTGCTATTAATTAAGGGAAAGGTGCCATTTGTTCAGGTTGTATACCTAAAGGTGCGAATTGTTGGATTGTCAAGTTGGCGATGGCAAAATAGCATTATATGTATATGTAGCAGTACCCTCGTGAGGGCTGCTGAGTGTTGTAGTCCACCTGTCACCCTGCCCAGCCAGGCACACAATTTCCAGTCACTCTTTAGATAGAAAACAGTTCATGCACTTTGTTTTTTTGTTTGGTTTTTTTTGTTTTATATTGAGGGGAATTAACTTGGATGGGATAAGGGAATATGGGATGCCCACTGAATTGAAGAATATTTACACAGGACCAGCTATATACACTCCTTGTATTTACACTCCAGTCTTCACTCCAGCACAACACTTGCTTGCAGACTATTCCTCCTCAACACCACCAGCACATCACTTGCTTGTACTTCCAGGACCAACTAACACAGTTTAGGCCTGACACTGGCTCAGCCAGGCCTTGCAAGTTCCCTTTGTGGGTAGGGGCCTAGGATCCCTATTGTGTAGCAAAAAATATGACAGTCCTTGGTGCTAGTTGTCCTACACGTGGCTACTGCTCCCAGCACCACTCTCAGGTCATGCCAGCCCTTATGGCTGCAGTCGCCTCTCCCCTGCCCATTTTTCCACAATCCACTCTTCTGGTTCTGCACCCATCCCAGATTGCTCTCTCCCAGTCCTCTCAGGCATGCCTCCCCAGGTCGAGGTTGAGACCTGCTCTATGTGTCTTATGGAGACACAGAGCAGGGATCGGGAGTGAGCATGCAAAAGTACCCCCATAGCAAGTGGCTTGCTATGGGGGCATTCATAGGGGGGAAGAGCCAGGAGTGACAGCAGGGGATAAAGTTAGTGGGATAATAAGACTACCTTTTTAAGTGGAATAAGAGGGAGGTAGCACAGCGCTATTAAACTGGAAGGACAGGAAGTATAAATTCGCTCTGGTTATAGGAAAATCTCTTTTTAAAGCAGCTTATTTCAATTTTACAGGAATGAACTGGGGTACAAACCCTGGAGCAGGTAATAACTGTTTTATTTATTTCTTTTAATTTAAATGATTTGTATATTCTATAGACAGCTGCATGGGATATAAGAAAACCTTTTTGAAAAAGATGAATTTTTGTATTTTACAGGAATGAATATGGGTGGAAAATCTGGACCCGGTAATATTGTGTTTTAATTTTTTCTACATTTAAAACCACATACTATTCCCAATATAAGTATACAGTAATGGGTTATATTTAAAGAAGAACTAAACCCACTTTGCCAAAAGAAAGTTGAAATAAAAAAAGTTCAACAAATGTTATTAGATCCTTAATCAGACATGAAAAAAAGCACATGCTCAGGGTATTCAAAGCACACCTCTAGTGATAATCATCACAATTACCAGTGTGTTATGTCAGTAATCAGCAGAGAAACAAAAGGGGGGGTTTTCCGGCGCTCCGCAACATGTGATGTCAATAGTACAATGGTAGCTATAATAGCACATTAAAATAAGGCAGGTAAATTCTAGAATGAGGAGGCAGCCATCCTCAGAGGGTGTCCATTACCTCTGTTGATAATCAATGTTGAAAAAAGGAGGGGTGTGGAGGCGCCAACTGTGGTAGCTTGTTTATGCAAAAATAAAAGTTAGTGTAACAATTACACTTACTGGTTCGCAGGGTGGAGGTGTTTCTTTGAGATTTAAAAGTGTCCTGGGATGTGCTGTGATCTTGTTTCCGGCTCGGATTTCATTCCTTCAGGCGTCTGGGTGTGGAGTCTGTACACAGGCTGAACCACTGCATCCAGTGCATGGAAAGCTCCACGCTGACCACTCTGGAGTGCAGAAGAGGAAATGACGTCACTGATGCACGGCAAACGTCCAGGCTGGTGTTGGGGATAATGCAGGGATAGTACAGGCTACGCGCTCGGGGCTCACAGCTCCTTCTACTGGCCAGTAGAAGGAGCTGTGAGCCCCGAGCACGTAGCCTGTACTATCCCTGCATTATCCCCAACACCAGCCTGGACGTTTGCCGTGCATCAGTGACGTCATTTCCTCTTCTGCACTCCAGAGTGGTCAGCGTGGAGCTTTCCATGTACTGGATGCAATGGTTCAGCCTGTGTACAGACTCCACACCCAGACGCCTGAAGGAATGAAATCCGAGCCGGAAACAAGATCACAGCACATCCCAGGACACTTTTAAATCTCAAAGAAACACCTCCACCCTGCGAACCAGTAAGTGTAATTGTTACACTAACTTTTATTTTTGCATAAACAAGCTACCACAGTTGGCGCCTCCACACCCCTCCTTTTTTCAACAGTGTGCTATGTCAGATTTTGATTCCATCTGTCAAGCCCTATAAGTGGCTGGCGTCATAGCTGGTGTGCAGCACCATGGCAACTGCAATCTGACTGTACAATCTTTGTACAATAAACTCTACATTTGCCAAAACTGTATTATGAGGACCTACATTAACTATGCAATCAATTTGTATCCAAGTCCTGCTGGAAAATGAAATCAGCATCTCCATAAAACTAGAAGCAGGAAGTGTTCTAGAAATTCCTGGTAGAAGGCTGCGCTGACTTTGGACTTGATAAAACACAGTGGACCAAAACTAGCAGATGATATGGCTCCCCAAATCATCACTGACTGTGAAAAATGTTGCATTTCATTTGGAAATCAAAGCCCCAGAGTCTGGAGGAAGAGTGGAGAGGCACAGAATCCAAGTTGTATGAGGTCCAGTGTGAAGTTTCTACAGTCAGTGATGTATGCATGTATTGCATTGGAGTTAATGCGCGCTTAGCCGCGTTAGCGCTAAGCAGCGTTTCTCTGTCCTCTTCCATTTTCCACTACCAAATCGAATTACTACAGCTTATAAAAATTTGACGCAGCTTAACGCTGTATACATAGTTAACACTCATTTAGCCTTGCTTTAGCCCTGGGTTTTTTTTACAGCTTGAAAATACCTATGCCACTTACAGCTCCTAAAAGCCTATGGGGGTTATTTACTAAAACTGGAGCATTCAAAATCTGATGCAGCTTTGCAAAGAAACCAATCAGCTTTCAAGTTTCATTGTCAAAGCTTAATTGAACAAGCTGAAGTTAGAAGCTGATTGGCTACCATGCAAAGCTGCACTAGATTCTGAGTGCTGTGTTATGCTTTGCGTCTATCTCTTAAGGTTCTTGCGGTAAAATCAAGGAAGCTTAGATTTCTGTATCAATGCTTTACTGAACTGGAAAGCCGCACATACAACTGTAGAATACACAATACAATACATACAACTGTAGAATACACAATATAACACAACTCATAGCTTACACAAATATGCCACAAATATAAACATGTACAATATGTACGCATTAAGTAAACTAAACCGTTACTCAACTTAGGGTTTAAGATGTAATGTCCTTCATGGTTCCTTGCTCAGAGTCCAACTCAAAACATCTCCAAAGTTCTCGAGCTTCTCGCATCCACATCTTCCAAACACATCTCTCTTCCTCTCTCCACATGCTTGTTTCAAAAGACCCCAAGCCCCTCCCACCAACTTCCTGCATACCAACTTCCTCTGCTCAGCTCCAAAACCTATCCAACTGGTTTATTTACATATCAATGAAGGGGGAGAGCCTCTGTAAGAATATGCTCTTAAATAATATATCTAACTCCAAATTATTGCAATAAAGTCACTATACAAATGGCCATAGCAACACATACCACCTCTTGACTTTATAGCATAATATTGGAAACTTCAACATTACTTAAAGCCTTTTCTCCAGGAGAGGGCAAAATAAACCCTCCGTATTAAAAATGGGAGGAAAAAATTCCCTTTCGACCCCCGTATCTTCTGGGTGGTCAGACTTTTGTTTTGTTGTCCCTGGAAGGCTGCAACATTACTTTTGAGCAGGGTTAACAATGTATTTGGCAGTTTGTGTAAAGAAAGTTCCAGATGAAAGTCTCTTGTCCTCTTGGTCATAAGGAAATGCTCAGATAAAAGTCCACTCCAATTCAGCCACCATCAGCAAATCATCTGCATCTTCCTCAGGCTCTCTTCTGGTCTGCCTCCTCCCATCTAGCATGGTTATCTGCTCTGCCTTCTCTGCCTGCTCCACCTCTTGATGCTTAGTACCTGAAAAGAGTAAGAGACAAAGCAGATTATATGTTCCTTCCAACTATGCCAAAAACATAGCTCACTGCTCACATTTCTCTATCTGCCCATTTCTAACTGCAAAACTATTGTAGGGTGCCCACTGTTGCCTTGAAACACTTTCACGGAAAGGCATTGACTTCCAACATAACGAATAAACTTGCATGTCTCTCTGTGCTGTCCTGGGAAGCACACAGGCCTGTTGTTGTCCAGTCTTCACAGCATGGCACATTTTTGCAAAATGCCCCATTTTATGGCAACAGAAACATTTACTGTGACTGTATCTACCATTCCCAACGACTTGCTTCCACTTCTTAAGCAATGCTGGTGTAGGAATCCCATCTACTTCCTCTCTAGGGACCCCATCTTAAGTAAATCAATCCATGTGTCTCCTGGAGATCATAGGCCTTGCCTTCCTTGTATCTGACTCAACTCGGCCATTTGAGCTGATCAAAACCTCAGCTTCCCGCTTATGGGAAGTAACAGTAGCACATGTCCTACTTCTGCTTACAGGCTTTGGGCCTTTGTCCTTTGTTAGGGCATCATTAGACTTGTTTATGAGGGCTGAACACCGATCATTCAAATCTTCAGCTCGGCCTACAGGGGTTTGAACACACTTCAGAGCCACTACAGGTTTAACTTTGATTACCCTCCTTTCTAAATCTTTTGCCTTGCTTGCAGTTTCCTCCAAACACTTGGATGCTACTGCAAGCTGCTCCTTCAGTAAATCTTTTTCTAATTCTGCCTTTTCCCTCTTTTCAGATTCAATATGTAGAGCATGCAGGAAGTGCAAACCAAACACAGCAACTGTCCACAACTCTCCCTTACTGAACCCAAAACTTTTAAAACTAAATTCAGAGGAAAGATCAGAGACTCCACCCCCCCAAGCTCTGTTCAAAGGAGAAACATATCCAGCCAGCTCCTTTAGAACAGACATCCACTGACTATTTCTGGCCCAGGTAGGAAGGGTGCACGCCTTCAAGTCCTCCTGGACACCAGAAACCTTTGCAGCCTTACTCTTCCTAAACCGTGTACGCAGCATTTTACCCCAGTACAAGCAACAAAACACACAACAAACAGGTTGTACGGGTTTACCTTGGTTGGAGTCCATATTGCAGAGATGTATGCTCACCCTTGCAAATACACACAGCTCACGGTAACAAGGTAAGAAGCTACCTGAACTGTGAATCTGTGGACGGGGGCTTAACAGGAATTTGCCAAGGGATAGTCGAGGTAAAGCCGTAGTCAGGGATTCCAGAAGTCAGGATAAATGATAAACAGAGCCAGGGTCTGAAGCCGGGGTCAGTCTTGGAACACTGCAACAGAAAACAGGCACACTTGGCAAAAGATGAGACAATTAACTGACAAAGCCCTCAGAGTGAGGCAGTGTTATATACCCAGCTGATTAGGTAACCTGCCTGAGCTGATCCGGGAGTGACAAGTACTGATTGCAAGGAAAGATCCAGAGTATGGCCCGAGAATTTCATGCAGAACTAGGCAAGCTGGAAAGCAGACTGAAAAAGGAACTGAGGTGTGGCTCAGAGGCAAAGAAACAGGAGCACTAAACAGGCAGTCATGAGTTCAATACCTCCTTGAGCCACTTGGGACATGACCACGCCTGGCCATCTGCAGGGCACGGTAGGGACCGTGACAGTTCCCCCCCCCCCTTAGGAATGCCCTCCGGGCGTGAACAGATAGTTTGTCAAAAACATCAATATTATATGAATCAATAGAAGAGTTAGAAAACTTTTCCTTATTCCCTTTGGGCTATTTTGTTTTAGAAGTTCTTGCTGGGTAGACTTTTGTCGCTTGCAAAGCTCTTTCAAAAATCTCCAGATCCTGCTTACGGACCATGGTGTCATTCGAGGCTTACGTACAGTCATGAGGTAGAACTTCAAGCAGGGACACAGGCACAGGAACTTCAAGCGGGGACACAGGCACCGGAACTACAATTTGGGACACAGGCACCGGAACTTCAAGCGGGGACACAGGCACAGGAACTTCAAGCGGGGACACAGGCACAGGAACTTCAAGCGGGGACACAGGCACAGGAACTTCAAGCTGGATAGCAGGCAGAGATTCAGGGGTAGCAGGAAGGATCCTAAAAGTACCCACTTGGAGAACCTTTGGCCGAGGTGGGCGAGCTGGGCAAAGAGGGACAAAGTGCCCTCTCTCTCCACAGTAGAAACAAAGACCACAGTCTCTCCTCTGCTCTCTCTCACCTTCAGACAACTTGGACTGAATGTCCCCGATCTCCATGGGTACCACATCTTCCAGGGTAGGTGTGTGTATAACCTCAGGAGCGTCAAGACTTTGTGGGGTTAGAGCTTCAAAGCTTGGCACATACTGGGATGGCTTGGAGTAATATCTGTACAGGGTATTCCTGTCCCTGGGTAACCGTAGGCCCCGTGAACTAAGAGCAGACTTGGGAATACTGGTTTTCTTAAAAACAGGAATGTGAAAGTCCAGAGCAAACACGAATGCTTCCCAGCTGTCCAAGACTGGACTCCTATCCTGTAAAAGCTGAAGAGCCCATGTCTTGATTTGCCCAGTGAGCAGGTTGATGGAAGTGCAAACCTTTATATAGTCAGAGGCATAGGTCCTAGGCTTAAGAGCAAACAACAGCTCGCAATTCATCTTAAAGTTCAAGAATGACGCACGGCTTCCGTCAAACCTCTCTGGCATCACCACAAATGGCTCAGGACATGCTGGTTCCAGGGCTGGGCGTACTGTGCCTTTAAATAACTGAACTACTTGCTGCAGCTCCAAAACGGTCTGGCCCAGGCTGGAGACTTGCAGAGCAAGGGAGGTGAGCACCTTGTACACCTCTGTGGACTCCATGTTGGTCAGTTCATTATGTAAGGGCTTACCTTTGTTGGAGTCCATATTGCAGAGATGTATGCTCACCCTTGCAAATACACAGCTCACGGTAACAAGGTAAGAAGATACCTGAGCTGTGAATCTGTGCCCAGGGCTTAACAGGAATTTGCCAAGGGATAGTCAAGGTAAAGCCGTAGCCAGGGATTCCAGAAGCCAGGATAAACGATAAACAGAGCCAGGGTCTGAAGCCAGGGTCAGTCTTGGAACATTGCAACAGAAAACAGGCACACTTGGCAAAACATGAGACAATGAACTAACAAATAGACATGTGCATTCGTTTTCGTCCGAATGCATTTTCGTGCGAATTTTAGGTATTTTCGTTATCGTTTTACCAAACGATAACGAAAGTGCAGAGTCCGAAAAACGAAAGATCCGACATAAACAATGCTTTATTTTCGTTTTCGTTGCTACAACAGTTCGATATAGATAGGAGATTCGACATGATGATGACAATAACAATCTGTGTCCATCAAACCTGTGGTCGAATGTGCCTAACCTTAGCTCTATTAGTCCAAGATTATTCTACATAGAGAGAAAAGATTCGACGTAGAGAGAAAAGATTCGACGTAGGGGAGGAAAGATTCGACGTAGGGGAGGAAAGATTCGACGTAGGGGAGGAAAGATTCGACGTAGGGGAGGAAAGATTCGACGTAGGGGAGAAAAGATAAATAAAAATAATGATGATGATGAATGTTATTGGCTGATTGTAACCAAAAAGGTGGAGCAGTAAAATAGCTAGAACTAAGTACACACGTACTTTGGCTTATGGTGTCTGTTGAAAGTTCTAAGAAGATTCGACGGAGCAGGTAAACTATACGGCATTGTACAGTTTAGCTGCTCCGTCGAATCTTCTTTGAACATTCGACAGACACCATAAGCCTTCAATGACAGATTCGACCTTAATTTGGATTTTCGGACGAATGCAATTTTTAACGAAAAACGAAATAAATAAAAACGAATTTCGGGAGTAACTAAATAAATTTATTTTTCAGACGAAAACGAAATTCCGAAACGAAATATTTCAGTGTGCACATGTCTACTAACAAAGCCCTCAGAGTGAGGCAGTGTTATATACCCAGCTGATTAGGTAACCTGCCTGAGCTGATCCGGAAGTGACAAGTACTGATTGCAAGGAAAGATCCAGAGTATGGCCTGAGAATTTCATGCAGAACTAGGCAAGCTGGAAAGCAGGCTGAAAAAGAAACTGAGGTGTGGCTCATAGGCAAAGAAACAGGAGCACTAAACAGGCAGTTATGAGTTCAATATCTCCTTAAACCACGACCACACCTGGCCGTCTGCAGGGCACGGTAGGGACCATGACACAGGTCTGCTTCAGTTCAGCTTTTAGCGCAAATCCTGGCATGAGCTCCCAAATGTTATGCTTTGTGTCTATCTTTTAAGGTTCTTGCGGTAAAACCAAGGAAGCTTAGACTTCTGAAGTGTATCATGCTTTACTAAACAGGAAACTTGCACATACAACTGTAGAATACACAACATATGTCTACGAATAAAAACATGTACAATATGTACGCATTAAGTAAACTAAACCGTTACTCAACTTAGCATTTAAGATGTAATGTCCTTCATGGTTCCTTGCTCAGAGTCCAACTCAAAATGTCTCAGAAGTTCTCAAGCTCCTCGCATCCATGTCTTCCTCTTTGTCCTTCCAAACACATCTCCCTTCCTCTCTCCACATGCTTGTTTCAAAAGACCCCAAATCCCTCCCATCAACTTCCTGCATACCAACTTCCTCTGATCAGCTCCAAAACCTATCCAACTGGTTTATTTACATAGGGGAAGAGCCTCTGTAAACATATTCTCTTAAAAAATAAAAATAATTTACCATCTAACTGTTCCTAGGCTGCATGGGAAGCTCTGTACCATTGTTCTCAAGAGTATGATTATCATCTATGCTATTTTGTTTGTTGCACTTTATTAAATCCTTCATGTTGCAATACTAACACAGTACATACAAATACCCAGATAGCAAGGATAACTTGCCACACATTTGTGGCAGTGTTGAACTTAAAACACAAGTTCTAGTTGAGCAAAAATGAAAATTTTGCCACAGTGACCCCTGTGGTGGGTGGGATGAATATTGCACAACATAACAGAACCAGAACTTTCAGCAGACTTGCAGAATGTTAGCATAGAAATTTGATCTGGAGTCATGCAATGTGGACTTGCTGCAATTGTGCAATAAACTTTTAAAATCTGTCAAATCTAGCAATAGATTAGCAAGTAATTTTTTTCAAACTTGCAGCTCATTTGCTTGCTATCTGGGTACAGCATGTAAGTAGTGGTAAGCGGATCTGTGTTTTAAAATACCAGTTGCCTGGCGGACACGCTGATCCAATGTTTTCAATATGTTCTGGTTCACTAATCAGAATTACTATATATTTCAGGGTTCTAATTTAGAGGTATGTGCCCTGTCAGTGACTCAGAAAATAACTAAAGACAAAAGAGACAGATAAAGGATTAGCATTCTATAAAGGAAGTCAAAAGAAGCAGCCTACACATTTCCCTTGTAGCAGGTTTTATTTAGGAGAAGCTTTTTTTCCAAAATTGTGTTCTGGAAATTTTATAGATAGGCAACTCCTATCCTCATTTTGATTAGTGGTTCCAAATTAATAACTACTGCAGTAGGGGAACAGACACAAAAGATACACTCAGCATCTTTGAAAAAATAACTGTTCTGTTTTATTTGACGCAATTGAAGGTTTTTATACACATAATTACGTACAGTAGGTATCACATTATTATTACAATTGTACTTTTATGGTAACAAGGGGCGTAACATAGGCAGGCTAATTCTAACCAGGACTCGAAAGAATGCAAACATGTAATGTATATTTGGATTTCACAGGTATGAATTGGAATGCAAAACAAGGAACGGGTAATATATAGTTTTATTTTTATGACTCATAAAATCTGCCATACAACATTTAGTTCCAACAAGAACAGTTTTATATCAGGTAAAAAAAGACTGAAAAAAGTATGTATGCCAGTGCCAAGAAAGAAAGCTGAAGCATCATCAAATCCATGTCATGTGTGCATGAGTACATGTTTGCATGAGAACTGCATTCTCCCAATGCAAGCCAATAGGGATGCAAAAGAAGTTTGATGCTGTTAACGTGCTTGTAAAGCCTTACATATACCCAGTGAAGTGACTAGTTTTAGGTGATGCACAGAGATTAAACAAATTTTCTTACATATGTTGTACCTGTTTATCTGCTGCCCTCCCTGATCTACAGCATTCTAATACACACCGATCAAAGACTTTTACCCAGCTTCAGAAGGCAGGGGGCGGGGATCTGACATCACACACTGCTCAGCATAAAGCATAGAGCTGAGTGTAATCTGAGACCTGAATGGAATAAATGGACACACCCCCTCTACACAACTTCATAGCAAAACATGCTCAGATGAGGCAGTTAGTTACTTGTTTTGTGCTGAAGGGGGGACAGAGTCATCTGCTGGGAATGTCTAATGTCAACTTATGCAGAGAAAAGTGACTCATGCAGATAGCCGATAGATAACAGATAATGGAAGGAGACAGCACAGTGGCGGGCCGTCCATAGGGGGCGCACGGGCGCCGCCCCCCCCCAAGCTATTCACAAAAAAAAGTCACTTTAAGAGTGACCAGGCACCGGACACATGGCAGTCTATGGGAAGCTTCCCAGCTTGCAATCAGCTGATTGCAAGCTGGGAAGCTGATTTGCCCGTGTTCAGGGCGTGTTTGGGGCAAAAGCGATGCGCCCGCAAACACTCCCACTTTTCAATGATTTGTTTCTGGCCGCCTGTTCTTTATTTTTATTGGCGGGGACCAGAGGACGGTGGGCAGTCCTTTTTCGGCGTCACTTCCGGTTTCCCGCCTCACTGTGCTGTGGACTGGGCATCTTGTAGAAAGATGCTGGAGTTTCCACTCATTCACCTCCCTGTGACTTGCTACTCTGGGCGCTTGACCCTTCACAGCATGGGACTGAATTCCCCTGGAGCAGCCGGCAGCAGCGATGGATGTCATGAGGATCACACAGTAAGTGTCTGGAAGGGGGAATGGCCAGCCTCTGCTCTCTACATAGAGGACAGATAAGATTGTCAGGTGAGGGATTGGGGAACAAGTAAACAGTCTATAGAGAGGTGAGATAATGAAGCCAGCAGTGTGTGTGCAGCTTCTTACTTTCTCACTCACTTTCTCCACTTCCCCCTCTCCCTAATCTGCCTGCTTGGAATGCCGTGGCTGTGCTGGAACAATCACACCCGGCTGTGAGGGGACCACGAGAGTGTTTAGGAGGGGAGGGGTTAACCTGTCAGTGTGTGTGTGTGTTTGTACATGTCTACTGCCTGTGTGTGTGCTACACTGAGACATTGGAAAACGCTGCATGCTGAGAGACCCCTCCCCCACTGTATACACAGCATATCACAGTACACAGTCCCTTACCTGGACATCAGTCCCTCTCCTTCACCCACCACTGTGTGTGGCATTTTCCAGGTCCCTGTTTAACCACTTCAGCTTCAAAACTTTTATCCCTCTTCCTGACCAGGCCATTTTTTGCGATACAGCACTGCGTCGCTTTAACTGATAATTGCGCGGTCGTGCGATGCTGTACCCAAACAAAATCGGTGTCCTTTTCTTCCCAAAAATAGAGCTTTCTTTTGGTGGAATTTGATCACCTCTGCATTTTTTATTTTATGCACTATAAACAAAAAAAAAGAGCGACAATTTAAAAAAAAAAAAAAAACAATATTTTTTAATATCTGCTATAAGACATCCAATAAAAAAATCGAAAAAATCTAATTTAATAAATTTTGGCCAATATGTACTCTGCTACATGTTTTTTGGTAAAACAAATCACAATTTTTTTATTTTATTCTTTGTGAATAGCTTGGGGGGGGGGGGGGGGGGGGTAGCCCCTATGGATGGGTCCCCACTGCCCGGGACGCACCACTTCATTCCAGGGACATGCCACTTCATTCCAGGGACAAAGGGACATTCCACTTCATTCCAGGGACACACCACTTCATTCCAGGGACTAAGTGACACATCACTTCATTCCAGGGACAAAGGGACACACCACTTCATTCCAGGGACACACCACTTCATTACAGGGACACAGGGACGCTCCACTTCATTCCAGGGACACACCACTTCATTCCAGGGACACAGGGACCCTCCGCTTCATTCCAGGGACACACCACTTCATTCCAGGGACACAGAGACACTCCACTTCATTCCAGGGACACACCACTTCCTTCCAGGAACACTCCACTTCATTCCAGGGACACAGGGACACTCCACTTCAGTCCAGGGACACACCACTTCATTCCAGGGACGCACCACTTCGTTCCAGGAACACAACACTTCATTCCAGGGACACAGGGACACTCCACTCCATTCCAGGGACACACCACTTTATTCCAGGGACACAGGGACACTCCACTTCATTCCAGGGACACACCACTTCATTCCAGGGACACTCCACTTCATTCCAGGGACACACCACTTAATTCCAGGGATCTTCCACTTCATTCCAGGGATACTCCACTTCATTCCAGGGACACAGGGTCACACCACTTAATTCCAGGGACACAACACTTCATTCCAGGGACACTCCACTTTATTCCAGGGACACAGGGACACTTCACTTCATTCCAGGGACACACCACTTCATTCCAGGGACACTCCACTTCATTCCAGGGACACAGGGTCACACCACTTCATTCCAGGGACACAACACTTCATTCCAGGGACACTCATCTTCATTCCAGGGACACAGGGTCACACCACTTCATTCCAGGGACACTTCACTTCATTCCGGGACACTCCACTTTATTCCAGGGACACAGGGACACTCCACTTCATTCCAGGGACACACCACTTCATTCCGGGGACACTCCACTTCATTCCAGGTACACTCCACTTCATTCCAGGGACACAGTGTCACACCACTTCATTCCAGGGACACTTCACTTCATTCCGGGACACTCCACTTTATTCCAGGGACACAGGGACACTCCACTTCATTCCAGGGACACTCCACTTCATTCTGGGGACACTCCACTTCATTCCAGGGACACACCACTTCATTCCAGGGACACACCACTTCATTCCAGGGACACAGGGACACTCCACTTCAGTCCAGGGACAGAGGGACACACCACTTCATTCCAGGGACACAGAAACACTCCACTTCAGTCCAGGGACAAAGGGACACATCACTTCATTCCAGGGACACAGGGACACTCCACTTCAGTCCAGGGACACACCACTTCATTTCAGGGACGCACCACTTCGTTTCAGGAACACAACACTTCATTCCAGGGACACAGGGACACTCCACTCCATTCCAGGGACACACCACTTCATTCCAGGGACACAGGGACACTCCACTTCATTCCGGGGACACTCCACTTCATTCCGGGGACACTCCACTTCATTCCGGGGACACTCCACTTCATTCCGGGGACACTCCACTTCATTCCAGGGACACTCCACTTCATTCCAGGGACACACCACTTAATTCCAGGGATCTTCCTCTTCATTCCAGGGACACTCCACTTCATTCCAGGGACACAGGAACACTCCACTTTATTCCAGGGACACACCACTTTATTCCAGGGACACACCACTTTATTCCAGGGACACTCCACTTTATTCCAGGGACACTCCACTTCATTCCAGGGACACACCACTTCATTCCAGGGACACACCACTTCATTCCAGGGACACACCACTTCATTCCAGGGACACTCCACTTCATTCCAGGGACACACCACTTCATTCCAGGGACACAGGGACACTCCACTTCATTCCAGGGACACACCACTTCATTCCAGGGACACACCACTTCATTTCAGGGTCACACCACTTCATTCCAGGGACACACCACTTCATTCCAGGGACACACCACTTCATTCCAGGGTCACACCACTTCATTCCAGGGACATAACCCTTCATTCCAGGGACACAACACTTCAGGTGTGAATGGGTGTGTCACGTTAAAATGCACTTTTTGAAAAAAAAAATTATGCGACAAACGTGCCCAAAAAATCAGGGTATCAGGGGAGCAGTGACAGCCCAGGCTGGAGGCTCCGTTTTCAGGTAAGGACTTGGAGAGGCTTGTTTGCACCCCCCCCCCAAAAAAAATTTTTATCGCCAGCCGCCACTGCAGCAGAGAGAACTGACGCTAAATCTCAAACATACTGTGTTTTGGATTTAGGAAAGTACACACTATAGGGCTTTGCTTTGTTCATGTTTCATTTCAGAGGTTTACAACTAATTTAAGAATGACAGAAGCAAGTCAGAAGGAGATCAAAGCACCTTATAGGATAACTACAAGTTCAGTTACCTTTCTTGCTTCCCTCTTACGTAACGCAGCCCCATCCCTGCCACAGATGCATACTTAGCAGAATCATATGGCCCCAGTCTGCAAGGAGCTTCAGAGTTGACGTGGATACCTTTATACATACCTCACTTATATATTTAATGATACATAAGTGATTAAAACCTTTTGTCTATATATGAATCAACCCATGAAATTAAGAACGAATGATATCTGTTCGAAAAGGGTAACAATCTAATTTATTTAAACTTACTATTGTACAGAAAAGAAACTTGTGGTAATATGAGATTAGCAACTATAACATAAATGATATAACCTTAAAACAACAATGTTACCAATGATAATAAATATTGCCATAATGGTCATACCCATGCTATCAAGAGATTAATAAGGTATTACGGCCAAATCCTACGATAGAAAAGGTTACAGGAAAGAAAAGAGACATAGAGATACATTGTATGGAGAAGTCTTACGTAACCATCCTGCATCTAGACCGTCAGCCGGAGAGAGACCTGGGCAGTGATCTGTGTTGCAATATATACACATTTGTAACCCCCCCTTCCATATGCTAAGGCATTGCCACATTCTTTCAAGGGTGGGGGGTTGCACCTAACACTTGGCCAACTGGAGGTCTTTACATGTCATAAACCCCTCTCTGCCCAACCCTATTTAAGTGAAACAAGTTTGGTAACAATACTACTCCCAGTCGGCCTCACATCCCCCAAGTGATTCCCTTCAAGGGACAATACATCTATAAACCAGGTGGTAAACTGACACTATAAACAAAGCTTAAACCAGAGCTGTTTAATATGTCAGCTGTTCTCAGAATGTCCAGGCAATTTCCTGACACACTGCTTTAAGTCATATTGCATGTCCATTTATGAATGTTGATTATCATTGAAGGTAAAAAATCATAGGTCTCACATTTCCACATCAGTTCCCCCTGAAGTTCATTCCTGAACTTATGTCCTCCTTTAATGATTCTGTACCCACCCACAAACGCCCAGAAGCCCCGACCCTTCCCCACCACCACTGCGGCCTCCTCTTCTTTTCTTGAACACGCCGGAACTCCTCAAAGTAGGCTTAAGATAGCAAAGAAATCCTGGTCCTTTGGAGACTTCACATCCAAACCATGAGTGTCTGTGTTGCAATGTTTCATCGCCCCTCTGCCTTGGAGGAGCGGAACTCCAACATTGATGGCGGGATCCTGGCCTATTTAGTCCTGTATCTTTGTAAGACCATGTAATGGTTGCATCGATTGGATCGGACCGCGAGACAGCACTTATCAGCATGGTGAAGGAAAGTCCAGGAAAGTCTTATTCGTGACACATTTATCTCAAGAAATAACTTGGTGGTCGCTGCTTCTTCAGGTGGGGTCGGGCGGGCCTCCAGACAGTCGTGCATGAATACAAACAGAGAGAGGAGAACGTTAGTGTACAGATATTGGAGAAATGCTGGACAGGAGCAGAGTGTTGGCCATTAAGACTAAATACTCCTAAAGGGTGTAATGTGGATGAGTAGAGTGGGTTCCCCACAGGGTACAGAGTCTGAGCAACAGCCAGTATCATCCATGGCCCTTGATGGTAGGGATAGTCAATACTGTCTGTTATTGCCAGGTCCCTGGGTTCACCACACCTGCTCACGGGGCTCAGGTTAAAGTAGTAGGTAGACCAGGGGAGGTGGAATTACATTAAGACATAAAACTGGATGTCCAGGGATACTTTAGTTAAAATATGGTACTTGCGGACAGGCAAAGTCTTTTTTTAAAGAAAAATGATATGACTGATGTCTTAGTTACATTATCTTGAGAAGATAAATGATAGAAACCAAAGGAAAAACTCAGAGAGCATAATATTAAAGAAGAAAAAGGAATAGAAGAGAGGTGAGTAATGAAAATGAACAGGAAAAATAGTGGGAATAATAATGAAAAAAAGAACAAAAAATGGAAAAAACTACAGATTGAACGCTGCTCCAACCAAGACTGTTAAAGAGCCTTGAATCTGTATATTAAAAAAAATGAATACATTGGTTAAAAAAACATAAAAAAATCAAAACAAAAATCAAAACAAATTTTTTCTAAAAAAAAAACTCCTCTCCCATTAACAGTATTTTTGCAGGTCAGGTACACAGATATTAACAACAAAAGGAAGAGAAAAAAAAAATAAAAAATAAAAATAATAAAAAAAAATGATTAAAAATTTTGGAATTTAGGTAAACCTGACTGCACTTTATTACTAAAAATTGAAGAGGCTTATCCCTGGAACAAGAAAAATATAGTTCTAGGGTCCTCTCTTAAATGCGCAACTTCTTTGTACTGGTCTGGATTGGATCTGGCTTCCTCAGAGATTTGTTTCTGAGTTAGTGGCCTTTCTGTTCCTTGAGAGAAGATACCTTGTTGAGGTACACATTCTCATAGCTTTGGCATTCATTCTCCTGATAGTAACGCACATTATTACCTGCATCAGGAAAAGCAATAAGGCTGCACAGGTTAGGACAACAACAGGGTGGAGCAAAATGTTTAGGAAAGCTGTAGCGTTCGGACTATACCCAAATAAACTTTCCCACCAGGAAATCTTAACATCTGCGTCTAAAGCGTGGGATACTTGGATCAGTCTATTTTGATCATGGGTGAGTCGTATGGTGGCTTGTTTTTCAGCATCTCTTAGTACATTTAATATTTCATCCTGTTGTCCGAAATCCATCAGCCAAGCTTTTAACTCAGCCCCAAATCCCAGAGGAAGTTTCTGTAGGTGTAAGGGGATGTCAGGTTTGCTATAAAACCTTTCTTCAAGGGTGATCGGAGTACAACCCGGTGTTCCTGCTATATCCATGCCACGGGCCAGAGGAGGTGTACTATAGACTCCCCGAGGTAGTGTACCCTGCTGAGTACCATTTAACCTGATGCTGAAAACAGTGCATCATTAGACATGTGATACTAGCACCAGTACCCTGGTCTCCAGTCTCAAGTAGTTTTAACTTTGTTTAGGACCAGTTGGGACACTACCCCGGCATCCATTAGACATGACCCCCCCCCCCCCCCCCCCCCGTGCCAGCATTGTTGCCTTTTCCCATAGCACAACCCCTACCTTCCTCTAGCACTTATCAGTACCAGTCATCTGAGGCTGTCCATACTCAAACCATTAGAACAAGATGGACTCCAGGGTGTAATCCAGTAGAGTCTGATAGGATAGTACCCAGATTGACCGTGATATCTGCACAATGTTCCATCCCTGCCATTAGGGATGAGAACAGTGCAAGTAAGATTTTTGACGATCCTGGAACTGAGTCATCCACCAATCTATTACGACTCATAGGCAACCTGGATACTACCCCCCACCTGTCTGTCCCTGCAAAGTGATGCTGGACAGAGCAAGTTGGCTTTCCTAACCCCTTCCCTGATATGTAGCACAAGACCCCCCCAATGTGATCCTGAATAGCTCCAGCTCCATAGTGTTTTAAGGTACCCAGTGCCCCACCTCCAGCTCCACAGACAGTCTCCATTAAGCCTCTCTTTCCTAAGGATGGGAAATAGTCAGAATACCCGGATTGAAAAGCACCTGCCACCAGGTACACTTATCTCTTCATAGAGGTTGCACACCTTATGGGGCACTGGTCTTCCTGTCATGCAGGACACAGACCACTAGTTAAGGTACGCAAGGAGTCTAGGACAGGAAGGACACCTATGGGTATCCACTGAGGAGAATACAGCATGCCCACACAACTCCATCCCTGTGCCTGGATTTCAGAGACCATGCCCAGGGTATACAATGCACCTCTCTCTATGGTTAGGTTCAAAGAACCCTCTAGTTCCCTGACTAACGTTACATCGGTATTCCTTAGGACACAGAAACAAACTCGTCTATGTCCCAAATAATACCCAGGTGCTTCCTTCCCAGCAATGACCTCTCCATCCAGAACACAGAGTGCAATATCTTACACAATCTTCCTGCACAACTCTTCTCCAGGCTCTCCCAAAAGTATACACTCTCAACTTGTATGCCATCAGGCAGGCCCTCATACTACACATCTGAAGGTAAATCTGAAGGAAATTGGAAAACAAAATTGCATAATGTGTATCCAATTAGAGGAACTTCTGCTACCAAACACAACTGGCCAAAGGGCAAAGAAATATCCCTTGCAGCACTGAGGCGCCTGGATCACTGAACAGTAGTGGGTACACGAGCCGACCGATGTGCCCTTTAAAGCCAGGAAACCCAATTATCGAATCTGAGAAATAAAACATCAATAAAATTTAGTAATAAATATTCCATTTTCCTCCTAGAAACAAAATAATCCAATGGTTATATACCTGTAACAATACATTAGCATATGAAACACAAATATACATTACATTACATTACATAAACAGTGCACTTTTTTTTTAAGATACCAAAAAATTGTTGAGCTCAACTTATCATTAATATGTATTACTTAATACACATTAATACCACGTGGATTTTTTGTTTTTTTTTGTTTTATGGTATACCAATAATTCCCCCCAAAAAAAATTTATTCACCATGGTTGAAAAAAATTAGCAATCCGTAAAAAACCTTTTAGCAGTACCATTTGTTTTCAATCTTAGTTTATTTTCAAAAGTAAGAACACAAAGAATATAACAGAAAAATACCATTCTTTACAGTTTGGCAACACATATAGTATACATAGAATAGTGAGGTGTACTTTACCCATGTATAAACAGGAGTGATCATTTTAACATACAGCTTTCGGTGAACTACTGGTATATCATATTGTATATTGAAATCTTTATTCTAAGAGAGGAATAATATGCGGGTGGGGGCCAACATATAATGAACCTTGTAGTTTCGCGGGTTGGTGTTATCTGAGGGTTCCCTCTCAACGAATTAGACTGCTGTAGAAGTCTTTTATTCACCTATTATAGATAATCAAGTCATTTAGCTAGTCCAAAGATATGATCTTTAACTATATATGTGAGTGGTCGGTTCAGTACTTAACAAAGAGAAGACAGAAAAAGTCAGAGATAAGAACATAAGTAGAAGTGTGGGATGGTACCTGAGGCACCAGGCACTCCAGCATGGCTAATCGGCGGGTAAGGGTGGGGTATCTCTGACCCAAAGGGAAAACTCATCAGAATAGCGAAACATGGACCATGAGGTCCAGGTGGCGGTAAACTGCTCCTCCTTTCCCACTTCCTCCGCCAACAGGCGCTCCAGATCTCTTATCTGGTCCACTTCAACCACCCATTCTCCCAAGGAAGGCACATCTGTCGTTTTCCAATGTCGGGGGATCACTGTCCTAACTGCTGCCAGAAAGTGGCGCAGTACATCTTTTTTAATCGACTTGAGGGGGCCTGGGAGTATAGATAATAGGGCTATCTCTGGTGTGGGTTTGATTGATGTCGCCATCAGCCTGCTGTAAAGATCAAAGACCTTTTGCCATAGTTTGCAGATTGGAGGGCAAGCCCACCAGATGTGAAGCATTGTCCCGCTAGAGGACAGGCATCTCCAACACACGTCTGTCAAAGAGGGGTTAAACTTTTTAATATCTACTGGGCATCTGTACCACCTCGTTAATAATTTAAACCCTTTTTCTTGGTTCTTGGTTGCCAGGGAAATCCTATGCGTTAGGATAAAGCTTTTTTGCCAATCAGTGGGGGAGATGGAGTGTTGCAGCTCCGCTTCCCATTTCTGTGTATATGTTGGAAGGTCAGGGGCATATTCGTTCAGTAGTAGGGAATACAACAGTGATACTACATGTATTGATGGGTCTGGTTGTAAAAGCAGTTCGTCAAAGTCTGATGGGTCGGCCAGTATCTCTGAGATGGATGAGAAAGTGCGTATGTATGACGTTATTTGACCCCTTTGTAACCACATTGTTGAGGTCCCTAATTCCGTCCGAGAGGGTATGTCCGTTCTCAAGGATGGGTCAGCGCGTAAGACCTGTGCTAAACGTCTATGGCTATCCCTACTCCAGGGTCCAAATCTTAACTTGTTCGCTGCTGGGGGGAAAGCCGGAGTCCCGAAGAGAGGGGTCATTGGGCCCTGGATTTTAGACAATTTACTCGCTGAGATCATGCGGTCCCAAATCTGGAGAGTTTGGCGAGTAAGAGCAGTGGAGAATAAGCCGTCCCCACGCCCAGCCATAGGGGTCCACGGCAGGGCGCAAAGATCAGCCTCATTAAGATATTTCTCTAGTTGAACCCAAAGTTTGGAGGAAGAGTGGTGGAACCAATCCACTATACGCACGAGTACCGCTGCCTTATGGTATATAGAGGCATCTGGGACCCCCGCACCCCCCCTGACTTTCGGGAGAATCATTGTGTCATGTTTTATCCTGGGGCGACGTCCCTGCCATATAAATTTAGAGAAGATCTGACGAAGCCTTTTGAAGAACGAGGTGGGGATATAGATAGGAATGGTCTGGAAAAGGTATAAGAATCGAGGGAGAACATCCATCTTCAAGACATTCACCCTACCCAGCCAGGAGAGCTGTTTAGAGGCATATGTGGTCAGATCCGCTTGAGTTCTGGTAAGTAAAGGGGTGAAGTTGCTGGAGAATAGTTGGGATGAGACTGTTGGAATATGGATTCCTAGATAGCGGATAGATGTGGAGCTTGTCTTAAAAGGGAAGGAAGTCGTAAGCTGTTGTAGAGCCGCTGTTGGGAGTGAAATGTTGAGGATTTCTGACTTATTTAGATTAACTTTAAAATTACTAACCTCTCCATACCTCTGAAACTCCTGCATAATGGAGGGTAGAGAAATTTGTGGTTGGGTTACAAATATGAGTAGATCATCAGCAAATAGGGCAATTTTAGTGTGTAGTGGGCCTACTCTAACGCCATGTATGGCCGGATTGTTTCTAAGGGCAATGGCTAGGTGTTCCATGACAATTACATAAAGAATGGGGGACAAGGGGCACCCCTGCCGCGTTCCGTTGTGTATAGTAAACTTAGGGGATAGGGAGCCGTTTAGTCTAATCCTAGCGGAAGGAGATGTGTAGAGGGACATTATTCTGGAGATCATGTTTTGGCCTAGACCTAGTTGTTGTAATGATAAGCGGAGAAATTGCCAGTCGACACGGTCGAAGGCTTTTTCCGCATCGACTGTGAGAAAGCACAATGGGATATTGTGGGCCCGAGCATAATCCGCAATGAGGAGTGTTTTTAGGGTGTTGTCACGCGCCTCCCTTCCACTCACAAAGCCAACCTGATCTAGGTGTATTAAACGGGGTAACAATGGTTGCAACCTATTAGCTAAAATTTTTGCGTACACCTTTAGATCTACTCCTATTAGCGAAATAGGTCGGTAATTAGCGCAAACATTCAGGTCTTTGTCTGGTTTGGGGATGAGGGTAATATGTGCCTCTAAGGTTTGTGGTGGGAACACTGATCGTTCAGAGATGGAGTTAAATACTTTTGTCAAGAAGGGAGTAAGAAGGGTAGCAAATTGTTTATAGAATTTCGGAGTAAAGCCATCAGGACCCGGGCTTTTACCAGATGGGGTAGAAGTAATGGCGCGGGCAACCTCGTCTTCCGAAATCGGGGCCTCAAGGTCCTCTATCGTCTCGCCATCTAGAGTGGGTAATGCAGTTTGCTCGATGTATAAGGCTTGTGTTTCCGCTGTAGTGAGGGGAGGATCAGTGGAGCTCGCTGCAGGTATATTATATAGGGATTGATAAAAGTCCCGGAACACCTGTCCCATCTCGGAAGGTGATGAAACAGTTTTCCCAGAGCTGTCCCGTATATGAGGTATAAAGGAGTTAGGTTGTTTGGTGTGGAGGGTGCGAGCCAGGGATCTACCACATTTATCTCTAAATTTATATTGATGAAAAGCTAGTTTGTTCGCAAACGTGCGGGCTGATGCCTCATATAACTCTCTAAGCTGGGTGCGAGCAGAAGAAACCTCCGTAAGCAGTTCAACCGTCGGGGAGCGTTTATGAGTAGTTTCTAGTGTCCTTAGCTTATGTACTGCCGTAACTATCGCAGTTGAACGTTCTTTTTTCATGCGAGCACCCATCTGAATAAACCTACCCCGTAATACCGCCTTCAATGCTTCCCATTTCATGGGTGGTGAGGTGTCATCAGATGTGTGATCTGTGAAAAAGTTTGATATCGTCTCTGCTATCTGTGTTTCAAACCCTGGTTCAGTCAAGAGAGAGTCATTTAACCTCCATGTCCATTCTTTTATTGGAGTAGAGGGGATTGTAAGCGTCAGGAATATGGGTGAGTGGTCGGACCAAACCATAGGGTCTATTTCACAATTGGGGGACCAATCTAAGCAGCCGTGCTCGACTAAAAAATAATCTATGCGACTGTATGATTGGTGGATGTTGGAGAAGTGTGTGTAGTTTCGTGAGTCCGGGTACAGTATTCGCCATACGTCTATGAGATGCATATTGTAGATGGTACGTTTTAGGGCCCGTATTTTTGGAAAGGATATACACGAACGGGATGTCGATGAATCCAAAAGTGGATCCAGGGGAGTATTGAAGTCCCCTCCGAGTATGAGCTTGCCCTCCGTGAAACCCGCCAAAATCTTTAGGTATTGCAAGGCTGATGGGACTTGGTGTGTGTTAGGCAAGTATACGTTGGCTATTGTAAATTTAGTCCCCCATAATAAAATTTTTACAAAGACATACCTGCCTTGGGGGTCCGTCACCTGATCAAGCAGCTCAATAGGGAGTGTTTTATGAAACGCAATAGATACTCCTTTAGATTTTTGTGTCGGGTTGGTACTGTGTATCCATCTATTGAAATATCTATTGGAGCAGGAAGGAGTGGAGTCAGAATGGAAGTGGGTCTCCTGCAGCAAGAGTATGCTGACCTGTCTTTTGTGCATCTGATATAGAATTTGCCCACGTTTCGACGCTATGTTAAGTCCGTTTACATTATACGAACAAAGTTTCAGGTGTGGGCGCAAAGTCACCGTGTGAGCCATGCTGGAGTGCCAAAAGCTGTAAAAGGGAGAAAGTATTAAGATATGGAGGAAAGGTATAGGGAGCAGGAAAGAAAAAGAAAGAAGAGATGAAGAAAAAGATAAACAGACAAAGGGGGGTAAGAGAGGGAGGGGAGGAAGAAAAATGAAAGGAGCGTGAGGATAATGGAAGAAATACGATATAAATGAAAAGACACCTAAAAAGATGTGTCTGGAAAACTAATGTGTCCGCGAACGCAGAACACTGCGTGAAAATTCACGTTTTAGGCACAAACCGTGCCTGTCCTATTGTGGGGGAAAAGTCGAGATGAATGGGTCTGAGCCGTGTTCCCGACAGCATATCAGGCATGCAAGTAGTATGTGTGGCACACTTGATATTTAAAACGAGTGTGGGGCATAAGGCAGCTTAACCACAACAAATGATAACAATCAACCAAGTGTGTGCATTGGATTTAAATAAGTAACCCTGAGGTATATATAAAACTATTGCATTGTCTCATGTATATAAAGAAAGTTATTGCGCCAAGACAATTGGGTGGGTATATGGAGGGCAGGGAGAGTGGGGGATCCCCCCATGGGGGCAATCCTCTGCTCCATGTGTAACGTCCTTTAAACCCTATATTCTCTGTAGCAGAGACCGAGTAAAACCGGGTACCAAACCCCCCTCCGAGGAAGGTATCCCCCCACTCCCGCTACACCTCCCCCACTGCATATATCATCATGGGAAGGTGAGAGGAATCAATCTGAGACAATGCAAAACATCTTTAGAAAAACGTCAGATAAAAAGGAAAAAAGAAAAACACAAAAACATAGCATTGGTAGACATTCGCATTACCTGACGCTCTTCATAATGAGAGGCATAAGATTGACTCCAATCTATGTTCTCACCCGAACCCCAGCCAAATTGTAAATTGGCAAAGAGCAGGGAAAGAACCAGTGGAGACAAAACAAGCCATCAGTCTCTAATTAACTGTTGAGTTAATCTTCTGGGGAAGTAGGTCTTCTTATCCCTGGGCCAGAGGAAACTGATCTGGACCTAGGACGTCTGCGGCGCTGTGGAAGTGGACCAAGTCCCACCTGGCCTGATCTATCCTCTGGAGGGTCTAACCAGTTCAAAACTTCCACTGGATCTTGTTCGATAAAGAGGAAAAAGTCGGGCAGTTGGTCTGGATCAGAGAGCGTAAACCTGTTGCTGCCCCGTGTCACCTTGATGCTGAAGGGGTGACCCCATGTATAGGTAGCTCCAGCTTGCCGTATAAGGTCAAGTAGAGGGCGCACCACTCTACGCATATACAGCGTATTGCGAGATAAGTCAGGGTATAGGTGAATAGGGGCACCAAAGAAGTCAACAGGACCCAAGTTCCATGCCTTTCGCATGATCTCTTCTTTTAAAGTGTAATAGTGGACCCGACATAGAACATCGCGGGGGCGACCATCTCGGGCCCCCCCTGGTCCTCCTACTCTGTGAACACGATCCAGTTCAATTGGTGATGTTGCCTCTCTTCCCAGTGCTTTATTGAGGATAGTTATGACAGTGGGTTTCAATTCTGCTCCAGATGTTGCCTCCGGTATGCCTTGCAGTCTAATGTTATTTCTGCGACTGCGATTTTCGCTGTCTTCTATGCGGAGTTGCTGGTGACGTATGCACCTAAGATGTGTCGCGGATGAGGATTCAAGGGCTGTTATACGTGCCTCGTGGTCATCCTGAGCCGTGGTTAAGACCGATACTGCTTCCTCGTTAGCTGTGACTTGTTGCCTCAGGGCGTTCAGCTCCACGTGGAGGGAATCTTCCATTTTGCTTGCCCAGGATTCGAAATCCATTCTGAAGGCAGAGAGGAGGGCAGCAGCTTCCGATCTAATGGGTTCTCCTGATAGGGGATGCGTAGCAGACTGGGATTCCCCGGTGCCTGTGTCAGACGATGAGACTGACCTTGTGGAGGAGGCTGAGGGCTCTCCCGTAGAATTCTGAAGTCTCTCATTATTGTCCTCTGCCGTGTGAGCTACTGCTGAGGCGGGAGGCTTGGTCTTCCCCGGGTTGCGGCCGGGTGCCATCTTGTCTTTGGGAGTTCGGGGATCAATCGGCGTAGTTCTAAGTAGATACCTCTGTATGGTGCCTTGTTGGGGGTCGGTAAGCTCCGTGGAGTGTGAGCTAGCTGCCGCCATGTATTATGTGGGTGTGCTATGCTATGTAAATAGCCTGTAGCTGTCGGGATAGCACGGGACTCAGGGGTGCGGGTCTTCAGCCATCCATAGTTAGTCTCTCTCCATCAAAACCTATCTTCCACGGAGATGAGGGGGACTGGGGAGGGTGACCAGGCCTGCGGGAGCAGCGGTGTCACCCTATTAACATGGGCGCAAGGCTGGGACACCGTATGGGTTCAAGGGGGAGAGCACCGTCCAGCCAGGGCACAGTTTCTGATAGTGCGGGCCCGTCTTGTAAGCTAGGCCGCAAGATGGTAAGATGGCGGCCGTCACTGGAAGTCTCTAGTGTTACCGGGGTCAGCGATGGGTCTGAGCTGGCTATAAACTTGTCAGATATGCCCAGGGGGGGCCACTTTAAGTGAGGGTGAATTATATGACCCCCTTACCTCCGGTCGTGGCGCCAAGATGCGGCGATGCTGGGGGCCTCACAGGCCTCGGGCCTGCCGCAAGCATCCAGTGCCTGCTTTCTCTGCCTTGTCTGGTGTCCCCTCCGCTCCGGATACAGCCCTCCCGGCCCCAGGGCCCCCGATCGCCCTCCGCGGCACCCGAGACCGGGGATTCTGTGTGTCTCGTAGGCCGCAAGATGGCGGCCGGCGTCTGTGGAGTGAGGCCGGCCGCGGCCCGAAAACAAGCAATCCGTCAGCCAATCTACTTAAATATTCTCAGGGAAGGACTCCTCCAGTGCCCAGTGGCTACCAGGTAGGCTTTGGGGCAGCTTTTGATGTCTGTGGAGGCCGGATGGCTGTAGATTGTAGAAGGCCGGCCGCGGCCTGAAAACAAAGTAGTCCCAGCAGTACCATTTGTCAACAGATCATAATACCTCACCACAAAGAACCTCTCCAGTACTGTTTTCCTGAAAAACAAAGTCATTTTAGTACATGTATCTTTCAATTCACTAGTACAGATAATTATCTTGGCTTAGGTCATTTGCATGTCAATACAGTTCGCTGTACCTTTTCACAGACCTGGTGAGAAAGAAGGGGGGTCATTTGGGTGGGCTGTCAGCAGCTGAGAACAAACGTCACACAACACAACATATATTGCATACTCCACACACACACACAAATTGCTAGGTTATAGATGAACTCTAGACATCACACATATCAGCATGTTTTCTATAATACCCGGTACTTCTTCTTAAACCCATAACATCTGTTTGGTAAGGTTGAAATTCTTTCAGAGATCCATCCCATTTCATTAGCCCCTTCTCAGCCTGTATGGATGCATTCTCAGGAGTTTGGAATGATTTCTCCTTAAATCCTATCACTTCCTCTGTTTTATTTGCTGACTCCAGCATCCATATAAAGAATGTGTCTTTTTCATATGGCCGTGTCATCTTTCTGTGGTGAGCAAGGTACAGATTTTCCCAAGCTTTTGGCTTAAAATTACTTCTTTTAAAATACTTCTTCCCAGTCCAACGATCCCAATCTTGCAAATATTTCACAACCCAAGGTCCATATCTATCTATCATCTCTTCCCTTGGGGTCATTTGATAGGGTTTACCCCATTCAGACCCCCTCTTTGAAGCGATTAGATTACCCATCCTTTACGGACTCCGGACCTTGAACTGATTCCCCAACCTTTTTACAGGTTGCCTTTACTTCAGAGGTAGCTACTCTCTGACCAAGAATTGGGTTGACAGGTACCGCCCCTGTCACCCTTGCCGATTTTTTTTTTTTTTTCACTACTTGTCAGAACAATTTTTTTTTCGGACTCTGCGTACAGAGAACCCCGCGCTTTACTTTCGGAGCGGTTATGGTTTGCGCCTTTATCACGATAACCGGCCCCCGCATTCCGATTATTTTACACGGCCTGAGCGGGCTGCTAGCGTACTACTCCTAATGTTCCCTGTTCTGACTATAGTCCTTCAAAAAAAAAAAATAGCCTGGAGATTTTCCAAACTATAATAGTTCAATCTCCCCCGTGGACTTTTCAGAGGTATTCTAAAGGAAATGCTTAACGAAGGGCTATTACTTCTGTTTTCTCCATAATGATTAACATAAACTTGGATAATCAGGACCCTATGGGTGCTTGTAGTACAGGAGGCAGTTAACTGATGCACACCTAATTTCAATATGATTGGTATCAGTTTACAATATAGCCAGTGTATACAGGTCTAATTACAAAGCTCACCATCCACAGTTAGTAGTTTACAAAGAGACAGATCCATACTAGGGCTGAAACAACTAATCGACTAATCTACAACCAATCGACCACAAAATCATTCGACTACTACCTTCACAATCAATCGGCCGGTAACACAATGGAGGTTAAAAAACAAAAACAAAATGAGCCCTCTATAGTACAAAAAGAGCAAACAATCGCAAACGTAAACATAACTTTCATTGTTCTACAGTAAAAAATGAACCCCTTACAGTAGTAACTATCTGCTCCCCCCTGCACCCCAAAGGGCCAACCCTAACCTTCTCAACCCCATTATGTTAATAAACGTCTTAGACCTGGTTCACATCTATGTGCTTTTCTGGTGCCTTTTGCAGAAACACACTACAGTTCATTCACATGGCCTCCCATGAGACACGTTCACATCCATGCCCCCCCCCCCAGCATATTTGGAAAGGGTCAGGGACTCCCTCCTTAATGCAAAACAGCGCCTCTTCTGTTCAATACACTCCAAGGGAGAAGCTGCCGAAAAACATACAATGCACCCCTGCAGCAACCCGTGTCCTCCAATCTGACCTACAACAACCTGGCCAGAAAAAACAAAAAACGCAAATTGCAGCAAAATCACGTGCAAGAAAATCGAAAACGCACAGCAAAAAGCACTGCAGAAATAGATAAAAAACAAACTGCATAGGCGTGCACCCTGCCTCATGCTGGCCACACAGATCAATTTTCAGACAAGAATATTCAGACGAAAAATCTTTGTACCTTTGCTGAATGGAAAAAAATGTTTGAAATTTTAACTTGTTTTTAACATTCTGTTTTTAAAATCAATGTAATTTCTGAACGAAAACCACATACACTGTCTGACAATTCCCTTGACCAAGAAGTTCCCTATTATCTCCAAATCTTCCCATCAGTGTGGTTGAAAATAAACGTCGACCTGACCCCGCTAACGATTAGAAAATCAAACGAACGCTCCCAAAAATGACACCCTTCTTAAAAGAAGACATTGTTTTTTTTTTGTTTAAATAAAAAAGTTTGATCTCTGAGTCTGATGATATCCGCCAGACTCACCCCCCACAGTACACACAGCATATCTCTCTTCTAATAGTCCACACAGTACATCTCTTCTGTCTGCCACTTCCAGAGTAGACCAAACATCCTGCTCCCTAACCATAACTGCATAGAGATATCTAAGAGTAAATTGCCCCCTTCCTAAACTCTTGCAGGATATACAATACAAGCCTCAAAACAATGAATTGCCCTCTGAAGAACTCCAAAAATATTTTAAAAACATGCACCGCTAAAAGTACAAAAACTCAGTTAAAGCTATTAAATTCAATGCAAAGTAGACTGGATGGCTACACCCATACAAATGAATTGTAGCAGCTTCCCCTCTGGGATGATTTACAGGCTAGAAAGCACAAAATCCTTAAACTGCACCTCTAAAAATGGCCGCCGACCATGGCCCCATGGTGACTACAACAAAAGCCAGGCCACAACAAAAGGGTGCATTTTCCCACCAAAACAGAAATCCAATACAAAAATCGCCACTCCTCTACTGAAGAGTTGACAAAAAGTACAAACACAGAACACCTACAAAAGCTTACATTCACTTAAAACAGAAATAATGCCTAGAAACAAAATGGTGGCTCATGTCACATGGTTTCACACACAAAGGAATGGTGGCTACACCTTCCCCTATAGGATGACCCACAGGCCAAACATCACAAACGAAAGCCAGGCCACGACCACATGGTAGACTACAGCAAGATGGCCGATGAAAACCACAGCACAGTCACATGGTAACAACAAAAGGAAATGGCAGACGAAAGCCAGGCCACAACAAAATGGTGCATTTTCCCGCCAAAACTAAAATTTCTCCCTACAAAATTACACATTTGAGACACTAAATGAACACTTACAAACATTTCATTCTGCATACCACTAGGGACCTTGGCAGGCCTCAAATACAGGCCTCAAATCTCCAACCAAACACATCCGAAAAAGCCAAAAGTTACATAAAACATAAACTGGTAGTTGCAAATGAACATCAAGCCACAGTCTCACGTCAACCACAAAATGGCCACTGAGAAAAAGGGCACACTACAACACCAACACATGAAATGCAATTGTTGATCCTGCTAAATCAGACTTCTTCACTAGACTCCTTTCTCCACAAAGACTGACTACACATTTGTAAATGCACACTTAACCCTAGACACACCATTTAGGAACAGTTCCACTGAAAAGTATGTAATCTCGCCGCACAATTGAGAGTGCACACTTAGCAACACATGCTTTACAATGAAACAACAACGCCACAATATAACACAGCTCAAACATACCCACTTTTCGCAAAGAAAGTTCAATCCTTCCTCTGGCATCAGCTTTCACAGAAAAAAACATCTCAGAAATACAAACAGCGTTCCTGGGATCCTGAGACCATCCCACCCACAGTGAATGCTTGCATGGTCTTTTCATCTCAAAAACAAAAAGAGACCCTCCCTCTTCCTATTGTGCACAGGGAGTAGCCCTTTCCACATACATATCCTAATGTAACAACCACAGAACAGCGAGCCTGGCTGCCCATCCCCCGTGCATGGCCACAAACATGCAGTTGCTTACAAAACCCACACATTGCAGGTTGCAACTAATCCCACATCTATAATCATACACAATATACAGTTTCCATTTCTAATTTCTCATATGCATTATTCAAAATTAGTCTCATCAAAGTATTAGCACAGACAAAAGGTAAAGTTCTAATAAGTTTTTTTAGTCTGGGTATTCAGATGGGAGACAGGTAAACACAAAACCAGCTCTGTCTTCCATACAAGAATCATATTCACCCCAAAATTAAACTTCCTCACACGGGGCACCATCTGCCATGGCTAACTTTATGCATACCTCACTTATATATTTAATGATACATAAGTGATTAAAACCTTTTTGTCTATATATGAATCAACCCATGAAATTAAGAACGAATGATATCTGTTCGAAAAGGGTAACAATCTAATTTATTTAAACTTACTATTGTACAGAAAAGAAACTTGTGGTAATATGAGATTAGCAACTATAACATAAATGATATAACCTTAAAACAACAATGTTACCAATGATAATAAATATTGCCATAATGGTCATACCCATGCTATCAAGAGATTAATAAGGTATTACGGCCAAATCCTACGATAGAAAAGGTTACAGGAAAGAAAAGAGACATAGAGATACATTGTATGGAGAAGTCTTACGTAACCATCCTGCATCTAGACCGTCAGCCGGAGAGAGACCTGGGCAGTGATCTGTGTTGCAATATATACACATTTGTAACCCCCCCTTCCATATGCTAAGGCATTGCCACATTCTTTCAAGGGTGGGGGGTTGCACCTAACACTTGGCCAACTGGAGGTCTTTACATGTCATAAACCCCTCTCTGCCCAACCCTATTTAAGTGAAACAAGTTTGGTAACAATACTACTCCCAGTCGGCCTCACATCCCCCAAGTGATTCCCTTCAAGGGACAATACATCTATAAACCAGGTGGTAAACTGACACTATAAACAAAGCTTAAACCAGAGCTGTTTAATATGTCAGCTGTTCTCAGAATGTCCAGGCAATTTCCTGACACACTGCTTTAAGTCATATTGCATGTCCATTTATGAATGTTGATTATCATTGAAGGTAAAAAATCATAGGTCTCACATTTCCACATCAGAGTCTCCATCCCACATCTCCCTTGCTCCAAGCTACACCTGTGAAATTGATCTGCCTAGAGGCACCAGAAGAGTTCCCTATTGACATCTGTGATCAACTTTGCTGCTGTAGACTCTCATTAGCTCCATGTTGCATAGCAGCTGTCATTTGGTGGCCTGTCTGAATTATAACATCTATAACCCATTAAAAGAGAAGTATGAAGTTTTCTTTTTTTTCAAAATCATACTTATCTAGGTGGATGCATCGGTCTGATTCTGCATCTGTCCCCCGCTGGCTCTAAGACTGAGAACCAAGCGATCAAACCCTGACGATCGCTCGGTTCTCAGAGCTCCATTAGCAGAAAGCTAGTGGCTGTCACCGGCTCTCTCCTCTGCCCCCAGCGCTCACTGGAGTGCTGGGCTGTGGAGGGGGAGGAAGCGGCTGGCTCAGGCTCTCAGCGGCTCACTGAGAGCCAGAGCCAGGTGCCGGTCCAGGCTTGTGGGTGGATCCCGACTTTATTGTAGTGATCTTGCCCCAGCCTGGACTGGCTCTGTGATGTCAGCCGACAGCGGGCTTTAGCCTGCTGCCTGCTGAAAATGAGTCACAGGAGTACAGAATGAACTGCACTCCTGTGATCCACAGGAGAAGTACAGTCAAACAAGCTTTGGCTATACTTCTCCTTTAAGTTCTAAATAAACAGGAAATGTATAATATTAGTTGATAAACACTTGTCTAAAGCATGTCAAATACAGCAAGCATTTGCAAAGCATTTTACAATTTTTTTTAATACTCCTAAAACATCCTTGAGCTCCTAGTTGAAAGTGTTGAGTAAAACTTTTATTGAGGTTGCCAGCTGTAGCTTTCAAATAGCTTTAAGCAGGTTTCAGCTACTTATATTTATACACTTTAACTTGTTCATTCACAACATAAATCACGATGGCTTTTTTAAAGCTTAACTTTAGGCTAAAAAAATACTGCCTAAATACAAGAATCGTGTGCCGGGACCGTCCAGCACCCCGCTTTGGTGCTTCCTTCAGTATACCGCTTCCTCCAGTCTGGACATAGGAACCAGATATTATAACCGCAGCATACAAGACTATTTGGCAATACCTTGTATGAGAACTGGAACTGTTTATACAGAATTTATAGTACACCAGGTCAGATGAGCCTGATGACATTATCGTATGCAAAGGTAACTGTATACAGGAATATAATTAACATAACTAAGAAACAGCCAACATAAACTATGCTAATTCATCTCTAGCAACTAATAGCTGACAGTGATATAATTATCATGAGTTAATTAACTAGTCATTTAAACCAGCCTAGGTGGCCAGACTATTCGGCACCTACAAACCTGCATACAAAATACTGTACAATACACATTATTATAAGCATAAAACATAACATCTCACAATAGTTCCGTAACAAGTTAAAGTGGTCACAAGAATAATCTCATCTACAAGAGATGCTCAGGCATATAGAAGCAATAGGTGATTTAATTAACCCAACACTGGGACTGCACCCCAGGAGTCATACAATGGGAGAGAAACACATTTGTGTATTCTGTCCACTAGACAAGTCATTAGAAGAGAAACCATGTCCCAATTAACAGTGGGAGAGACATACTTACAATAAACACATTAGTGCACAGGAGACCACCAGCATCAGGTGGCTTGCTGATTATAATAACATCTGCTATGAGTCTCTCAGTCTGAAGCAGTCATTGTTGGTAATGGGGCATCTAAGCCCTAAACAAGGATCCCAGACCTAGATTCCCAGAGTCTGTGTGTTTTGGGGAGACATGAACTTGAATCAGAAACAAAACCACCCCAAGGGTCCCCCAGGCACACACATCCCAAAGAGTAGTGTTGCCTTGAAAGCCAGGCCCATAGTCAGTAGGCAAGAGGCTAGCCTGCAGTCCCCTCTAAAAGCCCGTGTCCCGGGTGAGTCTGTCACAGCATGTTTATTCTTACTGGAATTTTGCGTTTCTTTTTGTATTGCTTCCAGATCTGTGCTGTAATCCTGCATAAAACAGCTCCTGTACTTTGTCTCTGTGCAGGAGTTTCTACTTGCACATGGTGGCTGGTCTTTTATCGCCCCCCCTGAATTTTTTTACAGGGAGCCTGTAGTGGTGGACCTGCTGGGTCCCTCTCACAGGTCTGCTCTTTGTACAGGCTAGTTGCAGCATGGTGATGATGTCACTTCTACTTTTATAAAGTTTTAGCGTTCAGTTTTAAATCTGTAATAAACACAAAACAAAATGCTTTATATATTACAGCTTACCAAAGAGCAGATGTTTCTGTTTTCCCCTAGTGATCTGGCCAGTAACTCACCACCTGTTTCATAGTGCCCCCACTGTGAATGAAGGAGCATGGAAGACACAGCAGCACTGTTAATCTTGGGGGGTAGTGTTAAATATACTAGCAGATTTAAATACACTAACACATTGAAGCCAAACTGCAGCAAACATTTTATTATCAGTTACAGAAAACTGTTTTTTTCCTTTCGGGATAAAGGTTTTACATAAATAAAAACTGATAATTGTAAGCATTCCTGTCATTGTTAAAATTGTTTGTCTCATCCCTGTAAACGGATCACCTTAAGGAGAGCTTGTTCTGTCGAAAAATAACAGACTTACTGGCCAGATCACCAGGTGAAAATAGAAGAAAGACTAAAAAAGGAAACTAATGCAATCATCATATTTAAGAATTAGTAAGCTGCAATATAATAAATGTTTGCTTTTAGGTCTAATATGGCTTTAAGGTCTAAGTGCTTGTAGTGGGTTATATGCAAAATGTATGTGGTTTAGGCAGATATTTATATCACATTGCCTTTTGAAGTACATTGAAGAATCCGGAAGAGGTCATCACTTTAATGTCCCGTACACACGGTCGGACATTGATCGGACATTCCGACAACAAAATCCTAGGATTTTTTCCGATGGATGTTGGCTCAAACTTGTCTTGCATACACACGGTCACACAAAGTTGTCGGAAAATCCGATCGTTCTGAACGCAGTGACGTAAAACACGTATGTCTGGACTATAAACGGGGCAGTAGCCAATAGCTTTCATCTCTTTATTTATTCTGAGCATGCGTGGCACTTTGTGCGTCGGATTTGTGTACACACGATCGGAAATTCCGACAATGGATTTTGTTGTCGGAAAATTTTATAGCCTGCTCTCAAACATTGTGTGTCGGAAAATCTGATGGAAAATGTGTGATGGAGCCCACACACGGTCGGAATTTCCGACAACAAGGTCCTATCACACATTTTCCGTCAGAAAATCCGACCGTGTGTACGGGGCATAAGAGTTCTCAGTGCAGATTAGGCAGTGTCGACTACGCAGACAAAAATAACTTGATTTCAGAATATGGATAAGTGTGATGTCACCAGTATATCTATATGATATTCACGTAATGCTCTTTGAACTTAGTTATGGCACAAAAAAGAAAACTGACCAACAAAAAAAAAAAAGACCAATGACCACATATGGTGACAACCGATACTGGGATCCAGAAATGTGGACTGTAGAGACGGAGAGTTTAAACGTTTTTTTTTCCCTCAAATGGTTTTTTTTTGTTTCAGAAGGCAAAGCTAAAAGTTCCAAATATTAAAGGAGATTACACATAAACCATTATTTCAGGTGTGGCTGAGTCTCATATTCTCAACTTGCCACAAGGGGCCATCTGTTGTTTTATGAGTTTATGTGAAATCTCCATTAATAGCTGTAAAATACTGTAATTAGGAATTTATTTCATTTAGCTTGAATTTATGCAAGCCAGAATATATTATCTTCACATATATCTCTGGTAAGACCAGACAAGTCGGTGCCCAGGCTTTTGTATACAAACAATGGGATTCAAACCTCATTGTTTTACTCATACTCACGTCAAAGGATATGCAATGAAGGGAGGCAAACCCAGAATCCATACTAAACTTCCCAGGAACATTCAGGTTATTCTCCTGCTCAGAATAGTCACAAGGATTTGCATTAAAGGGCGGTGATTTAACCTTAACCAGCAATGAGGAAGCTCACCAACAAGAAGTCACGCTATGCCAACCAATCAGGCATCAGCCTGTAATGATATACACAGTCTAGATGGGAGGGGGAAAGACACTTTATGGGAGAACAGCCATCAGAATGGAACCTTGGTGCAAAAGGGTAATTATGGGAAAGGTTTGCCTTTTACTTGTAACTATATATGTTTGTAGATTAATGATTTAAGGAATATACTCTGTATTCCTTCATGTAATTTTCTTAATTTAACCTAATATTTTCTTCCTTGGTGTAGACTTTAGATAGATGGTTCATGTACTAGATAGACTTTCAACTACTGTACTTACCAAAAAATGTTGTTATTGTGTTAAAGCAGGCATGTCCAAAGTCCGGCCCGCGGGCCAATTGCGGCCCGCGGTCTGGTTTCGGACGGCCCGCCTGGTAATTTTGACATATATATCTTTTGTGGCCCCCAACGAATCCCCGAGCACCGGGGGCCATAAAAGATAAATATGCTGGCTGCCTTGGAGGGGGCGGGACGAGCGCCGTACAGGATACAGGAGAATTTCCTGTTTACACGGCGTCCTGTGTAAAAGGAAGTCCTGTCTCCTGCGCTGCCATTGGACAATTGTTTTGTCCATCATAGGAGGCGGGACTTTCAATTAAAGAGGCTGCCGATAAAAACAGGAATTTCTCCTGTATATCTGTTGGCGCTTGTCCCGCCCCCTCCCTGTCTTCTCCAAGGCTGCAGATGGACATGAATCAGGCTGCACTGACGGCAATGGTGAGTCTGCATTCATGTCAATGTGGTGGGGGCTGCATTCATGTCAATGTGGTGGGGGCTGCATTCATGTCAATGTGGTGGGGGCTGCATTCATGTCAATGTGGTGGGGGCTGCATTCATGTCAATGTGGTGGGGGCTGCATTCATGTCAATGTGGTGGGGGCTGCATTCATGTCAATGTGGTGGGGGCTGCATTCATGTCAATGTGGGGGCTGCATTCATGTCAATACCGTGGGGGTTGCATTCATGTCAATACTGTGGGGGTTGCATTCATGTCAATGTGGGGGCTGCATTCATGTGAATGTGGGGGCTGCATTCATGTGAATGTGGGGGCTGCATTCATGTTAATATGGTGGGGGCTGCATTCATGTCAATACGGTGGGGGCTGCATTCATGTCAATACGGTGGGGGCTGCATTCATGTCAATACGGTGGGGGCTGCATTCATGTCAATACGGTGGGGGCTGCATTCATGTCAATACGGTGGGGGCTGCATTCATGCCAATACGGTGGGGTGTGAATGAAAAACAGAAGTAGATATGTCAATACGGTGGGGGCTGCATTCATGGCAATGGAGTGGGGGCTGCATTCATGAAAATACGGTGGGGGCTGCATTCATGTCAATACGGTGGGGGCTGCATTCATGTCAATACGGTGGGGGCTGCATTCATGTCAATACGGTGGGGGCTGCAGATAGGCACTGATTAGGCTGCATTGATGGGCACTGACCCTTATTTTGCTTCACAGTTCTTTATTTAAAATTTAAGATTTTTTTCCTGAAACTTCCTTTTTAAAGTGAAGGTGCGTGTTATAAGCCGATTAAATATCCAAATAACACGCCCGAGCTCATCTATTCACAGCACAAAGGCAAAAGAATTCTTGTTGGGCCGTGTATTAGCGCTCGGACGGACACACTTAGACCAAATTTTATTGGTTTAAAAATGTCAGGCAAAATGGTCGGCCCTCAAGCATGTTCTATTCATCAAATCTGGCCCTCTTTGAAAAAAGTTTGGACACCCCTGTGTTAAAGCTTTCACTCTTGGTCAAAGAACTTTCATTTAACCCAAATCATATCTGAGAGATATAAAATCTTAAATATAATAAACGGGTAACAATCCTGTGAATTGATAGTATCGGCATATGAGACCTAACAATTGTTCTGAAACTCGACATTTCTAAAAATAAAAGTGACAGTTACTGTGATAATAATCATAAAAAAGGATAGTTTTATCTAACAATCATTGTAGTATTGTGTATCGTCCTGTAGATAATGAACTTTCTAAATTTGCTTTATGTTTTTTCACAATCCAAACAGGAAATAAGCAGGAAATGGGACAAATACAAACAGGTAATAAATGTATGACATCTGTATAAAAATCTGTGTATTTAGTAATATAACCTATTGTTATACAAATAAAAGCTTTATCTGCAATACATTTCAAACTATCAACAAATAAATAGCCTTTCTAAATTTGCTTCATGACTTTATTTTATAAACCCTAACAGGAAATAAACTGGGAATGGGACAAATACAAGCAGGTAATAAATGTGTGAACTGTGCAAACAGTACACACTCTAAAACTATGTGTACATAGTAAAATAACCTAATGTTATAAAATGAAAAGCTTTATCTGCAATACATTTCCAACTATTATTTTATAAAAAAGAATACCTTTCTTAAATTTGCTTCAAGGCTTTATTTTCAAAATCCCAACAGGAAAAAAAAGGAAATAGGACATCCACCAGCAGCTAATGCTAATAGACCTTTGTAAATAGCAAATACTCCAAAGATAAATGTAAAAATAAAGTAAATAAATGTAAAATAACCTAATGTTTTTAAAAAAAAGTATACCTTCATCTACACTTAATTTACAACTATGGTTTCATAGAAAATAACATTTCTAAATTAGTTTAATTGTTTTATTTGTACAATCTCAACAGGAAACAAACAGGGAATGGGACTTCCACCAGCAGGTAATGACTTTTTATACTTTATAAACAGTAAAACTGCATATAGTGAAATAGAATAACATTATCTAAGTATAGCATTATCTGTCAATTTCACATTATCATCTTGTAGAAAATAGAATTTCTAAATTTGCATTATGTTTTTTGGGCCTTTGTAAACAACAAATACTCTAAAGATAAATGTAAAAATAAATAACGTAAATAAATGTAAAACAACATAATGTTATAAAAATTATACCTTCATCTATAATTAAAGTACAACTATAATTTCATAGAAAATAACCTAAGTTAGTTTAATTGTTTTATTTTCACAATCTTAACAGGAAACAAACAGGGAATGGGGCTTCCACCAGCAGGTAATGACTTTTTATACTTTATAAACAGTAAAACCGCATATAGTGAAATAGAATAACATTATCTAAGTATAGCATTATCTGTCAATTTCACATTATCATCTTGTAGAAAATAGAATTTCTAAATTAGCATTATGTTTTTTGGGCCTTTGTAAACAACAAATACTCTAAAGATAAATGTAAAAATAAATAACGTAAATAAATGTAAAACAACATAATGTTATAAAAATTATACCTTCATCTATAATTAAAGTACAACTATAATTTCATAGAAAATAACCTAAGTTAGTTTAATTGTTTTATTTTCACAATCTTAACAGGAAACAAACAGGGAATGGGACTTCCACCAGCAGGTAATGACTTTTTATTCTTTATAAACAGTAAAACAGCAAACACCATATATATTTAATATCATTCCATTATACAAAGTATAGCATTATCAGTCAATTTCAGATTATCATTTTGTAGAAAATAGAATTTCTAACAGTAAACACTTTATACAGCGAAATAGCGTAACATTATCCAAATTGTAACATTATCAGTCAATTGCAGGTTATCATTTTGTAGAAAATTGAATTTCTAAATTTGCATTATGTTTTTACACCTTTGTAAACAACAAATACTCTAAAGATAAATGTACAAATAAATAAAGGTATAAATGTAAAACAACCTAATGTAATAAAAAATATACTTTCATCTACAATTAATTTATAACTATAATTTCATAGAAAATAACCTTTCTAAATGTGTTTAATTGTTTTTTTTTCACAATCTCAACAGGAAACAAACAAGGAATGGGACTTTCATCAGGAGGTAATGACTTTATATACTTTATAAACTATAAAACAAAAAACACTGTGTATATTAGTGAAATAGCATAACATTGGGGTTGATTTACTAAAGGCAACTAGGCTGTGCACTTTGCAAAGTGCAGTTGCACTCTACAGGTGCAATTGCTCCAGAGCTTAGTAAATGAGGTAAAGCTTCACTTTGCAAAGAATACCCAATCACTTGCAAGGAAAATTTAAAAAAACAGCATTTATGCTTGCACATGATTGGATGGTGGAAGTCAGCAGAGCTTCTGCTCATTTACTAAGCTCTGGGACAACTGCTCTTGCAGAGTGCAATTGCAATCAACTTGCCTTTAGTAAATCAACCCCATTATCCAAAGTATAGCATTATCAGTCAATTTCACATTATCATTTGGTTGAAAATAGATTTTTTAAATGTGCATTATGTTTCTTAGACCTTTGTACTCAACAAATACTCTAAAGAGAAATGTAAAAATAAAAAAGTAAATACATGTAAAACAACCTACTGTTATATAAATTACATCTTCATCTACAATTAATGTACAACTACAATTTCATAGAAAATAACCTTTCTTAATTAGTTTAATTGTTTTATTTTCACAATCTCAACAGGAAACAAACATGGAATGGGACTTCCACCAGCAGGTAATGACTTTTTATTCTTTATAAACAGTAAAACAGCAAACACTGTATATATTTAATAGCATTCCATTATACAGAGTATAGCATTATCAGTCAATTTCAAATTATCATTTTGTAGAAAATAGAATTTCTAAGTTTGCGTTTATGTTTTTTTAGACCTTTTTAAATAACGAATGCTCTAAAGATAAATGTAAAAATGAATAATGTAAATAAATGTCAAATAACATAGGGGTTGATTTACTAAAGGCCAATAGACTGTGCACCTTGCAAAGTGCAATTGCACTCTGCAAGGGCAGTTGCTCCAGAGCTTAGTAAATGAGGTAAAGCTTCACTTTGCAAAAACTATCCAATGACATACAAGGAAAATTAAAAAAAATGCATTTTTGCTTGCACATGATTGGTTGATAAAAGTTAGAAGAGCTTCTGCTTATTTACTAAGCCCTGGAGCAACTGCTCTTGCAGAGTGCAACTGCACTTTGCAAAGTGCACAGTCTTTTTGCCTTTAGTAAATCAACCCCATAATGTTATAAAAAATGCACCTTCATCTACAATTTACAACTATGATTTCATAGAAAATAACCTTTCTAAATTAGTTTAATTGTTTTATCTTCACAATCTCAACAGGAAACAAACATGGAATGGGACTTCCACCAGGAGGTAATGACTTTTTATACTTTATAAACTGTAAAACAGTAAACACTGTATATAGTGAAATTGCACAACATTTTCCAAAGTATAGCATTATAAGTCAATTTTAGATTAGCATTTTGTAAAAAATAGAATTGCTAGATTTGCATTATGGTTTTTTTCACAGTCCCACCGGGAACCAAATTGGGAATGGGACAACCACCAGCAGGTAATGACATTTTGAACTTTGTAAACAGTAAACACACTAAAATATGTGTATTAGGCAACATAACCTAACACTATAAAAACGGATAGCTTTAGCTTCAAAACATTTCCAGTAATCATTTTGTAAAAAATAACTTTTCTGAATTTTGCGTCATGGTTTTATTTTTCTAAACTCAACAGAAAAATGGGAATTTAACAACAGAACTATGTTAACAGTGAAAATTTGTGTGTACTGTAGTATCAACCTAAGAATATAAAAAGTACCTAAAATTAAAGTGCATCTAAACCCAAGAACAAAAATGTAATATGTTGCAGCTTGCCAGTCCTTAGATGTAGTGGCGGCATTTTTTTTTCACTTTGACCTGGTGGTCCTGTAAGTAAAACACTTCCTGTCGTAGTCACCTTGGCGGTATGATTATGTCAGATTTTTGCGTCTCAAAGCGGTACAATTGTTTTGCATAGACATTTGGCGTTTTATAGTGTAGGCCTGTAATTCTTAGCAATAACACACTTAAATCTGTCCAAACAAGAGTCTAGTAGATATCCTGGATATGATAAAGTTTGAAACACAAAATCATAAATTATAATATAATAAATAACTATAAATAATTTAAAAAAATAATAATATAATAATAATAAAATGAATTTCCTCACAATTCACTATCGCTCAATTCTACAAGTGTTCTAATTTACTATCGCTGTTTTCTAGCTGGTCTAAAACCACTTTTGACGTAAAGGGACACTTTTTAGTTGCTATGGACAATCTCAAGTTTCCAGGCAGAAAGAACAGTATATATAATATAAAACTGCATGCAGGGCATTGGACAAAGCACTAGGGACAAAAGGGAGGTGAAATGATTTCATACCGTAATGTAATCTGTAAGATTACAGTGTACTGTATGTGTTATGAATTTGGTACTTTTTGAATTTGCCGCCATGTTCCGCCCCCGTGCGTCGCGACTCTCACAGGGAACGGAGCCCGGCACACGGAGGCATCGGGATCCTGGGGACAAGGTAAGTAACCTGCACCAGGATCCTGCAATGCAATCCCGAGTGTGGCTCGGGGTTACCGCTAATGGTACTGAAATTTAACTCCGAGCCACAGTCGGTAAAACCGCCAGGGAGGCTAGGGTGACATCACTTATGCACTATACTGTATCAAAGGAGGTGCGGCATTGTCACCATAGGCTACTTACTCCTGAGTTGGACTACAAACCCCTTCCCCTCTCCTCATCTCCATAACATGGTGGGTGCTCTGTAGTTCACAAAAATAACTGGGCAGGTCTGATAAGACTACTTTGGTTTTTTAGTGCAGCAGAGATGCTGTGTTGTCAGGAGGTTAGAAGCGCACCGGACTACTCTTCGGATCATCATGTAATTTTTGCACGTATCTAACAGATATAACAAAACACTTTCCATGGAATATTTATCTAACAGATATTGCAAAACACTTTCATTGGAATATTTATCTAACAGATATTACACAACACTTCCATTGAAATATTTATCTAACAGATATTACAAAACACTTTCATTGGAATATTTATCTAACAGATATAACAAAACATTCTCAATAGTATATTTAACAGACCAAAAAGAGGCAAAGAGAATCATGATTGTTAGGATTTACATACCCTTTAATTTTAAATTATCAATTTGTAAAACAAACAGGAAATGGGATCAACAGGTAATGACTTTGTGAACTTTGTAAACAGTAAAATACATGTACATGTTGTAAAACAAATCCAACATTATATAAAAGAGAGCTTTCTGTACAAATAATTTTCAATTGTAATTTTGTAATATATCACCTTTGTTGTTAACTGCTTACTGACCGCCCCGCGTACATTTACTGCGAGGCAGAAGCTCCTATGCGCAGTTTAACATACAGGTACATGATTCTGCTCTTTCGGTTCTGGGGCACGCATGCAATACCCGCCAGGACCCACGGATCGCTCGAGGCACAGGCAGAACGGCAATCTGCCTATGTACACAAGGCAGATTGCTGTTCTGTGACAAGGGAAGACAGTGATCTTGTGTTTCGGCTAAGCAGAAACACGGATCTCTGCATTCCCACAGTACAAGCATCCCCCACACAGTTAGAAAGCACTCCCAGGGAACACCCCCCTTGATTGCCCCTGATGTTAACCCCTCCCCAGTCAGTGTCATTAGTACAGTGACAGTGCATATTTTTAGCACTGATCACTGTATTAGGGTAACTGTTCCCCAAAATTGTCAAAAGTGTCAGTTAGGTGTCCAATTTGTGCGCCGCAATATTGCAGTCCCTCTATGAGTCGCTGATTGCCGCCATTACTAGTAAAAAAAAAAGTTAATAAAAATTTTACAAATCTATCCCATTTGTAGATGCTATAACTTTTGTGCAAACAAATCAATATGCGCTGATTGGGATTTTTTTTTTACCAAAAATATGTAGCAGAATACATATTGGCCTAAATTAATGAAGTTTCATTTTTTACATTTTTTATTGGATATGTTTTATAGCAGAAAGTATAAAATATTGTTTGATTGTTTTATATTTGACTTTTTTTTTATTTATAGCAAAAAAAGCGCAGAAGTGATCAAATACCACCAAAAGAAAGCTCTAAATGGCGGCCACCCAGAACTAGGCGGCCATGCTGTAGCTGTCATTCAGCTATAGCGTAGTTGGCAAATGTTTAAAATACAGTATTTTTTCCTAAAAAAACATGCATTTGTTAAACAGATGCACAAATATCTTGCAACACAAAAAATATAAGCTGCCACCATTTTATTTTCCAGGGCCTCGGCTTTCAGGAAATATATAATTGTTTGTGGGGGTTCATTTTCTAGCACAAATTGCAGATTTTAACATCCTTTTTAGAGCTTTACTGCCTTCTGTGTTCTGTTATGGGGAGGAGAGAAACACAATAGGAATTGAGGGAAAATCTCTTGAAAGCAGAAAGAAATCCCATCATTGGAAAATGGGTTTTCATTGGAAGATTTCCCCTATATTCCAGTTACAACAGCATCTTTTTTTATTTTCCATTATACTCAATCACTGTAGAAACAAATAGTGAGAAACAATCTACGCAGTGGGGACAAAATGGAGTTAAAACCATAAAGGTTTCTAATTCTTCCTCACTCTACCTAAAAATAAAATGAATATTTTGGCTTTATAGACCTTAAAGCTAAACTCAGGCCACAAGAACATTCCTCAATAGCCATAAAGGTAATAAAGTGACTTTGTGTGCACACATCTTTGTAAACCCAGAAAATACCTTTGTAAAAGTAGCAGTGACATCCTCGTTGTGCTGCATATAAATTGTGGAGAGTGCAGAGCTGTGGGAGGGACCACCCATTATAGGCTGTCTGCAGATAACTACAGGAGGGGGCGGAGACAAGACCAGACACCCTGCACAGAGAGCAAGGGAGCGGCAGTGACTGGTCTTTATTACATCAAGCTCCTGCGTAGAGGTACAGTTATCATACTGGATACCAAGTTTCAAGTACAGATACACAACCTTCTTGAATTTAGACTATGGGGTTGATTTACTCAAATCTCGAATGCAAAATCTGGTGCAGCTGTGCATGTTAGCCAATCAGTTTCAAACGTCAGCTTGTTCAGTTAAGCTTTGACCTTTTTGAAAAAAAAAAAAAACCTGGAAGCTGATTGGTTTGTATGCAGAGTTGCTCCAGATTTATCATTCTCCGGTTTTAGTAAATTAACCCCTACATTTGCTTATCCCAAAGTTCACTTTAATTAGCTGTGTGCCTACGGAACCTTCTATGCAGAATGCTTTTACTACATCTGACATCCTCTAATATTAATAAAAAAAGGGGGGCTTTTCACATTTTTTACCTGGGCCTTGAAGTTACTGGTTTTCCTTCTGTTATTTACATTTTTATATTTCCCTTACAGGAATGAAACAAGATGGTAATCAAGCAGGTATATTTTTTTCACTTGTAAATTGATAAAAAATGAAATTACTAAAGGGTTATGTAAAGAATCGTGTAAAAGCATTTCAAGCTTAAGCAAGAATTGTACTAATTTTAGTGTAAATGGAATTCAGATCAGCTACAATGTAAATACAGTTGGTATACAGTAAAAGCCAGCTTTGCCACCCTGGGGGAATATTGTTAGTCTATGATAAAGCATAAAGATAAAAAAAACTATGGGGTTTATTTACTAAACTGGAGAGCACAAAATCTGGTGCAGCCCTATATAGAAACCAATCAGCTTCCGGGTTTTTTTTGTCAAAGCTTAAAGTGATACTAAAGTCTCGTTTTTTGGTTTTTTTTTTCTTTTAAAAATAACAAACATGTTATATTTACTTGCTCTGTGAAATGATTTTGCACAGAGCAGCTCAGATTCTCCTTTTCTCAGGTCCCCCACTGGCGCTCCTGGCCCCTCCCTACTGTCGAGTGGCCCCACAGCAAGTGGCTTACTATGGGGGCACCTAAGCCAAGCCACAGCTCCGTGTGTCCATTTAGACATGGAGCCGCTGTTTGGCCCCACTCCTCTCTCTCCTGATTGGCTAACTGACTTTGACAGCAGTGGGAGCCAATTTCACCGCTGCTGTATCTCAGCCAATCAGGAGGGAGAGACCCAGACAGCCGCGTCTCTCCTGCAATATCGCTGGATAGAGATGGGCTCAGGTAAGTGTTAGGGGGGCTGAGGGGGGCTGCTGCACACAGAAGTTTTTTTTATTTTAAAGCGGAGTTCCGCCGGCCGTCCCAGCAACCAATAATGTCGCTTGTGCACCCCGCCCCCTGCTGCTCATACTCTCGTGGCTCCCAACTCTCACTCCCTGCCTGCAAGGTGTGTGATATCACATGTGCACTCCTCCACCTTCAGCAAGGTTCTCATCTCAGCTCCTGCCCCTGAAGCTCACTCTACCGGTATCATCTCTACCAGCTCCCACTCTCTGCCTGCCCTCAAGATAAAGAGAGTTTGAATTCACAGTGATTTACGGGGGCATGCTGATGGGCACAAACTGTATGTAAAGGGGCAGTCTGATGGGCACACACTTTATGTAAGGGGGCACGTTATTATAATGTGCCCATTAGTGTGCCCCTTAACATAAAGTGTGTGCCCATCAGTGTGCCCCTTAACATAAAATGCGCCCATCAGAGTGCCTCTTAACATAAAATAAGGAGCATACTGATGGGCACGATTTATGTTATGGGGAACTCTGATGGCCACATTTTATGTTAAGCAGCACTCTGATGGGCATATTTTATGTTAAGCAGCACTCTGATGGGCATATTTTATGTTAAGGAACGTGTTGATGGGCACATTTTGTTGTGCCCATCAGTGTGCCCCATAACATAAAATGTGCCCATCAGAGTGTCTATTAACATAAAAAAGGGGTATGCTGATGGGCACATTTTATGTTAAGGGGTTCACTCTGATGGACATATTTTATGAAATTTGACGATAAATATTGTTGAGATTCGGACCTAGGCCTTAAATTTTACCTCCATACCCCTAACATACACGTTTAAGAATGTCTCCAGTTTTTGAGGGTTGGGAGATCTTCTTTAACATTTTGGTCAATGGGTTTAGGACTTATTTACACCTTTCCAATTACATAGCAGTGCACTATTGTATATTATGTCATGTATTATTGTGCATTGCATTAGGTCAGCTAATTAATTTAAATGTACCACAATAGACAAAAAATTCAACATGTACCAATTTTTTTACCACAACACATGGTTAAAAATGAATGGCACTGCAACCAACTAATGGGTGAATGGTGTTTTGCAGTAAAGTGTGCATTAAATCAGGCATTGCTGCAACACATTAATGTGAATGGGTTCTTAGTTTTAATGTTAGAGCAGAAAGATAATGCCAAAAAATGTTTAATATTTTCTAGGATCACTACGATGCTGCACCAAAGATCTGTTGTATCATCAATACTGACATGTTCAGAGCTGGTCATAGACATAATAGGATGGTCAGGTGTATAGGTGTAAGCTGACCAGTCTCAGGCATCTATTCCTGGAAGCATTGTCTAAAGCCCAGCTCCAGCCAAACTATTTTTTTTTGTGGGAAAGGGGTTGAGCACCTAGAGATTTCAGAAGACATTAGCAAGAAATGCCTACAGAATTTTGTTACGATAGGTTTCCTGTAGGGTAAGAATGCCTATCGATTTCAGAAGAGGTTAGCATAAAATGTTGACATATTTTCTTTAGGGGTAGAACACCTCGGGGTTTCAGAAGAAGGGGTTACCAAGGAAATGGAATGCCTACATATTTTTGTTATGACAAGTTTTCTTTAACCTACTTTTGAGGAACTGTATCGTGTATTTCAGCATCTTTTATTGCTTGGCTTTCCTCCTCAGAGGACACTAGAGGGTGCCTAACACTGAAGACTGAAATGTCTAGTCGTATGTTATATTTTAGGAGCTTTAAAAGTGAACTTGTCAGGGGGAAAATATGAGAGCATATTACCACTACAATTTTTGCTCATTACAGGTCACTGAATTTCAGTTGATATACTAAATTTAAAGTGATATGTTTGATTTTATGACAAAACCATAAAAAAACATAATGTGCAGCATGTAGCTCTTTGTAATAGCTGCATATGAGAAAATAAAAGCCAGCTAGAGTGTGATTGTACAATAACAGTGCAAACTCCTTTACAGTGAACCTGTTCTTTGCCATGCACAGTAAAGCAAAAGGTTAATTAAAATCGATATTAAACCCAAAAGTAACATTTTAATATATTGCAGCTTACCAATTCTTAAATGTAGTGGCTGCATTTTATTTTGTCGTGCCTTTTTTCCTTTATTTTCATATGGTGAAATTCCTGTCTTAGGTGTCTCCACTCACTGTAGTGGCAATGGAGGACCTTTGGACAGCCGAATTGTCAATTGTTTGTGGAAAGGGTAGGGTTGAAAACACTAGTAGATTTAGATGGACTTGACTAACAAATGAAAGCCAAACTCGAGGTAACACCTTAAAGTGGAGTTCCAGTCTGTAAAAAGAATGAAAATAAAAGTAAGCAGCTACAAATACTGTAGCTGCTGACTTTTAATATAAGAAAACCTACCTGTCCAGGGATCCTGCGATGTCGACACTCCAAGCCCCAAGCCTGAAGGCTTCACTGTGGTTTCCTACTGTGCATGTGCGAGTCGTGCTGCACTTTCTGAATGGTCCAATCATCTTCAGGGACACATACAGGTCCCAGAAGGCAGCGGGGAGAAGGAGGATGGGCCGGACATGATGTAGATCACCGTGCGGCGATCTTACCAGGAAGTGCTCCCCCCAAGAAGTGCCAAATGTGGAAGTGGAGGTGGGGAGGGTGCGAACAAGTGGAGCTTCCCCTTTTGGGTGGAGCTCTGCTTTAAGCAGTTGTAGTGTTTATTTATTTTTATTTTGGGAAAAAGGTTTTACATAAATAAATACATAAAAAAGCTGGACATTGTAAGTACCTCTATCAGTGTCAGTGGTTTGTCGCAACACTTTTGCTAGACTTGGTCTGTTAAGGGAAGTTGAAAAACAAACTTACTGGCAGAGTAACAATTAAAGGGAAAATAAGTCTAAAAAATGAAAACGAATGCAGCTATCACATCTAAGAATTGGTAAGCTGCAATATATTAACCAGATCCTGTCCAGCCTATAGACAAATGACGCCTGGGCGGGACATTCACCGTTCCAGAAGGACATCTTATGACGTCCTCTCAGAACGTGCCTCTTGCGCGCCCCATGGACAATCTGATGACCAAGCAGTGTATCAGCCACTGCCGGTACCATGTGATCACTGTGAACAATCACATCAGATCACATGACAGTTGTACACAATGGATGGCTTTCACTCATGCCATCCATTGTGTAATATTGTGTTGATCTCTGTGATTGGTCATAGTGATCACATGGTTGAGACAGGACCAATCACAGCCCATCTGTACCATGTGACTGTGGCCAGTCACAGCTAACTACAATAGTAAACACTGAATGAATCGATTTCATTCAGTAAAAACGGTTGCCTACAACTGTGAAATTCACTGACATAAGCAATCATAATGTGTAATAAGAGTAGTATAATGTTACTATGGTAAAACTGTATTGCACTGGTCACTGTGTTAAAAAAAAATCGTAAAAAAGGAAGGAAAATGAAAAAAAATCGAACAAAATACATTTTAAAATGGTTTTTTTTGCTTGTTTTTTTAGTTACTGTCACCAGTCAGTGTCCCTGATCACCTCCACGCCAGTTATATGATGACACTTAATTTTCCAAAAAAATTGTACCAAAAACTTACAACTTCAAAAAAACTTACTAAATACCTTGGACTGTCTACTTTCCAAAAAAGGATAATTTAGGGGATTTTTGTACTGTCCTGGTGTTTTTGGTCCTCAAGAAATGAGATAGCCTGCCAGTACATTAGGACTGATCAATTTTCATATATATATATATATTAGGGTTGTCCCGATACCGATACTAGTATCGGTATCGATACCGAGCATTTGCCCAAGTACTTGTACTCGGGCAAATGCTCCCGATGCTTCCCCCGATACCTAGAAGACAGCTGTGATCGGCACGTGGGGGAGTTACAAGATTCTCCCCCAGCGGCTTTCACAAGCTTTAGTGACATACAGCTGTGATCGCTCACAGCTGACTGTCACTGCATCCTCCTCCGTGCCCCCTCCTTTCCTCTGTGCCTCTCCGCAGTCCCCTGCATTCCTCTCTTATCTGTCCCCTCCGTTCTGCTCTCCTTATCTTTCCCCTCCGTTCTTCCCCTTCGTTCCTCTGTCCCCCTCCTCCTTCCTTTGTGTATGGAGAGAGTCAGCTGACTCTGTCCATTCACATAACTGAAACATTGTAATCTTCTGTGATTACGATGTGTCAGTTTATGAATGGAGAGAAGCTGCAGAGAAAGGGACTGGGGAATCTCTATCCTCTGTCTCTTTCTCTGTCTCAAGGGGGAGATATCAGAGGTCTGTTAAGACCCCTGATATCTCACCAAAGCCCCCCAAAAGGGCTGATTAAAAAAAAAAAAAACCAATAAAGAATAAAAAAATATTATTGGAAAAAATAAAAATTGTAAAAAAAAAACAAAAAAAAAACACACACACATACAACATTCACCCCCCCCCCCCCAAAAAAAAATAGTAAAAAAAAAAAAACTGTCACGTGACATTAAAAAAAAGTATCGGTAATCGGTATCGGTGAGTACTTGAAAAAAGTATCGGTACTTGTACTCGGTCCTAAAAAAGTGGTATCGGGACAACCCTAATATATATATATATATATATATATATATATATATATATATATATATATATATATATATATATATATATATATATACCATAATTTGTAAACTCTGAAAGTAGAAAATTGGCCTGGGCACAGGTGTGCAATTAAAGTGCAGCTGGGCAAGGCCCTGCAAAGTACAGGTCAGCCACCCTTTAGACTTGTCACAATTACAATCTGATTATCCCTATCCATTACCCTTACCAACAATTATATCGTGAAATAGCCTACCATAGCCTTTGAGATGGTTCTTAAAGTGAAAACACCTTGACCTTCTTTAGTAACACCTACTCTGTAAAGTGAATTTTAGTAAAAGAATAAGCTGTCAGACCGATAAACTTGTATTGTGAAAAGAATCAGTGAATCACAACCACTGAGGTTAATTTAACAATGGTATAGAGGCTGTTGACTTAAAGGAGAAGTATAGCCAAAGCCTGTTTGGCTGTATTTCTCTTGTGGATCACAGGAGTGCAGTTCGTTTTGCACTCCTGTGACCCATTTTCAGCCGTTTGACGCCACTGTCTGCTGACATCACAGAGTCGATCCAGACTCGAGCAAGATTGCGACACTGGAGTCGGGATCCGCCCACATACCTGAACCGGCACCCGGCTCAGCATCTCAGCGAGCCACCGAGAGCCCAAGCCGGCAGCTTACGCCCCCCCCCCCCCCCCCACAGCCCAGCGCTCCAATAAGCGAGGAGTAGGCAGAGCAGAGAGCTGTGTCTGAGTCAGCAGCTCACTGCTCAGGGAGCCCTGAGAACTGAGCGATCTGGAGCCAGCGGGGGGACAGATGCAGCATCGGACCTATGCTGCATTCACCTATGTAACTATAAATCTGCAAAAACTCCAAACCCCACACTTCTCTTTTAACAAAGTTAATGTTTATTTATATATGTGGAACAGTGGAGGTTGTTTACTAAAACTGGAGAGTGCGAAATCTGGTGCAGCTCCAGGTTTTATTGCCAACGCCTATCTGAACAAGCTGAAGTTAGAAGCTGATTGCTTACCATGTAAAACTGCACCAGTCCCTGAGTGCACCAGTTTTAGTAAATCTCCCCCACTGGTGTAAATGAATTAAGCACCTTTAAGACTAAAAACACTTTGGAGTGCAGTTAGAGGCTGATTGGCTGACACTGCTAACCCTCCATCTCCCTGTCCTTGTGTATAGAGTTATATAGGAGTATTATGCTTAAACTAACGTTATTTAAACAAGCATAGAATATTTTTCTATGAATGCATAAGGATTTCAAAATGGTGTTTCTAGTTATGCCTGGGAGTTCAGCTTTAGAGACATAACAACATTGTATTTGAAGCATTATAAACTTAGACATTGATGATGGTTTGTTTTTACAATAGGTTCCAAAGTACACGGAAATCCATTGCAAGGTAATATTCTGCAGTTTTTGTACATTAGGGATTGTGTACCATTTCAGTGTCTACATTTATGAATAATATTGTGTAGCTAAACTATAATAAAATGGAGCATATGCAGGCATAGAACCCTATACCTGCCAACATTAGTTGATTAACAGACCTGATCATAATACAGCGATATTATGTACACACTATACTTTGTGTTCTACATAAATAAAATGGTTAAAGTGTATTTCTATGCTGAGCTGTTTTCTTTTTTCTGTTTTGAATAGAATGTGTGTGTGTGTGTGTGGGGGGGGGGGGGGGGGTTAGATCCTCTGTCAAGTGTTTATTGCTGTCTGTGCCCCCATTGTATTAACAATGTAAAGGTAAACATATTAACCCTATAAAATGTTAGAGTTGTCCCCAGATGAGTAGTATTCAAATGTGGACATCTGATTTAGAGGCTACTATCTAAGAGGGGAAAAGCCGCACATATATGAATGATTATCATTGGAAAACATAGTAAACAACTTGTCATGCAACTTTGGACAAGTCGCACAAGTGTGAATGGAGCCTTAGAGCCTTATACAATAATGTTTATTAAGTAAGACAATGCCAAAATACAGGTCTGAAGAAAAGAAAGGCAAAATGGTCCCGCCAGGGCTTTTTTTCTCGGAGAATAGGTGCAGGAACTCCCCCCGTCTGAGTCACCCCTTGTCTCCGCCCCCTACCCACCTCTGACCACCGTCCCCTGATTCCACCCCCTACCCACCTACCAGTACTGCCCTTTTAGAGAATACAGAACCAAGTATCATTTTGTGGTGCTAAATCATTTATATGGAACATGTTAATGATGAAAAGAAAAGCAGAAAAAAAGATCCCCTGAAGCCAGCAACAATAGAATCCCAGCAATAGATCCCCACACAACAATAGACTCCCCCAGCAACAATGGACTCCACTCCAACAACAATAGATTCCCTGCAGCAACAGTGAACCACCCACAACAAAATATCACACTCAGTAACAAAATATCCACCCAAGCAACATTAGACCCCCCCAGCAGCAACAACAGATCTCCCAGCAGCCAGTAAAAATAGACCTCTCCCTCAACAGTAGATCCCTTCCAGCAACAATAGATTCCCCATAAGCAACAATAGACCCTCACACAAAATCAAATGCCCACCAGTGACAATAGATTCCCCAGCAGCCAACATCAATGGACCCTCCAGCACAACCCATGCTATTACATACATTCAGTGCTGGAGGTGCCGGAACTGCGTTCCCGCTGAAAAAAAGCCCTGGGTCCCGCACAGGGGAACAAAACATCACATTTCAAGTAAATACAAACAAAACACTTTTTCAAAATGTAAAAGCGAGTAGTAGAAGCATCCGGCGTAGGTGCCGGAAGTGGGAATAAATAACTGGACTCAGAGGTCCAAGACAAGGTAAGACTAACAAACAAATCAAAAATGAACAAACAAACAAAACACACAAAACAAAATTAAAAAAAACAACAAAAAAGGGGGGTGGGGCTAGAGGGATGGACAAAGGAGGTAAAATGAAAAAAAAAAATGTTCTGGGAGTCTGATATTATTTAAATTGGAGTGCCATCCATCGGTAAGGGCAGGGTGTATTCACAATGCATATTAGTGAAAAAATAAAAAATAAAATAAAAGGAAGAAAACGTGAACACTAAAAGGCTTACTCTCAGAATTAATTTACTGAATATAGCAGCATAGCAGTATGCATGTGGAACAATGTGGCCGTCTCCATATATTGCAGTTTCCCTCTATATTACCTCACCCTCTAGATTGCAGGGCCCAACCCACCTCTAGAACGAAACCCCCTAAATCTAATAAGAACCCACCCCCACTATTGCCTAACCCCCAGTGATCCTACCTATAACCTCCCCTAAGAGCTGGGACAGCATGGATACAACCACTACAACTGAACAGGCTCCCCAGATATTACCCTTATGTGTTGCACCTGCACTCTACCATTTGGCCAACTGAATTGGGAACCAATTCTATAAATCCCTAGGGACCGATCCCCGAGAGAGCTGTGCCCCCTGAACCTCAATGGGCGGATGTGGTGAGCACCTCCGTGCTAGGTCTCCCAGGGAAATGACAATCCACAGTGTGCATGATTGTTCCCATATAGGCAGTGTAGACCTTCACAGAATATAGGTAACCGTGAAAGTCCAAGGCCTTAGTATATGTCATGATTGGAACTAAAATGTCTACACACTGCTGTTTTGGGTAACTCGATCCACACACTTGGCTGATCAACACTGATGTTTAAACATTGTGCTGTGCGTTTGAACAGTCGATGCAGTACAGCTGGCTCCTCTGCAGTTACAAAGAGTACTCACAGTCCCGCTTCCTCCGATAAAGGCTTGATGTAGATTGGAGTCTTCCAGACCCAGAATCGTAGACTGCTGGCTGGGTAGCAGCGACAGCGCAGTGTTGTGTGTTTAAACAGCTGATGCAGTGCAGCTGACTCCTCTGTGGGTGCCAATTAGACATACTTTCCATGTTAAAACACACTCCCATTGAGGAAGGAGGTTCTCATTAAATTTAAGGGGGGGTTTTGTTCTAGAGGTGGAATAGGGAGGGACAGGGTGGAGTGGGGAGAGAAAAGTGAGATAAAGGAAAGAGAGAACGGAGATATAGAATTAGGCTAGAAAGGAGAAAGAGAAACAGACAAGAATGAGTCAAGAAGTACACTAGTCATCTTCTCATGCAGCATGAGGGTGGTCAAAATGTTCTTGAACTCTGCAATACCAACTGAGGGCTTCCGCCAAGCTCTAGCAATAGCGCGTTTTGCAACAATGAAGAGGTAGGTGGCCAGCTTTTGTTGGTATGAGAAGAGGCCCAGGAGGGGGCAGTGGAGTAGTGCATCCTGGGCATTTTTGTGGAAGGGTACATGAAAAAGGGTTAAAAGGACGCCATCGACCTTAGATCAGAATCCCACCAATCGTGGGCAAGACCACAAAATGTGAATCTCCTCTAATCTATTATTTTGAGATATCTGGCCCAAATTATGACTTATTTTAATACCTCCATGTCATTTTATGACATAGGTGGCTAAAAAGGCATTGCCTATTGACACAGGTATTATGTAAAGCAGTAGCAGTGATATTGACTGCAATAAAGCCTAGAAAATATGTTTCTAAATGATTTTATGCTGGTTTAACCCCTTTCACTTTTTCAACTCATAAAAACATGTTTGCTTTGTGTGTTGTAACAGGAATGAAATCGGATGCATATTCATCATCAGGTATGTTTTTCTTACATATCTATTTTAAACAGGAACTTTTTTAATGTTATTTTAGTATTGTAATAAAACGGGTTGTACCAGTACATTATTACACTTAATAAACAATAAAATTACAAAAGTGTTGTGTAAAGAACTATGTAAACAAAGTTGATATTCAGTAAGAACCAGCTTTGCCACCCTGGAGTAATTTTCCAAAGGTTACTTCACAGAGCTTTATTCTTTGTTAAAGTCTATATTAAAGAAAAAGTAAAAACAACTATGTATGATATCGCTGCTATAAATGCACATTTTCACATGTTTTATCTCTTTTAAAGACCCTGCAAGTACAGAAATGCACTCAGCTTCTAATTTCTTGTTGTGGGCTGACAGCAAAGCATTTTAGTGCACCACTTTTTAGAGTGGTGTCTTCCTGCCCAGTTGTCTTTTATTAAACTATTGAATCCCTTCCACTGTCCTCATCTCCACAATATAGGGAGTAATTGTTTTGTAGTCCAACATAAGAATTTGTAGGACTACTTACACTCCTTGTGATAACAAAGTAAGCGTGTACAGGACAGAAGCACGTGTATCACAATAGACAGAGGATCCAACGTGTACCAATTTTCTTACCACAACACATGGTTTAAAATGAATGGCACTGTAACCAACTAATAGGTGTATGGTGTTTTGCGGTAAAATGTGCATTAAAGTGTTACTAAATCCAGGACTCTGCATTCGTGATATCTGGTCTCCCACAGTACACAGAACATGGATATGCAATTATTTGCGTAAATATAAACTGCTACATACGTTTTTTCATCAGCAGTTAGAGCAGTCTTATAACTTCTATCAGTGTCTGGCCAAGCACTGGTTAAAGCTTGTAGGAGGAGGTTTCATTCTGCTCTGACTGTCCTATAAAGCTGCAGGACCCCTGGCCCTCTGTCTGGAAAGTGCTGATTGGTCCTTTTGCTGATCACATGCAGTCTCCCAAGAAAAAAAAAACTCTAGCAATATATACCAAACTGAGCATGTGCCGCTTGTCCCCTAGCCTCTTTCTATCAGGAGATGGTTTGGGGACAGTGGAAGAAGGGGAGATACAGAGAAGACAGGATCAAAAAGCCTTTTTACACAATGCAGAGGATTAACCCCCTAGGTGTGTATAACAATCATGCTTTACTGCATATACAGACTGATTTTACTGTTGTGGGTTTAGTAACACTTTTATGCCCCGTACACACGGTCGGATTTTCCGATGGACAATGTCCGATCGGAGCGTGTTGTCGGAAATTCCGACCGTGTGTGGGCTCCATCGGACATTTTCCATCGGATTTTCCGACACACAAAGTTGGAGAGCAGGAGATAAAATTTTTCGACAACAAAATCCGTTGTCGGAAATTCCGATCGTGTGTACACAAATCCGACGGACAAAGTGCCACGCATGCTCAGAATAAATAAAGAGATGAAAGCTATTGGCCACTGCCCTGTTTATAGTCCCGACGTACGTGTTTTACGTCACCGCGTTTAGAACGATCGGAGTTTCCGACAACTTTGTGCGACCGTGTGTAGACAAAACAAGTTTGAGCCAACATCCGTCGGAAAAAATCCTAGGATTTTGTTGTCGGAATGTCCGAACAAAGTCCGACCGTGTGTACGCCCTATAAGTCAGGCAATGCCACAACACATTGATGTGAATGGGCCCTTAGTATTATGTTAGAGCAGAAAGATAATGACCCAAATTTTAAAATTTATTTTCCAGGATCACTGTGATGCTGCACCAAAATATCTCTTGTATCATCACTACTGACATGTTCAAAGTTGGCCATAGACATAGTAGGCTGGTCAGATGTAAAGGGTGTAATCTGACCAGTCTCAGGCATCTGTTCCTGGAAGCATTCCCTTAACCTCCCTGGCGGTATGATTCTTTCTGATTTTAGGTGCTGAAAGCAGTACAATTGTTTTGCATGGAAATTTGGCGTTTTATATTGTAGGTCTGTAATTATTAACAATAACACACTTAAATCTGTCCAAACAAGAGTCTAGTAGATATCCCGGGTATGATAAAGTTTGAAACACAAAAACATAAATTATAATATAATAAAAAAAAAAAAATAATTAAAAAAAATAAAAATAAATAGTAATAAAATAAATTTCCACACGATTCACTATCGCTCAATTCTGCAAGTGTTCTAATTTATTATCGCTGTTTTCTAGCTGGTCTAAAGCCATTTTTGACGTAAAGGGACACTTTTTGGTTGCTATGGACAATCTCCTGTTTCCAGGCAGAAAGAACAGTATATGCAATATAAAACTGCATGCAGGGCATGGGCCAGAGCACTGGGAAAGGGGGACAAAAGGGATGTGAAATCATTTCATACAGTACTGTAATCTGTAAGATTACAGTACTGTATGTGTTATGCTTTTTACATTTTTTTGAATTTGCCGCCAGGCTCCGCCCCCGTGCGTCGCGACGCTCGCAGGGAACGGAGCCTGGCACAGAGAGGCTTCGGAACAGGACACAGCCCGCGGACAATGCGGGGGGACATCGCAGGATCCCGGGGACAAGGTAAGTAAGGAGGCACCAGGATCCTGCGATGCAATCCCGAGTGTGGCTCAGGGTTACCGCTAATGGTGCTGAATTTTAACCCCGAGCCACACTCGGGAAAACCGCCAGGGAGGCTACAGCCCAGCTCCAGCCAAAACTATTTCTTTTTGTGGGAAAGGGCTTGAGCACCTAGAGATTTCAGAAAAAATGAACAAGAAATGCCTACAGATTTTTGTTATGGCAAGTTTTCTTTAGGGTAAGAATACCTATTAATTTCAGAAGAAGAGGTTACCAAGGAATGCCTACAGATTTTTGTTATGGCAAGTTTTCTTTAACCTACTTTTGAGGAACTGTATTGTGTATTTCAGCATCTTCTATTGCTTGGGTTTCTCATTAAGAAGACACTAGAAGATGCCTAACATTGAAGACTGAAATGTCTAGTCATATGTTATAACTTAGGGGCTTTAAAAGTGAACTTGTCAGAAGGGAAATATGTGAGCATATTACACACCACTACAATATTTGCTCATTACAGGTCACTAAATTTCAGTTAATATACTGAATTTAAAGTGATATGTTTCATTTTGTAAAGAAAAAACAAACAAAAAAAACCCATAAAAACATAATGTGCAGCAAGCAGCTCTTTGTAATAGCTGAGTGCTGTATATGATAATATATTGCAGCTCACCGTCTCTTAAATGTGGTAGATTCCAGTACTGAACTTCCTGTCGTAGGTATCTCCACTCACTGGAGTAGCAATTGAGATACTTTTGGAAAGCCGAATTGTCAGTTGTCTGCGGAGAGGGTAGGGTTAGAAGCACTAGCAGATTTAGATGAACTTGACTAACAAATGAAAGCCAAACTTCAGTTAACACCTCTTAAGCAGTTACAGTAATGTTTGTTTTTTTCATTTTGGGAAAAAAGTTTTATGTAAATAAATTAATAACGGAATAAATAAAAGCTGGCCATTGTAAGCACCTTGGTCAGTGTCAGTTGTTTGTCTCAACACTCTCTATTTTTGCTGGACAATTTTGTCTATTAAAGAGGTTGTAAACCTCCCTTTACTCTTTGTATTTGGAATAAGGCTTACCTATAGGTACTGTAAATATCTCCAATCGGCAATCCATGCACAGTCTATTTTCCTTTAGTAAATCAACCCCATTGAATCACAACCACTGGGGTTAATTTAACAAAGGTGAGAGGCTGTTGACATAACCAAATTAAAGTTCACTTTGCAAATTGAAGGTTAGTAAATAAGGTGAATCTCTTTTTCACATTGATTTTTTAATCCTGTTAATTTTTTTATTTTTTTTAAATAGCATTTCTGTAAGCACATGATTGATTGATTGATTTAAGTCAAGGAAACTGATGGATGCCAAATATGTGGTAGGCCAAGATCCGACTGTCCTCCAATGCCTTTAACTGCATGCAACCATAGGTGGTTCTTAAGTAGGCCATGACACCAGAGGCTGGTAAAAGGGTCTTCTGTCCATTTGTTCACTGTGATTGGCTGCACAGTGGTGACAGAATCAGAAGCTCATCCTACCAGTTGTCTGTAGTTTACCATTACCTGTTGGTGACATTTGGATGCATCCGAATAAAAAAATAACGAATTTCAACTAATATGAAAGAAATTATAGCGGATATAACAAATTAATTGGACATGATTCGGGAATTCGTTAAAGATCTAATGAAACAAAAGGTCAACTCAAAGTAAATCTTACAGTCCAATCAGCTGATTAATTTTGTGCTGAAGGTTGGATTACTGGCAAAGTGCATTCCTGAGAACTGAGTGAGAAGGGTGTTGTGTTGTATTTGAGCAGAGGAGAAGAGATATTGTCATTGTGTGTGTTAATAGATTCAATAAACAAACGACTTTCCAAACTACGAATCATTATCACGAATATATATACATAAATATCGAATTTCAACTAATACAAATGAAATTATAGCGCATATAACAAATTAATTCGACATGATTCGTGATTCAGTATAACGAATATCGACACTCTACAGAAATAACAAATTATCCGAAAACGTATTAATGTAACATAACGATTATAACAGAATGAAATTATGTATTTTACAAATGGCAACGAACCGAAACTAAACAAAATTTTCGATTGGGCACAAGTCTATTGTAAAGGCACAAGGTTTTTTACCTTCATGCATTCTATGCATGAAGGTAAAAAGGCTTCTGTGAGCAGCAGCCCCCCAGATCCCCCAATATTTACCTGAGCCTCCTATTGATCCAGCAATGTCCACAAGAGCCTTGCCTCTTCGGGGACTCACACTCCAGGTTGGCTTTTGGCAGCAGTGACAGCCATTGGCTCCCACTGCTGTCAATCAAAGCCAGTAAGCCAATCAGGAGACAAATAAAAAAGAAAGAAGGACGGCGCCCTCTAAGTGCAGCATGTATGTTAAAAATATTTATTACAATAGATAAAAACACTCACATTTGAGTTGCTAAAAACCAGCATGTAAAGTAGTTTCATCCGCGTGCTCTCGGGGGATGTGGGTGTCACGGGCCAGTGGAGGGGTTCCTGGGATGTGGGTCCTGTAACCTGGGTCCTGGTAGCTGTTCCGGTGGTGCCGAGGGTCCTCAGAGCCTCCGGGCGGCCAGGATATCGGTCATGGATCCTCCGCGGAGTGCCGTGCTGACCTGCGTCTTCACTTCCGGGAGCGGGGTGAGGCGGGCGGTGCTTCGCGTTCGGAGCATGCGTGCTCCTTCATCAGGCTATGCTGGTGGCCATATTCAGTGTGGGAATTTATACCATAGGCCAATAGCCAATCAGGAGACAGAGGGGACGGGGCAGAGTCGCAGCTCTGTGTGTGAATGAAACCTCAGAGCCGCAGGTCTAGAGTGCGCCTGTTTGGGCGCCCCCCCTCCAAGAAAGCTGCTTGCTGTGGGGGCACCTGGCAGGAAGGAGGAGCGCCGATGTGGCACCCAAGAAGAGGAGGATCTGCGCTGCTCTGTGCAAAACCACTGCACAGAGCAGGTAAGTATAACATGCTTTTTTATTTTTTTGAAGAAAAAAAAGACTTTAGTATCACTTTAAGGCCTACACCCTGTGCTCCCACATATATGTGGAACACTGGGCTGTGTTTACTAAAGCTGGAGAGTGCAACATTAGGCTCACTTCTGCATAGAAATCAATCAGCTTCTAACCTCAGCTTGTTCAATTAAGCTTTGGCAAAAAAACCTGGTAGCTGATTGGTTTCTATACAGAAGTGAGCCTAATGTTGCACTCTCCAGCTTTAGTAAATAAACCCCTTTGTTGAAAGGGGGGTAGCCTCCCTGGCGGTTTTCCCGAGTGTGGCTCGGGGTTAAAATTCAGGACCATTAGCGGTAACCCCGAGCCACACTCGGGATTACATCGCAGGATCCTGGTGTGGCTTTACTTACCTTGTCCCCGGGATCCTGCGATGTCCCCCACAGTGTCCGTGGGCTCCGTCCTCCTCCGAAGCCTCTCCTTGCCAGGCTCTGTTCCCTGCGAGCGTTGCGATGCACGGGGGCGGAGCCTGGCGGCAAATTAAAAAAAAAGTAAAAATCATAACACATACAGTACTGTAATCTTACAGATTACAGTACTGTATGAAATGATTTCACATCCCTTTTGTCCCCAGTGCTTTGGCCCATGCCCTGCATGCAGTTTTATTTGATATATACTGTTCTTTCTGCCTGGAAACTGGAGATTGTCCATAGCAACCAAAAAGTGTCCCTTTATGTCAAAAGTGGCTTTAGACCAGCTAGAAAACAGCGATAGTAAATTAGAACACTTGCAGAATTGAGCGATAGTGAATCGTGGGGAAATTTATTTTATTACTATTTATTTTTATTATTTTTATTATTTATTTTTATTTATTATATTATAATTTATGTTTTTATGTTTCAAACTTTATCATACCCGGGATATCTACTAGACTCTTGTTTGGACAGATCTAAGTGTGTTATTGTTAAGAATTACAGACCTACAATATAAAACGCCAAATTTCCATGCAAAATAATTGTACCGCTTTCAGCACCTAAAATCCGAAATAATCATACCGCCAGGGAGGTTAAGCACACTTTGACTAAACACTTGGAGTGCAATTAAAGACTAATTGGCTGCTGACCCTCCATCTCTCTGTCCTTGTGAGTTATATAGGAGGAATATGTCTAAACTAACAGTATTTAAACAAGCACTGAATTTTTTTATGAATACATAAGGATTCAAAATGGTCTATTTAGTTTTGCCTGGAGTTCAGCTTTAGAGCACGACAACATTGTATTTGATTAATTACCAAATGTGCCTCGCTAAATCAATCTCCAAATCAGTGTCAATCTTACATAAACAAATCCCGCAAAAATAAATGACGTAAAGATATACAATACTTCCTCTTCAAAACAGTGTTCAACACGGTTTTGAAAAGGAAGTGTGCATTTTAATGTCATTATTTTTGCAGGATTTGTTTTTGTAAGATTGACACTGATTTGGAGATTGATTTAGTGAGGTCCATTGGGTAATTAATCTTTTGAAAGCTTGTGTTAACTTTGAGTGCTGTAGCTTTGTTTTGCACAGTGAGTGGGTGAGCGCAGAGTTTACACAAACATTGTACTTAAAGCATTTTCAATTTAGACAGTGATGATGGTCTGTTTTTACAATAGGTTCCAAAGTACATGGAAATCCATTGCCAGGTAATATTCTGCAGTTTTTGTATATCAGGGATTGGCACCATTTCAGTGTTTTAATTTATTATTAATATTTGGTAGCTAAGCTATATATTATTTATTAAAAGAGAGCTTTCAAAAAAATGGAAGGTTCACGCTGTTATAAAAAAATCCACCCCCAAAATCAAACTAATAGTAAAGGCATTTTAAAAATAGAGATTTCTCCCATATTTTCTGGCATTGCCCTGCAATTCAGCAATATTGGAGTGAGGTGATTGACACGGTCAATAGAGTAGCATCAACCACATTACCACAAGCTATGGAAGTCTGTCTTCTGGGACTGTTTGAAACACTTGTACCAACAATAGCAAAACGCACATTGGTCGGGTTATTACTATTCTATGCACGGAAAAACATTGCCATGCAATGGAAGAAGCCCACCCCCCCTTCTCTGACACAATGGAAAAGTCTGGTAAATGATAACTTTCCTTTATACAAAGACACATACTTCAATAGAGGGTGCCCGATGAAATATGATAGAGTCTGGCGGACATGGTTAGATGAAGCGGAAACAGCTTGCTGAGTTTCTAAAATAACATGATGGGGGTTGTAAATAATAAAGTATTGAGGGGCTCGGTCCTGTTTGTCCCGATTGGGAGGGGGGACTTGATGCATCAAGGAACCTCTAAAAAGATATAAGAAGCGAGACATGGGTTTTAGCTTGACATATGTTAAATACAAATTATAGTATCTCGCCATGTAACAGATATGATACCTTGTATAAGCACCATAGTTTTGTGAGTTGTGTATGTATTGTTTGTCTTGGAAAATGCAATAAAAATATTTATAAAAAAAAAATAAAAAAAAAATAAGGCTGTTAAGATTTTTTTTTTACGTAACTCGGCCCCAGCTTTCAATGCTCCAGGGAGGCATGGGTGGGGTCAATGGGCCTCATAGCTGCCTCCTGAGAGTGCTGGGCATTCAAACTCCTGTGAGAATTGCCCTTCAATGGACTGGAGTGCACTCTTATGGGAGTGCAAGCCCCCAGCTCAAGTTTTAACCCACCTTCCATTTCATGGAAGTCATCTGTAATTAAATTTACTGGATAAAGGAGAACAGGGATGTAAGTCTTAAATTTAAAACCATATGTGATGTTTTTATTGCTGTCTGAGGTCTCTTTGGCAATGTTTTTTTCTTCACTTTCTACCTAGTGAAAATGTTCTCATCTAGGCAGTAAGTCTAATAAGGACACAGACAGCAATAAAAATGGAGTTCCAGCCTTTCCCTATTCTACAAAATGATCAATTTAGTGCTTTGTGTCCCTCTTGGAGATTATGCTTCACTTTCTGTCCAGGGAGTACATTGCATGTTTTGGCTGAAGATTCACTTGAACTTATTTAGTATACTTAAAGCTGAATTCCTTTGCAGTTGGGCTTTCCTGCACTGCAAGGGTAACTGTTTGCTAGGTCTAGAGCAGTGGCGGCTCGTCCATTAGTGGCGCGCCCAGGCGCCGCTCCCTCTATCCACGCCACCCCCTATCTGAATAATTGATAAATTCATGCATAGCATGAATCTATCCACAGCCGCCATGGCCTCCCCCTATTCATGCATCCGGCCCCTTCCAGGACGCTGGGCGCCTGAATTACAGCGGTGGGGTTTTTTTTTAAGCACCTGATTAGAGCCATACGCTCTAATAGGCTTCAAAATAGGGTGGTCTCAGAGCGCAGAGCATTGCGCCATAAGCCCACCCAGGTGTTACAACAGTGAATGAATATTCGCTGTTGTAACACTGATCCTCAATCCGATTCGATTGGCCAAAAAGAGAAGACTCCCGATTGGCCACCGAGGAGGAGGGAGGAAACAGAAGGCGCTGATGCCCGTGGAGAGTAGAGGAAGGGAAAGCTGTCACCGCCGCCTCAGAGCAAGGGAAGCCACCGGTGAAGCACTGCATTGATGGGGTAGAACGACCGACTGACGGGGGGTGGTATTGTTTGTCCCCCCCCCAAAAAAAATTACCACCGGCCGCCACTGGTCTAGAGGTATAGGAATAGTCTGTAATACTTACAGTACTTTATTCTTCACTCCCATGCTTTTCTTTTCTCTCTGACGTTTCAAGTTGTGGACAGGCCCTCACTATCCTCATGTGCAATGCTGTTCCTGTATTGTATGTGATGATATCAGATTGTGAATACTTGCATAAAAAGAGGCTACTTCAGGGCATGGCCACACAGCATAGTAGAAGCCTGTTGGACTAAGCTAAGTAGTACAGCTCATCCCTCTACCCCTAGACTTAAAGTGTTACTAAACCCAGGACCCTGCATTCACTATATCTGGTCTCCCAACACAGAACATGAAATGCAATACTTTTAGTAAATACAAACTGCTAAATACCTTTTCTGATCAGCAGTATATAGCAGTCTTGTGACTTCTATCAGTGTCTGGCCAAGCACTGGTTAAAGCTTGTAGGAGGAGTTTTCATTCCCCCCTGACTGTCCTATGAGGCTCCATGACTCCTGACCCTCTGTCTGGACAGTGCTGATTGGCCCTATACTGATCACATGCACCCTCCCCCAAAAAAATACAAACTCCCTAGCAATACACACCAAACTGAGCATGTGCAGAGTGCCTCCTAGGGCTCGGTGCTATCAGCAGATAGATTGGGGACAGTAAGAAAAGGGGAGGATCAGAGAAGACAGGATCAAACAGCCTTTTTACACAATGCGGAGGATTAACCCCTTTCTGTTGTGTGTTTAGTAACACTTTAAAAAGCAGTTAATGCGGTATTAAACCCTTTTTTTTTTTAACCCCCCTGGTGGTATTCCCGAGTCTGGCTCGGGGTGGATTTTTAATACCAAAAGCGGTATCCCCGAGCCAGACTCGGTAATGCATCGCAGGATCCAGGAAGAGTTTACTTACCTTGTCTCCTGGATCCTGCGATGTCTCCCCGCTGTGATCGGTGAGCCGCCGTGTCTGGCTCGATTCACAGTGCCGAGCTCCGTTCCCTGCGAGCGTTGCGATGCACGGGGACGGAGTTCGGCGGCAAATTCAAAATTGAAACACACAGTACAGATACAGTATACTGTAATCTTACAGATTACAGTACTGTATCAAATAATTACACATCCCCTTTGTCCCTAGTGGTCTGTCCAGTGTCCTGCATGCAGTTTTATATTATAAAAACTGTTCTTTCTGCCTGGAAACTGGAGATTGTCCATAGCAACCAAAACTGTCTCTTTACATCAAAAGTGGCTTTAGACCAGCTAGAAAACAGCGATAATAAATTAGAATCACTTGCAGAATTGAGCGATAGTGATTTGTGGGAAAATCCGTCACCAAACACTAAAAGTAACGAAAGCGACAATTCTGCAACTGAGCAAATTTCAGTGTTTTTGATTTGATTACATTATTGAATAATTTTTATTATTATTATATTATTATTTGTTATAATTATTTATAGTTATTTATTAAAGTATAATTTTTTATTTCGTTTTTCAAACTTTATCGTACCCGGGATGTCTACTAGACTCTGGTTTGGACAGATTTAAGTGAACTATTCCTAAGAATTACAGGCCTACAATATAAAACGCCAAATTTCTGTGCAAAATAATGGTACCGCTTTCAGCACCTAAAATCTGAAATAATCATACCGCCAGGGAGGTTAATTAAAATAACAAACATGCCTATACTTACCTGCTCTCTGCAGTGCTTTTGCACAGAGCAGCCCCGATCCTCTTCTTTTGGGGTCCCCCGCAGGCACTCCAGGCCCCTCCTCTTCGACGGGTGCCCCCACGGAATGCCGCTCGATCCCTACTCCCACTGCTGCGTCCATTAACCCAGACAGCGGGACTCAGTCCGCCTTCTGTTCCCGCTGCTATCAAACAATCCAATGAGGAAGGAGACAGCAACAGGAGCTGCTGCGCTCATGCACATCGCAAGATCAGATCGGCTTCAGGTAAGAAAAGGAGTAAGAAAAAGGGGGGTCTGGAGGGGGAGCTGCAGCACAGAAGGTTTTTCACCTTTATGCATAGAATGCATTAAGGTGAAAAACCTTAAGGCTTTAGAACCACTTTAGCCCTTGCAGTGAAGAGAGACAAAATACCAGAATTCAGCTTTATGCATGATAAATTTGCTTTATTATGTACATTTGACAAAAATATTAACATTTTATTAATTTTATAATTTAATTTATGTGACAATACAGGCAAAGCACAGACATCAAAAGGTAAATTAATTGATTCATTTGATGCCAAAGTTATATATTGAAATGTGTATGTTATGCAGGTTGATTATCCTAAACACTTTATGTGAAGCAAACTATAATAAAATGGCACATATATTCCCTATGCAGGCATAAAACCCTATACCTGCCAACATTAGCAGACCTGATCATAATACAGTGATATTACAAACAGTATACTTCATGTTCTACATAATAAACGACTGTAAGATATGATCTTATTAAAATTATTTTGCACTCAATTAAGCCAGAGCCAGCTATGTTCTCAGTCTGTAAGCCACATCTGCCCAGAAAATATAAACCAATGAAATAGTCAAAATTCAAGCCACCTTCACCTTATTTTTTAAGTATTCACTTTGTGAAGTGAAAATTCTTTGATTCTTTAGAAAATGAATCCAGTGAGTGCATTGTTTTCAATGCATTGGCAGACTTTTATAACTTGTATTGTAAGAAGGAGCAGTAATATACCACAACCATTGCGTAGCATTACAAAGCAGGAGGTAGAGCCTGCCTATTTAAAGTAGAAGTATAGCCAAAGCTTTTTTGGCTGTACTTCTCCTATGGACCACAGAAGTGCAGTTTGTTTTGCACTCCTGTGCCCCGTTGTCATCCCAGAGTCGGGCAAGGCTCTGAAAAGATCCCAGCCACATGTCAGGATCCACTCAGATGCCTGGACTGGTAGCTGGCTTAGGCTCCCAGCAAGCCACTGAGAGCCTGAGCCAGCCACTACCACGCCCTCCACAGCCCAGTTCCCCAGTGAGTGCTCCCTGCAGCCTGAAGACCGAGAGCTGAGGCATCAGTGGTGTTTGATCGCTCAGTTCTCAGTCTTAGAGCCAGCGGGAGACAGATGCAGCATTGGACTGATGCTGCAACCACCTAGCTCCCACCCACTCTAGCACTCTGCAAGTGCTCCAACGTTGTTCACACAAGTTTTTAGTCTTGTTTTATACCTATATACTGAATAAATTCCTATGCTGTTTAAAGGATTGGCTTGGCACTTCTCTCTCCTCTCTTTGCTTTCCTTTTGTTCACAGTGATCTGGTTCCCCAGCCCATGCCTGAAGCAGCCTCGCTCTCTTTACAGCCTCCATTTAGAGACTTTTTTTAGAGACTGTAATTTTTAGGGGTTCATCCCCCAGAACTTTCAACCCACTCACCATCCACATGGTTGCACCTTCATGTATCAGCCTTTTCATTTAAATTTTAAACTAAAAATTTTAATCTTTTTCATCAGATGGTTTAGCGCTGAGCATATACCAATATTGTGTATGTGTCTCCTCCTTCTGCTTCCAGGCATTCGCACGGAGCACATGCAAAGGCCTCCTAGGTCTCAGGCCTAGTCACCCAGCTGTACAACACACACCCTCCCCAGGCAACATAAATACAGGTGATACTTGAAAAAATTAGAATACTGTGCAAAAGTTCATTTATTTCAATAATGCAACTTAAAAGGTGAAACTAATATATGTGATAGACTCATTACATGCAAAGCAAGACGTGATTTGTCATAATTGTGATGATTATGGCTTACAGCTCATGAAAACCCCAAATCCACAATCTCAGAAAATTAGAATATTACATGCAATCAATAAAACAAGGATTGTACATAGAACAATATCGGACCTCTTAAAAGTATAAGCATGCATATGTACTCAGTACTTGGTTTGGGCCCCTTTTGCAGCAATTACTGCCTCAATGTGGCGTGGCATAGAAGCTATCAGCCTGTGGCACTGCTGAGGTGTTATGGAAGACCAGGATGCTTCAATAGCGGCCTTCAGCTCTTCTGCATTGTTTGGTCTCATGTCTCTCATCTTTCTCTTGGCAATGCCCCATATATTCTCTATGGGGTTCAGGTCAGGCAAGTTTGCTAGCCCATCAAGCACAGTAATCCCACGGTCATTGAACCAGGTTTTGGTGCTTTTGGCAGTGTGGTCAGGTGCCAAGTCCTGCTGGAAAATTAAGTCAGCATCCCCATAGAGCTCGTCTGTGGTTATGTGTTATGGCTTAATTAGCTGATTAGAGTGGGACACTTTGAGCCTAGAATATTGCACCTTTTCACAATATTCTAATTTTCTGAGATTGTGGATTTGGCTTTTTCATGGGCTGTAAGCCATAATCATCACAATTATGACAAATCACAGTTTGAACTATCTTGCTTTGCATGTAATGAGTCTATCTCATATATTAGTTTCATCTTTTAAGTTGCATTAGTAAAATAAATGAAATTTTGCACGATATTCAAATTTTTCGAGTATCACCTGTATGTATAACTCAGGATTACTGTGACAATTTCACTTTTATGCCAGAGGAACCAATGATACCTACTGGCAGCAGAAAGCAACAACAGCAACACAGCGCTTAGGGAAAACCAAATAAGAAAATAGAATATAAATCATCATGGGCTGTCTATCATCCAGCAAGACTAAATGTAGATAGTCACTCCTGCTAAGGGCAGGGTAGTTTCAGAGCTTTAAAACAAGTCATCCCTAACCTCTGTAGCTGCTTTTAATGTAAAGGTATTAATTCTCAAATGACACCAGTGCCGATGCATGGATCAGGGAACTGACCTCATAGGAGACAAGGCTTTTGCCTTAATTTGTGATGGGATTGTGCTGGGCAAGGTTGCCCAGCACACTCTAACTTCACCTGGTGTCAACAGGTCTTAAAGGACTGGCAGGCTGCCAAGATCTGTTCTCACGAAAGAACACATTGGCTTGTGTTGTGGACTTTGAGAACTAATTTCTTCATAATGCTTGTAAATACATAGATGAATTAGGGTTTGTTTATTTGTGCTTTTACTGTTTGTTCAAAATATGTAAATACTTAAACGTGTATAATCTTGGCACAGGTTCACTTTAAAGTACATCTACAATCCTTTATTTTTATATGCTCATAGCACAATACTGTTTTTGTTGGGAAAAAATGCATAGATATAGAGTGCCCTGTTTTCTTGTTTAAAGCAGTCCATAGATGATTCATTGCTGGTTGAATGAAAAAAATAGACTTGATTATCTCATCCACACACTCAATGTGGATGGGGGGGATCACTCCTGCTGAAGTATTGCATTCAAAATACACTGATCAGCACTGCTGGCTATACCCAGCAGCGCCAATCATGCAGACATTTTCCAACAGGCTAATTGTACAGAAGTTGATCAGTAGATAGGCCTCTGTACAACCAGCTTGCCCATACATGGAATGGAATTTGGAGAGTCCCTGCCGAACCGGCCGAATTTCGATCCTGGAATGGTCAGCTTAATTTTATACCTTAGTACACATATTAAATTAAAAAGGCATATCTGTTTAACTCTATTTTCCATTTTTACAGGACAATTTCATAATCATCGGGGTTAAACAGTCCACATTTTGAAATCCGAACTATTGCTGTAGGTATTAGAAGAATGTGCTTTTTGAATTGGACAGTGTTGCTTGCATTTTACATAGAACAGATCTGTTTACAAAATGTCTGTGATATGTGCCTTACCATAAAAAAATATTGCCTAACTCCAAACATTAAGCTTTGCTTTTGCAATGCCCTTGCTGGTGGAAATAAAAGCTAAATGATGATACAAATATCAGTGTCTTTTTTGGTGTTGCTTAAACTGGCCTTTTAAAGGTCTTGTGCTGTGAAAAATACACAATACTTATTAGTAATAGTAATTTTTATGCTACCTAACTGACCAGTTAACCAACCAAAGAGAACCATTCACACTCCCATAATCTGTGTATAATATATTAAAAATAAACAAATGCAGCGCTATGTGATGTATCACTCAGTCAGGTGAAAAAATATATATATAATTGCCATGGGCAATGCGCGAGTGAATGTTGGACTAACTTGAATTCCCAAACAAAGAATATAAATGGTAAAAAATATATAAATGAAATACTTGTTGTCAAGCAAGTGCACAGTGAAAGAAGTATAAAAATAATTGAAGTAATCATCAAAATATCCAAATTTTTTATATTTCTATTTAGAGTATATTTCTTATATTCTTATATATATATATATATATATATATATATATATACCGTATTTATCGGCGTATAACACGCACATTCATTTTAAGAGGGAAGTATCAGGAAAAAAAATCTTACATTTTAAATAAGGAACTTTGAAGCAAAATAAGGGTCAGTGCCCATCTGCAGCCTCACCAGTGCCATCAATGCAGCCTGATCAATGCCCATCTGCAGCCTCACCATTGCCATCAATTCAGCAGCCTCACCATTGCCATCAATTCAGCAGCCTCACCATTGCCATCTATGCAGCAGCTTCATCAATGCCTTCAATGCAGCAGCCTCACCATTGCCATCAGTGCTGCCTGATCAATGTCCATCTACAGCCTAGAGGGGACAGGGAGGGGGGTGGGATGAGAACCGACAGATTACATACAGTGAGAATCTCCTATGATAGACAGAACAGTGGTCCAATGGCGGCCCAGGAGATGGGACTTCCTATTACAGAGGCCGCCAAGTAAACAGGAGATTCTCACTGTATGTAATCTGACGGCGCTCGTCCCGCTCCCCTCCCTGTCCCCTCCGAGGCAGCTAAAATTGAAATATTGGCGTATAACACGCACCCGCTATTTGCACCCGATTTTCAGGGTGAAAAAGTGAGTGTTATACGTCAATAAATACAGTATGTCCCATAAAGTGACTCTGTAATAATGATCCAAATAATATTAACCGTGCTCCCCCCATGTGACTGCGCTCACCTCCAATTGTGTGACCGCACAATTAAGTTTGGTCAACAACAGCAGCTGAACCACCTCTGGGCTCTAAGTAATAGGATTTACAGGCTCCCCCAGGTGTAATCCAAATATGGTATCCTCAATTTAAAATCCAAAAGAGGCCAGATAGTGCATAAAAATCCTCTCCAAATGGTTTGCAGGTTTGTGTGAATCAGCAGCTATCTCGGAGAGCAAGTGACTGTCTCCTTCACCGTCCTGGCCTCTCCCCTACACGTCACGACACAAGGCAATCACGTGTCTTCCTCAGGGAGATCTCATTGGATGGTGGAAGCTGCTGAAATATATACTGTATCAGCGGCCATTAAAGTGAAGCCACAATGCACGCCATTTTTGTTGTGGGCCTGTCTTTACAAAAACCCTTCACCATCCAATGAGATCTCCCTGAGGAAGACACGTGATTGCCTTGTGTCGTGACGTGTAGGGGAGAGGCCAGGACGGTGAAGGAGACAGTCACTTGCTCTCCGAGATAGCTGCTGATTCACTGCTGCGGCCATGATATTGGAGTCATTCATGCCAATAGTAACACTGGTCACAGGTTCCAAGTATATATCACTGCGGCCATGATAATGAAGCCATGATAATGAAATTATTTTAGGTTTAAATGCTTCTCTCTGGTTTTAAGATGAAGATCAAGAAATAATAAAATATTAAAGCAAAATAGATCAGGGAAAAGAAAAAAAATATATAATAACTTGTTGACTAAATAAGGTATTGACCAAACCAGGTTTACTTCACATATCAAAGAGACAGATAATCAATCTGTGCTATGTTAATGTTACCCGGCTAAGGGCCATTAGCTGTCATCCGGGAGGACAAAAGCAAATCAAAGGCTTAATAAAACTGGCTAATCAAATTGCTTGCCCTTGTCATCCATGGGTAAAAAAGGTATAGGGAAGGTTCTTTTTGGCTAAAATGTGACAGGAGAAATTGGGTTCTCTGAAGGTGTCTAAATATTTAAATATCCTGTCATCTATCTTGTCTGTACCTCTGTTGGCTTTTCTGAAGTATCAATAAAATGCATCTTTCTGGAAGAATTGGGTTGCTGCTGAAATAACTTGCATTATAATAATTTAATAATAATAATCATTATCCCATTATCCCACATCACTACAAGAATCAGCTGGGCAGAGTTAGCAGGAAGATGGCGACAGCTCTTCTAAAATGCAGAGCAGACCAGAAGTGGCACGTGGTGGGGGGGCAGGTTACATGTTTCAATGCTGCCCAAGCCTCTTTCTCAAACTAACTCAAAATGCATAACCCTGCCCCCTGATGTCACTCTGCCCAGCTTAATCTTGACCCTGATACTGCACTGGCAAGGCTGCAAAGTTTCAAAATGGAAATTCACCCTCATCACACACACACACACCAGCTGCTGACCATGATGTAATGCGCTACTTTTTTCCACCATGTGAGTTGCCTATCTTTAAGCACCACCATTATTTTTTTACACTGCACTCAGTTGGTGTGCCTTGGTGTCTCTTCTTGGCCCTACAGGTGACTGTACCAGCCTATTCATTGTGTTGTCTGAACTGAGGCACCCTGTTGTGCTGAGAACTTTCACCAGAGGTACTTATCCTTTGATGAGCCATTGATTTTAGCTGCTTATGACGCACTTAGATCCCCCTCCTCCTCTCTGCTAATCTGTTATCCAAGAGCTAATTCAGTCTCTTCAGAGGTGTTGCACCAAGTGTTTGAGGCCAGCAAGAAGTCACCTCGGATATTCCAATTAGATTTATGGACTTGTTACTAAGTTTAATCTGTAAAGCAAAAGAAAAAAAAGAGGGCGTAGATGAGTAGTGCATTATCTCCAGTAGGAATGAGCTTCGTGTTCGAGTCAAACTCATGTTCCACTGGAACATTGGCTGTTTGCCGAATTTCGAACATTATGGGCCGTTCGTGCCAAATTTGAGTGGTGCATCACGGCCCATAATTCACTGCGGGATCGCAGTGCATTGCTGGCTGATGATTGGCCAAGCATGCACTATGACCCGCATGCTTTGGTCAATAACAGAGCCGTCAGCACAGAGAGCCATAATTGGCCAAAGGAAGGGTGCCTTTGGCCAATCATGGCTCAGGGGAGTAGGTACATGCCCCACACTATATAAGGCCGCCTGCGTGTCGGCCTTGTGTAGTGTGTTGCAGTGTGTGAGAGAGATAGAGTCAGAGTGTCATTTCATTTCAGTTAGATAGAGCAGGCAGGCGATTCAGGTAGCTGCAGCCAGTATTCAGTTTAGCTAGATCTCACTTCAGAGTGTTCCTGTTATTCTCGCTGCAGTTTATTAAGTCAGTGTACTGTATACTGGGCTCAGTGTGCACGTAAAGCTGACTGCAGACCATCCCTGTTCTCTTCAAAATAATATACAGGGGGTCCCCAGGTTACAAACAAGATAGGGACTGTAGGTTTGTTCTTAAGTTAAATCTGTTTGTAAGTCGGAACAGGTACATTTTGTAAGTGTAGCTCCAGCCAAAAAAAAATATTTTTAAGCTTTTTGGATAACATAGGGAAGGGTTATCGCCCCTGTAACATTTGTTTTGCTGTCTGTGCCCCTGTTCAGAAGATTTCACCTCACTTTCTGTCCCAATGACAATTGGATTTTGAAATTTTTTGTTGTGAAAACAAGCCTTGGTGATAAAGCATCAGTGGAGGTACCTTTTCCCCATAATAGCTCTTACAGGAGAGAATTTCCCTTCCTAGGGGTAGATTTCCTCTCACTTCCTGTTGTCTCCCTCCGTTTGTAATTAGGAGTCGTTTGTAAGTCGGATGTTTGTAACTAGGGGACCCCCTGTAGGCTGGCAGTTGATTGAGCTAAGCTGCAGTTTACTAAATCTGTGCACTATATTCTGGGCTCAGTGTGCACGTAAAGCTGACTAAAGACCATCACTGTTCTCTTCCTAATAATATAGGCTGGCAGTTGATTGAGCTAAGCTGCAGTTTATTAAGTCAGTGTACTATATACTGGGCTCAGTGTGCACATAAAGCTGACTGCAGACCATCCCTGTTCTCTTCCTAATATAGGTTGGCAGTTGATTGAGCTAAGCTGCAGTTTATTAAGTCAGTGTACTATATACTGGGCTCAGTGTGCACGTAAAGCTGACTGCAGACCATCCCTGTTCTCTTCCTAGTAATATAGGCTGGCAGTTGATTGAGCTAAGCTGCAGTATATTAAGTCAGTGTACGGTATACTGGGCTCAGTGTGCAGGTAAAGCTGACTGCAGACAGTTCCTTGTGTACCTATTCCAATACATCAAAGACATTATGTCTGGAAGGCCAACAAGGAGAGGCAGACACACACAGGCCAATACAAGAGGGCAAGCAGGCTCTGTGTCTAGAGGCAACAGTGCTGGTCGTGGACATGGTACATCCTCATCAGCACGTGGCCGTGGGGCACGCTTGTCTTTTTTTCGTCAGCTGGCCGTGTTGAGCCGCAACATGCAGAAGAGTTGGCAGAGTGGATGACCAAGCCGTCCTCATCCTCCTCATCCTCTCTCACCCAGGCTCAGGGTACTTTGTCTGCCAAAGCAGCTGCCAAAGCGGCCTCTTCCCTCAGCTCAATGGCATCAGTCACTCCTTCCCTAGCTCCACCATGTCCTGAGGAATCCCCCAAACTGTTTGACCACAGTGTTGAGTACATGCTGCAGGAGGATGCGCAGCATTTTGAGGGCTCCGATGATGGTACGCAGCTTGAGGAAGGCAGTTACGTGAGCCCAGAAAGAGGGGGTGCCCAAGAAGGACAGCAGCTGCAGCATACTGCCAGGTTTGCTCCAGTGACAAGGAGGGAGGGGATGATGTGGTCACTGACTCTACATGGGTGCCTGATAGGAGAGAGGAGGAGGAAGAGGCACATCTCCAACGAGGCAGGATACCTTTCAGGGGCCAGCTTAAAGGCAGCCAACCGACTGCATCACACCGCTGAGCTCCGCATGTGCAGGACGCTGCTGTCTCTTTGGTGTGGGCCTTTTTTGAGACGTGTTCAGCAGATCTCACCATTGCTATTTGCAACATATGTCTGAAGCATATCTCGCGTGGCCAAAACAGCAGCTGCTTGGGCACCACATGCTTGACCAGACATATGTAGACCTGCATACATAAAAGACGCACACCAAAGAACAAAGCGGACCTCTCCTTGCTCTTCATCAGCTGGGATCTCCAACCCCACTATACCTTCAGTCCTCTGAGAGACCTGCACTGAGAGGAATGAAGGTGTAGAATTAGGTGTGTCACTGCCAAGTACTTGCAGGCAATCTGCTATCAGTACACCAACGTCCAATTGTACCAGGCAAATTTCCCTGCCCCAGCTGCTGCAACGCCAAAAGAAGTTCACTCCCAGCCATCCACATGTCCAGCGGTTGAATGCTAGCTTGGCTAAATTGCTAGCACTTCAACTGCTGCCTTTTGAGTTGGTAGACTCTATCCCCTTCCGTGAGTTTGTGGAATGTGCGGTTCCTCAGTGGCAGGTTCCCAAACGCTACTTTTTTTCACAGAAGGCGATTCCAGCTCTCTACCGGCATGTGGAAGGCAATGTCTTGGCCTCACTGGACAGGGCGGTCAACGGTAAGGTGCATATTACCACTTTAATGGTCCAGCAGGCATGGACAGGGACGTTATCTATCTTTTATGGCCCACTGGGTGACTCTGCTAGCAGCTGGGAAGGATACAGGACAGGGTGCAGTAGTGTTGGAGGTTGTTCCGCAACCATGCCTCCAAAATGCTACTAGTGGTGATTCTGACACACCTCTCTCCTCCACCCCCTCCTTTTCTTCTTCCTCCATGGCCTCTTCCTTTGCTGATTTGTCCTCGGAACCAGCGGTGCTCCATAGGGTTCAAGGGGCTAAAAGATGCCATGCGGTGCTTGAGCTGGTGTGCTTGGGGGACAGGAGCTGCACTGGGGCAGAGATTCTGTCAGCGCTGCAGGGGCAGGCTCAGAGGTGGTTGACGCCACGCCAGCTTAAGCCAGGGATGGTGGTTTGCGACAATGGCACCAATCTCCTCTCCACCCTCCGACAGGGACACTTGACCCATGTACCCTGTTTGGCTCACGTCCTTAACTTGGTGGTGCAGCGGTTCTTGGGCAGGTACCCGGGCTTACGGGATCTCCTGAGGCAGGCCAGAAAAGTCTGTGCATTTTGGCCGGTCATTTGAGGAGGTCATAAGGATGGTGAGCAGTGACAGTGCATGCATCAGTGACACTGTCCTTCTTGTCCACCTGTTGGAGCACACACTGCGTAGAATAATGGACAGGGCACTTGAGGCAGAACAGAGGGAGGAAGAGGAGGACTTCCTTACCTCTCAAGGCCCCCTTTATCCAGACAGTGTTCCTGCTGGCCCGCCGATCACACAGGAAGAGGAGGAGGAGGAGGAGGAGGATTGTGTCAGCATGGAGGTGGAGCCTAGCACTCAGCATCAGCAGAAGTCTTCAAGGGATCATTTACAGTCCCAAGAAATCCATGGACTTGTATGTGGCTGGGAGGAGCCCAATTTTTGATGCAATACTTTGCAGCAAGGCTCATTCCTGCGCTCCAACTATAGTATCTGTGAGGGGTTGCAGTGTTGTGGTACCAGTGGCTAAGGCCCATTTTTTCTGCCCCTGTTTAACAGGGGTGTGTAATTACAATTTTTGCTGCAATAATTTGCAGCAGGGCTCATTCATGCGCTCCAACTAGAGTTTCTGTGAGGGGTTGCAGTGTTGTGGCACCAGCACCTGTGCCTAAGGCCCAATTTTTCTGCCCCTGTTCAACAGGGGCATGTAACTACAATTCTTGATCTAATATTTCACAGCATGGCCCGTTCCTGCGCCAACCAAGAGTAACTGTGAGGCCTTACAGTGTTGTGGCAACACCACCACACCGTCCACCACCAAAGGCCCGATTTTTCCGACCCTATTCAACAGGGGCATTTAATTACAATTTTTGATCTAATATTTCACAGCAGGGCCCGTTCCTGTGCCCACCAAGAGTAACTGTGAGGCCTTATAGTATTGTGGCAACACCAACACCTAAGGCCCAAATTTCTGCAGAGTATATAGGGCAGGCCCCTACTTTCAAACATCCAACTTACAAACGACTCCTACTTTCAAACAGGAGACAACAAGAAGTGAGAGTAAATCTACCCGTAGGAAGGGAAATTCTCTCCTGTAAGACTAAAAACCCTAAATTTTCAAAATCCAATTGTCATTGGGACAGAAAGTGAGGTGAAATCTTCTGAACAGGTTCACAGACAGCAAAACAAAGGTTACAGGGGTGATAACCCTTCCCCATGTTTTCCAAAAAGCTTAAAAATAGATTTTTTGACTGGAGCTACACTTTAAAAATGTATCAGTTCAAAATTACAAACAGATTCTACTTAAGAACAAACCTACAGTCCCTGTCTTGTTTGGACCGCCTGTATACTGCTGTTCAGAGTATATAGGGCTTGGAGGCCACACGCCTTTCCTTTTTTTAATTTGGGTGTGGGGTTCCCCTTAATATCCATACAAGACCCAAAGGTGCTGGTAATGGACTGGGGGGGGGGAGGGGGTACCTATGCCTTTTTTCTCAATGATTTTCATTACATTAAAGCCGCAAGCAGTTTTAAATTACAAAATGTCATTTTGTGCAGGGACAGTTCTAAACACGGGAAACACGTGCCACTTTACAGGCATACTATAGACACCCCCCAGGCACAATATTTAAAGGAATATTTCACTTTTATTTTTTCAATTTAGGCATCATTAAAATCACTGCTCCTGAAAAAACGGCAGTATTTAAAACTTTTTTTTTGCATTAATACATGTATCCTGGGGCAGGACCCGGGTCCCCAAACCCTTTTTAGGACAATAACTTGCATATTAGCCTTTAAAATTCGCACTTTTAAATTCTCACGTTCGAGTCCCATAGACTTTAATGGGGTTCGAAAGTTCGTGTGAACTTTTGGTCCGTTCGAAAGTTCTGGTGCGAACCGAATCGGGGGGTGTTCTTCTCATCCCTAATCTCCAGCATTAAAAGGGAAAAGATACAAATTATACTCAAAAAACAAAAAAGGAATGTTAGCTTGACAAGGTTACAGAATCCAAAAGTCAGCCCTCCAACCTCCTGGCCCCAGAACATCCCATCATTGCCCTATATAGATGGTTTAACTAGTGGCGTCCCTCAGTATATTGACTTCTTTCTTCAGCCAAACGTTACAGCTTTGCCAGCATATATTAACCAGTTGCCGACCGCCGCACGCCGATGTACGTCGGCAGAGCGGCACGGGCAGGCAAAAGGGCTTACCTGTACGTCCCTGCCTGCCCGCGGGTGGGGGGTCCAATCGGACCCCCCCCGGTGCCTGCGGTGGTCGGCAAATCTCCCCCGGCGATCGGTGGTGAGGGGGAGGCCATCCATTCGTGGCCCCCCCCCTCGCGATCGCTCCCAGCCAATGGGATCATTTCCCTGCCTCTGTATTGTACACAGAGGCAGAGGAAATGATGTCATCTCTACTCGGCTCGGTATTTTCCGTTCCGGGCCGAGGAGAGAAGACTGGAATGTGAGTGCACAACACACACACAAAATAGATGCTAGAAATGATCCCGCGCTACAGCAAAAAATGCATATAAAATCAAACATAAAAATGACCTTACAGTGTCTAAAAGGTGAACAGATGATAATCCTCTTAAGGCAAAGTGGTATAAATAAAAAGATGAATCCAAAGACACAAAGAATATTACTCGTCTCTTAAAAAATAATAATAATAATGAATAGAGCAAAAGTGCATAAAAAAGTGTCTGTGTAAAAAAAGTGTCAGGAAGGTCCAAACAAACAGTGGGCGTGGAGAGGTATGAATCCAGGGATGAGCTCACAGAACCCTCACCTTCATAGCTTGAAAATCAGGCATATAATAAACAGGAGTCCGTTGTGCGGTTACCACTTCAGCCACCAGGGGGCCCTTTGTTCAACTGTATGTACGGCCAATAATCACTCTAGGCCCATAAGGAAGGGGATGATTCTGGTGTATAATCAAACATCCGCCACTGGAGGGACCTCTACATCATTCACAAACGGCCTCAAATAGATATCCCATCCAAATCCTCATCCGAACCTGTCACCTCCGCTCGGGGGGGAGGGGGGGAAGGGCGGGGGGAACAAGGGAACGAGAGAGGGTGGGTAGAGGTGGGGAGAGAAGAAATTCCAGATAGTGTAGTATGTAAAATCCAAATAGGTTTATTTCAAAAAGTAATCCTGGACTCTTTCAATATAAAAGTTTAAAAACAAGCAAGAATCAGCAAACGAAGCGTCCGAGCACCACTCTTACGTCACTTCCGGTGCACTGTCAACCTACGACCACTCCCTACGCGTTACGTCATCACTTGACTTCATCAGGGGATGCTGATTGGTTGTGGTGATTGTATTTATATCATATGAAACCGGAAATCGATTAGCGGCCATTTTGTTGTGGTCCGCTCCATTAGGTAACAGTGGCCATTTTCTTGTAGCCCATTAGGTGTGTGTACAGCGGCCATTGTATGAATTAGTACTCCTCTGCTGACACTTCTATCGAGATTGAATTCTGAGTGGACGGAACAATGGGATCTGGCTGCTCTATAACCCTTGTCCCCTTATCTACAAAAGTAACCTCTTCCGTGCAGTGAAGGGGAAAAGACAAGGCTGAAACAAAGTTAAACGGCCAGACATATATAATCTACAAAGAGCAATAGAATCTATACTAAAAACTTTCCTTATTTGGATGAAAGTAAAAATAAAAATATAAAATAAAAAAAAAAATAAATAAATAAAAAATGAAAAATAATAAAAATAAAAAATGAAAAAAAGAAATGAAAAAATGAAAAAAATAAAAATACACAAAATGAAAAAATGAAAAATGAAGAAATAAAAAATAAAAAATAAAAAATTACTAAGAATAAAAATAAATATAAAAATAAAAATAAAAATAAAAAATAAAAAAAATATATAAATAAAAATAAAAATAAAAATAAAAATAAAAAATAAAAAATAAAAAATAAAAATAAAAAATAATAAAAATAAAAATAAATATAAAAATAAATATAAAAATAACAAAAATAAAAATAAAAATGAAATAAAATATAAAATAAAATGTAAAAAATGTAAAAAATAATAATAAATTGAAATAAAACATAAAGAAATAGAAATGGCGAAACTCAACCAAATAAGCGAAAGAAAAACTAATGAAATGTTAAAATAATGTACTAAAAAATAGATCCCTAAAACCCAATTATGTGCCGAATAAAAAATTCTGTAGTGATTAAAATTGATGGTAAAACAAAAAAAAAAAAGTCAGCAGCTACAGTGTTTGTAGCTGCTGACTTTTACTTTTTAAAAGTTAGATTGAAGCCCCTCTTTTAAAATGGTATGCAGGTTCACTTGAAGCATGCTATTGAACTCAATCGTTCTGTAAGAAATTGGTGCAGAGGAAACCATGAAAAGTTCAGGGAAACCACACATCTAGAAGTACAATATATACACTGTGTTTTGAAAAATGATAGGGTCAGATTTAAGGGGCAATGAGTACAGAAATAGAAAGCACAAGTTGGCTTGTGATAACATACTAATGAATTAAGCTATTCTCTGAGTTTTCCACACCCTGAAAAATAATTCTATTAGTTAGAAAATCTTTTCTCTAAATGTAATTTTACATTGTTTACACTTATTTCAGAACAGACTTTTTTTTTCTAGAAAATACTTATTTCTTTTACAACTACAGAACCTATATTAACCACCTCCATACAGTGCACTTACACCCCCTTCCTGCCCAGACCAATTTTCAGCTTTCAGCGCTCTCACAGTTTGAATGACAATTAATGTCATGCAACACTGTACCCATATGAAACTTGCGTCCTTTTTTTTTACACAAATAGAGCTTTCTTTTGGTGGTATTTAATCACTAGTGGGTTTTTTATTTTTTGTGCTATAAATAAAAAAATACAGTACATTTTGTGAAAAAAAAAAAAAAAAAAAAAATTGATGGTAAAACTTAATAAAACTGGATTAAATCATGCCCTACTATAGGCTACCTGGAATAAACAGGTAAAAAGGGGGATAAAATGTGGGTGGTTGCTGCACATCGGAAATCAGGCAAAAGCCGCACCCTAGACCAATAATAACATACATAGAAATATATAGCTTAAAAGTTACTCAGAAAACAATTAAGGTCAAATTCTACATTAAGGCCTTCCGGCACTAAACTCTTCATAGTGTGTATCCATTTGGACTCTTTCTGACTTATCGTTCTGATCTTATGGCTGCCTCTCCATGATGCATTGTACTTCTCTATACCCCAGAACTGTAACTGGGATGGATCTCTATTGTGTACTGTATCAAAATGTTTTGAGACATTATGCTTAGGGAACCCCTTTAAAATATTCTGTACATGCTCTTTCACCCTAACTTTAAGTGCTCTTTTGGTCCTGCCAATATACTGTAAATTACAGCTACATTGTAGGCAGTACACTACACCTTCAGTATGACACCCTATGAAGTCCCTGATCTGATAAGTCTGACCAGTAGTAGTTGCTATAAATTCTGATCTCTTGCGTTGGAATTTTTTAGTGAGTCTACAGGCGTAACAATTCCTACAAGGGTAGAAACCTTTTCCAGAGAAAAATGTAAAACTGTTCTTTAGGGCAGGTTCAATTACGGATTTAACAACCATATCTCTCAAGGTAGGGGCTCTTTTGTATACGATGTTAGGCGTATCTGGCAAAATATCCTTTAAATCCCTATAATTTTTCAATATATGCCAGTGTCGTTTAATAAGCTTAGCCACCTCCTTATGCTGTACATTATAGTCCAAAATGAGACATGGTGCTTCATCTTGATAAGACTTCTTCTTCAAATTGTCTCGTAACATTACAGTTCTATCCATTTCCTTGACCTGTTGTATCTGATGATCAATCCATGCGCTGTCATAACCCTTTTCTTTAAAACGTTTACCAATCATTTCAGCTTGTGTTCCAAAATCTTCTTCATACGTGCAATTGCGTCTAATCCTGACCAGTTGTCCCTTGGGGATGTTGTACAACCAAGGTTTAAAATGACAACTGTTAACGGACAAATAGCTATTGGTGTCTACACTTTTGAAGTGGGTCTTGGTGATAACTTTATCTTTCTGTAAAGAGATATTGAGATCCAGAAAGTCAATCGATTTATCTTCTATTCTCCATACAAGATCGATCCTCTTTTCATTTTTGTTGAGTCCTTCTAAAAATAATTCTAGTGTATCTTTATTTCCATTCCAGACGATCAAAATATCGTCTATATACCTTCCATATAGGGTCAACTCTGCCGGCATATCTTTGTAAACTGCTTCCTCTTCCCAATAAGCCATAAAGGCATTAGCTATGCTGGGGGCAAATTTGGCCCCCATGGCTATACCGGTTATTTGTCTATAGTAGAGATGATGATGCCAAAAGTAGTTATGTTTTAAACAGAAATCAAGGCATTTTATTAAAAATTTCCTTTGTTTACATAATTTACAACACACACACACACACACAGTAGAACATGCCAGGCACACAATACACCCCGATCCCCCCCCCCCCCCGATCGCCCCCCAATCACCCCCCCCCCTGTCACAAACTGACACCAAGCAGGTTTTTTTTTTTTTTTTTTTCCTGATTACTGCATAGTGTCAGTTTGTGACAGTTAGAAGTGGTAGGGCAGTGAGTATTACCCCCCTGTAGGTCTAGGGTACCCCCCTAACTCCCCCTAATAAAGTTTTAACCCCTTGATCACCCCCTGTCACCAGTGTCGCTAAGCGATCATTTTTCTGATCACTGTATTAGTGTCGCTGGTGACGCTAGTTAGGGACGTAAATATTGAGGTTCGCCGTCAGCGTTTTATAGCGTCAGGGACCCCCATATACTACCGAATAAATGTTTTAACCCCTTGATTGCCCCCTAGTTAACCCTTTCACCACTGATCACCGTATAACCATTATGGGTGACGCTGGTTAGTTCGTTTATTTTTTATAGTGTCAGGGCACCCGCCGTTTATTACCGAATAAAGGTTTAGCCCCCTGATCGTCCGGCGGTGATATGCGTCGCCCCAGGCAGCATCAGATTAGCGCCAGTACCGCTAACACCCACGCACGCAGCATACACCTCCCTTAGTGGTATAGTATCGGAACGGATCAATATCTGATCCGATCAGATCTATACTGGCGTCCCCAGCAGTTTAGGGTTCCCAAAAACGCAGTGTTAGCGGGATCAGCCCCGATACCTGCTAGCACCTGCGTTTTGCCCCTCCGCCCGGCCCAGCCCACCCAAGTGCAGTATCGATCGATCACTGTCACTTACAAAACACTAAACGCATAACTGCAGCGTTCGCAGAGTCAGGCCTGATCCCTGTGATCGCTAACAGTTTTCTTGGTAGCGTTTTGGTGAACTGGCAAGCACCAGCCCCAGGCAGCGTCAGGTTAGCGCCAGTACCGCTAACACCCACGCACGCACCGTACACCTCCCTTAGTGGTATAGTATCTGATCGGATCAATATCTGATCCGATCAGATCTATAATAGCGTCCCCAGCAGTTTAGGGTTCCCAAAAACGCAGTGTTAGCGGGATCAGCCCAGATACCTGCTAGCACCTGCGTTTTGCCCCTCCGCCCGGCCCAGCCCAGCCCACCCAAGTGCAGTATCGATCGATCACTGTCACTTACAAAACACTAAATGCATAACTGCAGCGCTCGCAGAGTCAGGCCTGATCCCTGACAGTTTTTTTGGTAGCGTTTTGGTGAACTGGCAAGCGCCAGCGGCCTAGTACACCCCGGTCGTAGTAAAACCAGCACTGCAGTAACACTTGGTGACGTGGCGAGTCCCATAAGTGCAGTTCAAGCTGGTGAGGTGGCAAGCACAAGTAGTGTCCCGCTGCCACCAAGAAGAAGACAAACAGGCCCGTCGTGCCCATAGTGCCCTTCCTGCTGCATTCGCCAATCCTAATTGGGAACCCACCGCTTCTGCAGCGCCCGTACTTCCCCCATTCACATCCCCAACCAAATGCAGTCGGCTGCATGAGAGGCATTTTCTTTATGTCCTCCCGAGTACCCCTACCCAGCGAACCCCCCCAAAAAAGATGTCGTGTCTGCAGCAAGCGCGGATATAGGCGTGACACCCGCTATTATTGTCCCTCCTGTCCTGACAATCCTGGTCTTTGCATTGGTGAATGTTTTGAACGCTACCATTCACTAGTTGAGTATTAGCGTAGGGTACAGCATTGCACAGACTAGGCACACTTTCACAGGGTCTCCCAAGATGCCATCGCATTTTGAGAGACCCGAACCTGGAACCGGTTACAGTTATAAAAGTTACAGTTACAAAAAAAAGTGTAAAAAAAAAAAAAAACACATACAAAAATATAAAATAAAAAAAAATAGTTGTTGTTTTATTGTTCTCTCTCTCTCTATTCTCTCTATTGTTCTGCTCTTTTTTACTGTATTCTATTCTGCAATGTTTTATTGTTATTATGTTTTATCATGTTTGCTTTTCAGGTATGCAATTTTTTATACTTTACCGTTTACTGTGCTTTATTGTTAACCATTTTTTTGTCTTCAGGTACGCCATTCACGACTTTGAGTGGTTATACCAGAATGATGCCTGCAGGTTTAGGTATCATCTTGGTATCATTCTTTTCAGCCAGCGGTCGGCTTTCATGTAAAAGCAATCCTAGCGGCTAATTAGCCTCTAGACTGCTTTTACAAGCCGTGGGAGGGAATGCCCCCCCCCAACGTCTTCCGTGTTTTTCTCTGGCTCTCCTGTCTCAACAGGGAACCTGAAAATGCAGCCGGTGATTCAGCCAGCTGACCATAGAGCTGATCAGAGACCAGAGTGGCTCCAAACATCTCTATGGCCTAAGAAACCGGAAGCTACGAGCATTTTATGACTTAGATTTCGCCGGATGTAAACAGCGCCATTGGGAAATTGGGAAAGCATTTTATCACACCGATCTTGGTGTGGTCAGATGCTTTGAGGGCAGAGGAGAAATCAAGGGTCTAATAGACCCCAATTTTTTCAAAAAAGAGTACCTGTCACTACCTATTGCTATGATAGGGGATATTTACATTCCCTGAGATAACAATAAAAATGATTAAAAAAAGAAAAAAATGAAAGGAACAGTTTAAAAATAAGATAAAAAAAAATAATAATAATAAAGAAAAAAATAAATAAATAAATAAAATCACCCCTGTCCCCCCTGCTCTGGCTTAGGCGAACGCAAGCGTCGGTCTGGCGTCAAATGTAAACAGCAATTGCACCATGCATGTGAGGTATCACCACGAACGTCAGATCGAGGGCAGTAATTTTAGCAGTAGACCTCCTCTGTAAATCTAAAGTGGTAACCTGTAAAGGCTTTTAAAGGCTTTTAAAAATGTATTTAGTTTGTCGCCACTGCACGTTTGTGCGCAATTTTAAAGCATGTCATGTTTGGTATCCATGTACTCGCCCTAAGATCATCTTTTTTATTTCATCAAACATTTGGGCAATATAGTGTGTTTTAGTGCATTAAAATTTAAAAAAGTGTGTTTTTTCCCCAAAAAATGCGTTTGAAAAATCGCTGCGCAAATACTGTGTGAAAAAAAAATGAAACACCCACCATTTTAATCTGTAGGGCATTTGCTTTAAAAAATATATAATGTTTGGGGGTTCAAAGTAATTTTCTTGCAAAAAAAAATTATTTTTTTATGTAATCAAAAAGTGTCAGAAAGGGCTTTGTCTTCAAGTGGTTAGAAGAGTGGGTGATGTGTGACATAAGCTTCTAAATGTTGTGCATAAAATGCCAGGACAGTTCAAAACCCCACCAAATGACCCCATTTTGGAAAGTAGACACCCCAAGCTATTTGCTGAGAGGCATGTCGAGTCCATGGAATATTTTATATTGTGAACCAAAGTTGCGGGAAAGAGACAATTTTTTATTTTTTTTTGCGCAAAGTTGTCACTAAATGATATATTGCTCAAACATGCCATGGGAATATGTGAAATTACACCCCAAAATACATTCTGTTGCTTCTCCTGAGTACGGGGATACCACATGTGTGGGACTTTTTGGGAGCCTAGCCGCGTACGGGACCCCGAAAAGCAAGCACCGCCTTCAGGCTTTCTAAGGCCGTAAATTTTTGATTTCACTCTTCACTGCCTATCACAGTTTCGGAGGCCATGGAATGCCCAGGTGGCAAACCCCCCCCCCCCCAAATGACCCCATTTTGGAAAGTAGACACCCCAAGCTATTTGCTGAGAGGTATAGTGAGTATTTTGCAGACCTCACTTTTTGTCACAAAGTTTTGAAAATTGAAAAAAGAAAAAAATAATTTTTTTTTCTCGTCTTTCTTTATTTTCAAAAACAAATGAGAGCTGCAAAATACTCACCATGCCTCTCAGCAAATAGCTTCGGGTGTCTACTTTCCAAAATGGGGTCATTTGGGGGGGTTTTATGCCATCTGGGCATTTTATGGCCTTCAAAACTGTGATAGGTAGTGAGGAGTAAAATCAAAAATGTACGCCCTTAGAAATCCCGAAGGCAGTGATTGGTTTTCGTGGCCCCGTACGCGGCTAGGCTCCCAAAAAGTCCCACACATGTGGTATCCCCATACTCAGGAGAAGCAGCTAAATGTATTTTGGGGTGCAATTCCACATATGCCCATGGCCTGTGTGAGAAATACATCATTTAGTGACAACTTTGTGCAAAAAAAAAAAATTGTCACTTTCCCGCAACTTGTGTCAAAAAATAAAGTATTCCATGGACTCAACATGCCTCTCAGCAAATAGCTTGGGGTGTCTACTTTCCAAAATGGGGTCATTTGGGGGGGTTTTGTGCCATCTGGGCATTTTATGGCCTTCAAAACTGTGATAGGTAGTGAGAAGTGAAATCAAAAATTTATGCCCTTAGAAATCCTGAAGGCGGTGATTGGTTTTCGGGGCCCCGTACGTGGCTAGGCTCCCAAAAAGTCCCACACATGTGGTATCCCCATACTCAGGAGAAGCAGCAGAATGTATTTTGGGGTGCAATTCCACATAGGCCCATGGCCTGTGTGAGCAATATATCATTTAGTGACAACTTTTTGTAAATATTTTTTTTTTTTGTCATTATTCAATCACTTGGGACAAAAAAAATAAATATTCAATGGGTTCAACATGCCTCTCAGCAATTTCCTTGGGGTGTCTACTTTCCAAAATGGGGTCATTTGGGGGGGTTTTGTACTGCCCTGCCATTTTAGCACCTCAAGAAACGACATAGGCAGTCATAAATTAAAGGCTGTGTAAATTCCAGAAAATGTACCCTAGTTTGTAGGCGCTATAACTTTTGCGCAAACCAATAAATATACACTTATTGACATTTTTTTTACCAAAGACATGTGGCCGAATACATTTTGGCCTAAATGTATGACTAAAATTGAGTTTATTGGATTTTTTTTAGAACAAAAAGTAGAAAATATCATTTTTTTTCAAAATTTTCGGTCTTTTTCCGTGTATAGCGCAAAAAATAAAAACGGCAGAGGTGATCAAATACCATCAAAAGAAAGCTCTATTTATGGGAAGAAAAGGACGCAAATTTCGTTTGGGTACAGCATTGCATGACCACGCAATTAGCAGTTAAAGCGACGCAGTGCCAAATTGTAAAAAGTGCTCTGGTCAGGAAGGGGGTAAATCCTTCCGGGGCTGAAGTGGTTAAAGACTGTTCTCATTTGTTGGAAAGTTTGCAGCATTACAAACAAATGGCCATCAAATTAACTGTGCCTTCTCTAGATGTGTGTTCCTTAGCTCTTGGTATTTTTTTGGCAATCACTTATCATATCCATCTGTCCCAATCATTATTAATTTCAAAATGTACGTAGTTCACCCCGGAATGTAACTATTTTCAATTTATTGTATAAAGGAGGGAATTGGAGGAAAAAAGGGGGGGGGGGAAGAGGGGGGAAGGAGGGATGGGGAAAAAGTAGCATCAGGAAGAGCAGGTATTGTTACAATACCTGCTCTTCCTGATGCTACTTTTTCCCCATCCCCCCCTCTTCCCCCCCCCTTTTTTCCTCCGATTCCCTCCTTTATACAGTTGATAGGGATGGAGACAATGGTCTATTTTTGACATTGGCTCATTTAAAGTTCCACTGCGATACTTTGTCTTTAAATATGTTCAATTTATGTATTCCTATTACCTATAAAAAATGGTCACCCTGAAGGAGTGCCAATTTTGTGCAGTGTCATGCAATTTTTTTTTTTTTATTGGCCATTGTGAAAAATCTTGTAAGTGGACCAATAATCCTTTCACTAAACATCTTGTCCTCTATGTGCGCTGCATAGACAATATTATTATTATGTGGGAGGTGTTAATAGAATCTGTTTTACCTTGTCAACTACTATAACGACAATTCACACCTCGTAAATTTCACTCGTGTAGTGGATCCAAACTCAAATTTTTTGGGCTTTAGTGTTATCCTGGGACTTTGAGGGTAACTTTTTTTCTAAATTACAATTTAAGGAGACAGTGGGTAACTCACATTCACCAAAATCTGAAAAAGACTTATGCCGCGTACACACGGTCGTACTTTTCGTCTACAAAAGTCAGACAGCCTGTCCGACAGACTTCCGGCAGACTTTCGGTGGACTTGCGGCGGACTTGCGGCCTACTTTCTAACGAACGGACTTGCCTACACACGACCACACAAAAGTCGGTCGGATTCGTACGTGATGACGTACACCGGACTAAAATAAGGAAGTTCATAGCCAGTAGCCAATAGGTGCCCTAGCGTGGCTTTTTGTCCGTCGGACTAGCACACAGACGAGCGGATTTCGGGGTCCGTCGTAGTTACGAAGTAAAGTTTTAAAGCATGTTTCAAATCTAAAGTACGTCGGATTTGAGGCTAAAAAAGTCAGTTGAAAGTCCGGAGAAGCCCACACACGATCGGATTACCAGCCAGCTTTAGTCCGTCAGCGTCCGTTGGACTTTTGTAGACGAAAAGTACGACCGTGTGTACGCGGCATTAGACTCAATCAGTGGGATTACTCGATCCTGAGGCCTGACTAAAAAAATTTCTGCTAAAGGGTTATAGGGAAGTACACATACACGAAGCCCTCACTAGATATATACTGTAGATGGACCCTGTAAATCCACTGAAAAGCTCTTCCAGCTCAAAACATTACAGCCACTTTTATTACTACATTCAATAGTCAATATTATACAATAATAACAGAAAAGTGAACAAGTACTGGCCAATCTTACTTCAGGATCCTGTCTTGAAAAAAGCTCTCCCTATGAAACCCAAGTGTTTAGGAGGGCTAAAATTGTACAAATTATAATTGCTTCTAGCAAACTCAAAGTAAAAGAGACACAGGTATCTGGGATATTCCCAGGTTTCACCCAGGGCTGTCATAGTTGCAAAAAAAAGTGCTTAGCATGCAATATCATTCATTCGTCATGGCCAAAAAACCTTTTCTGAGAATAGTGAATTTTATCAAATCAAAAAATTCATAAATTGTAGTACGAAGGTCTATATGGCATAAATTGCCCATTAGGTCTCTATTACATTGGCTGTATGATGCATACAATGCGTAGCAGATTCGGTGAAGATTGTAGGTTCATACAGCAAGGTGACATTGTTCAGTGTTCCATGCAAAGTTTTACACCATAATAACATAGTGGCCAAAATTCATAAAAAATTTTAGGGACGCTTTTTTGAATGGAGTCATAGTCTTATTTTAATTAGAGGTGGGGCATTAATTTTGTAGGCGTGGTCTCAAAGGAGGGAGAAATGTGGCACGCTCTGCGAGTCGCCGTGAAAAATAGGTGTGGTTTAAATTACACTACATATTGGGCATGGCTTAAAGGGGGTGTGGTAAAAAGAGTAGAAGAAATAGAAATGGAGAGATGGCTTACATAGTAGAGAATGTGGTAATATATAGGGAAAGAAAAAAGAGAAAGAGGGATGAAGGGAGAGAGAAAGAAAAAGAGAAAAAGAAAGAAATAGGGAAAAAGAGAGAGAGGGAAAAGGAGAGAGGGAAAGAGAGAGAGAGGGAAAGAGGGAGAGTGAGGAAGAGAGAGGGAGATTCTAAGTTGAGCTGCTTCTTCGCTGTTCGATCCCTCTTCACGTCACCGATAACCTCCCGACTCCCAGCCCACCCACCTTACTGTGTGGGAGGGCTGGGGTGACACTTTTGCAACATCCGCATGCTGCACCGGGTGACGGCAGAGCAGCCTTTTTATGGGGGATCAGATTCCCCCGGCCCAGTCCAACTCTGCCGGGGACAAAGCTAATTTTCCGGGATTCTGCCAGGAGAGGCTCAGAAAAGAACATGGGTCTGAAATCCATGAATCGTGACTGTTGGTAAATGTAATAAGGCAAGCAGGGTCTCATCCTGTTAGGCATTGAAACAAGTGCTGCGAGTATGCCTGCACCAGAACGTTTCTCAAAATTATGTATTAGAGAATAGAGAATGTATTAGCTTCTGTTTTTTTGTTATTGTATCAGCTTTATAAAGGTTACCTTTGTCCTCATATCTATGTTTACGCTTGTTGCTACCTCCGTGCCACATTTTTTTCTCTTATTTTTCTTTCTCTTATTAGAGTCCTCTTAAGATTCTTACCCTTACCTTATGCTAAAAGCTGTATAGCAATTATAGGTTCCAGACAGAATTATCTTAATATGACTAAGCCCTTCACCTCCTCTGTACAAGGCTGTGGTATATTTCTTCTTTTTGATGTGTACATGTATGACACTGTCTGCTCTGTAACTCCCACCCTGCTGTATAGTGAGGGGGCTGACATATAACAAAGCTGGCATTACTTGCCCTTCTAAACCAGTTCATCTACAGTAAGTTCAATGGCCCTTAGAGGGAATTATTCTTATAAAGAATTCAGCCCCATGAAATATACTATAAATATAGCAGGTCTGCAAATGTGGAACTCACAGGATTTGCCTTAAATTTATGGTAGCACCCAACTTCATCCCCTTTCATAATCTGTAGGGCAGGATTACACTTTAGGTTTAATTCACTAGAATTGAAGAGGCATTTAAAGTGGTAGTAAAGTCAGAAGGTTTTTTATCTTAATACATTCTATGCATTAAGATAAAAAGCCTTCTGTGTGCAGCAGCCCCCCTTAGTCCCCCTAATATTTACCTGAGGTCCCTCTCTGTCCAGCGATGTCCACGAGTGTCTCAGCGGTCCGAGATTCTCCCTCCTGATTGGCTGAGACACAGCAGCGGCGCACCATTGGCTCATGCTACTGTCAATCAAAGTCAGCTAGCCAACCAGGAGAGAGAGGGGTGGGGCCCCGTGTCTGAATGGACACAGGGGGCTGTGACTCAGCTCAATCCCCCCATAGCAAGCTGCTTGCTGTGGGGGCACTTGACAAGAGGGATGGGCCAGGAGCACAGAAGAGGGACCCAAGAAGAGGAGGATCTGGTCCTAATCCACTGCAATAGAGCAGGTAAGTATAACATGTGTTATTTTTATAGGACAAAAAACAAGACTTTACAATCACTTTAAGTCCACTTCTTATTTTATCTCATAATTAGACATGTGCACTGCCAAAAAATGTGTTGTTTTTTTTTCGTTTCATTCGTTTTTTGTTTTTTTCCCCGCTATTGGGGTCATTCGTTATGATCGAAATTCATTATTTCAAATAAATTTGTAACTTAAGAAAAATTTAAATTTGTTATGTTCCATTAGTTTAGATGCAGTATTCGTAAATTTGAACATTTGTAAATTCGCACATTCACATTTGAAAGTTTGGAAATTCGAAAATTCTGAAATTTGAAAATCCGAAATAATGACTAACTACTAATAACTAACTATTAAATTATAGGTATTGGCATTTCCTTTCAAATTTGGCTGTTTATGAATGTAACGAATACGAATTTATCTGTATTCATTACGTTCACTAATAGCCAAATTTGAAAGGCGATTCCAATACTTATAATTTAATAGTTAGTAATAGTTATTATTCTTAGTTATTACTTTGGATTTTCAGGCTTTTGAATTTTCATTCTTATTTTCGGATTTTCACTCTTTTGAATTTTCAGATGTTCATTCTTTTTGGGTTTTTGAATTTACGAATTTACGAAATTCCGAATTTTAGTTTTCAGAAACATTTGTTAAACGGGATTTCATTAATTAGAATATTTCAGAATAAACTAATTTGTCGAATTTAGTCGAAAAACGAATTCGGAACTAAACAAATTGCACAAGTCTACTCATGATGATTTTCTCCTAAAAATGTTCAGCTCACAAACATACGTATTAATTAGGTGCGTAATTATAATTTTTGCATTTGAAATAAACATGTAGAAAGACCGTGCCATAAGATCAGTTTACTAAATCAAAACCAATAGCAGCAGAGCAAAATTAAAAGAGACACTGTTACCAGCAAGTTATGTTTTGAGATTTATTATCTCTCAGATATGATTTGGCTTAATAAGAGTTCTTTGACCTTAAGTGCCGGTTCACACTGGGGCGACCTGTCAGGCGACTTAGCCGCCTGACAAGTCGCCAGGTAATTTCGTCGACTAAAACTGACTAAAACATTTTAGTCGACTAACCTAATACCATTTTAGTCAACTAAAATACGACTAAAACAACTGAGATGACTAAAATGGGACTAAAACTAAAATGCCACTTTAGTCAAAAGACTAAGACTAAAACTGAAATTTGAGGTCTCCCTAGCTTCGGGGATGTCATCAGAGGAGGGCAGGAATGACACTGTTGTCATCACGGGTAATGTTTATGATATTTGTTCATGTTCGTGTTTTTTTGTTTGGTTCTCACCTGGGTATGACTCTATTTGGTATAGGCTCTCTGAATCCATGCTGCTCCTGACACATGCTATTAGACCAAATATGCACCTCCTTGCTGTTACGCTGAAACCACCTGGTGGCTACACGTGATCTGTCTGACTTTAACATCTTATCCTGGAATGTCCGGGGGCTCAACTCCAAACTTAAAAGGGCGATGCTCTTTAAGTCAAGGTGAATGTTGTATGTACCCGCCCTATTTACAACAATGCTCCGCGCTTAGAACAATATAACCAACAGTATATATAGCATATATATAATTGAACATATGAATAAATAAATAGCAGCTGCTTGAATAATAGGTAATATGTATATAGGCAATAGTGAGTCAGTTAAGTCAATAGCATTCCTTCAGTATTGCAGCAGCGCTGTGTGACCCCAATAATTAGGATTCTTTTTTCCAATCAAGTTCATAAAGTGCAAAGACGGGAAACAGATGATAAAAAGATGATAAAAATCCCCCTAGTCAATAATCTTGTATTCTGTGAGGGTAGTTAATACATTCATCAAGCGATACACCATGTGCTGGGATCCCCAATGAAAAACTCACTCACCAGAGATTTCACCAATATGAGCCTTGATTAGTATTAGTTGGTCTGCACCACTTTCCAAACGACCACCAGATGTCAGTCTAATTCTCGGTGATTCCAATGCAATATGTGCAATATGTAATAGCTGCTCAGTGTGAGGCTGTGGAACTTAGTCCAAGTGGAACTGGTCTAAGTGGTGAGTTAAAAACCAGAGTTAGAGTGAACAAGTCTTGCTTTTTGTTTGCTGGGTTGCATTTTTGGGGCTTTTCCTTTTAGTTTTTCAATAACCTTTTTCTGTCACTTTTTAAATAGATTTTTTTTTTTTTCTGGTTCCTTCAGGCTATCGATTAAGGGGGGTGGTTAATTGCTCACAGGTACATCGAGCCACACCAGAAAGGCAGAGGGAGATTAGGGAAGTAATCAAGTGGCTGAAGAGCTGGTGTAGTAAGGAGGGGTTTGGGGTCCTGGAGGACTGGGCCGACTTCTCAGTCGGTAACCGGTACTATAGAAGGGACGGACTGCACCTAAATGAGGAGGGTGCAGATCTGCTGGGAATGAAGATGGCCAAAAAGTTAGAGGGGTTTTTAAACTAGGCGATGGGGGGGAGGGTCCAGAGACAGAGATAGCCAGCGCAGAAGATATTCCAGAGGGTAGTATTGGGGGCATTAGTGGTAGGTTAACCAAAGCACAAAAACACAAGGTGAGTATAGTAGCAAGTCCTAGTTGCAATCTCGAAACACCCAATACGAGGACAATATGCAACCGGTCTAAACTATGTGGCATGTTCACCAATGCCAGGAGCATGGCGGACAAGATGGGTGAACTAGAGATACTGTTGTACAAGGAGGAATTAGATTTTGTGGGAATTTCAGAGACCTGGTTCAACAGCTCTCATGAATGGCTGGCAAACATTCAAGGGTATACCCTATACCGCAAGGATAGAGAGGGTAAAAAAGGTGGAGGGGTATGCCTATATATCAAGAATAATGTACCAGTGAATGTGAGAGATGACATCACTGAGGGAGCTAGAGAGGAGGTGGAATCCTTATGGGTAGAGCTCCAAAGGGATGAAGCTAAGGGGAAAATAATACAGGGAGTATGCTATAGGCCCCCTAACCTGAGGGAGGAAGTGGAGACAGATCTCCTATCACAAATTGGATTAGCAGCAAGGATGGGAAGTGTTATCATAATGGGGGATTTTAATTATCCAGACATAGACTGGGCGGAGGGAACTGCGCATTCATTTAAGGCTCGCCAGTTCCTTAATGTCTTGCAGGACAATTTTATGGGTCAGATGGTAGACGCACCAACAAGAAATAAAACATTACTGGATCTACTAATTACCAACAATACAGACCTGATCACGGATGTGGAAATACGGGGCAATTTAGGTAACAGCGATCACAGGTCAATTAGTTTCAGTATAAATCACACAAATAGGAAACATAAAGGGAACACAAAGACACTGAATTTCAAAAGAGCCAACTTCCCTAAACTACAAACCTTGCTAAAAGGCATAAATTGGGATAAAATATTAGGAACAAAGAATACGGAGGAGAGATGGGTTTGCTTTAAGAGCATATTAAATAAGGGCATTAGCCAATGTATCCCATTGGGTAATAAATTTAAAAGAGCAAACAAAAATCCTGGATGGCTGAACTCCAATGTAAAAATGCATATAAAAGCAAAGGAGAAGGCCTTCAAAAAATACAAGGTTGAGGGATCATCCTCAGCATTCAGACTTTATAAAGAATGCAACAAGAAATGTAAGAGTGCAATTAGGACGGCTAAGATAGAACATGAAAGACACATAACGGAGGAGAGCAAAAAAAATCCCAAGAAATTATTTAAGTATGCAAACAGTAAAAAAGGGAGGACAGACCATATTGGCCCCATAAAGAATGAGGAAGGACATCTGGTTACAAAGGATGGGGAGATGGCGAAGGTATTGAATTTATTCTTCTCCTCAGTCTTCACGAGTGAATCGGGGGGCTTCAGTAACCAAAACTGCAGTGTTTATCCTCATGACACAACACAGGAAGCACCTCCATGGTTAACAGAGGACAGAATTAAAATTAGACTTGAGAAACTTAACATTAATAAATCACCGGGGACCAGATGGCTTGCATCCGAGGGTACTTAGGGAACTCAGTCAAGTGATTGCCAGACCGTTGTTCCTAATTTTAACAGATAGTCTACTGACTGGAATGGTACCAGCTGATTGGAGAAAAGCCAATGTAGCACCAATATTTAAAAAGGGCCCAAAATACATCCCTGGGAATTACAGACCAGTTAGCCTAACATCAATAGTATGTAAACTCTTGGAGGGGATGATAAGGGACTATATACAAGATTTTAGTAATAAGAACGGTATCATTAGCAGTAATCAGCATGGGTTCATGAAGAATCGTTCTTGCCAAACCAATCTATTCTAACCAATCTAACCTTCTATGAGGAGGTGAGTTGCCATCTAGATAAAGGAAGTTCCGTAGACGTGGTGTATCTGGATTTTGCAAAAGCATTTGACACAGTTCCCCATAAACGTTTACTGTACAAAATAAGGTCCGTTGGCATGGACCATAGGGTGAGTACATGGATTGAAAACTGGCTACAAGGGCGAGTTCAGAGGGTGGTGCTAAATGGGGAGTACTCAGAATGGTCAGGGGTGGGTAGTGGGGTTCCCCAGGGTTCTGTGCTGGGACCAATCATATTTAATTTGTTCATAAACGACCTGGAGGATGGGATAAACAGTTCAATCTCTGTATTTGCAGACGATACTAAGCTAAGCAGGGCAATAACTTCTCCACAGGATGTGGAAACCTTGCAAAAAGACCTGAACAAATTAATGGGGTGGGCGACTACATGGCAAATGAGGTTCAATGTAGAAAAATGTAAAATAATGCATTTGGGTGGCAAAAATATGAATGCAATCTATACACTGGGGGGAGAACCTCTGGGGGAATCTAGGATGGAAAAGGACCTGGGGGTCCTAGTAGATGATAGGCTCAGCAATGGCATGCAATTCCAAGCTGCTGCTAACAAAGCAAACAGAATATTGGCATGCATTAAAAGGGGGATCAACCCCAGAGATAAAACGATAATTCTCCCACTCTACAAGGCTCTGGTCCGGCCGCACCTGGAGTATGATTTCCAGTTCTGGGCACCAGTCCTCAGGAAGGATGTACTGGAAATGGAGCGAGTACAAAGAAGGGCAACAAAGCTAATAAAGGGTCTGGAGGATCCTAGTTATGAGGAAAGGTTGCGAGCACTGAACTTATTCTCTCTGGAGAAGAGACGCTTGAGAGGGGATATGATTTCAATTTACAAATACTGCACTGGTGACCCCACAATAGGGATAAAACTTTTTCGCAGAAGAGAGTTTAATAAGACTCGTGGCCACTCATTACGATTAGAAGAAAAGAGGTTTAACCTTAAACCACGTAGAGGGTTCTTTACTGTAAGAGCGGCAAGGATGTGGAATTCCCTTCCACAGGAGGTGGTTTCAGCAGGGAGCATCGATAGTTTCAAAAAACTATTAGATAAGCACCTGAACAACCGCAACATACAGGGATATACAATGTAATACTGACATATAGTCACACACATAGATTGGACTACTATGTAACTATGTAATTAAGGCACTCCACTTTTATCACCAATTTTAGATACTACATTTAATCTCAGATTCATGTACTTTTTCCCATCAAACGCAGGAAGCTCATATTACCCTTATTCATAAAGACCAGAAAGACCCTGCCGAATGTTCAAGCTATCGTTCAATTTCTTTAATAAATGTTGACCTTAAAATATATGCTAAAATAAAAGCAGATCGCCTACAAGCAGCTTTTCCTCTATTATTGGTTTAGATCAGGTTTGCTTTGTCCCAACTAGAGAAGCAAGGGCTAATTAACAAATAGTATATCTCATCTCACATTGCCAGCTACAAAAAGTCCCACTGTGTCTTCCTTCGCTAGATACGGAAAAGGCATTTGATCGGCTAGACTGGGAGTTTTTGAAAGCAACAGTGGAACAAATAGGTTTGTCCCCAGGTCTAATTAAAAAAATCATGGACTTGTATTCCACTCCATCAGCTCGCATAAGAGTGAATGACCTACTCGGGGACCCAGTTCATTTATTGAATGGAACCCGTCAGTAGTGCCCTCTTTCGCCACTCCTGTTGATATTAGCAATGGAGCATTTGGCGATGGCCTTGCATGCTAACAACTCAATACAGGGTGTTGACATTGTTGGTAAGCAATACAAGAAAGGGTTGTTTGCGGATGACCCCTTTGTTCATATAATTAGTCCAATAATTGCATTTGAATTAGAACTTTTTGGTATTCTAAACAATTTCAAAATTAATGCGGCAAAATAATATTGTTTAAATATTACTCTTTCAGAGGACATCCAAGTCTCTCTTACTGATAATTTTTTGTTCCAATGGACCAAGTATTCTATCAATTATTTGGGGATCCAGATACCCAGACAACTCCACAAATTGTATGAGCTCAACTCCCTTCCATTGGTGAACATCATGCAATCTCGTCTTAAGAAATGGTCATCAATGCAACACTCATGGTTGGGATGGATGTCACTCTTTAAGATGGACATCCTCCATAGATTTTTTTATATTTTTCAAACAACTCCAATTAGGGTCCCACGTTCTTTTTTTAGATCGACTAGATCAATACAACCAGTGATCACATGACTCAGTTTAAATATAGCCAACCAAAATGGTTTTATTTTCAAGCAAGACCACCATAAATGTAGTAATGTGCCTTTCGATTCGCCGCATCTCCAGCATAGGTCAGACAAAGCTGGGTTAATTTTATTTAGTGCCCGTGCCCCCCTCCATGACTTTTCCATCAAAATCAACAATGCAACCATCAGTCCCTCCCGTCAGGCCAGGGTACTAGGTGTAATCCTAGACTGTGACTTGTCCTTTCAGCCTCAAATCCAATCATTGTCAAAAGTTTGTAGAATTCACCTCCGTAACATCTCTAAAATTCGCCCCTTTTTAACAAATGAAACCACCAAGCTCCTCATTCACTCCTTTGTAATCTCTCACCTCGACTATTGCAACTCCCTTCTCATTGGCCTGCCTCTCCATGGGCTATCCCCTCTTCAGTCTTTCATGAATGCTGCTGCCAGACTTATCCACCTTACCAATGGATCAGTGTCTGCCAACCCTCTCCTCCAATCCTTACACTGGCTCCCAATCGCCCAGTGAATTAAATTCAAAATACTAACCACAACATACAAAGCGATTCACAACTCTGCCCTGAGCTACATCACTGTCATGAAAAGGTTTACCCGTTGGTTACTGCAGCCTTATAAATACCTGGCAAGCCCTCACATGCTTGCCTTGGTATCTTTCCCCCTGTGTCCTGACCTCGCTGCTTGTATCCTGACCTTGACCCTGTTTCTGATCTGATCTGGCCTTCCTATATATATATATATATATATATATATAGGAAGGCCAGTATGGTGGTCTGAAATTATGGGAGGAGCCCGGGGGGGGTATTTAACCAGACCACCCACAGGGGTCTGTGTCGGTTCCAGTGCGTGGTATTACGTCACCAGGCCGACTTTGCTAACTCACTGCTCGTTCGTGAGTTCCTGCTCTCGAGATCCAGCGTGTTGCAGTTCCCTGTTCGCAGGTTTTCGTAGATTGTTACACACTCGCTGTCGCAGGTAGGACTTGTTGTTACCATTCCTATGGAACTCGAATCGTTATGTTATCAGGTTTCCCCTTCATAAACTGCCCTTACAGATCTGCAAGTCTTACTATGTCATTTGCATGTATTCGCACTTTCTGCCTAGCTCTGTTCATTAGTCGAGCCCAGTCGCATCCGCAACCTAACGACTCGTGGTAGCCCTCCGATCAGCACCATTTGTAGTTAGCCAATTAGGCATTACGAATCATTGCGAATAGCACGTAAGGTCACTTATGAATCAAGTCGCATTAATGGCGCATGGTCTCGAACCTGCGTCCCATACATCACACCTCCTACTAAACCCCCCACTCCACCTACTGACCCCCTACACCTCCTACGAAACACCCACTTCACCTAACTGACTCCCTACACCTCTTACTGGATATCAAACACTCACCAACAGCCGATCCGAATCTAGTAGCAGCTTCGGCACTACGGTTCGGATCCTCGGTAAACACAAGCCCCTTCAACCACCATCACCATCAGTCGATCCAAGTCCAGTCATAGCATTGGTGCTACGATTTCGGATCCAACACACAAGGCCCCTCATCACCTCGCATCTACAGCCGATTCAAATCTAGTCGCATCATCGGTGCAACTATTTGGGTCCTCGGCAATACAAACTTCACCAACCGATCCGAGTCCAGTCGCATCACAGGCTCAACGATTCAGATCCCTCACAAAACAACACCACCAGCGCTCACACTCCAGCCCAGTTTGGACTAGTCGCATCGACAATACGAATACAGTAGTATTTACGATTCGCATCCCCAACCTTACGTTCTGTCTTGCATAAACATACACAACTCACATCATCTATTTGTACAATGTTGCGCACGGTCATTCCTACATATTAAAAATTCCGCTAACTTGTTTCGCCTTTCTAAAAGGCTACTTACTTGCAATCGCTGCAAGAATTTCTGCAAATGGCTTTAAAACGGCCACTCATCTCCAGTAGCAACACAGCTACTCACCTATTTCACTTTCACTTTTCCCTTTTTAGGTCAGTAGAGCCCCAACCATCTACAGTCACCACCATTACTCCCGTGCCTTCCCTTACAGGTACGCCCGATATCTGCACCAACGTCTTCCCCGCATATCTCGTCCCAGCAGATATCATGAAGGACATCTTGGATGGGAAGGACATTAACTTAGCATCCCTCCTCATATCAGTACACTACTTAGCCGAAAACTAGTCGTATTCATGGGGGGACGTCTCCGTCGTCCTGAAGGCTAATGACCATAGGCTTGCCAACAAACTCACTGTCAGAGTCTGCGCTGGCCTTTAGGATGCTCAGAGACATACTTTGCACGGTCAACCCCAACAGGAGGGAAGAACTGGACCTGTTCTACATGCAGTTGTGGATCTAGGTTACAAATATGGTGGATGTTTATTTTATGACTACCACAGGTCATTTTCAGCTAAGGCAGCAGCCAGACTCGCTCAGTTCCAGGTGACTACCAACTGGAGCACCATCGATACAGAGCTGTTCTGTCGCCATTTCGCGGGCCTACACTCTCCACTCTGTATTAACTGCCAGTCTTCCACCCATATGGCTAACTGGTGCTCCGAATTAGGTGGCAGACGCCTCCCCATTCATACCTTCACAAGTACTCAAGGCTGCACTAAGAGGCAACTACAATCTCTGCTTGGCATGCTTAACTTTGCCATAAGAATTATTCCTCAAGGGCGATCCTTTTTCTCCCGCCTCCTCGTGTTCCTCTCCCAGGTACAAGAACCTGACCAAATCTTTAAACTAGACGTGGCAGCGATAGCTGATCTAGCCATGTGGGACGACTTCCTCACAAATTGGAGCGGGATCTCAATATTCATTCCGTCAGCATCCCCCACTTCACCTTAGATAGTCACGGATGCCGCAGCCTCCACAGACTTTGCGGCAATTTTTGCCACAGACAACCAAGTCACAGCCAGTATCATTAATAAAGGCCAGTCCAAATCCTTGGCCACCATGTCCTTCCTGTGCAGGCTGGTGCAACTGCCACTACAGCACCAATTTAATGTCCTCTGCGTCCACGTCCCAGGCAAATGCACTACCTCGGTCGACGCACTCGTCTTAACTTTACATCATTCTTTTCGCAGGAACCTGGAGCCGACCCGACCATCTCTGTTATCCCATGACACTGTGGAGAGCAGACCTCTGTGCAGCAGCTCCGGCCATCCGGCCACCCAGCCACCTAGGACTCATCCCAGACTCCCCCAGCAGAAGTGCATCTGGACCCCCCCTACCTATTCATCACGCCGTCCGAACCATCCGGACGCCGCGTTCAGCCCGCCAACTGCACAGGCCCACCCCGCAGGACACTTGCAGGACACTCCACGGCTCCAGCCTAGCTCCGGCCGGCCAGTTAGCTCCGGCCAGCGCCGAATCACCCCTCACCTTCCAAAAGCGATCGGCAGCCTAATCCGGCTGGCCGGCTGAATGGACGCCGCGTTCAGTCTGCCGGCCGCACAGGCCCATCCCGCAGGACACTCGCAGGACACTCCGCGGCTCTGGCCTAGCTCTGGCCAGCACCGAATCACCGCCTCTCCTCCCACTACCGATCGGCAGCCTGACCGGCTGGTCTGCTCTCCCCCCTCCCACCGGATCCATCCTCTCACCGGATCCATCCTCTCACCATCTTCGTTGACGGACCGGGCACATAGTGCTCGGACAGCCCGTGGCTCGGACCTAGCCGGCGGCCATCTTGGTCCTCCCTCCTGAGGCCACAAGCACTCCACCGGCCCGTCACGTCCAAGTAAGACCCACCATCCCACGGACCCCCCACTGGTCAGGGTCCTGAACCCACTCACCCCGGGACACCACCGCAGCCATGGCCCAATCACCCCGTTCTCTAGCTGCTAGACTCGGGGGACAGACCATGGCTGCGGCCTAGCTCCAGCCAGCCAGCAACCTTATACCCCTCCCACACTCGTCCAGCGGACCCCGTGCCCCTCCACACTTGGAACATCCCCCCCGCTACTGGAACTCACTGCAGGGGCACAGGTGGACACCGGAGGCCAGGAAATTCACGGCTCTAGCCCTGCCCAGCATCCATCTTAGATCATCCTAGACGCAGTCACGCACCAGTCCAACCAGTAAGTAGGGGCAGATCCCCCTCACCCCCCACTGCCCCCGCCCCCATTCCCTCCTCTCCCCCGTCTTCTTCTGGACCATCCAGTACAGGTAAGCCTACTGGGGTACACCAGCAGTTGATCCAGGGTTCTCAAGTCCGATCGCCCCTCGGGGGGTCAGGAAGGAATTTTTTCCTCTGCTGCAGCAATTGGTCAGCTCAGCTAGGAGTTTTTCGCCTTCCTCTGGATCAACAGGAGGGTGGAAGGTAGCCCCTTCATCACCTCCTCCAGAACATTCCGCACCATCATCCAGCCGTCAGCCACACTACTCCAGTAGCAGTGGCAGCCGTCTGATCCCTTCATCTCCCAGCAAGCTCATCGCTACATCAGTACCATCAGTACATCACCCCTCCCCCTCCTTCAGCAACTTTTGTCTTTCTCGCCATGTGCAATTTCAAATACACAGCGGACGCCCTCCATAGGCTAAGAAACACCACCTCAACTTTACCAACCGCCATTAGAAAAAGACTAAAAAAAGAACAATTACTAAGGACCAACCCACAATCAACCATCAAATACAGGGAGACACCAATCCAACCACAACAACTAGCATGCGCCCTGATCAACACCAGATCTGCAGTCAAGCACAGGCTGGAAATCCACGATTTCATCATCGAATACAACATAGATTGCCTTTTCATTACGGAAAGCTGGCTAACATCCGACTGCAACACCATCCTAACTGAATTGGTGCCTGAGAACTACAGTATCCTAACTGAGCACAGAATAGGAAAAAAAGGAGGAGGCCTAGCAGTGATCTCCAAATCGCACCTTGTGCTCTCCAAACCAACTTTACAGAACTCAGTGCCTTTCATGGAGACACTCTCCCTGCATCTTCAAACAACACCCCAAGACACCATTCACATACTACTATGCTACAGACCACCAGGACCAAAGACCAATCTCCTTACACCACTCACTGAATTCATTTCAATACACACCCTGAAAACCAAAAACTTTCTGGTACTTGGGGACTTTAACCTCAGGGCAAACTCTACCCAAGACCCTATCGCGACCACCTGCATTAACCAACTAGAAGAACTAGGACTTCAACAGCTGATAAATGCTCCCACGCACGGTTCAGGACACACTCTAGACCTCATCTTCAAACAGAATATGGACATCAACATATTCTACAACACACCACTACCATGGACGGACCACCACGCTATCAAATTTAAAATCCCCACTAACACCACCTTCTAAAAACAGAAACACGCAACAACAACACACTGGAACAGATCTCAAAAGAAACTACACTCTGAACTCTTCAAAACAACATTATCAAACAAAATACCATTGCTAAACTTAAACCTCTCAACGGAACAAGCACTGAACTCCCTAAACAAGGTACTACTACAAACAGCAGATTCAGTGGCACCAAAACGCAGAACACTCATCCGCAAAAAAAACTCGAGATGGTTTAATGGCACCCTCACACTACTCAAACAAGAATGTAGAAGAGCTGAAAGAGCATGGAGAAGAAATCCTACCAAGGAAAACCATTCAAACTACAAAGCACTCACTGTGAAATACCACAAAATAATCTTCAAAGCCAAAAAAGAACATTTCTCGAACACCATCTCAACTGCCTTAAACCGGCCATGGGAACTTTTCAAAATAGTCGCCCGGTCAATGAATCCAACCTGCTTAGAGCCCCCAGCAAACGATACTCAAGAATTCTGCAATGAGTTATTCATCAACAAATTTCTTCATCAACAACATTCGGAAATCAATTCAACAGAAAAAAAACAACCAACCTCACTCAACCAAAGCAAAAAGAGGCTATCGACACTAACATCACACAACCACCGAATTTCTCTTTGACCCCAATCAACACTGACACGACAAAAAACATTATCAGAAGCCTTCGAGACAGCACATCACCAAACAACATTATCCCCACAAAACTCCTGAAAGAATGTTCCGACATCTTGGCCCCTACTATAACACACCTCATAAATCAGTCGTTCAAAGAAGGGATTGTTCCAACCACCCTCAAGCAAGGCATCGTCAAACCCCTGCTGAAGAAACCCAATCTCGACCCTAAAGACCCTAACTACCGCAGACCGATAACAAGCCTCAACACTATCTCCAAGATTATGGAGAAAGCAGTAGTACAACAGCTACAACTCCACCTGGACAATCACCAACTCCTGGACCCTCTGCAATAAGGCTTTCGCCCAGGCCATGGCACAGAAACAGAACTTCTCAAAATATGGGACGATGCCCTGGAAGCAGCAGATGACGGAGAATCATGTCTCCTGGTACTGTTGGACCTCAGTGCAGCATTTGATACAGTGGACCACAATACTCTACTTGTCCGCCTAACAGAAGTAGCAGGAGCCACAGATTCTGGTCTAAAATGGTTGGCATCCTTCTTAGAGAATCGCTCTCTGACAGTGAAACTAGGAGCATTCACCTCTGAAACCCGGGCAATCTACTGTGGAGTCCTTCAGGGTTCGCCCTTGTCACCAGTGCTGTTCAACATCTACATCCGCCCACTCCTCAAAATCATCAGAAAATCGGACCCCTGCTTCCACTCATACACTGATGACATCCAACTCTACTTTCGACAAAAAGACCATCGTCAGCAATTAGAGAAATGCCTCACCTTGATAGATGACTGGATGACCACTAGCTCCCTCAAACTCAACGGTTCAAAAACAGAACTTCTTCTCCTACACGCTAACAAAAATTTCAAAACTAAGACTCCGTGGACACCTCCCACCATCTTTGGACAGACCATCTCTCCAAGCACCAAAGCCAAGAGTCTCGGAGTCATCTTTGACTCAGAAATGACAATGGATGCACAAATAGGATCAGTAGTTAGCGAATCCCACCATCTCCTCTGCCTGCTACGTAGACTCATCCCCTTCATCCCAGAAGAGGACAAAGCAGCAGTAGTTGGAACAATCATCAATTCCCGTCTCGACTACGCAAATTCACTCTACATAGGATTACCCCAATATCAGCTTGCGCGCTTACAACTCGTCCAAAACGGCGGCAAGACTGCTAACAGGAAAAAACCCTGGGAATCCATTTCCCCATCCCTGAGGAGCCTACACTGACTAACCATAAAGAATCGGATCACTTTCAAGACCCTCTGCCTTACCCACAAATGCATACAAGGAAACGCTCCTATATACCTTCAAGAGAAAATAAAACACTACACACCAAATCGCAGTCTTCGATCAGCTAACCAAAACCTCCTCCTCATTCCCAAATATCGCTACAAAGCAAAGGGAGAATGAAGATTCGCAGTCCAAGGACCTCGACTATGGAACGCTCTTCCAACTTACATCCGCATGGAAGAAAACCATCAGGCCTTCAGGAAAAAACTCAAGACCTACCTATTCTAAGAAGCTGACAACACAGAACGCATCTAGTGCCTTGAGGCGATTCAGTTCGCATTTGTAGCGCTCTACAAATCATTTATTTATTCACATTGGTCGCAGCTAACCCTGGATTGAACGACACCTTCACAACACTACTTGTCTAATTAACCTATCGCTATCTCATAACACCCTGAAAGCCTACCATACTGCCTGGAAGATCTATGCCAGGTTTCTATCTTCAAACCCTGGGGCAGTACCAGGAGATCTCCATCACATCCTGGTCTTCATATCGTACTGCCACACACAGTTGGCATTGTCGCACAATACCATTAGACTCTACCTAGCTGGCATCCAACATTTCACCTCCTTACAAGATCCTACCAAACCATCTTTGTTCACCGCCCATGCGGTCAAGGCCATCCTGCGCGGTATTCACAAGCAACAGCTCCAAATCAGCGGTAAACGCTTACCTATCACCAGTGCCATATTCCGAGACATGTCCACTATCCTCTCACGTTCCTCTTTGGCTTATTACCCAGCTTGTTCATCCAAGCAGCCATCTACCTGGCATTCTACGGCTTTCTGCGCCCCAGCAAATTTACAGTCACCGGCCCCAGTTGTAAGATGATACGTAGATGCCACCTCACACACCACCACAATCACTTCATCTTGCACCTCGCGGTGTCTAAAACACAACAGTCCGGTCCGGGGATTGACATCAAGCTTTTCAAAACTCGCAACGCCTGGTGCCCCGTGGCCATTCTAGACCAATTATTGACTCATCTGTTCAACGCCTCGGAGGACAGCCCATTACTACCGTTCCCGATTAGCCCCCTAAGTAGCAACCAGTTCACCAGACATGTCAGGATCCTTTTGCGCAACTTAAGCCTTGACCCCGGCCACTTTTCTGGACATTCTTTTCGCATAGGAGCAGCATCAGCAACCTCATGAAACGGAGTCCCAGACCACGTCATTAAGAAGATGGGCAGGTGGAAATCCACCTGCTTTGCTCGATACATTCCCAATCCAAAAACAGAAATGTCACGAGCCTTCAGCAACCTTGCCCTGTAGTTTGTTATTAAACCAAATAAATAATTACCTCCCTAACCGAGTCTTTTGTGCCCTTCTCTTGGCCTACCGCCCAGCAGACCTGGGCTTACTGTACAGCAGTCCAAGGCACACTTCAGGTCTATTTTATGTTGTTAGTCTTGTAACGTGTTTATGTGGTTCATATCTCTCAGGGTCAGGGGGCTACGACCATAAATAGGAAGGCCAGTATGGTGGCCTGAAATTATGGGAGGAGCCCGGGGGGGTATTTAACCAGACCACCCACCGTGGTCTGTGTCGGTTCCAGTGCGCGGTACCCACCCACCCATTTCCCTTCTCAAGGTACTTCTCGTAAAACAATTTCTCTACAGAAAACCCATTTACTTTCTTAGGGTATGCGCCCTTCTCTTTGCATACCACTCAGCAGACCTGGGATTACTGTACAGCAGACCAGTGCACACTTCAGGTCTATTTTATGTTGTTAGTCTTGTGACGTTTTTATGTGGTTCATATCGCTCAGGGGCAGAGGGCTACAACTATAAATACATATATGTTGGCATGTTATATTTGCATTATTTTTGTTTTTTTTTGTTGGTGAAAACACAAGTGGGAATGTGGAATTATAAAATTTGGTTAACCAAAGGATATCTAGGTTACGGTTATTGAACATAGTTGTTAGCCTTTTCCTTTTCCTTCTTTTTTCTTTTCCTTTTTTTTGTTGTACAATGGCATTCTCGTCAATAAAGATATTAATAAGCAAAAACAGGCAGCCCCTACCATGTCCTCTCTGCTACAAAAGGGCTAGCTGTCCTCCCCTCTTGGCAGCGCTGAATACAGGGTATACAGGGGCAGGGGGTACAGTACAGGTACAGTATATGATAAGGTGCACGGACAATAGGGAGCAGGGCACATTCTGGGGCACACAGCAAGGCACATTACATGGATCTATGCACCTGGGATCAGAGAGAGCACCTTACATGGAACCAGAGCACCTTACATGGGGTCAGGGCACATATGATTACAGCACCTTACATGGAATCAGAGCACCTTACATGGGATCAGGGCACCTTGCATTGGCTCAATCACATGGGATCAGGGCACAAGGTGTGAAGGAATGTGATGTAGATGGTAATAATAATCTGAAAATGTCTATTTTCTTATGTGTATACATATTTTTCTCCTTACTCATTATATAAGTATATAGATTAGCTCTGTTTCTTTATCTTCTCAAAATGGCGGGTACACCCTACATCCCACACATCAGAAGAATGTGGAACTGAAGATAGAACCAGGGACAGCCAGACCTCGACATGAAGATTCTCCATTTTCTTTTCTATCTTAACCAATGAGATGTCCCTATTAGACTAACATAGCAATGACGTATTTTTGTGCATAAAACATTAGCACCGCCTTGAATAAATCAGAAGCGTAAGAAGTAACAGTGCTGAGCGTGTCTCAGAGAGTTTACTTTTATATGCATGCATATCCACACTTTCCAATTAGAGACAGCAGCAGATAACCCTGAGCTCGATTGAAGCTCTTAACCTTAACAGCTGGTGCCGAAACCCGGGATCTTCAGGATACAGTCGAAGCCAGACTGCGATAAGGATTCGAGCGGCTAAACTGATAGATAAGAGAGGGGTTTGCGCAGCCCTAACAGTACGGTAAGTTTTTTATATTATTACCACTGTATGACTTTCTTGTCTCTTGGTGGGCTGTTGGATTCTGTCGGTATGCTGAGACTGTTTTAGAGGCAGGTATTCCCTCGCCTGAGGCTGTTTTATTGAACCTGCCGATGGGTTTCTGCTATCTGTATTATCTGTTCACTGTCTGCCGTTCCTTGGGCTACAAAACTCAGCAGTCCAAAAGTGCTGCATGTGTGTATGTGTGTTCTCATCTCCAGACGAGCTGTCGGCCTCTGGAGTGAGATCTTTCCTTGCAGCAGACGGTTATAGACGTGTAGCTCGAGGTTTGTAGGACCTCTGAGGGTTATCTCAGCTGCTGGAGCTTCACAGTGTGAAAGTGTTACAGATGTCTCACCCCCAGACGAGCTGTCGGCCTCTGGGGGGAGGTGTAACAAACGTCTATAAATGGGTTTTTTAGGGGAGTTGTCTGCCCCTGTGGTTTATCTTAGACTGCTGAAACTTTGCGGTTCAGAGAGTGGCAGGTGTAATGTCCTGTCCTGAGTGTATTTGTGGTTTACTGTTTGCTATACACGAGAGGGGTTGGGGACTGGTGAAAGTGCAAGAAAGTGGCTACCCGAAGACCCGTTGCTACCCACTAAATTGTTTGTTCTGAGATTAACCGTACATTACAGGGTTATAGCAGACAGTAGCAGCGAGGAACAGCGTTATGTGCCCCCACCCAAGGAATTTGTTGAAAAGGAGCAGTGAGAAAGAATATTAACCCATTAGTTGTACGTATTCTCCTCTCAAGCCATTAGCCGAGAAACAGAATAGAGAGAGAAAGGATTGTGAAGAATGTGATATTGTGAAGAGGAGAGAAGATGTTGAAATAGTTAACAAAGTTGAACGAAGTGACGAAAGTTATGTTGCTAAAGAAACAGGGAGAAAAATCCTGTGTGATAAAGAAAATTGGATAAAGGAAGTTAAGAAAGCTGGCAATTGTATTATGTATGTGTATCACAGAATTGATAATGTGCCTAAAACGCCCCCCTATGAAAAAACCTGTATCGAGAGAAGGGAGGGACAACCCTGCCCTCCGCCTAACAACCACTCCCTTCTCACCACCCCAGCCCAAGCACAACCCACTGTGACAACTCAGCCCGGCGGTCATCTTAGTGCACCCATGCCTTCACTTATTGCCCAGCCTAGAGCACTTCCTGCCGGTGGCCATCTTGGTACACCCAGTAGGCTCAAACACAGCCTATACCCAGTCCTCCCTGTTTTAAACCACGATGGTTCATACCACACACCTGTCTTCCCCAATACGGAAGCACCACATTCACAGTCCGAATATGTTAATGATGAAGAAGCGTCTGAGTGGGAAGACCAACAACAGGCAGCAAGGCCACCCACTGATTTAACCCCCAATCCGGCAACGGACTCACAGTTCCGAGAGGATCTCAAACACATGCTGGCAACCGTAAGGAACAGTGCCCCTTCCCAGCCCCCGCCCCAACAACAGTCTCAGTTACCAGAAGGGGCACCAGTGATGTATGACGCTTTTACCCCATCCCAAGCAGCGACCTTAGTGACAAGTCTGCCTGACCCAGAGAAGCAGCCAATTCCCTTCTATCACAGGATAGTACAGATACAAGAAACTTACTTAGCTGCCTGGAGAGACTTGATCAGCCATGCCAAATCAAAGCAGGACATGTCTTTTGGCTGGTCATGCAGACGGCCTTCAATGATGCCTGCCTGACAAGTGCCAATTCCTACACCTCAGGCGTGGAGTTCTGTGCACAACTCCACGACTGGGCAAAGGAGAAATTGACGGACCAGACCAAGATATTACCCAAGATAAAGGGGAGTCTGAAGAAGTATCATGCTAGACTCATACAGGCCTTTGATGATCTGAACTTCTCCCACTATGAAAAGACACACACACACACGTTTCCTGCGTGGGAGTGGATGGGGTGCCCCGCTCCAGTCCACTTGCTGAGCCACTTCAAGTGGGGACATTTCCTGATTTGCTTGCCAGATTCGTGGTGTCCTTTACATGTCCCTTGAATCTACTAGGAGCTGATGTGTTGTCCAGACTATAGGCCTCAATCATCTACACGCCTGAAGTGGGAATGAAATTACATACTCCCCTATCTTTAGAATACTCATCTGCTTTGTGTTCTCTGCCTCTCCTGATGACACTTCATGAAGCAATAACTTCAAGGTCAATACCGCAGGAAGTACTTAACAGAATCCCTGCGTGCCTATGGTCCACAGGACCGGAAGACAACGGTCACTTAAAGGTGCCACCAGTTTCAGTCAAGCTAAAAGAGGGTGCATCATTGCCCCAGAAACCACAATACCCTCTAAAGTTAGCCCACGCTGCAGCTATTTCGAGGCATGTCAAGGCCCTCGTGTCAAATGGAGCCCTGATAGCCTGTACATCTCCAAGCAATACACCTTTGTTCTCTAGGAAGAAGAAGAGAACCCCTAAAAGAGAACCAGGTACCTGTGCTGTGGATACCTTTGACTGCAAAGTACCTCACAGTGGTGGACCTTACAAACGCTTTCTTCAGTGTCCACCCTCACCCCTCCTGCTGGTACCTTTTTGCATTTATCCATGGAAAGAAATTGCAACATACCTAAACAGTTGTGCCACAAGGGGCACAGAACTTTCCAAGCCAGTTTACGCAAGCTATGGCTATTATCCTTGACACATGACAAGAAGAACACCCGGAATTGATTCTCTTCCAATATGTTGATGACCTTCTCCTTTGTGCAGCTGACTTACCCCCTGTTGAAGTCACCTCAGAAAGCCTGTTGTGCTATCTTGCCAACCAGGGTTGCAAAGCCTCAAAGCCCAAATTGCAGTGGTGCTCAACATCTGTCATTTTCCTTGGACACTGTTTGTCCCATGGGACAAGACACCTCACTGAAGACAGGGTGAAAGTAATCTCTGACATCCCACTGCCACAAGGCCAGAAATCCCTTCATGCCTTTCTTGGACTAATTTCCTAGTGCGGAGCATGGATTTTAGAAGCCTTCCTACAGATGCTCTGCAATCAGACCCCTTCCAGATGTCTCCTGAAGAAATATCTAACTTTGAGGCGCTCAAGTGCGCCATCCCCGGCGCTAGGGCTCCCAGACTATGACAAAACTCTAAAGCTCTTTGTATCCAAACGTCTGGGACATGCTGCAGGTGTACTCACCCAATCACACGGCATCAGCCTACGCCCCATAGGATATTATTCCTGTCGGCTGGATGCGGTAGCAAGAGGAGGCCTATTGTGTCTGCGAGCTGGCTTTGCTGCACAAGCCTTGCTTGACAAAACTTTGGACTTGGTCCTCGGACACTGCCTCGTTCTGCTTGCTCCCCATGACATTTCTGCCATATTCAAGCAAGATCCAGACAAAACACTTGTCCACTACCAGACACTTGAGATTCCTATGTTCCCTCCTACTAGACAGCAATTTTCACTGAACCCTACCACCCTTCTTCCACTTCTCGAGGGGGGAAAGGAGGAGGAGTAGAGTCTTGACTTGTCACCCCATGATTGCTTTGAACTAATGTGGCTGGAAACCATGCATCTCCCCACCATGAGTGAAATACCCTTGCAGAATCTAAAACACGGTTCTACAAGCTGAAGCCTTACCACCGGTGATGTCTGCACAGGAGGCAGAGCTGCAAGAGGGAAAAAGTGTCAACATTCATATGGACTATAGATATGCTTTCAGCATTGCCCATGATTATGGTGTTATCTGGAAGACAGGATTCCTGACAGCTGCAGGAACACCTGTGAAAACTTGATGTATGCCTTGCTTCTCCCAACCCAAGTGACTATTCTGAGTAAAAGTACACGACAAGATGAACTCAAAGAAAGCTCGAGGCAATCATCTAGCCAATTCTGCTGCCAAATAGACAGCTAGTAGTCCACGGGAAGTGGACAGCAGAGTGGTAGAAGAAGACCACCCCATGCTTACCTTACAGACTCTTCCAGTGAACAGAGTTTATCTAAAAGAATTACAGGAAACAGCAAGTCCGGATAAGAAGGAAAGCTGGAAACGTAGAGGAGAAACTCTCGGAGATGTACTATTCAATGCAACAAGAAGCCTTGTCTACCCAGGAGTATGTACCCAGCTGTGGTGTAATGGGCACATGGAGCTGCCCACTTGACAAAGACTTTTATGAACTCTCTTATCAACAAGTGTAGCACCAAGAGTTACTCCACTGACCGACAACTTCTGCAGATCATGCATTTTCAGCACCAAATGTAACCCAGGACGCACAGAAGAAGCACCTGGCAAAAGCCCTATACCCCTTTCCAGAGGATACAAATTGATCATTCTCAAGTGCCAAGAAGTGGCAGATTCGAATATGCCCTAGTGGAAGTGGTCATGACTGCCAGGACCACAGCTAAGAAACTACTCAGTGAGATAGTATGTAGATTTGGGGTCCCAGAGGTGATATTGAAAGATCAGGGCCCAGCCTTAACAGCAACCGTTACAAAAGAGATTTGGGCAGCACTGGGGGTTCAGTTGGCACTACACACCCCATACCACCCTCAAAGTAGTGGGAAGGTAGCAAGGATGAATGGGACACTAAAAAACAGGATGTTAAAGATGGCCCAAGAGACTAACATGAGTTGGCCAGACAGTTTGCCCATTGCCCTGTTCAGTGTCAGACACACCCCTGGGGGAAACATGCCCTATCCCCTTATGAAATTTTGTTTGGTTCAGCTCCCAGACTTGGTTGTTACTCTCCACAACAGTTACAGTTGCAATCTGATGTGTTGACTAATTATGTAACCACTTTATCACGAGAATTAACCTAAATGCATGTCCAGGTGTTTTCTTCCATTCCAGATCCTGAATTAGATAGAGGAACACACCAACTACTGGCTGGGAAGAACACCTGAATGCACGTTTACCATTGCAGGAGAGCATGTTTACGGGTGCTGCATATCCTTTTTCCATTTGATCTGGGGGGGGGGGGGGGGGGGGGCAGGAGGTGGCCATCACAAAAATGATAACATAATTACATTTTGGTATAACTCTTCAGGTACACGTGACCACCTTTACCTTAGATTACTGTGACATAATACCTTGTCCGTTTGACCCTTCATGGCAATGCTATTGGTACAGTGACATCCCTGACGGTAAGGATATATATATATATGTATGCCACACAGACAGTTACTGGGGACAGAGTTGTGTTTCAAGGGGGGGCCACTGGGTTGGAACACAGGGCCAGACTGGATGACCCCAGAGTGCATTAGACAAGAAAGATGAAAATAGAAATCCCCTGATAAGCTGAATGACTTTGCGGAAGACAGGTATTAAACCGGGTCCAGTCCCTTGGTGATGTGTATTGGATCTGTGGGAATTTGAAAATCAGAACCAGATTAGAGGGAATCTGGACTGGTGAATGTGCCCTTGCAAAGGTCATTATGCCTCTCCATATCCTAACCGAAGATACCCCTGATACATACACTGACCCAGCACACAGTCAGAGGAGGAAGCGAGCAGTTCTCTCTGGAAGCTTTGACCCTCATGTATACATACAGTGGCTTGCGAAAGTATTCGGCCCCCTTGAACTTTTCAACCTTTTGCCACATTTCAGGCTTCAAACATAAAGATATAAAATTTTTATTTTTTGTGAAGAATCACCAACAAGTGGGACACAATTGTGAAGTGGAACGAAATCTTTTGGATTTTTGAAACTTTTTTAACTAATAAAAAAATGAAAAGTGGGGCGTGCAAAATTATTCGGCCCCCTTGCGTTAATACTTTGTAGAGACACCTTTTGCTGCGATTACAGCTGCAAGTCGCTTGGGGTATGTCTCTATCATTTTGGCACATCGAGAGACTGAAATTCTTGCCCATTCTTCCTTGCAAAACAGCTCGAGCTCAGTGAGGTTGGATGGAGAGCGTTTGTGAACAGCAGTTTTCAGCTCTTTCCACAGATTCTCGATTGGATTCAGGTCTGGCCATTCTAACACCTGGATACATTTATTTGTGAACCATTCCTTTGCAGATTTTGCTGTATGTTTGGGATCATTGTCTTGTTGGAAGATAAATCTCCGTCCCAGTTTCAGGTCTTTTGCAGACTCCAACAGGTTTTCATCCAGAATGGTCCTGTATTTGGCTGCATCCATCTTCCCCTCAATTTTAACCATCTTCCCTGTCCCTGCTGAAGAAAAGCAGGCCCAAACCATGATGCTGCCACCACCATGTTTGACAGTGGGGATGGTGTGTTGAGTGTGATGAGCTGTGTTGCTTTTACGCCAAACATATCGTTTTGCATTGTGGCCAAAAAGTTAGATTTTGGTTTCATCGGACCAGAGCACCTTCTTCCACATGTTTGGTGTGTCTCCCAGGTGTCTTGTGGCAAACTTTAGACGAGACTTTTTATGGATATCTTTGAGAAATGGCTTTCTTCTTGCCACTCTTCCATAAAGGCCAGATTTGTGCAGTGTACGACTGATTGTTGTCCTATGGACAGACTCTCCCACCTCAGCTGTAGTTCTCTGCAGTTCATCCAGAGTGATCATGGGCATCTTGGCTGCATCTCTGATCAGTCTTCTCCTAGTCTGAGCTGAAAGTTTAGAGGGACAGCCAGGTCTTGGTAGATTTGCAGTGGTCTGATACTCCTTCCATTTCAAAATGATCGCTTGCACAGTGCTCCTTGGGATGTTTAAAGCTTGGGAAATCTTTTTGTATCCAAATCCGGCTTTAAACTTCTCCACAACAGTATTACGGACCTGCCTGGTGTGTTCCTTGGTCTTCATGATGCTCTCTGCGCTTTTAACAGAACCCTGAGACTATCACAGAGCAGGTGCATTTATACAGAGACTTGATTACACACAGGTGGATTCTATTTATCACCATCGGTCATTTAGGACAACATTAGATGATTCAGAGATCCTCGCTGAACTTCTGGAGTGAGTTTGCTGCACTGAAAGTAAAGGGGCCGAATAATTTTGCACGCACCACTTTTCAGTTTTTTAATTGCTAAAAAAGTTTAAAATATCCAATAGATTTCGTTCCACTTCACAATTGTGTCCCACTTGTTGGTGATTCTTCACAAAAAATAAAAATTTTATATCTTTATGTTTGAAGCCTGAAATGTGGCAAAAGGTTGAAAAGTTCAAGGGGGCCGAATACTTTTGCAAGCCACTGTAGATGCCATAGGGGTTCCAAGGGGGGTCCCTGATGAATTTAAAGCCAGGGACCAGGTAAAAGCTGGTTTTGAGTCTTTGATCCCCATAATAACTGTCAACAAGAATGTATATTGGATTAACTACATATACTATAACCAACAGAGATTTGTAAATTACACTAAAGATGCCCTCCAGGGAATTGCTGACCAGTTAGCCCCCACTTCCTACATGACATTCCAGAACTGGATGGCCTTAGACATGGTGTTAGCTGAGAAAGGAGGTGTCTGTAAAATGATAGAAAAAAACGGGAACCTGCTGCACCTACATTCCTGACAATACTGGCCCAAATGGTAAGGTTACTTTAGCTATAAAGAAATTAAAAGATCTGTCATTGGCGTTGAAGAAGAACTCAGGTATCACAGACCCATGGGATCAATACTTTAGCTGGATGAGTGGGTGGCAGAAGGTGCTTGCCCAAATAGCGGTAACAGTATTAATAATCCTGGTTCTTTTAGCCCTGATTGAATGTTGTATTCTACCTTTCGTAAAAAAGTTAATGAGCAAGGCTGTAGACAATAGCACACTTACATTTCTCAATCAAGAAGAAGAGGACCACCTTATGATGGAAGATGACAAACCCTTCACTCCTCTACAGTCCCTCCCTGTCCAAAATTTCACAATCCTATAGGGTTATAGGGATAGATAGTGCCTGACTGCACCTCTCCAGCTGTATCGAGGAGGGTAGTGAACAAGTTGCTGCCTAACTCTATATACAGCCTAAAAGAGTTGCTGAGGAGAATGGGCCAAGCGAAGTAGTACCTTTAGTATTAGGGACAGAAAAGAGAAAATAGCCATTTTAGGGGGGACTGTGAAGGAATGTGATGTAGATGGTAATAATAATCTGAAAATGTCTATTTTCTTATGTGTATACATATTTTTCTCCTTACTCATTATATAAGTATACAGATTAGCTCTATTTCTTTATCTTCTCAAAATGGCGGGTACACCCTACATCCCACACATTAGAAGAATGCGGAACTGAAGATAGAACCAGGGACAGCCAAACCTCAACAAGAAGATTCTCCATTTTCTTTTCTATCTTAACCAATGAGATGTACCTATTAGACTAACATAGCAATGACGTATTTTTGTGTATAAAACATTAGCACCGCCTTGAATAAATCAGAAGTGTATAGTTATAAGTAACGGTGCTGAGCGTGTCTCAGAGAGTTTACTTTTATATGCATGCATATCCACACTTTCCAATTAGAGACAGCAGCAGATAACCTTGAGCTCGATTGAAGCTCTTAACCTTAACAATGGTATCAAGGCACATGGGATTAGAGCACATGGAATCAGGGAACATGGTATCAAGGCACATGGGATTAGAGCACATGGAATAAGGGCACATGGGATCAGGGCACAGGGGATCAGAGCACATGGGTTCAGAGCACCTGGGATCAGGGTACCTTACATGAGCTCCAGACAAATGGCAGGGCAGCAATCCTTTCATTTGCAGACCTAAACAGGGAAGCGGCTGTGATAAGTCCTCTTATCCTATGCTGTTCCCCTCCGGCCCCTTCTCCAATTCTCCCTTCCTGTCCACCCCGGGTGATGTTACATACAAGCAGGATGGATAGGAGAGGAGGAGGGGTTAGTGGGGAGCAGTGCTGCTCAGCTACACAAGCAGACCAGCTTGCTTGCGTAGCTATGCGTGACTCAACAGAGGAACAAACAAAGACTTGGTGGCACACCCTAAAAAATGCATTACATTAAAGATTAAAGATTTAAACGTCATGTTTGTATGTGTGCGCTGTAATCTTTTGTTCAGTCAACAGTGGAGACACAATCCACAAGTCAGCTGTCTGTGATTGACGGATAGATCGCTGGGGAACCCCGGTTGAGAAACCCTGATCTAGAATGATGAATGAACTTAGCATGGAGGTAACAATTACCTGTGGTTGGCAGTTAAAGAAATTACTATGTTTATCATAAGATACATTTAAATATAAAAAATACTAAAAGTGTATATTGATGTGGAAAATGCCTGTACATTGACTTGTATGCTCCTTCCTGGGAAAACAATAAAATCTATTAAAAACAAAAATAACTGAAATATCATGTTTGAGGGCAATGCACAATTCTGATCGTCTGAACAATACTGGAAGAATTTATGCAGACATATAACAAACCATATCAAACAATAAGGTCATTATCAAGCACCAATTCTGCTAAGGGAGGTCACTAAACTGCCCTCCTATGTAATCAGACCTACTAGATATTACTGCTCAGGGGCTAAGAAGTATTTGCACAGAGCAAATGTTTTACGACTGATGGTCCCAACATCAAAGGAAACAAATACTTCCTACTAACTTGAAATGCCTGCTTGAACTAAACGATGTAATAAAAAACAACAACATTTTTCTGCTCAGATTAAGTAATTTGATGGAATGTTACTAAACAACTGTAGATTACAGGGTACTGCTGACTATGAAAAACATGCTGTGTCATTTGCAGGTTAAACAACACATTATGGGTACAAACAGTTTACTTTTTTTCCACACCCATTCAAAATTGGTGAAAATCTGGTCCACTTGGTTGGAGTTCACTCACTACGTCAACCTTCCAAATCACCCAGTCTATAACCCTGTACAAAGCTCAGTACCCTCTCATTTCCTCCACCTGTTACTTACCATCTACGCCAAACAAAGCCCAGCAACCACCAAATCTCATGAGACTATGGCTGTGTCCCCCTCCACTATGGAAGCCTTTGTTGAGAGTAAGGGGAATCACAGCTCAGAGGGAATAATCTTCATCAGTGGAGTGATGTGCTACCCTGAAAGATACATACAGTTCATGCAGGGAGTTCTGGGGGGTGTAAGCTGTGTGGGCCAGCAACAGGCAGTCCCTACTATGTCCTCTCTGCTACGAGAGGGCTGGCTGTCCTCCTCTCTGCAGCACCGAATACAGGGTATACAGGGGTAGGAGGTACAGTACAGTATATGATAAGCTGGCTTGGACAATAAAGTGTGTTATGTGGGTACAGGCTAAAGGGGGAAGCCATGGACAATGACCGGCAAGAAAGATTTGACTGTTCAGTCAGATGGGGTTTCTCAGTACACACAGTAGTCTATCCTACACAGAGTGTCGCTCACCAACCTTGGTCAATCTGGATACTAGTGTCCACACTACCACCAGGTACAGAGTTTGCACCTTTTGTCATTCCCAGAGCACCACCTAGATTACATGTTAATCAAAGGAGCCATTCCATTATCTATCAATAACAATGTTTCTCAAACTTTTTACCTTGGAAGAACCCTTGGCAAAAAGTTTGAGATCTTGGGGAACTTCTGAAGTTATGTTCGAATCTACAGCTCCCGAAACATTGGTGTGATCAGCGACCTGTTGATATAACAATTATTTTTTGAAAAATAGCATTAAATAATAGAATCATTATTAAAATATAAATGTTAACTGTAAACTTTTGCTTGCTTTTTTCTGCATAGATGCTCAATTCTGGGTAAAACTTGAGATAAGCAGTGTACAGGGGTTCAGGAGGGCACACTACTTGGGGGGCAGCACTGCACATTACATGGGATCAGAGCACCTTACGTGGGGTCAGGGCACCTTACATGGGATCATGGCACATGGGATCAGAGCCTCTTACATGGGATCAGGGCACCTTGCATGGGATTAGAGAACATGGGATCAGGGCACATGGGATCATTTGCAAGTAATGCAAATCATTTAGGCACAGTTTGCAGGTCTTGTTAGGGCTCATTTCTGAGTAATAATGAGCACTTGCAAGTGTAACAAACAAAGACTTTGTAGAATATTGGAAAGTCATAGAAGAAAAGAGAATGAGCCTTTTCATGAGCAGATGCCACAAAGGAGCAGTGCAACAATGTATTTGATTTACTAAAGAAGTAGACATATGGAAGACAGGAGTAACAATGGCGGCGGCTGCAAGCAAGCAGGGGCTTTACAAAAAACGTTAAATATATCAAGTAAAAAGCATTCTATTTACCTTATATGTGGTGTATTGATTATAAACAACTAAATGTCATTCATTATCTATAATTTGTGGTTCAATGATCGGAGTTTACTACCGCTTTAATGTATTTTATGCATTAAGATAAAAAAACCTTATGAGTGCAGCAGCCGCCCTAATACTCAATCCAGCGATGTTGCAGGAGTGTCTCGGCTGCCCTGGACTCTCCCTCCTCATTGGCTGAGACAGCAGCATGGTGCCATTGGTTCCCGCTGCTGTCAGTCTAAGTCAGTGAGCCAATGAGGAGAGAGGGGGGCAGGGCCGAACTGCGGCGTCATGTCTGAATGGACACAGAGCAGCAGCTTGGGTGCCCCCATAGCAAGCTGCTTGCTGTGGGGGCACTCAGCAGGACGAAAGGGCCCGAGAAGAAGAGGATCCGAGCTGCTCTGTGCAAAACCATGCTTCTGTGTCAATTGACGCAGCAGAAGGCCTCAGGAGCGCGCCTGCACTAGTGCCCTCTTGGAATGCGGGTCTACGAGGGAGCACTCGAGAAGAGGAGGAGCCAGGAGCGCGGCTGAGGGCCCCCAGAAGAGGATAATCAGGGCCACTCTGTGCAAAACCCTTGCACAGAGGAGGTAAGAATGACAAAAAAAACAAACCTTTACAACCCCTTTAATAAATATTTAGAGTAGGGGTTGAAATCTACCAGACTCCCATCTGCCAATCATCTTGATACAGTTTTGGCTAAGGCCTAACTTAGCTGCTTCAGTAGCTTCTCCAGTAATAAAGGAATCGGTGGAAATATGCTTGTCAATGAGACCATTTGCAGCTAAACTATTTTTTTTTAATACCACATTAAATGCAAATATAACCAAGGAGTACCATCTGCATGTGCTAGAAATGAGACAGAGGGGGACTTGGCTGCCAACTACTGAGATACCAATGCAACATGACCAATAACTACTACCACGTGGATGAAGGCTTAACCATTTACCTTTAGGCCTGGTTCACATCTATGTGTTTTTTGGTGCTTTTTGCAGAAACACACTACAGTTCATATAAAATGGCTTCCTATGGGACACGTTCATATTGATGCTTCTCTCAGCCGCTGCATTTTTGGAAAGGGTCAGGTACTTTTTTAAATGCAAAACTGTGCTTTTTTTTGCTTTTTTAAAGAAAATTAGCGTTTTGCATTTTTTAATTTGCCCAACAACAAATTGGCCAAAAAAAGCATAATAAATGCAAAACACAAATTGTGCCAAAAGCATCGTAAAATGCATGTGCAAAAATGCACTGTAGAAACGGATTAAAAGCAAACTGCATAGGTGTGAACTGAGCCTTAAACCCCATACACACTATTAGATTTTCTGCAGATTTTTGTCTTCAGATTTACCAAAACCATATAATATGAGGTCGAACCTTAAAGCCCCATACACACTATCAGATTTTCTGCAGGTTTTTGTCTTCAGATTTACCAAAACCATATAATATGAGGTCAAACCTTAAGAGTTTCAATTTGTATGCAATCAGGCAGGCCCTTGCAGTACATGGTTTTGGTAAATCTGAAGACAAGAATCTGCACAAAATCTGATAGTGTATATGGGGTCTTTATCAACCGGTCTGTTTATTTGCACAAAATATATTGATAGCGTTATCTCTAAGGATGAGATGTACCTATTAGACTAACATAGCAATGAAGTATTTTTGTGTATAAAACATTAGCACTGCCTTGAATAAATCAGAAGTGTAATAAGTAACGGTGCTGAGCGTGTCTCAGAGAGTTTACTTTTATATGCATGCATATCCACACTTTCCAATTAGAGACAGCAGCAGATAACCTTGAGCTAGATTGAAGCTCTTAACTTTAACAATGGTATCAAGGCACATGGGATTGGAGCACATGGAATCAGGGAACATGGTATCAAGGCACATGGGATTAGAGCACATGGAATAAGGGCACATGAGATCAGGGCACAGGGGATCAGAGCACATGGGATCAGGGTACCTTACATGAGCTCCAGTGGCGGCTGGTGAAGTTTTAGGATGGGGGGGCGCCAGACCCCGCCCTTCCTTTTTGACCCCTCCCACTTGGTGAAAATGGGCGTGGTTTCAGCAAAATAGTGGGCATGGCTCTAAGGTGGTGTGGTTAGCGTCTGAGATGAACGAGGGATGGAGGGAGAGGGAGAGAGGGACAGCAGGCCTAGATCCTACACAACAATAGAAATGTGTATTCTAGAAAGTTTAACAATCAGCAGATAAAGATACTCCAAACACCTGGTGTTAGCGCTCAAATCATCCCGGCACCATGGTTGTTATGGTGTCAGGATGATTGAAGCACATTATTTCTATTATTACATTGTAATATAAAATTAAATCATTCAACTCACCATAATGCAGAATCAGTGGGAGCGCCGAGTGTGTCACTAGCCACATCGCCTACAACCAGATGCCATCAGGTGTCCCCAGCAGTCCGTCCTTACATGCAGCCTGTGTCACATCAAATGCAGCCTCTGTCACATAAAATGCAGCCTCTGTCCCCCCAAATGCACCCTCTGTCTCCCCAAATGCATCCTCTCCCCCCCCCAAATGCAGCCTCTGCCCCCCCCAAATGCAGCATGCCTGTGTCCCATTACATGCAGCATGCCTGTGTCCCATTACATGCAGCCTCTATTCCCATTAAATGCAGCCTCTGTTCTCCCAAATGCAGCCTCTGTCCCCCCCAAATGCAGCCTCTGTCCCCCCCAAATGCAGCATGCCTGTGTCCCCCCCCAAATGAAGCCTCTGCCCCCCCCCCAAAATGCAGCCTCTGCCCCCCCCCCAAATGCAGCCTCTGTCCCCCCCAAATGCAGCCTCTGTCCCCCCTAAATGCAGCATGCCTGTGTCCCATTAAATGCAGCCTCTGTTCCCCCAAATGCAGCCTCTGTCCCCCCCAAATACAGCCTCTGTCCCCCCAAAATGCAGCCTCTGCCCCCCCAGAATACAGCCTCTGTCCCCCCAAAATGCAGCCTCTGCCCCCCCCCAAAATGCAGCCTCTGTCCCCCCCCAAATGCAGCCTCTGTCCCCCCCAAATGCAGCCTCTGTCCCCCCCCCAAAATGCAGCCTCTGCCCCCCCCCAAATACAGCCTCTGTCCCCCCCAAATACAGCCTCTGTCCCCCCCAAAATGCAGCCTCTGCCCCCCCAAAATGCAGCCTCTTCCCCCCCCAAATACAGCCTCTGCCCCCCCCAAATGCAGCCTCTGCCCCCCCCAAATGCAGCATGCCTGTGTCCCATTACATGCAGCATGCCTGTGTCCCATTACATGCAGCCTCTGTTCCCAATAAATGCAGCCTCTGTTCTCCCAAATGCAGCCTCTGTCCCCCCCAAATGCAGCCTCTGTCCTCCCCCCAAATGCAGCATGCCTGTGTCCCCCCCAAATGAAGCCTCTGCCCCACCCCCAAATGCAGCCTCTGTCCCCCCTAAATGCAGCATGCCTGTGTCCCATTAAATGCAGCCTCTGTTCCCCCAAATGCAGCCTCTGTCCCCCCCCAAATACAGCCTCTGTCCCCCCAAAATGCAGCCTCTGCCCCCCCCAGAATACAGCCTCTGTCCCCCCAACATGCAGCCTCTGCCTCCCCAAAATGCAGCCTCTGTCCCCCCCCAAATGCAGCCTCTGCCCCCCCACCAATATGCAGCCTCTGCCCCCCAAACACAGCCTCTGCCCCCCCCCAAATACAGCCTCTGCCCCCCCCCCAAAATGCAGCCTCTGTCCCCCCCCAAAATGCAGCCTCTGTCCCCCCCCCAAATACAGCCTCTGTCCCCCCCAAATACAGCCTCTGTCCCCCCCAAAATGCAGCCTCTGCCCCCCCCCCCAAAATGCAGCCTCAGTCCCCCCCAATACAGCCTCTGTTCCCCCTAAATAAAGCCTCTGTCCCCCCCAAATACAGCCTCTGTCCCCCCCAAATACAGCCTCTATCCGCCCCCAAAATGCAGCCTCTGTCCCCCCCCAAAATGCAGCCTCTATCCCCCCCAAAATGCTGCCTGTCCCCCCCAATACAGCCTCTGCCCCCCCAAATGTAGCCTCTGTCCCCCCCATTCTCCACACAGCGCCAGCGGTACTTACCTTGGGTCTCCTGCGGTGTCCTCCTCCTCACACTGGCACCAACATTCTTCCTGTTTCCTCTCTCAGGCGCAATGAGAGAGAGAATCAGGAAGTGACATCTGACTCAGGGCAGATGTCAATCAAATCTGAAGTGCCGAGTAGCTTCTGCCCGGCGCCTGTAGTATGTATTACTATGGCTGGGCGGAAGCTACTCGGCACTTCAGAAAACGCCCCAAGGCGGGCTAAACACCCGCAAATGCAGCGCCACGTCTGCAATCTCGTGATTGCATAGACAAGGCGCTTCCTATAAGTGCACTGTGTCCGGCGTCACACTGTGTCCGGCGTCCAAACACAGTGCACTTAAGGACCTTTTTTTTCCCTTTTTTTTTTTTTAAAGGGCCAGTAATAAAAAAAAATTTTTTTATCTTTTTTTGCTGCCTGAAGGGGGGGGGGGGGGGGCGGCACCCAGGCGCCCCCTATGGACGGGCCACCACTGATGAGCTCCGGACAAATGGCAGGGCAGCAATCCTTTCATTTGCAGACCTAAACAGGGAAGCGGCTGTGATGAGTCCTCTTATCCCATGCTGTTCCCCTCCGGCCCCTCCTCCAATTCTCCCTTCCTGTCCACCCCGGGTGATGTTACATACAAGCAGGATGGATAGGAGAGGAGGAGGGGTTAGTGGGGAGCAGTGCTGCTCAGCTACACAAGCAGACCAGCTTGCTTGCGTAGCTATGCGTGAGTCAACAGAGGAACAAAGACTTGGGGGCACACCCTAAAAAATGCATTACATTAAAGATGAAAGATTTAAATGTCATGTTTGTATGTTTGCGCTGTAATCTTTTGTTCAGTCAACAGTGGAGACACAATCCACAAGTCAGCTGCCTGTGATTGACGGGTAGATCGCTGGGGAACCCCGGTTGAGAAACACTGATCTAGAATGATGACTGAACTTAGCACGGAGGTAACAATTACCTGTGGTTGGCAGTTAAAGAAATTACTATGTTAATCATAAGATACATTTAAATATAAAAAATACTAAAAGTGTATATTGATGTGGAAAATGCCTGTACATTGACTTGTATGCTCCTTCCTGGGAAAACAATAAAATCTATTAAAAACAAAAATAACTAAAATATCATGTTTGAGGGCAATGCACAATTCTGATCGTCTGAACAATACTGGAAGAATTTATGCAGACAACAAACCATATCAAACAATAAGGTCATTATCAAGCACCAATTCTGCTAAGGGAGGTCACTAAACTGCACTCTTGTGTAATCAGACCTACTAGATATTACTGCTCAGGGGCTAAGAAGTATTTGCACAGAGCAAATGTTTTACGATTGATGGTCCCAACATCAAAGGAAACAAATACTTCCTACTAACTTGAAATGCCTGCTTGAACTAAACGATGTAAAAAAAAACAAAAAAAAAAAAACATTTTTCTGCTCAGATTAGGTAATTTTGATGGAATGTTACTAAACAACTGTAGATTACAGGGTACTGCTGACTATGAAAAACATGCTGTGTCATTTGCAGGTGAAACAGCACATTATGGGTACAAACAGTTTACTTTTTTTCCACACCCATTCAAAATTGGTGAAAATCTGGTCCACTTGGTTGGAGTTCAATCACAACGTCAACCTTCCAAATCACCCAGTCTATAACCCTGTACAAAGCACAGTACCCTCTCATTTCCTCCACCTGTTACTTACCATCTACGCCAAACTAAGCCCAGCAACCACCAAATCTCATGAGACTATGGCTGTGTCCCCCTCCACTATGGAAGCCTTTGTTGAGAGTAAGGGGAATCACAGCTCAGAGGGAATAATCTTCATCAGTGGAGTGGTGTGCTACCCTGAAAGATACATACAGTTCATGCAGGGAGTTCGGGGGGTGTAAGCTGTGTGGGCCAGCAACAGACAGTCCCTACTAGGTCCTCTCTGCTATGAGAGGGCTGGCTGTCCTTCTCTCTGCAGCACCGAATACAGGGTATACAGGGGTAGGGGGTACAGTACAGTATATGATAAGCTGGCTTGGACAATAGAGTGTGTTATGTGGGTACAGGCTAAAGGGGGAAGCCATGGACAATGACCGGCAAGAAAGATTTGACTGTTCAGTCAGATGGGGTTTCTCAGTACACACAGTAGTCTATCCTACACAGGCAGAGAGTCGCTCACCAACCTTGGTCAATCTAGATACTAGTATCCACACTACCACCAGGTAATGCAAATCATTTAGGCACAGTTTGCAGGTCTTGTTAGGGCTCATTTCTAAGTAATAATGAGCACTTGCAAGTGTAACAAACAAAGACTTTGTAGAATATTGGAAAGTCATAGAAGAAAAGAGAATGAGCCTTTTCATGAGCAGATGCCACAAAGGAGCAGTGAAACAATGTATTTGATTTACTAAAGAAGTAGACACTGCCCATTTAGCAAAGTGAACTTGTGTTTAGTTTGAATACCCAATTATGTGCGAGAAAAAAAACTGAATTTTTGCAAGCCCATGATTGATTAAAATGAACAGGCTTTGCGTTATTTACTAAATTCAGTGAATGGTTACTGCCTTGGTTATTATAAAATGCAAAACATTATTGAGCTACCCTGTAAAGAAAAAAGCAGCTACATACGAATGTGACAAAAATTCATGAATGGAAGTGGGTGGAAATGTAGCGCTAGTGAAAAAGCAGTGCTAATAAACTGTACAAATACATAAATGGACAGGTACATAAGTGAAAAATTCAATACGTGAATAAGTCCCACTTGTGAACAATGGAAGACAAATGATAAACCATTGTGTGTTTAGCTTTCGTGTGCGACTTGCTGTGTCTTCTACATCTGATTCCAGTTACCGATCTTGGCTTGTTCTTGACTATCCCTGTTTGCTTGTGACCCTGACCTTTTGGCGTGTTCCCTGTCTATTCTTGTATGCTAGTCGCCCTGACCATTTTCTTATCTCCTTACTATCCCTTGTTGTCCTGGGCTGCTGCTTCCTCTCTGTCCTCCTGTAGCCTACCGTGAGCGTGAGCTAGGAGACCCTGGGGGCCGCGACCTAAAGTCAGTTGCAGCACAGTCCATCCTTACCACTAGAGGCTCTGGTGAACACCTGCTGGCTCTTAGACTCCTCACCCTGGGGAATCGTATGCTCTAGCTCCCAGTGGGATCCGTGTTGGTCTGCAGTGGACCTGCCTTTCTGAACCACCCAGAGTTCCATCCGCAGCAGTCAGCCGTAGGGTCCACTACCTTAGCGGTGCACTCCTGACTCCAACGGTGTGCATCTGTCACCTGGACTCAGGTGACCTGACAGTTACTATGATAAGTGAACAGTCTTAACTCTTTTGGTAAACCAACCCCTAATTTTAGCAAAATCCACCATTTTCATTAGAATACAGAGAAGGGACTTTGCTCAAGGTGTCATACTTTTCTTCCCATTTTTAATACATTTTTCTATTTTGTTTGACTTTTTTTTTCTCCAATCTATCTTCTTTGCTTAACTTTTTCATTGCATTTTACCTTTGTAGATTCCCAGGTTCAACTTTTTAAACTGTAGACAACGTTTAGCATGGAACTAGCGGAAACTGCAGAAAGACAAAGTTAGGCAGCCCATAGATGATTCATTTTTTATTTATTTTTGTTCAACTTGGAGGTCAATGAAAAAAATTGCCTTATTCCCCCATCCACACATTCATGCCTTCCGCTGTGCCTTTGTATTCTGAGACTGGGGAGACTTCTCTGCAGTCAGAATACACTGATCAGAGCCTCTGGCTAAAGCTGGGGTTGCTGATCCAGCATAAAAATCAGACAGAGCTGTTGTACAGAAATTGAATGGCACATCAGCATCTGTACAACCATCCTGCCCATACACGAATCAAAATCCGACTGGTCCCTGCTGAACCGGACAAATTTTGATCCATGTATAGCCGGCTTTACTAACCTTTATAAATAGGTTCTAGCATCTATGCACAACTAGCTTAATACTGATGATCGTTTTTGTAGGCAAAACATAAAAATAAACTAAAGAGGAAAGGATGGGTTACTGTTATGGCCAGAGATTTTTATTTTTTATATATTTATATTTATATATTATTTATATTTTATATACATAAAATATATGTACACCCTAACACAGAACTTCTCCTGTTTGCTCCCTTTTGGTCTTTTCAATATATTGTTGGAGCATCTTGTTTCCATAAGTGCAAAAAAAATCTGTTCATCCTGCCAGAAATCTTATTGATGATAACTTCTTGTGCTCTCTGCTTGTACTGCACTCTGATCAGTTACATTGTTCCTAGTTCTCTCCGTGTGATCACCAGATGAAAATAAAAAAAAAGTAACAAATATAGCCATCACATTTAGAAATCTGCAATATATTAGGTTTAAATACACTTTTATGTTGTGGTGACACCGCTGTGACCCGGATAAGAAATGAGGCAAAATCTCAAACAGGAATACAGATCTTTCATTCTTCTATAGAGAGAAGTAAGGAATGCAAAGTGGGGGCGTGTTTCCGAGTGTGCAATGTAGGCACACTTTCCTGTAGCTCTGACAGATACAACATATTCTGCTCAATCCTACCATGCAGAAACAAATTTTGTATTTTTACCTTTGGCAGACCTCATGGGACTGTAGAACCGCACAAACAACCACCTCGATTCCACCCCACCATCAGCATCTGATGAATCATGATAGTAAAGAAAGCCATGAAACTGAAGTGTGGAAAATTTTGGCCGAAGCCCCTTTATTTGGGTTTTAAAACAAATATGATAACCTTTAACCTTTGTTGTACCATAACTTTAATATTAAACACACAGACCAACATCACCGTTATCGCCAATATCACTCAGTCTTTTAGGACTCGAGCACCAAATAACTGTACCAACCACCACCTCATAAACAGTGTCCACCCACACCTGTGGGGCAACATTACTCCGCTCAGTCTTTTAGGACTCGCGCACCAAGTAGCCATACCAACCACCAGGTACCACCATAAACAGTGTCCACCCACACCTGAGGAGCGACATCACCCCAATAAATTTAGGGCCACGACAAAGGAAGGGTGGAAGAGGAGATGACCGTTTGAAGATTCAGACTGTTGTACCAGACCACCACAGATGTTGGCACCTATAAAGGAAAACACAATATTTTTTTTTTATTTAATTGTCCAGGACCAAAACAGTGATTAACTTCTGGCCATAGCGGTCTTCTGCCTTACTCGACCCACAGTGCTGTCAGTGAACACTATTGATCTATTTACAACAAAGATAAAGTAATGAAATTATTCAAATCATATGTAAAAATCATATGTAAAAAAATTGTGCAACAAATGTAAACAAAATGACAAAGTGCTACTATTATAAGTCTCAATATAAACAATTCATCTGTAAAGTGCTTCCAATAAATAATTTGTGTTAAAGTGCTTCAGAAAGCCTACATAAGGTGTTCCTTATATAAAGTGCTTCAATGCAGCTCCTATGGTTTCTTAGTGCTTCATGGAACACTCTGTGCTCTTTAACACTCACCAGATGTCTTTGACTGTGCTTTTCAGTTACAAAGTCTCCACAGGCTTGTGGATATTATCCGCCCAGGTCTTGGCAGGAATGATCATCCACCTCTCCTTCACTGCTCCACTGCTCCAGCACTCTCCTTAATCTATACTGCATCAAATCCTCAAACCTTAGATGGCATACAGGGGGACAAAAGGGGAGCCCACATAGCATAATACCGTTTTTATTTAATATAAAGGGAGGGAACGGACAGCTAATCTCGCTCCCAAAAGATATAGCCCAGAGGTTTAGAGAATATTATTCCTCTTTATATAACCTGACATCACCATCTTTGCCCTTGGCCACTGTGGAGGACTACCAATCCTCAGCATGTCTCTCCAGGTTACCCTCCCCGGTCCGCAGGAGTCTGGAAGCCCCAATATCGATTGAGGAATTAAGTACGTGATAAAAATGGTAAAACATGGGAAGGCACCAGGTCCTGATGGATTCACAATACAATATTATAAGAAATGTTTTCCATTGCTAGGTACACATATGATAAAGGCATTCAATGCACTTGGCCAAACTGCCTTTTTACTAAATTACTGGGTTCCCGTCTTCAACCGTAACTTCACCAGCTGGTGCACTTAGACCAAGTTGGGTTTATTCCCTCACGTGAAGCGAGGGATAATACCATTAAAGTACTCAACTTGGTTCATTATGCCAATAAAACAAAAACTCCTTGGGTTTTCCTAAGAACCGACGCGGAAAAAGTGTTTGATAGAGTTAATTGGCAGTTTATGTTTGAGGCTCTGAGACACATGGGACTGGGAGAGCAAATGCTACGGTGGATTGCTGGAGTGTATGCTTCCCCACAGGCCGTGGTTAAAGTAAATGAGGTATTCTCAGAGCCTATTAAAATCTCAAATGAAACGCGTCAGGGATGCCCCCTCTCCCCCTGCTGTTCGCCCTCTCATTAGAACCATTTTTAAATAAAATCCGGCAAAAATCCTGATATCCAGGGGCTCTAAATAGGGGACCGTAATTATAAAATTTCAGCCTACGCAGATGACCTGTTGCTCTCTATGTCTAACCCACAAGTCTCACTGCCAAATCTTATGAAGGAATTTGAAAGATATGGAGAGCTATCAAATTTAAAAATAAACTACGCAAAATCGGAGGCTATGGGCGTTGCATTGCCTTTATCAGCACGGCAAACTATACAACCTAACTTTAATTTTAAATGGGTAGTTGCAGCGCTAAAATATTTGGGTACATACATTCCATCAAGGCTAGAAAAACCTTCATATCAAATTTTCCACCGTTATATAAGGCAGTCCACTCTTTATTAGATAAATGGCAACAAGGATTCTATTTGTGGTTTGGCCGATGCAATATCATTAAAATGAGCATTCTGACAAAATTTCTGTACTTATTTCAGGCCCTACCGATAGATATTCCAACAGCTTTTTTCCGCCAAATAGATACTCTGTTACACTTTACTAAATTTATATGGGCGAAAAAACGACCAAGGATCAGTAGAAGCCTTATGATAATCCCTAAATGTTTTGGCGGTTTAGCAGTTCCAGATGTATATAAATACCATTAAGCAGTTCATATTGGCAGAGTGATCGACTGGTGTAGACATACAGAATTTAAATTGTGGACAGAAGTGGAACAAGAGTTTAGTCCGGTACCCTTGCGTTGAGCGCTTTGGTGCTATGCAATACTACCGGACTCTCTTAAAAGGCACCCACTTATAGGCCCAACACTGCGAATAGGCTCTAAGATCTGTCAGAACCCTAAATATTCGTCAAGACAATCACCATTGTTCCCTATATTGGGAAACCCTAGCTTTAGGACAGGTATGGAGTCAGATGCGTTTCAAGGGCTTTTAGAGAGGGGCTGTTCTCAAGCATTACATTTTTTGCATTCTGAGACTTGGCCCACAGTGGCCTCAATGACGCAACTGGGGGGTCGATTTGAAATAAGCTTCTGGCAGGCACTACAGTTGCGCCATTTCTTTGAATCGCTAGGACCAGCGATAAACTACCGACAACAATTGACTAGGCTTGAATTATACTATGAAGAGAAAGAACCCCTCCTCCGGACGATCTCCAAGATATATGCGATGTTAATTGCTCCTGCAGATAACTTTGTGATGCCCGGAATTGGAAAGTGGGAAAGAGATCTAGATAAGATCTTTACGCCTTTTCAACGTCAGAAGATAATATATCTTTCATTGAACTCATCGATTTGTACACAAACTCAGGAGTCTAATAGGGATGAGCCGAACACCCCCTTGTTCGGTTCGCACCAGAACATGCGAACAGGCAAAAAATTCGTTCGAACACGCGAACACCGTTAAAGTCTATGGGACACGAACTTGAATAATCAAAAGTGCTAATTTTAAAGGCTTATATGCAAGTTATTGTCATAAAAGGTGTTTGGGGACCTGGGTCCTGCGTCAGGGGACATGGATCAATGCAAAAAAAAGTTTTAAAAACGGTCGTTTTTTCAGGAGCAGTGATTTTAATAATGCTTAAAGTGAAACAATAAAACTGTAATATCCCTTTCATACCTGGGGGGTGTCTATAGTATGCCTGTAAAGGGGCACATGTTTCCCATGTTTAGAACAGTCTGACAGCAAAATTACATTTCAAAGGAAAAAAAGTCATTTAAAACTATTAATGCATTGCTGGTCCGACAATACACATAGAAGTTCATTGATAAAAACGGCATGGGAATTCCCCACAGGGGAACCCCGAACCAAAATTAAAAAAAAAACATGACGTGGGGGGTCCCCCTAAATTCCAAACTAAACTGCTAGTACATACTAGAAACATGGCCAATACAGGCACATCAGCGAACTCATCAACTTAAAGAAAATCAGATGTCAACCAAATATGCATACAATTAGCAGCATAGATCCCAGATTGAGATCTTGTCCTCATGTGAAAGCAAGTATCTTGAATTACCTGCCACAGATAAAGGCACACCGGCCGGGGAAAAAGAAGAAAAAAAAAAAAAGGAAAGGAGAAATTTAACAAATTTCCTGGAGAGTAACCAGTTCAGGTGTCCAGGGCCCGGCCAGACATTCGACCCGGTTGATGCAAGGACTCAAACCAGGAAAGAGCATTTGCAGGGGTTTGGAAAAAATGCACCTGGCCCTGGTGAACGACTCGCAGCGTGGCAGGAAACAGCATAGAATATTGGATGGTCTTCTCCCTCAATTTCAGCTTGATGTGTTGGTACTTGGCTCTTGAGGCGAGGACCACTGGGGAATAATCAGGAAACAATGACACGGATGCGTTGTTGATCTTTAGGCTCCCTTTTATGTGGGCAGCTCGCAGGATAGCGTCCCTATCATGATAATTGAGGAGACGGATTACCATAGTGCGTGGAGGGTTGCCTGCAGGAAGCGGCCTGCCAGGCACTCTATGTGCACGCTCCAGGACAAAACATGGGGAAAGGCAGTCTTTACCAAATTCTTGGGTAAACCAACTTTCCAGGAAGGAGACCTGGTCGGCGCCCTCAACCCGCTCGGGGAGGCCCACCAGACGCAGGTTGTTTCTGCGCAGATGGTTATCCAAATCGTCGAGCTTGTCCTCCAGAGAGAGGATTTTAGTGCCATGCGTTTTTTGAGTAGCTTGGACCGGGCCGACAGCATCCTCCAAATCGCTAATACGGCGTTCAGTCTCAAAAACCCGGTCCCTCATTTTATGCATGTCCTGGCACATAATTGTTATGTCCAGTTTAAGTTCCTCCACTTTCAAAGTGATTTACCTTGATCAGTTTGAGGACATTCAGCAGGGTGGGTTCCGGATCGTCCTCAAGGCCATCATCACTGTGGGGAGGGATGACCGATAGCGCCGGGGGGAGCCGAGGTCCCTGGAGAAGGTGGTAGCAAAGGATCTGGCCCCTCATCAAAGAGATCCGGCGTGGATGCCAGGGACGAGTGTGGGATGGTGGAGCGGCGGCCATCTTGGCCAGAACGTGTGGTAATACTCATCCTTGCCGGTAGCTTTTTGTTTCACTTTAAGCATTATTAAAATCACTGCTCCCGAAAAAACTGCCGTTTTTAAAACTTTTTTTTGCATTGATCCATGTCCCCTGGGGCAGGACTCGGGTCCCCAAACACTTTTTATGACAATACCATGAATATAAGCCTTTAAAATTGGCACTTTTGATTTCTCCCATAGACTTTTAAAGGGTGTTTCGCGGCATTCGAATTTGCCGCGAACACCCCAAATTGTTCGCTGTTCGGCGAACGTGCGAACAGCCGATGTTCGAGTCGAACATGAGTTCGACTCGAACTCGAAGCTCATCCCTAGAGTCTAATTACAAATTACTGATGAGGTGGAATTTCACCCCGTCAAGAGTTTTTACGTTTTTTCCAGAGGCCTCAAACCGTTGCTGGCGATGTAATAAGGAACGGGGGACCTTGGTTCATATATACTGGTCATGTCCTAAGATCAGACAATACTGGCTAGAGGTACAAAGGATTTCCCAAAAATTCACAGCCTTTTCAATACCAGATGGCGGTGCTCTTTTTTTTTTGCTCCACTCTTCACAAATCCCTTTACAGGCATAAAAGAACTCTGTTTTATGTCATTTAGTTAACGCTGCTAAGGCTTGTGTTGCTATAGAGGACTTGGTACTCTCTGCTCTCTAACCCTGCCCAAACTGTATGATGACGAGAAAAGAATTATGTAGGTACCTGATGGTATGTGATTTATTAATGTTTTCATCCATCATATTCTTGATATCACTAGAAAAAAAAGCCTTTGAAAATTCGTTTGCAATAACTCCATCAGTATCACCAGCAAAGCAGCTTCATTATTATCCCATTAAAGAAGAAGAGAATGTGCGCATTCTCTTCTTGTTTAACGGGATAATAAGGAAGCTGCTTCTCTAGTGATACTGATGGAGTTATTGCAAACGAATTTTCAAAGGCTTATTTTTTGTAGTGATATCAAGAATAATATTATTATGCTTTTTTTTTTATTTGGGCAAGTTAACACAACACCATTATCCCATAGTTTTTAGGATCAAAGATACAACTATGTTGGTGTCCCTTGTTAATTTTACATTATTTTTTAAAATGTAACTGCCTACTCCCAAAATGTAATTTGAAGTAAAACACATGGTCAAGTATTATTCTACACATTTTTTTTTATTGTGCACTAAAAAAAGAAAACAAATAAAATGAGACATGCTATCTGCCAATATACCTTAACCAAAAAGTGCATTCTATGCATCCAAAAATATAGAAAATATACCAAATCAAATCATTATTCAACCACTAAAAATAATGTCAAAGCAATAACTCCAAGGCCAATAATAAATAACACGTTATCTCCTCCGATACCGCAACATGCCTGGTTGACGAACAGCCGTTCAGAAACTAACTGAAAAGCACGAAATGAAAAACGCAAACTTAAAAGCGCTAAATGAAAAGCGCAAATCAACACCAAACTTCTACTAACACGAAATTAGCAGAAGGTGCCCAAAGAGTGGCGCTAAAGAGCTGAAAAACAACGTAGTACGTCACTATGTTCGTATTTGTTGGCCAACAATTGTGTGCCGTGTGTATGCAAGACAAGTTTGGGCCAACGCCCTTCGGACAAAATTCCACGGTTTTGTTGGCGAACAATCCGATCGTGTGTATGAGGCTTAAGTGTCTCAGGAGCCTGACTATAGGTGGAGACAGACTATATCATTATAATTCTACAAATGCAGTGGTAGTATGGAGCCAGCATTTGTTGCTACAAATGCTGGCCCCATACAACCACTGTAATTATGAAATAGAACAGTTCCAGCAACAACGCTTTATTTATTTATTTATTTATTTACTTATTTTAAGATCATTATCTCTCTAGAAATCTAGCCAGGGACCAGCACACCCATAAACATTCCAGAAGGCACCAAAACGTATAGAATCTGCAGAATCTGTGTCCAGTATCCAAAGGAAACTGTCTTTGCAAATTGACCTACTGTTATTCTTGGATAAAAAAATGGCAATCTAGTAAATCATCCTTAATTTTCCAAAATAAATGTATGTGCAGGGTAGGGAATTTAACCCTGCAATTACAAAGGCAAGCCTCTTGGAAAAACACTTCCCCTAGACCAGTGTTTCTCAACTCCAGTCCTCAAGGTGCCCCAACAGGCCATATTTCCAGGATTTCCATTATTTTGCACAGGTGATTTGATCAGTTTCACTGCCTTAGTAATTACCACAGCCATTTCATCTGAGGGAAATCCTGAAAACCTGACCTGTTGGGGTGCCTTGAGGACTGGAGTTGAGAAACACTGCCGAGACATCATTCTGGAAGCACATGCCAGTAACCTTAGTGATGACTGTATCTCCTGTAATACTGCTTTTTTTTAAATAGTATGAGTTGTAGAAGACTCCGTCGTCTACTAATTTATTTATTTATTTTTTTATTTTTTTTAGGGCATAACTAGATTCCGTTATAACTGTAAAACTTGAGATTCCCAAAAAATCCTAGGTTTGACATGGAGAAACCTTCCCACTGCAGCAATAGGAACACCAATGTGCCCCATCAACTGCTGAAAAACTTTAAACAACTTTATCAAATGGCAGGATTAGCAGGCACAATAAACAGGAAATTACCGTATTTATCGGCGTATAACACACACTTTTTTCCCCTTAAAATCAGGGGAAAATCGTGGATGCGCATTATACGCCGATCCTCGCTGATCCCCGCTGACTGTGAGGGGGAGAGGAGCGAGAGCCGCCAAAATACACATAGCCGAGTGTACCGAGTACTCGGCTAGGCTCGGCTCCTCTCGGCTCCGCTCGCAATCACTCCCAGTCCTGCCATTGGACCTGTGTTATGTCCATCATAGGAGCCGGGCCAAAAGGCGGGACTGGGCGGGACTGTTAGAGGAGCCGAGAGGAGCCAAGCCTAGCCGAGTACACAGGACATCCGGCTCTGTGTATCTCGGCAGCGCTAATTTTAAACGACCAGGCTGCAATGAGACTGAGCAAGGCTGCAATGAGACTGGGCAAGGCTGCAATGAGATTGGGCAAGGCTGCAGATGGACACTGATCATTCTGCAATGATGGGAAAGGCTGCAGATGGACACTGATAAGGCTGCATTGATGGGCATTTAAATGTAAGTTTTTTTCCTTAAACTTCCCTCCTAAAAGTTTTTTCCTTAAAATTCCCTCCTTAACTTGGGGTGCATGTTATACGCTGGCGCGTGTTATACGCCGATTAATACGGTTTCTACGTAATGTACCATGGCCCCTTCTGGGTGTTCATCCATTCAAGAAAGGAGTAAAATTATTCAAAATACAGGCAAGAAGCTGAACAACCTATTGGAAGACACTTAACAAATTAAAATCCCCCATAACAGAAAAACCAAGAGAATCGAATGCCCCTGAAGTGATCTAAAAGCTGATTCTATGTCTGATTAGGCCAAGAGGGTTCCCTGACCGAAGGCTCTAATGATGGTCACCACCTGTTTAAAAGTAACAATAGGATGCTACACCATAACTGATTTGCTCATTCAGAGACAAATCCATTGTAAGTCGGCGTGGTGAAGAACTATATTCATAAGGCTCTGCTTAAAGCGTTTGTTACCCTAAAAAAACATTTTTTTGACCCTGTTCCTTTACAAAATGTTATACAGCACAGTGCTTGTGCTGTGTAATTTAGCCCCTTGTATCAGCTAAAATACCTGGCTGATCCTGCCTGGTTCTGCCCTCCCCCTGTAAACTGACCACAGTTTATCATGGCTTCTGAGCCATGACACCGTGGTCAGTTTACGTGCCTCCGTCATCAGCAGCACTCCTGTCTCTCCTCTGTCCCCCCCTCCCCTCCCTGCCTGTCTGCTCCTGTGTCAGTGTCCCCCTCCCCTCCTCCTGCTGAGATAACATGTATTATTTTATATAATCCTCTGTGTCTTGTTATCCTAGGTGCTCCTGTCTCTGTGCTTTATTAAAAAAATGCCGGCTTTACCTTATTGCACAGCGCTGCTTGGCACTCATGTGACCAGCCGGCTCACTCCTCCTCTCGTCCCGACTGACGTCAGTGGGGGAATCTCAGCCCCTCCTGCTCTAGCTGTCAGATCGAGAGGGGAGAGAAGCAGCCGGTCACATGATCACCAAGGGGCGCTGTGAAATAAGATATAGCCGGAATTTTTTTATTAAAACAGAGAAAGGAGCACCTAGGATAACAAGACACTGAGGATTATATAAAATGTCACAGTGGGTTAACAGCCACTTTAAGCCTGATACACACTATGTACTCACAATTAGGGATGAGCCGAACACCCCCCGGTTCGGTTCGCACCAGAACCCGCGAACGGACCGAAAGTTCGCACGAACGTTAGAACCCCATTGACGTCTATGGGACTCGAACGTTCGAAATCAAAAGTGCTCATTTTAACTACTTCCCACCCGGCCAATGTACATAAACGGCCGGGTGGGCGCTCTCTCCTTCTGAGTGGACGTTCAGGAACGTCCCTCAGAAGGAGCGGGATCGCGCGCGCGCGTGCCCGCGCAGCGGCGCGATCCCGATGCGCTCGTGTCCCCCGGACACGGCGCATCTCGGATCAGCAGGAGGGCTCTGTGATTGGCCTCCTGATCACATGACGGCCGTGTCCAATCACAGCTGTCATGTGATGTAAACACAGCCGGTTGCTAGGCGATCAGCTCTCCTCTCCTCACACGGAAGTTGTCGCTGAGGAGGAGAGGAGGGGGGATCGCTGCAGCCGGCTGATGATCAGTGAGTATGAGCTGTTTTTACAGCTTTTTACTCACTGATCACCAGTCTAGTGTCAACACACATGTAAATACATACATGTAAAACACACACATGTCCCCACATAATGTAAAACACAAACATGTCCCCACATAATGTAAAACACACATGTCCCCAAAACACATGTCCCCAAATAATAAAAAAAGCTGTCCCCCACATATGTCACACTAAAATCACATGTCCCAATGGTAATCTGCACACATATGTACGTGATCACCTGCACACATCTGTACATGATCATTTGCGTACATATGTCCGTGATCACACAAACCAATTATTATACACTTAACAGGATTTTTTTTATCAAAAACATGTAGCAGAATACATTTTGGCTTAAATTTATGACAAAATTCGATTTTACTGGATCTCTTTTAAAACAGAAAAAAGAAAATATTGTTTTTTTTCCAAATTTCCACTATTTTTGCGCTTATATCGCAAAAAAAAAAAAATGGAGTCGTGAATAAATACCACCAAAAGAAAGCTCTATTTGTGCGAACAAAATGATAAAAATTTCATTTGGGTACAGTGTAGCATGACCGAGTAATTGTCATTAAAAGTGCGAGAGCGCTGAAAGCTGAAAATTGGTCTGGGAAGGAAGGGGGCGAAAGTGCCCAGTATTGAGGTGGTTAAAGGCTAATTTGCATGGTATTGTCCGAAAAAGGGTTTGGGGACCCGGGTCCTACCCCAGGGGACATGTATCAATGCAAAAAAAACTTTTAAAAATGGCCGTTTTTTCGGGAGCAGTGATTTTAATGATGCTTAAAGTAAAAAAAAAAAAGTGAAATATTCCTTTAAATATCGTACCTGGGGGGTGTCTATAGTATGCCTGTAAAGTGACGCGTGTTTCCTGTGTTTAGAACAGTCCCTGCACCAAATGTCATTTTTAAAGGAAAAAATCTCATTTAAAACTGCTTGCGGGTTTAATGTCATGTCGGGTCATGGCAATATGGATGAAAATCAGTGAGACAAACGGCATGGGTACCCCCCAGTCCATTACCAGGCCCTTTGGGTCTTGTATGGATATTAAGGGGAACCCCGCACCCAAATTAAAATAAGGAAAGGTGTGGGGCCACCAGGCCCTATATACTCTGAACAGCAGTATACAGGCGGTGCAAACAAGACAGGGACTGTAGGTTTGTTGTTAAGTAGAATCTCTTTGTAATTTTGAACGGGTACATTTTTAACGTGTTTAGCTCCAGCCAAAAAATCTTTTTTAAGCTTTTTGGAAAACATAGGGAAGGGTTATCACCCCTGTGACATTTGTTTTGCTGTCTTTCCTCCTCTTCAGAAGATTTCACCTCACTTTTTTGTCCCAATGAAAAATGTTTTTTGAAAATTTGGGTTTTTTTGTGGAACAAGGATTGGAAAGCATCAGTGGAAAGGAGAAATTGTTTTCCCATATTAACTCTTACAGGAGAGAATTTCCCTTCCTAGGGGTAGATTTCATCTCACTTCCTGTTGTCTCCTTCCGTTTGCAAGTAGGAGTCGTTTATAAGTTAGATGTTTGAAAGTAGGGTCCTGCCCTATATACTCAGCAGAAATTTGGGCCTTAGGTGTTGCTGTGGCCACAACACTGTAAGCCCTCACAGGGCCCTGCTGTGAAATATTAGATCAAGAATTGTAATTACATGCCCCTGTTGAACAGGAGCTGAAAAATTAGGCCTTAGGCACTGGTGCTGGTGCCACAACACTGCAACCCCTCACAGACACTCTAGTTGGAACGCAGGAACGAGCCCTGCTGCAAAGTATTGCATCAAAAATTGTAATTACACGCCCCTGTTAGACAGGGGCAGAAAAATTGGGCCTTAGGCACTGGTGCTGGTGCCACAACACTGCAACCCCTCACAGACACTCTAGTTGGAATGCAGGAACGAGCCCTGCTGTAAAGTATTGCATCAAAAATTGTAATTACACGCCCCTGTTAGACAGGGGCAGAAAAATTGGGCCTTAGGCACTGGTGCTGGTGCCACAACACTGCAACCCCTCACAGACACTCTAGTTGGAATGCAGGAACGAGCCCTGCTGTAAAGTATTGCATCAAAAATTGTAATTACACGCCCCTGTTAGACAGGGGCAGAAAAATTGGGCCTTAAGCACTGGTGCTGGTGCCACAACACTGCAACCCCTCACAGACACTCTAGTTGGAATGCAGGAACGAGCCCTGCTGTAAAGTATTGCATCAAAAATTGTAATTACACGCCCCTGTTAGACAGGGGCAGAAAAATTGGGCCTTAGGCACTGGTGCTGGTGCCACAACACTGCAACCCCTCACAGACACTCTAGTTGGAATGCAGGAACGAGCCCTGCTGTAAAGTATTGCATCAAAAATTGTAATTACACGCCCCTGTTAGACAGGGGCAGAAAAATTGGGCCTTAGGCACTGGTGCTGGTGCCACAACACTGCAACCCCTCACAGACACTCTAGTTGGAATGCAGGAACGAGCCCTGCTGTAAAGTATTGCATCAAAAATTGTAATTACACGCCCCTGTTAAACAGGGGCTGAAAATTTGTGCCTTAGGCACTGGTGGTGGCGCCCAGAACCAAAAATGTTCTTACAAGCTATCAGCGTGATGATGGATGAGGAGGAAGAGGATAATTACTCAGGGATAGTCACTCAGCATCAGCATAGGCAGTCTTTGAAGGGATCTGAAAAAAATTATTCGGTTACATCAGCATCAGGTGCTTGGTAGCTGGTGGTGATCCAAGACTGATTCATTTTTATGAAGGTCAGCCGATCGACCGAGTCGGTGGACAGACGCACCCTGTGATCGGTTACCACGCCTCCAGCAGCACTGAATGTGCGTTCCGAAAGAACGCTGGATGCAGGACAGGCCAGTAGCTCAATTGCATACTGTGCAAGCTCTGGCCAGTGATCCATCCTCAAGACCCAGTAACCCAGAGGATTTTCGGTGGGAAAGGTGTCCAAGTCTGATCTTGCCCCTAGGTATTCCTGCACCATGTAAAACAGACGCTGGCGATGGTTGCTGGAACCGATCATACCTTGGGGCTGCGGACCAAAAAATTGTCTGAACGCATCGGTCAGACGGCCACCTTCTCCACCGCTCCTTCTTTGACTGACCGAAGCCTCAGCAACACGTTGTCCAGAAACAGGAGTTTGTAACCTCCCAGTCTCTGGGAACGCGTTGCACAGACCTTTCTGCAAGGCCTCCCGAAGATGTTTCATCCTCTGCTCCCTCTGCGATGGCAAGATAAGGTCCGCAACCTTACCCTTGTAACGTGGATCAAGGAGGGTTGCCAGCCAGTATTGGTCCTTCTCCTTGATACCACGAATACGAGGATCCTTACGCAGGCTTTGCAGGATCAGGGAGGCCATGCAGCGTAGGTTTGCTGAGGCATTCGGTCCGGAGTCCTCTGGGTCACTAAGGACAACAACGTCCGCAGCCACCTCCTCCCAGCCACGTACAAGTCCATGTGTTCCTTGGGACTGATCCCTTAAAGACTGCTGATGCTGAGTGCCAGGCTCCACCTCCATACTGACACAATCTTCCTCCTCCTCCTCCTCCTCCTCGTCCTCTTCCTGTGTGATCGGCGGGCACGCAGGAACACTGTCTGGATAAAGGGGGCCTTGAGAGCTAAGGAAGTCCTCCTCTTCCTGCCTCTGTTCTGCCTCAAGTGCCCTGTCCATTATTCCACGCAGCGTGTGCTCCAACAGGTGGACAAGGGGGACAGTGTCACTGATGCATGCACTGTCAGTGCTCACCATCCTCGTGGCCTCCTCGAATGGTGACAGGACAGTGCATGCATCCCTGATCATGGCCCACTGGCGTGGGGAAAAAAAACCAAGCTCCCCTGACCCTGTCCTGGTGCCATAGTCGCACAGGTACTCATTGATGGCCCTCTGCTGCGTGTGCAGCCGCTGCAGCATGGCCACGTTGAGTTCCACCTGGTGGGCATGTCACAGATTAGGCGGTTCTTGGGCAGGTTAAACTCCTTTTGGAGGTCCGTCAGCCGAGCACTGGCATTATATGACCGGCGGAAATGCACACAGACTTTCCTGGCCTGCCTCAGGACATCCTGTAAGCCCAGGTACCTGCCCAAGAACCGCTGCACCACCAAGTTAAGGACGTGAGCCAAACAGGGCACATGGGTCAGTTGTCCCTGTCAGAGGGCAGAGAGGAGGTTGGTGCCATTGTCGCAAACCACCATTCCTGCCTTAAGTTGGCGTGGCGTCAACCACCTCTGAACCTGCCCCTGCAGAGCTGACAGAACCTCTGCCCCAGTGTGGCTCCTGTCCCCCAAGCACACCAGCTCAAGCACCGCATGGCATCTTTTGGCCTGCGTACTTGCGTAGCCCCTTGAACGCCTACGGAGCACCGCTGGTTCCGAGGAAGAGGCCATGGAGGAAGAAGAAGAGGAGGGGGTGGAGGAGAGAGGTGTGTCACAATCAGCATTTTGGAGGCGTGGTGGCGGAACAACCTCCAACACTACTGCACCTTGTCCTGCATCCTTCCCAGCTGCCAGCAGAGTCACCCAATGCGCCGTGAAACTAAGGTAACGTCCCTGTCCATGCCTGCTGGACCATGAGTCAGCGGTAATATGCACCTTACCGCTGACCGCCCTGTCCAGCGAGGCATGGACATTGCCTTCCACATGCCGGTAGAGAGCCGGAATCGCCTTCCGTGAGAAAAAGTGGCGTTTGGGTACCTGCCACTGAGGAACCGCACATTCCACAAACTCACGGAAGGGGGCAGAGTCTACCAACTGAAAAGGCAGCAGTTGAAGTGCTAGCAATTTTGCCAAGCTAGCATTCAACCGCTGGGCATGTGGATGGCTGGGAGCAAACTTCTTTCGGCGGTGCAGCAGCTGGGGCAGGGAAATTTGCCTGGTACAATCTGACGTCGGTGTACCAAAAGCAGATTGCCCACAAGTACTTGGCTGTGACACACCTAATTCTACACCTTCATTCCTCTCACTGCAGGTCTCAGAGAGGACTGAAGGTCTAGTGGGGTTGGAAATCTCAGCTGATGAGGAGCAAGGAGAGATCCTCTTTGTTCTTTGGTGTGGGTCTTTTAGATATGCTTGCCAACGAACTGCATGGCAGGTCAACATATGTCTGGTCAAGCATGTGGTACCCAAGCGGGAGATGTTTTGGCCACGCGAGATACGCTTGAGACATATGTTGCAAATAGCAGCGGTGCGATCTGATGCACTTGTCTCAAAAAAGGCCCACACCAAAGAACTTTTTGAATAACGCGCAGAGACTGCAGCGCCCTGCACATGTGGAGCTTTGGGGTGTGATGCAGTCAATGTGCTGCCCTTAGGCTGGCCCCTGGAGGGCATCCTGCCTCGTTGGTGATGTGCCGCCTCCTCCTCCTCCTCCTCCTCCTCTCTCCTATCAGGCACCCACGTTGAGTCAGTGACCTCATCATCCCCTCCCTCCTCATCACTGGAGCAAACCTGGCAGTATGCTGCAGCAGGGGGAGCATGACTGCCAGATTGCTGTCCTTCTTGGGCACCCCCTCTGTCCGTGCTCATGTTACTGCCTTCATCGAGCTCAGTATCATCATCAGAGCCTTCCAAACGCTGGGCATCCTCCTGGAGCATGTACCCAACACTGTGGTCAAACAGTTCGAGGGAATCCTCAGGAGGACATGGTGGAGCTAGGGAAGGAGTCACTGATGACATTGAGCTGAGGGAAGAGGCCGCTGCTTTGCCAGACAAAGCACCCTGGGCATGGGTGAGAGAGGATGAGGAGGATGAGGACGGCTTGGTCATCCACTCGACCAAGTCTTCCGCATGTTGCGGCTCAACACGGCCAGCTGCCGAAAAAAAGGCCAAGCGTGTCCCATGGCCACGTGCTGATGAGGGTGCACCGTCTCCACGACCAGCACTAGACACAGAGCCTGCTTGCCCTCTCTTATTGGCTTGTGACTGTCTGCCTCTCCTTCTTGGCCTTCCAGACATACTAATGGCCTGTAGCTGCACTAAGCTGGGATAGAACACCTGTAATTTTCTTCAGGTAGCTTTATATACTGTAACCAGACAAGCCTGCCTGTCAGTAGGAAGATAACAGGAACGGATCTAGCTGAACACTGTGAGCAGGACGCACTGCACTAAATGTAAATAGCAGGAACGGATCTAGCTGAACACTGTGAGCAGGACGCACTGCACTAAATGTAAATAGCAGGAACGGATCTAGCTGAACACTGTGAGCAGGACGCACTGCACTAAATGTAAATAGCAGGAACGGATCTAGCTGAACACTGTGAGCAGGACGCACTGACTGCACTAAATGTAAATAGCAGGAACGGATCTAGCTGAACACTGTGAGCAGGACGCACTGCACTAAATGTAAATAGCAGGAACAGATCTAGCTGAACACTGTGAGCAGGACGCACTGACTGCACTAAATGTAAATAGCAGGAACAGATCTAGCTGAACACTGTGAGCAGGACGCACTGCACTAAATGTAAATAGCAGGAACGGATCTAGCTGAACACTGTGAGCAGGACGCACTGCACTAAATGTAAATAGCAGGAACGGATCTAGCTGAACACTGTGAGCAGGACGCACTGACTGCACTAAATGTAAATAGCAGGAACAGATCTAGCTGAACACTGTGAGCAGGACGCACTGCACTAAATGTAAATAGCAGGAACGGATCTAGCTGAACACTGTGAGCAGGACGCACTGCACTAAATGTAAATAGCAGGAACGGATCTAGCTGAACACTGTGAGCAGGACGCACTGACTGCACTAAATGTAAATAGCAGGAACGGATCTAGCTGAACACTGTGAGCAGGACGCACTGCACTAAATGTAAATAGCAGGAACGGATCTAGCTGAACACTGTGAGCAGGACGCACTGACTGCACTAAATGTAAATAGCAGGAACGGATCTAGCTGAACACTGTGAGCAGGACGCACTGCACTAAATGTAAATAGCAGGAACAGATCTAGCTGAACACTGTGAGCAGGACGCACTGACTGCACTAAATGTAAATAGCAGGAACAGATCTAGCTGAACACTGTGAGCAGGACGCACTGCACTAAATGTAAATAGCAGGAACGGATCTAGCTGAACACTGTGAGCAGGACGCACTGCACTAAATGTAAATAGCAGGAACGGATCTAGCTGAACACTGTGAGCAGGACGCACTGCACTAAATGTAAATAGCAGGAACGGATCTAGCTGAACACTGTGAGCAGGACGCACTGACTGCACTAAATGTAAATAGCAGGAACGGATCTAGCTGAACACTGTGAGCAGGACGCACTGCACTAAATGTAAATAGCAGGAACAGATCTAGCTGAACACTGTGAGCAGGACGCACTGCACTAAATGTAAATAGCAGGAACGGATCTAGCTGAACACTGTGAGCAGGACGCACTGCACTAAATGTAAATAGCAGGAACGGATCTAGCTGAACACTGTGAGCAGGACGCACTGACTGCACTAAATGTAAATAGCAGGAACAGATCTAGCTGAACACTGTGAGCAGGACGCACTGCACTAAATGTAAATAGCAGGAACGGATCTAGCTGAACACTGTGAGCAGGACGCACTGACTGCACTAAATGTAAATAGCAGGAACGGATCTAGCTGAACACTGTGAGCAGGACGCACTGACTGCACTAAATGTAAATAGCAGGAACAGATCTAGCTGAACACTGTGAGCAGGACGCACTGCACTAAATGTAAATAGGAGGAACGGATCTAGCTGAACACTGTGAGCAGGACGCACTGCACTAAATGTAAATAGCAGGAACGGATCTAGCTGAACACTGTGAGCAGGACGCACTGACTGCACTAAATGTAAATAGCAGGAACAGATCTAGCTGAACACTGTGAGCAGGACGCACTGCACTAAATGTAAATAGCAGGAACGGATCTAGCTGAACACTGTGAGCAGGACGCACTGCACTAAATGTAAATAGCAGGAACGGATCTAGCTGAACACTGTGAGCAGGACGCACTGACTGCACTAAATGTAAATAGCAGGAACAGATCTAGCTGAACACTGTGAGCAGGACGCACTGCACTAAATGTAAATAGCAGGAACGGATCTAGCTGAACACTGTGAGAAGGATGCACTGACTGCACTAAATGTAAATAGCAGGAACGGATCTAGCTGAACACTGTGAGCAGGACGCACTGCACTAAATGTAAATAGCAGGAACGGATCTAGCTGAACACTGTGAGCAGGACGCACTGACTGCACTAAATGTAAATAGCAGGAACAGATCTAGCTGAACACTGTGAGCAGGACGCACTGCACTATATGTAAATAGCAGGAACGGATCTAGCTGAACACTGTGAGCAGGACGCACTGCACCAAATGTAAATAGTCTAGATAGAAGATAACAGGAACGGATCTAGCTAAACTGAATACAGTGTATATATATATATATGCAACACCAGGGATGCATATATATACACAATACACTGTAAGTGCAGCTAACTGACTGACTGTTCTGCCTAATCTATCTAACTCAAATCAAATGACACTGTCTGTCTCTCTCTCTATCTCTCAGCACACCGGAACACACTACACAGGGCCGCCGTGCAGGCGGCCTTATATAGTGTGGGGCGTGTACTAAATCCCCTGAGCCATAATTGGCCAAAGCCACCCTGGCTTTGGCCAATTACAGCTCTCTCTACTGACGGCGCTGTGATTGGCCAAGCATGCGGGTCATAGTGCATGCTTGGCCAATCATCAGCCAGCAATGCACTGCGATGCCGCAGTGAATTATGGGCCGTGACGCGCCACACGAATTTGGCGCGAACGGCCCATAACGTTCGCAATTCGGCGAACGACCGAACAGCCGATGTTCGAGTCGAACATGGGTTCGACTCGAACACGAAGCTCATCCCTACTCACAATGCACTATGTACCAGTGGGTTGAACGAAAATAAACTGTCAGTTACTGTCAGAGCCTAACAATCCAACGTTAGAACAGCGATCTCCCCCCGCTGAGCTAGCGTGTTCTGACAGGGGGAGACCCCCCACCAGGATATTCTGATCAGAGCTCTCTGCCATTGGCTGGAAGCCGGTTGGCTGCTGGCTTTCCGGTATGCTCGTTTGCTTGTTACAACAGAAATTGGCCAAAGAGCCGGCTTCTGTCGGACTGGCTGACATACACATGAGCTGAATTTGTACAGGGCTTTAGGCATTAGCCCTATCAGTGAAAGGCAAAACTCCTTTCTCTAATTAATTTGTTTTCACTAATATCTTTGCTCAGTTTACAGTGAACATCTGGTAAAGCAGCCACAGATTTTAAATTATCAGTTCAAAACAACCCTGACCCAAATAGGTAGGCAGGTAAAAACCAATATCAAAACCCTAAATGAGCACGTCATCAAATGCAGCCAAATACCAATATACAGTGCTTAGATCCCCATTTAATGGGTGGATAGACTGCCCGTTTTGATCTGTAAGATTTATCATAATGGAACAAAGCCAGCGACCTGTAAGGCTTGTAAGCCTCATGGACATTGTCCACATGCTAAAAAAGAACTGAAATAAAGGTCGGGCCTGTTTCACCCATCACACTTGCAAAAATTGAATAAGCCTATAACCCACTAGCAAATTATCCAGCTACAGAACATCTTCACTCTACCTCTGGGCCCACTCTTTCTTTCTGACCAAAGACACCCCGCAAATTTTTTATTTTTTTTATACCACCAACTGATAAATAAAATAAAACACAAAAGAGCAATGTCAAAAGTTAATTCTTCTCTTTAACAACTCTTCAACAGGTCCTGTCTCTTTCTCCTGGTGATCCAGTGACCTGGCCATTGCCCGCCCCCATCGGCATTGAGAAGCAGGCCCGGATTGGCCATAGGGCAAACCGGGCATTTGCCCGGTGGGCCGCGGCCGCTGGGGCCGCCAGGCTGCAAGTCCTTGCATGGCCCAAGGCTTGAGCTTGTGCCGCTCATCCAGCCTCTCCCCGGCCGCCCGGAGCTCAGCCATCGGCGCCGGGGGGAGGAGCTAAATGAGACGCCTTCGGCCTCACCACGGCTGCACGGCCGCACGTATAGGTCAGCCGTCAGTGCCGGGGGGAGGAGCCAGAGCAGACACCTTGGAGCCGGTATTATGTCGAGAGGTGCCGGAACAGAAAACGTAAGTTCAGCCTCCCCTGTGAACTAGATAGGAGGATCGGTGGGGGCGGCTGCATATAGAACAATTATTTTCTCCATCTTCCTCCTGCAGTATCGGAATGCCTGTGAGAGGTAGAGGAGAAGCAGGCATTCCGAGACTGCAGGAGGAAGATGGAGAAAATGATTCTTCTATATGCAGCCGCCCCCACCGATCCTCCTATCCTGCTTCTCTCTGCTGCTCCCGCAGGGCTCTCCGCCGCACCCATACCCTCTGCCAACCCCGTGCTCTCCACATCACCCCCATGCTCTCCGCTGCCCCCCATGCTCTCTGCCACCCCCCATACTCTCCACCCCCCCATACTCTCCACCTCCCCCCCATACTCTCTGCCTCCCCCCATGCTCTCTGCCACCCCCCATACTCTCCACCCCCCCATACTCTCCACCCCCCCCATACTCTCCGCCACCCCCCATGCTGTCTGCCTCCCCCCATGCTGTCTGCCACCCGCCATGCTGTCTGCCACCCCCCATGCTCTCTGCCACCCCCCATGCTCTCCACCTCCCCCCATGCTCTCCGCCACCCCCCATGCTCTCCGCCACCCCCCATGCTGTCTGCCATCCCCCATGCTCTCTGCCACCCCCCATGCTCTCCGCCTCCCCCCATGCTCTCCGCCTCCCCCCATGCTCTCCGCCATCCCCCATGCTGTCCGCCACCCCCCATGCTGTCCGCCACCCCCCATGCTGTCTGCCACCCCCATACTCTCTGCCTCCCCCATACTCTCCGCCTCCCCCATACTCTCCGCCTCCCCCCATGCTCTCTGCCACCCCCCATACTCTCCACCCCCCCATACTCTCCACCTCCCCCCATACTCTCCACCTCCCCCCATGCTCTCTGCCACCCATACTCTCCACCTCCCCCCATGCTCTCTGCCACCCCCCATGCTCTCTGCCACCCCCCATGCTCTCTGCCACCCCCCATGCTCTCCGCCACCCCCCATGCTCTCTGCCACCCCCATACTCTCCGCCTCCCCCCATGCTCTCTGCCACCCCCTCATACTCTCCACCTCCCCCCATGCTCTCTGCCACCCCACATGCTCTCCACCTCCCCCCCATGCTCTCCGCCACCCCCCATGCTCTCTGCCACCCCCCATGCTCTCTGCCACCCCCCATGCTCTCTGCCACCCCCCATGCTCTCTGCCACCCCCCATGCTCTCTGCCACCCCCATGCTCTCTGCCACCCCCATGCTCTCCACCTTCCCCCATGCTCTCCACCTTCCCCCCACCTTCCCCCCCATGCTCTCTGCCACCCCCCATACTCTCCACCTCCCCCCATACGCTCCACCTCCCCCCCATGCTCTCTGCCACCCCCCATACTCTCCACCTCCCCCCATACGCTCCACCTCCCCCCCATGCTCTCTGCCACCCCCTCATAGTCTCCACCTCCCCCCATGCTCTCTGCCACCCCCATGCTCTCTGCCACCCCCATGCTCTCTGCCACCCCCTCATAGTCTCCACCTCCCCCCATGCTCTCTGCCACCCCCATGCTCTCTGCCACCCCCATGCTCTCTGCCACCCCCCACAGAAGGATGCTGCCCGTAAACAGTGAAGAAGGGAGAGTTTCCAGAACTGGCATTGGAGTGATGATTTAAGGCAAACTCTGACCAGGGCAAAAGGTCCACCCAGTCATCTTGGTGGACTGAGATGAAGGTACGGAGAAAACGTTCTACATTTTGATTGACACGTTCCATTTGCCCATTGGACTGGGGATGAAAGGCAAATGAAAAATCCAATTTAATCCCAAAGGAGCTGGCCAAGGCTCTCCAAAACCGAGCAGTAAATTGAACTCCTCTGTCAGAGACGATATGTGAAGGCATCCCATGAAGACAAAAGATCTCTTTAATGAAAGTTGTGGCAAGACTGGGAGCAGAAGGTAGGCCTGGGAGAGGAATCAAGTGACACATTTTGGAGAACCCATCCACCGCTACCCAGATGACTGTAGAACCTGTTGAGGGGGGCAGATCTGAGATAAAATCCATGGAAACACAAGGCCAAGGTATATCAGGAACTGGTAAGGGCAAAAGCAACCCAGCAGGGGCGGACGTGGAAGATTTGGATAGTACACAAACCGTAAAAGCTTGAACATCCTTACGAAGAGAAGGACACAACTAATGACGCTGAAGAAGGTCACAAGTGCGAGGTATGCCAGGATGTCCAGAGAACTTGGAGTCATGTGCCGAAGCAAGGAGTTTGGGATGAAGTGCGGGAACTACAAACGTTTTACCTGGAGGAGGCTGCGTAGACCGGAGCTGAGTAGTGGCTAGAATACGATGCGGAGGGGTGATGTAACCAGGATCTAGGTGATTCTCAGAATTGTTGACATCAAACGACCTGGACAAGGCATCGTCTCAAAGGTTTTTGGCATCTGGACGAAAAGTAATGTTAAAGTTGAAGCGGGCGAATAAGAGGGCTCAGCGAGCTTGACGTGGGTTCAAGTGTTTCGTGGATTGTAAATACTGCAGATTTTTATGATCAGTATAGATGGTAATACAATGGGGAGAACCCTCTAGAAGATGTCGCCATTCTTCAAGAGCTAGTTTAATAGTGAGTAGCTCACAGTGCCCAATGGTATAGTTCTTCTCCGCATCGGAAAACTTCTTGGAAAAGAATCCGCAAGGCTTAGACTTGCCCTTCTGAGCTTGGAGTAGGACGGCACTGACTCCTACTGAAGAGGCATCAACCTCCAAAGAAAAGGGTTTTTTAATGTCCGGACGTAGGAAAATTGGGGCGGAGAGGAAGGTTGCCTTGAGTTTGAGGAAAGTATCAATGGCTTCAGGGGACCAGAGCCGGGCATTTACACCCTTGCAAGTGAGAGATGTAATAGGGGCCACCAAGGTGGAGTAGTTACGAATTAATTGGCGATAGTAATTGGTGAAGCCCAAAAAGTGTTGGGTGGCTTTAAGACCAGAGGGCTGGAGCCACTCAGAGATGGCCCAAAGTTTGGCTGGGTCCATGAGGAGGCCCTGTAATGAGATTATGTAGCCCAGAAATGGAACTTGTGTTTGTTCAAATAGACATTTCTCCAATTATGCATATAGACAATTGTTCCGTAGACGCTGTAGCACAGCTTTCATATGAAGACGATGGGTAAGTAAGTCTGGTGAGAAAATAAGAATATCATCAGATATGCAATAACACAGACATAAAGAAGGTTGCAGAAGATCTCATTAACCAAATTTTGGAAGACCGCTGGGGCATAGCATAAGCCGAAGGGCATCACAAGATATTCATAATGTCCGTCCCTGGTGTTAAAGGCGATCATCCATTCGTCTCCTTCACGGATTCTTATTAAATTGTAGGCCCCTCTAAGATCCAGTTTGGTAAAAACATGAGAACCTCACAGTCTGTCAAAGATTTCCTAAATTAAAGGAAGTGGGTATAGAATCTTCATGGTGATGTCGTTAAGGCCCCTGTAGTCGATGCATTGACGGAGTGTACCACCTTTTTTCGCTACAAAGAACCCAGCTCCGGCAGGTGAGTTAGATTTCCAGATGAAACTCTTTTGCAAGTTTTCCCGAATGTATTCAGACATGGCTTGTATCTTGGGGATAGATAGAGGGTAGACTCGGCCTCGGGGAGGAGAGGTCCCAGGTAACAGATCAATGGAGCAGTCATAGTCTCTGTGAGGAGGAAGGCGATCAGCTGACTTTTTGCAGAAAACATCTTGGAAAGACTGATAATGGGAAGACAACATAGGAGTTGTGGAGGTTTTAGCCAGAGGAATGGAAGGAGGAGGTAGCACCTTGGAAATACATAGTTGCTGACACAGAGGACCCCAAGCCAATACTTGTCCAGAATTCCAGTCAAGATGCGGGGAGTATTTCTGCAACCACGGAAGCCCCAGGATGATGGGACTGGAGGATTTAGGCAGAATTAGGAAAGAGATCTCCTCAGCATGCAAAATAACAATGCATAAGACAATAGGAGGGGTTTTAAACTGGATGGGGCTCATAGGCAAGAAGGAGCCATCTACTGCAGTCACGGAAAGGGGTAGAGCCAAGGCAACAAAGGCAATGCCCAACTCGGAAGCTAAAGATTGTTCAATGAAATTCCCGGCAGCACCAGAGTCCACGTATGCAGAGAGTTGACAGGCATTTTGAGCCCAGTGGATAGCCACGGGAAGGGTGAAACGAAGGAAACGGACAAAATTAAAGGATTGATCTAGATCACCTCCCTCCGAGTGACCTAGACCCTGGAGTTTCCCGGACGGCGTGGACAAGAGTTCAAAAGATGTCTTTTATCGGCACAAGCCCAATCCCAATGCGTCGGGCACGTTGCTCGGGAGTGAGTTCACCCAAGCTGCATAGGTTCTTCCAACATGTGAGAGGTTGAAGATGGAGAGGGTTCCACAGGTCTTTGGACTACCTGCGCAGGATGGCCAGCAGGGGGGTGACTGGATCGGGATTTCTCCAGGGACCGCTCCTGGAAGCGAATTTGAATGCTCAATGCGATTAAATCATCCAATGTGGTAGGAATGGTGCGTCCAATGAGTTCATCCTTGACACGCTCAGATAGGCCTTGCCAGAAGGTAGCAGTAAGGGCCTCATTATTCCATTTCAGTTCAGCGGCCAGCGGATGGAATTGAACTGCGTATTGGCCGACTGTCATTCCTTGCTGATGAAGATGAAGGAGGGCCCCAGCAGCCGAAGACACTCTGCCGGGCTCATCAATGCATCCAAAAAGTGCTGTAGGTCGGAGGTGATAGAATCGTGTGATTCCCAGAGTGGGAAGGCCCAAGCTAGAGCATCACCGGAGAGGAGAGAGATGATATATGCGACTTTGGTGCGATCAGTTGGAAAATGGTGGTTGGAAAGTTCAAAGTGGATGAAACACTGATTAATGAAGTCCCGACAAGCCTTAGGGTCGCCAGAAAAACGAGGTGGCAGCGGTAGATGCAGGCAGGGATTGTCAGGTGTAACAGGTAACACGGCAGCAGCGGAAGCAGAAGCAGGAATGGGAGGAGCTGGAGTTGCAGCGAGTTGCAGACGAGAGGCAAGATCCTGAAGGACCAGCATTATTTGTTCTTGATTTGTTTGCTGGGAGTTAAGTCTCTGAACTAGATGTTGCATTTGATCCTCGGTCAGTGGCCGATTCTAAGAGGCGCTCATTGCTTGAGTAAACTGTCACGGTACTACTTACAGTGAGCCCACAGGCCAGCAGGTGACACAGGATTCCCCAGGGCGTAGAGTCTAAGGGCCAGCAGGTATTCTGCCAGGGACCCCCTCATGAGGGCTTGGGCTTAGCTGCGTGCTGACCCCAGGTCATGACCCCCGGGTTCACCCTGCTCGCTAGGGAAGTACCAGAAGACACTGTCAGACAAGGATGGATAGATGAAGCAAAGGAGAGCCGGATAGCAAGCCAAGGTCAGGGCGGGCTGCCGACAATGTAATTATAACAAGCCGAGTCGGTACACAAGAGATCAGTTCACGAGAGGTCAGGTTAAGGCAGGTTACACGAAGGGAGCTCAGAAACAAATGTTGCTCAAGCAACCAGAACTAGTCAGAGAGGGATTTAACCGCTTCAATACCGGGCCAATTCTGACACTTTGCTCCTACATGTAAAAATCATCATTTTTTTGCTAGAAAATTACATAGAACCCCCAAACATTATATATGTTTTTTTAGCAAAGACCCTAGAGAATACAATGGCGGTTGTTTCAACTTTTTATCTCACACAGTATTTGCGCAGGAATTTTTCGAACGCGTTTTTTTGGGGAAAAAAACTGTTTTGTGTTTAAAAAAAAAAAAAACAGCAAAGTTAGTCCAATGTTTTTGCATTTTGTGAAAGATGAAGTTACGCCGAGTAAATAGATACCTAACATGTCACGCTTCAAAATTGCACACGCTCGTGGAATGGCGCCAATGTTCGGTACTTAAAAATCCCCATAGGCGACGCTTGAAATTTTTTTACTGGTTACATGTTTTGAGTTACAGAGGAGGTCTAGGGCCAAAATTATTGCTCTCACTCCAACGTTCGCGGCGATACCTCACATGTATGGTTTGAACACCGTTTTCATATGTGGGCGGGACTTACGTATGCGTTCGCTTCTGCGTGCGAGCACACGGGGACAGCGGCGCTTTAAAAAAAAATATTTTTTTTTTTATTGTTAATTATCTTTTATTTTTTTTATTTTGACACTTTTTTGGAAAAAAAAAATTGATCACTTTTATTCCTATTACAAGGAAAGTAAACATCCCTTGTAATAGCAATATGACATGTCAGGTGCTCTTAATAGTGAGATATGGGGTCAATAAGACCCCATATCTCACCACTAGGCTGGGAAGCCTGAAATAAAAAAAATAATAAAACGATCGCCTCTTCCCAGCCGAAGCGGTGCCGTTTTTTTGAATGGAGAGGCCGGGCGTGACGTCATAACATCGTGCCCGGCCTGCGGTGATCATAGAGACTCCGGGGACCATCTGGTCCACCGGAAATCTCTATGATCTACATCCGGTGCCGGCGTATCCGCTCTCCGCCTCACCGATCGTAACGGTGAGTCGGAGCAAGTACCGGAGGGCGGCGGGAGGGGGGGATGTCCCCTCTCGCCTCCCATAGGAACAATCAAGCGGCGGAACGGCCGCTATGATCGTTCCTATGGTGTAGAGATTCGCTGGCTGAAACCGGCAATATCTGAATGATGTCTGTAACTACAGGCATCATTCAGATATACCCGCTCAAAGCCAAGGACGTCATATGACGCCCGTGGTATTGAAGTGGTTAAATAGAGAAGCACATAAGAGGCTGGACAGGAAAAAGCAGGAAGGAATCATATATTAAGCAACAGGTGAGACCGGTAACACCTATAGCTGCAGAGTGCAGCAGAGCTGAACACAAGCTAGTGGAACAACATTTGCCAGCCAGCCTACAGTAGTAAAGGTGAGACACAGATCAGCTCTGCAGCTGATCTGTGACACTAGTGACGTGTTTTGAATTGCAACCTAACTGGTTTGTTCATGAGTGTATAGGCAGGTTAAGGTGGGGCCCACTAGGTGGCCCACTTAAGAGTGTGGCTCTTTTAAATCCTCCAGGAAAGGGGATGATTTCACTTCCTTCCTGGCAGGATCCTCTTATATATGATGGAAGGAGTTTAGTGTGAGAGCCCTGGCCATGGGAAAGGGCTCCCCTGGTAATGGGTACAGAGATGCATTCCTGCCTGATTGTACTAAGCATAACATTAGGAGAAAGAGTGTTTTTTTGCTGAACTGTGTTGGGGCCTAGGGCTTGAAGCACTGCATGTTATGCTGAATTATTAAGTAAAGGAGAAGTTTATCTACATGTGGCCTCTGTGTGAAGTTATTCAGGTGATGAGCACAGAGATGCATTCCTGCCTGATTGGGCTAAGCATAACATTAGGAGAAAGAGTGTTTTCTGCTGAACTGTGTTGGGGCCTAGGGCTTGAAGCACTGTATGTTATGCTGAATTATTCAGCAAAGGAGAAGTTTATCTACACATGGCCTCTGTGTGAAGTTATTCAGATCTGACAGTAGACATGGTGAGAGAGATAAGAACTGTCAGTGATCTCACCTGGCTGTCAAGCCCAGGGAGAAGGTGGGCCGGTGTCTGGTAACCCCAATGAGTAAGGGGGTACAGCTGCACAACCAGGAGGGTGGGTAGAAGATCTGGTCTCTGGCCCCTGAGGGGAAGAGAGTGAGAACTATAGAGCAAGGGCTGGTATGCCTGACACAATAAAACACCTCCGCATTCCACATTCATTGGCCATTCCATTCATTCTCATTTAGAATGCATTCTTAAATAGTTTCTCCTATATTTATATGACAACCACCCCAATTTTTTTTCTTCTTCTTCTGCAGAAACTTTTTTTGCAAACTTCAGCAGCATTCAGCTATTCACACCTTTTTTATATACTGTATATATCTCAAAATGTTTTCTCTCTCTCTCTTGTGGTTTGAGACTGGCTGAAACTGACTTCCTAATTTCACAAGACATGTTAATCAACAATACATTTTAAAAAAATAAACCTTTTATGAAAACATTATTATTTTTTACTCTTAAAATTCCTATTTTGCAATTATCTTAACCTATTAAATCTACCTCATCAGATTCCTCAGAAGAGGAAATTTGGCACCATTAAAGTGGAAGTAAACCCTCCGATCATTTTCAGCCAAGGAAGCTGCCATCTTGGCTTCGTTTAATCTGCAATTGCCATGATGCTGCACATGTGATCCATTATGACACCAGCCATTGGATGGCTTAATAGTTTGGTTGAGAGCACAAGCAAATGTGACAGCTAGCATTTCCGGCATGCGAGGAATGTTAACTGTTTTTTTGAAACTATCAAATCGATGGGTTTACTTTTGCCTTAAATACATATAATTTAGTAGTGTCGTTGCGTTCTCTATATATAATTCCAATTAAACAGTGCATTTAGCATGGGCTAATAATATGTGCCCAACACATTCAATAAACTTACTAATAGTTGTTGGAAACCTCTCAACAACCAAACCAAAAAAAAATAAAAAATAAGCATGTAATAAAAACATACTGTAAATTTATCTTTTCCACTAATATATGTATATAGCATGTACAAACCTGTTTTAAAGCCTTAAGCTCTATTATTTAAGCCAAACCAATTCATTTCCAGGCAACTTGTATTAATGTACTTGTCTGTACTTGTCTGGCAACAAAGTTTATCTCTAACAACCTATCCTAATGTGTGTCCTTCCTCAAGGTAATAACAGGACACATAAAAAAAATGGCATCTTCCCTTTTCTTTCTTTAAATTAAGAGATGCTGCCTTGCTCTAAAAAGATTTCCTCTCTCCCTATAGGAAAGGGAGGTTCAGGTATCTGGTACCGGGTGCCTCTTACTTGTAAGTAACCGGAATCCACTAAGGTTTGGCTTCAGGATGTGCCATTTTATCAAGGAACATAGAAACTTTAACAGTTTCTGGCATTCTAAGTTGAAAAGGGGAAATACGCAGTATCCCTAACTCACAGCCATCTAAATTTAATCAGGGGGTTACAATCCCTATAATGAGTGTAGTAGCGTGGGCTACATTTGTAAATGCGATAGGGTTGAGTATATAAACGTATTCTGCACACTGGAATATGATGATTTCCCTATTTCATTCTCATTATATCTTTTTTTTAATACTTCCTGAATTCCAACTTCTTTATAACCTGCACGCTTTTTATTTCCTCTTTTAAATCAGTAAAAACATAAATATTCTCAACCCTGGTTTAGAATCCACAGCCATACGTTTAGGTTTCTGTTTTATAACTAAATTAATGTATTCATCTGTTATCTCTGTATCTTTTCCTCTTGGCTGTTTCACTTTCTTAAACAAAATTATTTTACCTAACAATACGATGTAATTTTCATAGCAAAAAAAAACACTTCCTCTTTATTAGGGATGAGCCGAACACCCCCCTGTTCGGTTCGCCTCAGAACATGCGAACAGGAAAAAAGTTCGCTCGAACACGCGAACACCGTTAAAGTCTATGGGACACGAACATGAATAATCAAAAGTGCTAATTTTAAAGGCTTATATGCAAGTTATTGTCATAAAAAGTGTTTGGGGACCCGGGTCCTGCCCCAGGGGACATGGATCAATGCAAAAAAAAGTTTTAAAAACGCCCGTTTTTTCAGGAGCAGTGATTTTAATAATGCTTAAAGTCAAACAATAAAAGTGTAATATCCCTTTAAATTTCGTACCTGGGGGGTGTCTATAGTATGCCTGTAAAGGGGCGCATGTTTCCCGTGTTTAGAACAGCCTGACAGCAAAATGACATTTGGAAGGAAAAAACTCATTTAAAACTACCCCCGGCTATTGCATTGCCGTCAATACACATAGAAGTTCATTAAAACGGCATGGGAATTCCCCACAGGGAAACCCCGAACCAAAATAAAAAAAAAAAAAAATGAAGTGGGAGTCCCCCTAAATTCCATACCAGGCCCTTCAGGTCTGGTATGGATATTAAGGGGAACCCCGGCCAAAATGTAAAAAAAAAAAATGACTTGGGGTTCCCCCTAAATTCCATACCAGACCCTTCAGGTCTGGTATGGGTTTTAAGGGGAACCCCGCGCCAAAAAAAAAAAAAAAACAGCGTGGGGTTCCCCCAAAAATCCATACCAGACCCTTATCCTAGCACGCAACCTGGCAGGCCACAGGAAAAGAGGGGGGGGACGAGAGTGCGCCCCCCCCCTCCTGAACCGTACCAGGCCACATGCCCTCAACATTGGGAGGGTGCTTTGGGGTAGCCCCCCAAAACACCTTGTCCCCATGTTGATGTGGACAAGGGCCTCATCCCCACAACCGTGGCCGGTGGTTGTGGGGGTCTGCGGGCGGGGGGCTTATCTGAATCTGGAAGCCCCCTTTAACAAGGGAACCCCCAGATCCCGGCCCCCCCCCCTGTGTGAAATGGTAAGGGGGTACTTACCCCTACCATTTCACTAAAAAAGTGTCAAAATAGTTAAAAATGACAAGAGACAGTTTTTGACAATTCCTTTATTTAAATGCTTCTTCTTTCTTCCTTCATCTTCTTCTTCTTCTGGTTCTTCTGGCTCTTCTGGTTCTTCCTCCGGCGTTCTCGTCCAGCATCTCCTCCGCTGCGTCTTCTATCTTCTTCTCCTCGGGCCGCTCCGCACCCATGGCATTGGGGGGAAGGCTCCCGCTCTTCTCTTCATCTTCTTCTTCATCCTTTTCTCTTCTTCCTTCTTCTCTTCTTCTCTGTTTCTCTTCTTAATTTTCTTCTCCGGGCCGCTCCGCATCCATGCATGGAGGGAGGCTCCCGCTGTGTGACGGCGTCTCCTCATCTGACGGTTCTTAAATAATGGGGGGCGGGGCCACCTGGTGACCCCGCCCCCTCTGACGCACGGGACATGACGGGACTTCCCTGTGGCATTTCCCGTGACGTCACAGGGAAGTCCCGTCAAGTCGCCGTGCGTCAGAGGGGGGCGGGGTCACCGGGTGGCCCCGCCCCCCGTTATTTAAGAACCGTCAGATGAGGAGACGCGTCACACAGCGGGAGCCTCCCTCCATGCATGGATGCGGAGCGGCCCGGAGAAGAAAATTAAGAAGAGAAACAGAGAAGAAGAGAAGAAGGAAGAAGAGAAGAGGATGAAGAAGAAGATGAAGAGAAGAGCGGGAGCCTCCCCCCAATGCCATGGGTGCGGAGCGGCCCGAGGAGATAGAAGACGCCGCGGAGGAGATGCTGAACGAGAACGCCGGAGGAAGAACCAGAAGAGCCAGAAGAACCAGAAGAAGAAGAAGATGAAGGAAGAAAGAAGAAGCATTTAAATAAAGGAATTGTCAAAAACTGTCTCTTGTCATTTTTAACTATTTTGACACTTTTTTAGTGAAATGGTAGGGGTAAGTACCCCCTTACCATTTCACACAGGGGGGGAGCCGGGATCTGGGGGTCCCCTTGTTAAAGGGGGCTTCTAGATTCCGATAAGCCCCCCGCCCGCAGACCCCCACAACCACCGGCCACGGTTGTGGGGATGAGGCCCTTGTCCTCATCAACATGGGGACAAGGTGTTTTGGGGGGCTACCCCAAAGCACCCTCCCAATGTTGAGGGCATGTGGCCTGGTACGGTTCAGGAGGGGGGGGGCCGCACTCTCGTCCCCCCCTCTTTTCCTGCGGCCTGCCAGGTTGCGTGCTCGGATAAGGGTCTGGTATGGATTTTTGGGGGAACCCCACGCCGTTTTTTTTTTTTTTTTGGCGCGGGGTTCCCCTTAAAATCCATACCAGACCTGAAGGGTCTGGTATGGAATTTAGGGGGAACCCCACGTCATTTTTTTTTAAAAATTTTGGCCGGGGTTCCCCTTAATATCCATACCAGACCTGAAGGGCCTGGTATGGAATTTAGGGGGACTCCCACTTCATTTTTTTTTTTTTTAATTTTGGTTCGGGGTTTCCCTGTGGGGAATTCCCATGCCGTTTTTATCAATGAACTTCTATGTGTATTGACGGCAATGCAATAGCCGAGGGTAGTTTTAAATGAGTTTTTTCCTTCCAAATGTCATTTTGCTGTCAGGCTGTTCTAAACACGGGAAACATGCGCCCCTTTACAGGCATACTATAGACACCCCCCAGGTACGAAATTTAAAGGGATATTACACTTTTATTGTTTGATTTTAAGCATTATTAAAATCACTGCTCCTGAAAAAACGGCCGTTTTTAAAACTTTTTTTTGCATTGATCCATGTCCCCTGGGGCAGGACCCAGGTCCCCAAACACTTTTTATGACAATAACTTGCATATTAGCCTTTAAAATTAGCACTTGATTTCACCCATAGACTTTTAAAGGGTGTTCCGCGGCATTCGAATTTGCCGCGAACACCCCAAATTGTTCGGTGTTTGGCGAACTTGCGAACAGCCAATGTTCGAGTCGAACATGAGTTCGACTCAAACTCGAAGCTCATCCCTACTCTTTATGCATACTTTAAGAAGAAAACAAATTATGCGAGAAAACATACTGTATGTATCTTTCACCATGCAACTAAATTATACACAGAAAAACTGCCACTAAAATAGCGCATTCAAAAACTTTTCGGCTTAAAATTGTAAGTTGCACACCCAAAAATACTCCTGTTCTGATTCCTTGAGACCATGCCGTGCCTTCACCCTTAAGGCGCTCATCCAGACAAACATTAATACATCTACTTAACAATTACTATTTGCAAGCGTAATAAGCACTTATACTCTATATACAATGAAAAGAAATGTAGCGCATAAACTGTAAAAAAACTTCTATGTTCCGTCTTAGACTGGGCGGCACTATTATTATTTGTGTCTGCATATGTTGTTAATTTGCTTCCCACTATTTGTGAGGATCATGCAACTATTCTTTTTGATGTAGCGAGACCACCGTAGAGAAAGGGGAGGAGTGCTGGAGGTGACGTCGGGAGCGTTCACTTTGATGCACTTCTCTCTTGCTCTTTTGTCCCTTCAGTGTTCCCGTAGGCATACCACGTGACAGGGGATAGACGTCTGGTGCGCAGCTCAGCCTGACGTCATTTCCCTTTGTTTGTCTTGTGGAAGCAGGGCGGTTCTGACGGAGACTTCCTGTCTCTTAACCTATTGGTCGTCGGTTCCGCCCGCCCACCTACATGCCGCCTCTGATTGGCTCGGACTTATTCTCAGCCTTAAGTCACCATAGAAGTGTCAGCAAGGATGGAACTGAGTGCGATCTTTCAGTCCTCGGTCTATCCTTTCTGTATGGTGCGCCTACATTGGCGATGTATGGTTTAGTGAGATGTTTGTTAAACAATACTGAATTAGTTAATCACACACTACCAATAGGAATGGAGGGTCTATTCTCACCTGGTCCAGCCAGGTAAGATCAGGTGACCCCACCTAACCAATGGGAATGTCTGATTGCCACCTCATATAATTGGTTTACATTAAGGTTCTTACTTATAAATATAAGGCAACTTGGAGGGGATGCTGTATGCCCCAGTAGATGACCCATTGGTCGAAACGCGTTGGGCGCTTTCAGCATCCTGCTAGTTGCCCATTTTGTTTTTATGCTTTGTGATCACATTTTTATTGTAACCAGGCTTTTTAGCAATAAAAACCCCACCTTTTTTCATCTACACTATGTGGAGCCTATTTATTTTTTCTCCACATACCATCTGAGAGAAAATTCAGCTCCCACTTCAGTTCCATGTGAGATGTCCCGTTTCCTCTGATCCATGCCTTGGCTATCCTTTATGAGGACCTACCTGGCGGCCCCGGGAGATCCATGCAGAGTTCGATCCAGAAGGTTTCCAGAGTCGGGATGTCCGTTCCAAGGCCCTGAGGGGCAACCTGCTCTAGTGATTCCCTGTCGTTGACAAGGGAGTCCAATGTATCTGGTAAGAGTTTTTTACACACCATTTCTACCAAGATTCTTACAGCTGTTGGATGTGGTCTTCCTGGGAGATTCAAAGATCTGCCTGTGTTTGAACATCTGCCGCTGTATACACTCACTCACCTTTTTCAGTGGGACACTTTTTTTACTTTTGTTGCTCACTTATTGGACTTTATTTATCTATGTTGAGAGACTCATGAGTCAATTTGTTGATGTGGATATCATTTAATTAGTATTTCCCCTTTTGGGTTTTTTTTTACAGTTTATGCCCTACATTTCTTTTCACAGTATTTTTATGGTTGTTGTCACTCCGTATGTAGCTGCTCCTTTTTGTTATTAATCTATAGTCTGTATAGCGCAGTGTATATATATCATTTGCTACTCTATATACAAATATTAGTCAAGGTGGTAAGGAGACCTCTGGGTTCCCGTTACCTTTACCTCATCTAGGCTTTTAAATTATCCACAAGTTCCACAGCTCTGGATATCCTGACACTTCTGCCTATTGGACTGAGTGTCTGAAGCAATCAGCACGGGCATTATGCATCAGGGAAGCTTGTCGGTCAGCCCTTCTGAAGCAACCGGCACTCGCAGTATGCATCTGGGCAGCCTGCAGTGTCCGGTCCTTCTCCTGAGCATCTGGAGAGGACATTTTGCCATCTGGTCCTCTTTTTCCTTAAAATGATTGTAAAGGCTTGTTTTTTTTCTTTTTTATTTAAAATAACAAACATATCATACTTACCTCCCACTGTGCATCTCGTTTTGCACAGAGTGGCCCCAATCCTAGACTTCTGGGGTCCCTCAGTGGTCTCGTGGTTCCTCCTCACATCAGTTAACCCCCTAGGAGAAGCGCTCTCCTAGGGGGTTACCTTGCGGGCACGCTCCCGAGTGCAGCATTCGCCGTCCATAGACACGAATGCCGGCTCTGCCCCGCCCCCCGGCGCCCGCATCATTGGATTTGATTGAAGCAGCGGGAGCCAATGGCTCGCTGCTATCAATCTATGTAATCAAGAGCCGGGACCCCGTGCAGAGAGGGACAGCGCGTCTCTGCCGAGGGAAATACGGGGCTCAGGTAAGTAAAATGGGGGGCATGGTGACTGCCAGAAGTTTATTCACTTTAATGCATAGGATGCATTAAGGTGAAAAAACAGGAGCGTTTACAACCCCTTTAACCTATTTAGAGTTTGTAATGGGAGGGCAACCAAAAAAGTGGCCTCTACCTATCCCACTTAAATACTGTAGCTGCTGGCTTTTAATATAAGGACACTTACCTGTCCAGGGAGCCCGCAATGTCGGCACCCGAAGTCGACCTGTCCCTTGGCTACAGGTGCTGGTGCCGGCATCCTTACTAAGGGAAACAGGAAGTGAAGCCTTGCGGCTTCACAGCTTGTTTCCTACTGTGCATGTGCGAGTCACGCTGTACTTTCTGAATGATCCCTACTGTCTTCTGGGACCTGTGTGTCTCCCAGAAGGCAGCGGGGGGGAGGAGGAGGAGCAGTCATTGCGTAGTTCGCCGCACAAGATTGCGGCGATTTTTCCCTGGATGTGGGAGCAGATACCCTGATTTGACTGGTATCCGCTCCCCCCTCCCCCTGAAAGGTGCCAAATGTGGCACCGGTGGGGGGGAGGAATCCGATCCGCGAAAGTTTCATACTGGGGGGCTCCATGGATTATATTATATTCCTACTTGACTTAAACAGATGGAACTATGTGACCATGGCGGTACGAAGAGGGGACTTGGGAATTCGGGCAAAGGTGCACAAAATATATTTTTTCTCCAATGGATATGAATTCCTAGACCATTAAATAATTAAAATCTTAATTGCTATACAAAAACCATACAGAAAACACAAATTACATAGACATTTAAAATCATTTCAAATGTGTCTTTGCGTGGCTTATTCATAATATAACTATCTTTGTTCCATATGGATATAGTTTCTTCCAGGATGCAAAAAGAGTATGCGAGCAAAAAAACAACTGGGTGCACAAACTATATACCATAATAGTATGGTAATATTCTTCACTGGGTTGGTGATACACACATATTCAGGGTGAATGATAGGCGCACCCACATCCACATTGCCATTAACATATAATCACCAGAGTATATCCCCCCAACGAGGTTCAACTATGGCTCATGTGTATCAACAAGAAGTCTGCGAACTGGTAACTTAAAGTGAATGTAAACCCAATTCATGAAATTTGAGCTGGGCACATATCTGTAGTGTTTTCTTATCTCTCTCCAAAGCACTGAGTCCCGTGTGTTTCTTCTGTTCCATAGCTTTGTTATCAGCCTTATAACTTCTGACAAGTTCTCAGGCACAGGAGATAAAAGCAGCCTGAAATTTGTGTCATGGGAGGTTGCTATAAATAGATTAGCAGAGAGTTGCTCGATTCAGAGCAGAGCTCTGCACATTACTTCCTTCCTTTGCCAATGTGGAGAAAATTTTCAGAAGGGATAAACATGAAGAATGTTTTCGTACGATACTGGATTGTATGATTTTTGTTTAATCAGTACAGTTTTCATCCAAAAATACAATAAAAATATAGTTCTGAATTTTCATTCTGTCGTACGAGAATTTTTGTATTTCAGTAATTTATTTGTTTTCGATATGGAGACTAGCATGCAAAAACAACAAAAACGGATGATCATTCGTCCAATAATCTCATTGTGTGTACTAGGCTTTAAGAGCCCAGTAAATAACACCACCTCTGTAAGGGTCCTTTCACATGGGTGGTCCCCCCGGCTGACTCTGCTTTGCTCAGCGGGGGATTGATCTGCTGATCCCTGCTGAGCAGGCGGATGGCAGGTCCGTCTTTGCTCACTGTGCATGTGGATGTCCTCTATGGGGAGATCACATGAAAACGGACCGCCTGTCCGTTTTCATCCAATCCCATCTGATCCAATCTGCCAGACGGATGGAAAATAGGATCTCCATCTGTCTATATTTCAGGGACAGGATCGGATCGGATAGCGGCGGGTGTCAGTGGACATGTCACCGATGACACCTTCCGCTCTATAGAGATAAATGGAGCATCCGACCAGGTCCGCCTGTAAGCGGGGCAATTAGCGTGGCTGTATTATAGAGGGAAACACACTGTGTGGTATTGTAAATGAAGTAACTTTAATTGCCAGATAAGCAGCAGTGGAAAATTATATTTACAAAAGTGGAGTAAATAGTTCTCTTGTCAGCATATAAGGCACAGTCTATTCACCAAAGATACAGAATGCAGCTCAGTAAACTCTCACTGTAGTTATTATTCCTCTCTTTAGGCTCATCAATGGTAGTATACAAGGCACATTTTGATTACTTACCATGTGCTGGTGTCCATAAGCAGGTTCCACAGATGCAGCACAGATGATTTAACAGGAAGCCACGCTGTCTTAGATGATCTTCTATCGCAACCACAGCAGCAGTGCTGATAGGCAGGACTCCCGAGGATCCCTGTTCTGTCCCTGTAGGCTGGAACACTCTCCCTGAGTAGGGCCTAGCTTTCCCTCACAAGCAGTGCACCTTTCCTTCACTCATTCCACGCATGTCTCTCAAAATGATGGCTAGGCTCCAGGGCCAGCCCTACCATGGGACCCAGTGGGCCCAAGGTCCCAGCATTTTAAGAGGGGCAGCAGTCGGCAGTGATAAGTTGTACCCGCTGTCTCGCGAGATCTGCCTGTGGGACTGCTGTGAAATGTTGCACCCAATGAGTGTGCAGTCTGTGCTACCTGTGAGACAGTTTCACACTGAGCTGACATTGACGCTTAAGTATAAACAGAAAAGTCAGTGCTACTACCCATACACCAAATAGATAGCAGAGCTCCCAGGTGCTCGATCTCCAGTCGCTGGTTGAGTAGAGTAATGTAGAAAATTAGATATTGACGCTTGCCAGAGCCGCTGATTATGTGAACCTGTCATGAGACTGAATGCAGAGAGAGATCAGCTGTCAAAATTCAGTGATGATGTTGGGGGTGGGCAGGACCTGGGGTGGGCGGGACTCGGCAGCTATCAAACACCAGCCAATGGAATGAGATTTGGGTGGTTCGCTATGTGTATGTGGCCCCGCCCCCTTTCTTAAGCAGCCTAATCATTGGCTGGTGTTTGATAGCTGCTGGGTCCCGCCCACCCCAGGTCCCACCCACCCCTGACATCACAGCTGAATTTTGACAGCTGGTCTCTCTCTGCTTGCAGTTACATTACGTCAGTTTAACACAGTTTCACTAAGCGTCAATATCAGCTCAGTGTGAAACTCCCTCTCCTCTGTCAGTGCCAATCAGTGCCACCTGGCATGCCCATAAGTGCCACCTGCCAGTGCCAATGCCACCTGCCAGTGCCATCTGTCAGTGCCAATCAGTGCCAGTGTTTCCAATCAGTGTCACCTGTCAGTGCCAATCAGTGCCACCTGTCAGTGCCAGTGTTTCCAATCAGTGCCACCTGTCAGTGCCAATCAGTGCTTCCAATCAGTGCCATCTGTCAGTGCCAATCAATGGCAGCATTTCTAATTAGTGCCACCTGTCAGTGCCCATCAATGCCACCTTATATCACTGCCAACCAATGCCACCTATCAGTGCTAGTGTTTCCAATCAGTGCCACCTACCAGTGCCAATCAGTGTTGCCAATCAGTGCCAGTGCTTACAATCAGTGCCGCTTATCAGTGCTGCCAATCAATGCCCATGAGTGCCACCTATCAGCACCCATCAGTGCTGCCAATCAGTGCAACTAAATGCTGCCAATCAGTGCTGCCTATCAGTGCCAATCAGTGCTGCCTATCAGTGCCAATCAGTGCAGCCTATCAGTGCCATTAGTGCTGCTAATCAGTGGCACCTATCAGTGCCAATCAGGGCCTATCAGTGCTGCCTATCAGTGCTGCCAATCAGTGCCAGTGCTTCTATTAGTGCCAATCAGTGCCGCCTATCAGTGCCAATCATTGCTGCCTGTCAGTGCTGCCAATCAGTGCACTGAGTGCAGGGATGGGGTGATTAACTCAGCCGCCAGGCACATTGACCATGGGGCACAACTGAAATCTGTTGATGTTTAGTCATTCCACATGCCGATTTTTAGTATAATAGGTCATCACCACACTACTATTTACAATAAACTACTGGAGGTAAAATAAAAAAAAGTGTCAGTAAAAGGCTTGCTGCTAAGCACTGTTATGTGTTCTCACACGACAAAAAAAAAGTGCAGCGTTAACTTACTGATCAATAACAATAACAATAATGTTGGAATCCTCTAATGTATGGAAATCTCAATAGGCTTCAATATAACAACAAAAAAATTCTTCATCAGTTTAGGCCAATATGTGTTCTGCTACATATTTTTGGTTAAAAAAAATCACAATAAGTGTATATTGATTGGCTTGCATGAAAGTTATAGCATCTACAAAATGGGGAATAGATTTATGGCATCTTTAATCTGAATTTCTGATAAATTTTATTTTAGTTATCATGATAAAAAATAATGAATGTGGGGGCTTTTGGTGGGCATGATATATTTTTATTTTTTTTTTTTGGGGGGGGGGGGCAGCATTTCATTCTTGGGCCCAGGCAGCTCAATGTGTTGGGCCAGCTGTGGGCCCATTGCAATTATTTTGTGTTTTTTTTATATATGCTGCCAAATCCTCCATATTGCAGAGGTAATATACATTTTGTAACCATTGTTGAACTGTGGGGACATAATGTTGTCTCCAGTACATAGGTATCAAAGATTTGGCTGCATTAAAGTGGTTCTAAAGGCTCATGGTTTTTCACCTTAAGGTATTCTATGCCTTAAGGTGAAAAACCTTCTGTGCTGCAGCTCCCTCCAGAACCCCCCCTTTTCCTTACCGGTGGGGCGCCCCAGAAGTGCAAAACGATTGCACAGAGCAGGTAAGTATGGCATGTTTGTTATTTTTTTTTAAAACAAAAAACAAAGGTTTACAACCCCTTTAAGCAAATGGGGTGTAATGGATATTTTATATAAGCCTATGAGTTCTTCTGTACAATGAAAAAATATGTACCTTGATTCTTATCTATTCCAGGCAGGACTTTATTCCAATAACCCTGGATAAGGGGACAATGCCGCCAAATTTGAGCATGTTTTGCAACACCTCCACATCCAGCTTCAGGGAGAAATATCTGTGAATATTTTGTGTAGCTTAGCTGGGGTGTTGTACCAGAGAGACAAAAGCTTATAATCAAGAGAGGGGGAATCTCCTTAATGGGGCCACAGACAGCAATAAAAACTGACAGGTGTTCTAATCCCTCTTCACTCTATCCAAAACTAAAAAACAGGTTTTGACCTTACCGCTTCAGCCCCGGAAGATTTTACCCCCTTCCTTACCAGAGCACTTTTTGCGATTCGGCACTGCGTCATTTTAACTGACAATTGCGCGGTCGTGCGATGTTGCACCCAAACAAAATTGACGTCCTTTTTTTCCCACCAATAGAGCTTTCTTTTGGTGGTATTTGATCACCTCTGCAGTTTTATTTTTTGCGCTATAAACAAATAAACATCAACAATTTTGAAAAAAGCGCATAATTTTTTTACTTTTTGCTATAATAAATATCCCCTAAAAATATATAAAAAAAACAATTGTTTTCCTCAGTTTAGGCCGATATGTATTCTTCTACATATTTTTGGTAAAAGAAAAAAAATCACAATAAGCGTATATTGATTGGTTTGAGCAAAAGTTATAGCATCTACAAAATAAGGGATAGTTTTATGGAATTTTTATTAAAAAAATTTTTTTTATTATTAATGGCAGTGATCTGCAATTTTTAACGGACATTGAGTCCGCCGGTCCCGCGGGCAAGGCCACGCTGCACGCAGCAGCGGCGCGCATGCGCGCCAGCTATCCCCGGCTCTTAAAGGGGACATACAGGTATGCCCATTTGCCCACCACTGCCATTGTTCCGACATATATTGTCGTGCGGCAGTCGGCAAGTGGTAACAGGATTACTAAACACTTGTTTCAAAAAAAAAAAATATGCACAGTGAAGCTGTAATGTTTTTTTTTCAGTATTTTTCAGAATTTTTTAGTTTTTTTAGTTTTGAGCACCAGCCGCCACTGGCAGAAAGCAAAATATATTTTTTTTTCAAAATTGGCAGACTTTTTTTGTTTATAGCACAAAAAATAAAAACCACAGAGGTGATCAAATACCACCAAAAAGCTCTATTTGTAGGCAAAAGGAAATCATTAATTGGGTACAGCGTCGCACGACCGCACAATTGTCAGTTAAAGTAACACAGTGCCGTATCGCAAAAGAAAAATTGCCTAGTCATTGGGGGGTAAATCTTACGGAGTGGTTAACCACTTCAATACCAGGCACTTAGACACCTTCCCGCCCAGGCCAATTTTCAGCTTTCAGCACTGTCGCAATTTGAATGACAATTGCGTGGTCATCCTACACTGTACCCAAACAATTTTTTTATCATTTTGTTCCCAGAAATGGTGGTATTTGATCACCTCTGCGGTTTTTATTTTTTGCGCAACAAATAAAAAAAGACCGAAAATTTCGAAAAAAACAAGGTTTTACTTTGTTTCTGTTAAAATTTTTTGTAAATAAGTACGTTTTCTCCTTCAATGATGGGCACTGATATGGCTGCACTGACGGGTACTGATACGGCGGCAGTGATGGGCACTGATGAGGTGGCACCAATGAGGTGGCACTGATGAGGTGGCACTGACGGGCACTGATGATGGGCACTGATAGGCGGCACTGATGGGCACTGATAGGTGGCACTGATGGGCACTGATAGGTGGCACTGGTATGCGGCACTGATGGGCACTCATAGGTGGCACCGATGGGCACTCATAGGCGGCACTGGTGGGCTTCGTAGGTGGCATTGATTGGTACATATGGGTGGCATACCTGGCCATCCACATGTTGCCCCTTCCCTGGTGGTCCTAGTGGTGATCCCTGGGGGCCCAGTGTGGTGATCTGAGGGGGGGGGCTGCGCTGATAAACAATCAGCGCAGACCCCCCCCTGTCAGGAGAACCGCCGATCGGCTCTCCTCTACTCGCGTCTGTCAGACGCGAGTGAGGAAAAGACGATCGACGGCTCGTCCCATTGACAGCGTGATCAGCCGTGATTGGACACGGCTGATCACGTGGTAAAGAGCCTCCGCCGGAGGCTCTTTACCAAGATCGGTGGAGCGGTGTGTCAGGCTGACACACCGCCCCACCGATCGCCGCGATGCGCGCCCCCAGGGGCGCACAGCGGCATGTTATCCTGCTGGATGTCATATGACGCCCAGTCAGGATAACTGAACCACTTCCCGGACGTCAATCCGCTATAGGGCGGGCGGGAAGTGGTTAAAGTGGTTGTAAAGGCAGAAGATGCATTCTATTCATTAAGATAAAAAGCCTTGGAGCCGTGACTTCTGCTATCACAGCCGGATGTGATTAGTGAGAGTTCTGAGATCAGCCTGAGTCTCTGACAATATCCTGTGTAGCATCTGCTACTGAGACCTGCAACCCGGAAACTAATAGATCCCGGCGGTGATATGAGCAGCAAACAGACGGCAGCGGACCGCCTCAAAGAATTTGCGAGGACCGACAAGTAGGACGGCGGGCACAGCCCCCCACAGACGTAGAGTGGCGGACCACCAGCTTTGGAAACCCAGAAGCTTAGCACATCACAGCCTGATAAGCAGGAGAAGCAGCCCAAGCTGATGCTGGAACAAGTAAGCTCACAACTAATGATATAGGACTAATCATGCAGGATATGCAAAGCATTAGAGAAAGGATGGCAGAAGCTGAAAACAGGATATCGCTATTGGAGGACACTGTATCTCCTATGCCCAAAAAGGTGTCACTAGTAGAAAAACAGATTCTTATTTGGCAACAGAAAACAGAGGATTGAGAATCGCATGCGCCGCAATAATATACCCGCTTGCCGACCAGCGCACGCCGATTTACGTCGGCAGAATGGCGCTGGTAGGCAAAAGGGTGTACAGGTATGTCCCCTTTAAGAAGCGGTGTCGCGGGCACGCGCCCATGGCTCGATGTCCACCGGGTGCCTGCGATCGTGTCACGGAGAGGTAGAACGGGGAGATGCTTTTGTAAATAAAAGTACTGCCTAGTGACAGGACAGTGATCACAGCTCTCTGTCATCGAGAGCAGTGATCACTGTCCTGTGTGTTAAAGCCCAGCCCCCTAACAGTTAGAATCACTCCCTAGGACACACTTAACCTCTTCACTGCCCCCTAGTGGTTAACCCCTTCACTGCCAGTGTCTTTTACACAGTAATCAATGCATTTTTATAGCATTGATCGCTGTATAAATGACAATGGACCCAAAATAGTGTCAAAAATGTCCGATGTGTCCGCCATAATGTCGCAGTCCTGATAAAAATTGCCAATCGCCGCCATTACTAATAAAAAACATAGTTAAAAATAAAAATGCCATAAAACTATCCCCTATTTTGTAGACGCTATAAATTTTGCGCAAACCAATCAATATACACTTATTGCGATTTTATTTTTATTTTTTTTTAACCAAAACTACAGTGGGGACGGACAGTATTCAGACCCCCTTACATTTTTCACTCTTTGTTATATTGCAGCCATTTGCTAAAATAATTTAAGTTCTTTTTTTTCCTCATTAATGTAAACACAGCACCCCATATTGACAGAAAAACACAGAATTGTTGACATTTTTGCAGATTTATTAAAAAAGAAAAACTGAAATATCACATGGTCCTAAGTATTCAGACTCTTTGCTGTGACACTCATATATTTAACTCAGGTGCTGTCCATTTCTTCTGATCATCCTTGAGATGGTTCTACACCTTCATTTGAGTCCAGCTGTGTTTGATTATACTGATTGGACTTGATTAGGAAAGCCACACACCTGTCTATATAAGACCTTACAGCTCACAGTGCATGTCAGAGCAAATGAGAATCATGAGATCAAAAGGAACTGCCTGAAGAGCTCAGAGACAGAATTGTGTCAAGGCACAGATCTGGCCAAGGTTACAAAAAAATTCTGCTGCACTTAAGGTTCCTAAGAGCACAGTGGCCTCCATAATCCTTAAATGGAAGACGTTTGGGACGACCAGAACCCTTCCTAGAGCTGGCCGTCCGGCCAAACTAAGCTATCGGGGGAGAAGAGCCTTGGTGAGAGAAGTAAAGAAGAACCCAAAGATCACTGTGGCTGAGCTCCAGAGATGCAGTCGGGATATGGGAGAAAGTTGTAGAAAGTCAACCATCACTGCAGCCCTCCACCAGTCGGGACTTTATGGCAGAGTGGCCCGATAGAAGCCTCTCCTCAGTGCAAGCACATGAAAGCTTGCATGGAGTTTGCTAAAAAAAACACCTGAAGGACTCCAAGATGGTGAGAAATAAGATTCTCTGGTCTGAGACCAAGATAGAATTTTTGGCCTTAATTTTAAGCGGTATGCGTGGAGAAAACCAGTCACTGCTCATCACCTGTCCAATACAGTCCCAACAGTGAAGTATGGTGGTGGCAGCATCATGCTGTGGGGGTGTTTTTCAGCTGCAGGAACAGGACGACTGGTTGCAATTGAGGGAATGATGAATGTGGCCAAGTACAGGGATATCCTGGACAAAAACCTTCTCCAGAGGACCTCAGACTGGGCCGAATGTTTACCTTCCAACAAGACAATGTCCCTAAGCACACAGCTAAAGTAACGAAGGAGTGGCTTCACAACAACTCCGTGACTGTTCTTGAATGGCCCAGCCAGAGCCCTGACCTAAACCCAATTGAGCATCTCTGGAGAGATCTAAAAGTGGCTATCCACCAACGTTTACCATCCAACCTGACAGAACTGGAGAGGATCTGCAAGGAGGAATGGCAGAGGATCCCCAAATCCAGGTGTCAAAAACTTGTTGCATCTTTCCCAAAAAGACTTATGGCTGTGTTAGATCAAAAGGGTGCTTCTACTAAATACTGAGCAATGGGTCTGAATACTTATTGAAGGAATATGTAGAGTTTGTCTTAAACCACTATGACTCCATCTTAGGGATTAGTATCCATTTTGTTCTACTTGTTTAAATGTCACATAACTTATTCTCTACCTTGGGAATTCGCCTACGCGGTTTCCCATGAAGCTATCTCTCAGAGATTAGCTTGTTCCTGTTCTGTGATTTCTGAGGAATAGATACTGTTGTACTGTAAATAAGCTAAATTTGTTGTGTATTGCATGTCTGGAACATAATTGTTTGCATAACTGTAGAAAGTCCTGCGACGTACCTGGATTGTAGCTATAATGTTGTATAATGTTGTATGACCATTTTTTGTCTATATAAGCAAGATACAAATTAAAGTTATCAGATCACTCTGAGCAACCGCAGCACTGTTTATCTGTGTCAAGTTCTTAAGAGTAATCTTCAGGCCTGTTGGGATAGGAAGGAGGGATGTCAGACCCCACAGGTACTGTTAAGTGCACCCAAATCTACGGGGTGATAGATACGATTCGTTATGACCCAGACAGGAACAAAAATAATGACTACAGTTGTCAAGAGCAACATCCAGAGTCTGCCAGAGTCCTTGGCTATGAGCACAGTCATTTTGATGATTCAGAGTCTAAAACACCTGCTTCACTCGCTCTTCGAGGGCTAAAACCACCTGCTGCGCCTCCTTTTCCCTTGTCTTTTATCTCTGGGTCAGCTCGCGTTCTAGCAGCTTGCTTTGCACTCTCCTTGTGTAAGGGTTTTACATGGCTGGCATGGATCCAGGCTTGTTGGTTTTCTACCAGGACTGCAGTACTCGTCACGGCCACCACCTTGGTTTCTGGTCCGAACGGGTATCCTCCTTTTCTGGTCTGTGCCAGTTGTTTCACCACGACCCAGTCACCGGGCTGGAAAGGATGTGTAGGCAGATCCTGTGGAGAAAGAGGAGAGGTGCAAGCAACATTTCTTTCTACTTCTATCTAAAGTAGATCTAAAGTTTCAATTAGTTTTCGGACATACCCTTCCCTAACCTGGTCCAAATCTCCTGTTTCCAAAACTAAAGGTGTCCTAGGCCAAGGTGTAGGGAACGGTCTGGTCTACCCATTAGGACCTCAAATGGAGAGTAACTTGTAGTCCTACTGGGAGTCATTCTGATCTCAGCCAGGATTACAGGCAACATCTTTTCCCACTTGTGGAAAGTATCTCCTCACATCGGTTTCTCTTCACTTATTTAAAGTAGTATCCAAACATTAAAATATTTTCCTCCCACATTTCCACTCCCGTTGTCTTCCCACGTGTCCTCCCCTCCTCCTCCCTCCCCTTCCCTTCCACACCTCACTCCTAATTTTCCCCTCCTTTCTTTCCCTCCCCGCCCTTCCCTTCCCCTTTCCCCTTCACTACCACATTTCCCTTTCCCTGTTCCTTCATTTATGGTCATCACATTCATATTCCTTTCTCCATTGGGCAGAGATTGGTCCCACTGCCTTTTCCTGGACTCATCTAGGCCAACTTTTTCCTGTGCAGCGCAGTGTCCGTTTTCCTAGCTTGGCTCTACATTTACTGCAGGTAACTATCTAATGGCTGGCAGTTGAATTTTTGGCTTTGGACGGTCGTTGACATCCTTTCCTAAGTATAATTTTTTTGTTGTATTCAGTTTTTGATGGTCCTTAATTGCACTCTGTTTCATGCAGTGACATATCCACTTTGGTCCCTCAACAAACATCCCCTGAGGAAGCCCTAGTGAGCGAAACATGTCGGAATATTAGTGCTGAGTGACCCCCTATTTACCATCTAATCTGATATGTACTGCTGTTTGCGTTATTTATGTATAGCCAGCATAATTTTTAAACCTTTTCTGTCTAATAAAATGTGATATATATTTTTTTGCCCTGGTAGAAGACCAACAAGCCTGGATCCATGCTAGCCGTGTAAAACCCTTACACAAGGAGAGTGCGAAGCAAGCTGCTAGAATGCAAGCTGACCCAGAGATAAAAGACAAGGAAAAAGGAGGCGCAGCAGGTGGTTTTAGCCCTCGAAGAGCGAGTGAAGCAGGTGTTTTAGACTCTGAATCATCAAAATGACCGTGCTCATAGCCAAGGACTCTGGCAGACTCTGGATGTTGCTCTTGACAACCGTAGTCATTATTTTTGTCCCTGTCTGGGTCATAACGAATCGTATCTATCACCCGAAAGATTTGGGTGCAATTAAAAGTACCTGTGGGAACACACATACACAGGAGAATATTTCGACCTAGTGGGCGAAACATGTCGGAATATTAGTGCTGAGTCACCCCCTATTTACCATCTAATCTGATATGTACGGCTGTTTGCGTTATTTATGTATAGCCAGCATAATTTTTAAACCTTTTCTGTCTAATAAAATGTGATATATATTTGACTGTGCTCATAGCCAAGGACTCTGGCAGACTCTGGATGTTGCTCTTGACAACCGTAGTCATTATTTTTGTCCCTGTCTGGGTCATAGCGAATCGTATCTATCACCCGAAAGATTTGGGTGCAATTAAAAGTACCTGTGGGAACACACATACACAGGAGAATATTTTGCCCTAGTGGGCGAAACATGTCGGAATATTAGTGCTGAGTGACCCCCTATTTACCATCTAATCTGATATGTACTGCTGTTTGCGTTATTTATGTATAGCCAGCATATTTTTTAAACCTTTTCTGTCTAATAAAATTTGATATATTTTTTTTTGCCTTGTGGGAACACACATACACAGGAGAATATTACAATGGCACAAGCTAGAACAAGAGAGATCGGAGATAGTTTTACTGAGAAAATGCTTTTGCTAAAATTTAATCATGCCTATGCTCAAAATTCAGAGTATGAAAAATGTTGGATATGTAGTAAACTCCATCCTAACACTGCCAGGATTCCCCTGATGGCAGTACCTTTAAACTTCACCCTCCTTCTTAATGGTACACCTCCTGTCGACCTTACAAGAGTCACCAGAATGCTTTCAAATGATACTCTTACTTTCCAAATTATTAGTAGAAGTCACCAGACTGGTGTTTTAGACTGGGAAACTCCACAAGGGGAGCTTGAATTAATTTTTCAATGACCTCAATTGAAAGCCCTGTCTTTCACACTTCAGACCCTGCCCTAAACACCACTCTATTAAATTTTCTTGACTCCAGTTCCACTTCCCCAGTGGGAAAATTGTTGTCAAGTTTAACCTTTTCCAGTTTTTCTGATAAAATGATGACAATATTCAATAAACTACCATTAGCGCTAGGAAACAGTATTTATATCTGCTGTGGGAAACTCTGTCACCCTTGGATCCCCACTGAACCACAGGGATGGTGTTATCTTGCAGCCCTAGTTCCCGTCATGGGCATAGTAGGAGATAGCAAGGGAGGACACCTCCTCGAAGCTAGCATGCATCCTAGATACCCCCTTAAACACCACAATAAAAGGGAGGTTTTTTTAAAAAAAGATATGGCCTGGGTACAGGGTGGGGGATAGACCTAATGAAGGGATTAAATAATTACACTGGCATCATTGATGAAGTCATGGAGAAGAATTCTGATGATATTTCTAAATTAAACATAGAAACCAGAGCGATTAGAAAACAATTAGAACTGCATGATCTAGCCATTGAGAGCATGAGTTCAGCCCTTACAGGATTATGTGAGATGACCAAGAATTATAAATGTTGTACCTGGGTACATAACACATCTGTTGAAATACCTGATTATTATGATATCATTGCACATCACAGAAAGGAGGTAGACAAATTACAACAAGAAGCTAAGAACATTGCAAAATCCTGAATCCCCTTTGGAGGAGATAGTTTTGGTTTTGGTGGAATCTTCTCATGGCTCACGGATTTTGTACTAATTATAGCGATGATTATGATTCTCATCCTGATAATTTATCTGTGTTATAAGTGCTGTATGTGTCTAATGGAGAGGGTACATCAACCACGTAATGACATATTGCCATACATCATGTATATGAAACCCTATAAGACAAGTAAGGGGCTTAACCCCAGATTAGACATGTAAGGTGTTTTGCCTACCCCTTTTAGTTGACATTATGTAAAATTAGAGAAAACATATAGATTAATGTTTTAAGAGGGGATAGAAGGAATATGTAGAGTTTGCCTTAAACTACTATGACTCTTCTTAGTGAAGCATGGTGCTGGCAGCATCATGCTGTGGGGGTGTTTTTCAGTTGCAGGGACAGGACGACTGGTTGCAATCGAGGGAAAGATGAATGTGGCCAAGTACAGGGATATCCTGGACAAAAACCTTCTCCAGAGTGCTCAGGACCTCAGACTGGGCCGAATGTTTACCTTCCAACAAGACAATGACCCTAAGCACACAGCTAAAGTAACGAAGACGTGGCTTCACAACAACACCGTGACTGTTCTTGAATAGCCCAGCCAGAGCCCTGACTTAAGCCCAATTGAGCATCTCTGGAGAGACCTAAAAGTGGCTATCCACCAACGTTTACCATCCAACCTGACAGAACTGGAGAGGATCTGCAAGGAGGAATGGCAGAGGATCCCCAAATCCAGGTGTGAAAAACTTGTTGCATCGTTCCCAAAAAGACTTATGGCTGTGTTAGATCAAAAGGGTGCTTCTACTAAATACTGAGCAAAGGGTCTGAATACTTATTGAAGGAATATGTAGACTTTGTTTTAAACCACTATGACTCCACCTTAGGGATTAGTATCCCTTTTGTTCTACTTGTCTAACTGTCACATAACTTGTTCTTTACCTTAGGAATTCGCCTATGCGGGATCCAATGAAGCTATCTCTCAGAGATTAGCTTGTTCCTGTTTGTTCTGTGATTTCTGAGGAATAGATACTGTTGTACTGAAAATAAGCTAAGTTTGTTATCTATTGCATGTCTGGAACATAATTGTTTGCATAACTGTAGAAAGTTCCATGACGAACATGGGATGTAGCTATAATGTTGTATGACCATTTTTTGAATAAATCTGCAAAAATGTCAACAATTCTGTGTTTTTCTGCCAATATTGGGTGCTGTGTGTACATTAATGAGGAAAAAAATGAATGCAAATGATTTTAGCAAATGGCTGCAATATAATAAAGAGTGAAAAATTTAAGGGGGTCTGAATACTTTCTGTCCCCTCTGTATGTAGAAGAATACATATTGGCCTAAACTGAGAAACAAAAATATTTTTTTTATATATTTTTGGGGGATATTTATCATTGCAAAAAGTAAAAAATATTGTGTTTTTTTCTCAAAATTGTCGCTCTTTTGTTGTTTATAGCGCAAAAAATAAAAACTGCAGAGACGATCAAATACCACCAAAAGAAAGCTCTATTTGTGGGGAAAAAAAGGACATCAATGTTGTTTGGATAGAACGTCGCACGACCACGCAATTGTCAGTTAAAACGACACAGTGCCGAATCGCAAAAAATGCTCTGGTCAGGAAGGGGGTAAAATCCTTCAGGGCTGGAGTGGTTAAGGATAGTGGGATTGCTGGAGAAAGTGGAGGGGTATAACCTGGGGGACTTTGTTGATAAATGGCTGAAAAGTATATTTCCTGGTATAGAGGTATCAACAGCATTTTCTGTGGAAAGAGCACACAGGGTGCCTGCAGCACTACCAAAACCAGGGGGACCCCCTAGGCCACTGCTGGCACGACTTTTGAACTGTAGAGATAGAAACTTGATTCTGCGGAAAGCACGACAAAAGGGGGAGATTCATTATGAAAACAGCAAGGTGTCAATATTTCCGGACTTCTCCCTAGAGCTACAAAAACAACAGGCAATCTTTTGTGAAATAAAATGGAAACTGAGACAGGCAGGAGCAGAATACTCTATGGCTTACCCAGCCTGGTTGAGAGTGAAAGATGGAGGAAAGATTATGTATTTTAGTACATCGCGCAAGCCCATGAATGGATTCGGACATTTAAACCTGCACCTAAATAATGGATAGTGAGGAGCTGAGAGATATCCTATGATAAGGACATCGTCAGGAGGATTTATTGGGAACATACTGGGAGAGAACATCTACTTTTTTTTTTCCGTTTTGGGCTTTTTTTTTGTTTTTTTGTTCTTTGTGTTATTTTAAAGTAATTTTGAATGCAAAGGGGGAGGGGTGAAGGGAGGGGAGGTAGACATATGTAAGAAAAATGATGTTATTGTTGTTGACTGTCCCCCCACCCCCCACTTCCCCTTCCCTTTTTTTTTAAGTTGGTAAGACCACAGTAATAGTTAATGGAGAGGAGTTTGAGTTTAACACGGAGATGAAATGTTGATGATGACAGTGGCACATCAGGCACAGAGAAATAAACATAATATTAAATATAAAGGCTATTGATAAGGGAGGATTGAAAGGAAAAGCATATAGAAAGGGAGAGGGAGGGGGGAAGAAAGGGTAACGGGAATAAGGGAAGGAGACACATAGCTAGGGAGATACTGAGATAGTAAGTCTGGGTTAACACAATAGGTGACAGCGCGGAATTGATACACAGTAAAATGATACACCGTATAAGAGGAGAAAGAGGTGAAACACATAAATACACAGAAGGAAGGGAGAGAGGGAGGAGGAGGAAGAGGGAGGAGTAGGAAGGAAAGGGGGAGAGAGGGAAAAGGAAGGGGTAAAAACACATACACATGTGTTTTTTTATTTTTTTTTTCCAGGATAATAAGATAGGGGGGTTGAGGAGCAGTAAGGCTGAAATCGATACTAATTACGGTACCTATATAGTAGCATATGTGATATGTCGGTAATGCCCTAAATTTTTTGTTATGGATGTGGGATGAATGGATGAGTGGAGAAAAGATGAGAGTAGTAGGGGAAAGTAAGCAGGTGGGAGAGAGGTCACTATGAATAGGGTCAGTGTCAGGTAGAGATGATTAATCCGTGCACTTTTCTGTCATGGAATGTGAGAGGCATTGGTACGGCATTGAAGTGTACACAGGTCTTTACAGAGATTTGTAAAGCACAAGCAAAAATAATATGTATTCAAGAAACACATATGGGTAAAGAAAGACTTGATTATCTTAAAAGATTGTGGATTCAGTGGTCTTGCCACTCTTGCCTGAAGGGAGATATGTTTTTGTCTTTGCCACAATATACACAATGTCATTTGTCAACATGGGGATATATAATTCCCCTCCAGCTACATTAGGAGTATTGAAGGAAGCAACGTTATTCATTAAGGAGTACTAAGAGGCACATGTTATATGTATGGGGGATTTCAATATGTGGTTGAACCCAAAGATGGACAGATATGGGGAAAAAACCCCAGAAAGTAATGGTGGAATCTAACCGCTTGCCGACCAGCTGCCGCAGTTGTACTGCAGCAGAATGGCACAGGCAGGCGAATCAGCGTTATGTTACATCACTCCTTAAGGCAGCCACTAGGGGCGCACGTGCCCGCAGCTCGCCCCCAGAGCCGATGCGATCAATCGTAACACGGAGATCCCGGTTCTCTAAGAGAGAAGTGACAGATTGTTCATACAAAATATGAACAGCTATCTGTCATCTCCCCTAGACAGTCCCCTCCCTCCTTCAGTTAGAACACACACTAGGGAACACAGTTAACTCCTTGATCGCTCCCTAGTTGTTAACCCCTTCCCTGCCAGTGACATTTTTACAGTAATCAATGCATTTTTATAGAACTGATCGCTGTATTAATGCCAATGGTCCCAAAAATGTGTCAAAATTGTCTGATGTGTCCGCCATAATGTCACAGTCACGTTAAAAATCGCAGATCGCTGCCATTACTAGTAAAAAAAATAAAATAATAAAAATGCTTTAAATCTATCCCCTATTTTGTAGACGCTATAACTTTTGCACAAACTAAACGCTTACTGCGATTTTTATTACCAAAAATATGTAGAAGAATACATATCAGCCTAAACTGAGAAAAAAATGAGCTTTTAAAAAAAAAAAATGGGGATATTTATTATAGCAAAAAGTACAAAATATTGGGGGTTTTTTTCAAAATTGTCGCTCTTTTTTTTGTTTATAGTGCAAAAAATAAAAACAGCAGAGATGATCAAATACCACCAAAAGAAAGCTCTATTTGTGGGAAAAAAAGGACGTCAATTTTGTTTGGGTACAACATTGCACGACTAAGCAATTGTCAGTTAAATAAATGATAAAATATGTAGCGCCACTCTATCAAACAGTACCAAACCAATAATTAAAACCTGACCGTAATCAACTAGGACAAGGATAAGAACTGCCAAAAACTCTGCTTAATGGTGTTTCCAGGATGCTAATTTCTACCAGGAACAGGTTGTAGTTAGCTCAGGATTTATAGCTACATACTAGAATCCATCAAAGACATTAGTGCCAGAAAAACGTATATATGAGTGAAAACCAACCAATAAAGTGCCAAAGTGTAAAGTGAGATAAATAATGTGAAAAAAGCACCCCACCTAGAAGGGAAGTGACAGTATTGCAAACTGAAATAATAAAATAATAACTTCCCAAAATATGCTGAAAATCAAATAATCCCTAGTGTTAAGCCTAATGGTAAATCACTATTACCGTGAAAACACATAAAAAAGCAGCTAAAATCAAATGGTCCCTGGTGCTGATGCAAAATACCAAATATTTCATAAAGTGTAACACATACAAATATTATATAAAACAAACTAGTGTACATCAAAGTGGTAAAAATGAAATAAAAATAAAAAGTGCGTATAAATTCCGCATTCAATAACAATCCACAGTATTATGAACAAAATCCTAAAAGTGATAATAGTGGTAACAGTGCAGTCATGCCCTCATACACGCACTGATGCGCTATGAATAAATGACTCCTAAATGTGTAGACGAACAATCCCACATCAGAGATGCTGTCCCAAAGTGACAATAGTGCAATTCAGTCCATAAGTGTAGAGCTGTGCAACTATAATGAATGATGTCCACAAGGAACGATCTTTAAATAAGGTGCAAAGTGTGCAGTGACTAGTGCTAGTCTTCTTAAAAGTTCTGCTGCACACATCAAGTGTTTCCCCCAGCCTCTCACCTCCATCAACGGCCCCCAGTGGGCCAAGTAGAGCGGATAGATAATCTTGGAGAGGATGGGTTCCCTGGAGTGATGTCAGCGGACTTGGCTCTCTGAATCTCCTCCCGCCGCTCCCAGCAATCCCAGCAGTAGTAGTTTAGGGACAAAGGAAAGGTCTCATAGTGCAGTAATTCCGAATAAAAATTTTATTGACAAACGTGGTAACTTACATTTAAAATAGCAACGAACAGTGGATGTAGTCAGCTTCCGGGTTCGGCCGTCCCCGAGAAGCGTCGGCACCTGACTCCTCCTACCCTGACGCGTTGCGTCACACCACGTGACTTTATCAAAGGGGGACGGCCGAACCCGGAAGCTGACTACATCCACTGTTCGTTGCTATTTTAAATGTAAGTTACCACGTTTGTCAATAAAAAAATTTTTCGGAATTACTGCACTATGAGACCTTTCCTTTGTCCCTAAACTACTACTGCTGGGATTGCTGGAAGCGGCGGGAGGAGATTCAGAGAGCCAAGTCCGCTGACATCACTCCAGGGAACCCATCCTCTCCAAGATTATCTATCCGCTGTACTTGGCCCACTGGGGGCCGTTGATGGAGGTGAGAGGCTGGGGGAAACACTTGATGTGTGCACCAGAACTTTTATGAAGACTAGCACTAGTCACTGCACACTTTGCACCTTATTTAAAGATCGTTCCTTGTGGACATCATTCATTATAGTTGCACAGCTCTACGCTTATGGACTGAATTGCACTATTGTCACTTTGGGACAGCATCTCTGATGTGGGATTGTTCGTCTACACATTTATGAGTCATTTATTCATAGCGCATCAGTGCGTGTATGAGGGCATGACTGCACTGTTACCACTATTATCACTTTTAGGATTTTGTTCATAATACTGTGGATTGTTATTGAATGTGGAATTTATACGCACTTTTTATTTCATTTTTACCACTTTGATGTACACTAGTTTGTTTTATACAATATTTGTATGTGTTACACTTTATGAAATATTTGGTATTTTGCATCAGCACCAGGGACCATTTGATTTTAGCTGCTTTTTTATGTGTTTTCACGGTAATAGTGATTTACCATTAGGCTTAACACTAGGGATTATTTGATTTTCAGCATATTTTGGGAAGTTATTATTTTATTATTTCAGTTTGCAATACTGTCACTTCCCTTCTAGGTGGGGTGCTTTTTTCACATTATTTATCTCACTTTACACTTTGGCACTTTATTGGTTGGTTTTCACTCATATATACGTTTTTCTGGCACTAATGTCTTTGATGGATTCTAGTATGTAGCTATGAATCCTGAGCTAACTACAACCTGTTCCTGGTAGAAATTAGCATCCTGGAAACACCATTAAGCAGAGTTTTTGGCAGTTCTTATCCTTGTCCTAGTTGATTACGGTCAGGTTTTAATTATTGGTTTGGTACTGTTTGATAGAGTGGCGCTACATATTTTATCATTTATTTATTGCCTTTTGGGGGAACTGAGTGGACCCATCTATGTTGGCAGCTCTCTACCTGGTACCACATTATTAGCTTCAGATTTTCATTCATATTGTGGTTTTTGCGCATTAGTCCTTTTATATTTAGAATTGTCAGTTAAAATGACGCAGTCCTGAATCGCAAAAAGTGCTCTGGTCAGGAAGGGGATAAAATCTTCCGGGGCTAAAGCGGTTAATGTGTTTGGGAAATCTATAAAAGAGGCAGGATGGATCGACTTATGGAGAATTAAAAACTCAGATGTTACATCCTACTCGTGGTGTGCACCAGGAAGAGGATGCATGTCTTGAATAGATCTGGCTCTGGGGAATGAGAAGATGCTTCCTCTGGTGCATTCAGTGACATATATGCCCGGGGGGTGTCTGACCACTCTGGGTTGACATTCAATATAACAACATGTGCAAGGGGAAGGCGTTTGGGATGTAGGATTCAGCCCTATTGGTTAACTCAGATTGGTTTAAATGATCGGATACCGGAACAGATGGAAATATTTCCGGAAGCCCATGGGGATAAAAAAATGGATGGTATATTTTGGGACACCTTTAAGGCTTATTTAAGGGGAGCATTGAAATCCACAATATCATATATAAGACGTACCAATAGACAGGAAGAAGAGGAATTAGTAGAACTATGTGCGCAGGCAGAAGCAGATTTTATAAAAGATCCCTCGAATAAAAAACAAATAAGATGGGAAGGATTAATGGATAAGAATATTATACAAACAACCATGCTTAAATTTATTGATAAATGGATTATTATCCCCCACAATAAGGCTATATAGGGGAACAAGGTCAATGTCAGGAAGAATACAGTTGATCAAATCCCCAAGTGTTTATATGTGTTCTTGCACTCCCCAGTAAGAATACCTAAACAGATATTTAAAAAATTTAATTCCCAGATCACTAAGTTCATATGGGCACAGGGTAGATGTAAAACTAAAATTACCAACGTTACAATGACCCAAAACAGCAGCAGGGTTGGCACTGCCAGATTTATATTTATATTATCTGGCAGGCCAATTAAAACACTTAAGAGCATTGGTAACGCAGGAACAAGAAATGGGGGTGGAACAATACTTATTAAGTAAGATGCAAATAACTGATCTCTTGGTGGGTCTGGAAGCAACTGACGTGAGGGGGGTTGGAGCAAAAATTCCTCTTCTTATACTGGCTAGGTCAGTATGAAAGGAGGCAAAAAAACTGACAGGATTTATTGATATCCCGCCAGAAACTTCTTTGTGGAATAACGCAATATTTGAACAGTTAGAGGCATTTAAGGATAGTAAATTTTGGGAACAGAAAAAGGTAACAACAATTGGACAAATATATGATACAAATACAATACTAACCATACAAGAACTTGTGTAAGCAATATAACCTCTCGAGTGGACAGTTCTATAAGTATTTGTAGCTCCGACATGTATTACAGGCACAGTTTGGAGGGGAGGAATTTAAAATATCTAAATATCCCCTTATAGGGATCCTGAAAACACAGGGACCAATGGGATTAATATCTAAACTATATTTACACCTATTACAAAGTAAAATATGCAGTGAACCTGTGGGGGCAAGGGATAAATGGCAGGTAGCCATTCCAGATATGACCGATCAGGAGTGGAATGAAATCTGCTCCTCTCATTTGAAAGTATCCCCGGCAATAAATAATAGGATAATTCAGCTAAATATACATCAGACTTACCGTGGTCCAGAGGCGTAACTAGAACCTTCAAGGCCCTGGTGCAAGAACCATGAAGGGCCCCCCCCCTTTCCATCGGTCCAGGGGCCCCTTCCTCCGGACCCAGGGCACTTCCCACTGATCCCAGTGACATGCAGTATGAATTGTACCCCCTGCTTAACTTGACCTATTCAAGTGAATGGTGCTGCTCTGCAAGCACCCCACAACTGCGTGCAATGCACATGGTTATGGCATGCTAGTGCAGAATTGAAAGGGTTAAAGCAGGCAGTGCAGAGGCAATACAACACCTTCTCACTACCTGTCAAATGATCTCTGAAGAGCAATCTGAATGTGGATTGCTCTTCAGAGACCAAAGCAAGCCCTTATTTTTTTACATTTGTTAAACGGTATTTTTTTATTGACTTTTTTTTTACATGTTTAACAGCCATTTGGTGAAACATCAGGGCTCCAAACAGACCCCTGATAGCTCACTTTTGAGATAGAGACACCATGTGGCTCCATGTGGTTTGGTGCGTGTGAAAATGCCTGGGTTAGCAGATGTGTTGGGGTGCCATTTAACAATTAATGGCACTGCTGTGTGTCTACTAAAGGCCAGTGTGTTTCTGGCTGTGTCAAGAAAACCACAAGCCTTATAGTGGGCTCACATCGGTGTGTTGCAGTTTGGCCGCAGTGGGATTGTATGTGTGCTTTAGATGGAGTTATCGCTGTGCTTTCATTGAATTCTAATAGGCAGTGAGTTTTCTGAAAGCACAGCAAATATGCAGCATGTAGGAATTTGATGTACCTTTGTGAAAACGCATGTAAACTTTTCATACAATCACACTGCGCCCAAACTTCAGCACACTGAGTGAGTCCACTACTAGGCCCCTTTCACATGAATGGACTGATTGGGTCAGACTGTCAGTTTTTCAGGCAGACCCGACTGGACCCTCCATTCTCCTCCTATGGAGTGGCGGATGTAAATAGACACGTGCCTGTTTACATCTGCCTACATCCAATCCAATCTGCTAAAAACAGACGGATGGGGATCAGTTCTCCATTCGTCTGGTGGATGGGATTACACGGCAGTCCGGTCTAAACGGACAGGCGGTCCATTTACATCCGACTGCCTATTGAGAAGAAAAAGGTGTGTCTGTGGCCGCTCTGCATAAGCGGATTGGAAACGGACCAGCCATCTGCCTGCTCCTCAGGCGCTGAGCAGGTGGACTTCTGGCAGAGCCCGTCCCGTGGAAAAGGTGCATTAGCGATAAGAAAATAGTGAATATGTGGGGGTCTAAGTAGTAAGAGTATTATGTGTTCATGAAGGAGTGCAGAGAAAGTGCTAAGGCTACAATATAGGGGCAGTACAGTTAGAGGAGTAAACTGGGATAGAAAGGGTGTCAGATATATGGGAGTGTGGAATGTCGCACCGCATAAACATCGCATGTAATGTGAATGGCAGTGTGCTGCGAATTACATGCGATGCCTGTGGGATGTCCGACATCGCACAAGTGTGAACTGGGCCTAAAATTTACCAACACCCCCAAATCAGTTTGCATATCGCAGTGCGATCTGCAAACTCGGACAGTAATCGAATCGCATGGGTGTGAACACCCATGCGATCCGATTCTGCTGTGGACCAAAAAAAGGGTCCTGTATGAGTTTGGTCCGAGTGCAATGCAAATTCAGCAATACTATCTGTATGGCTGAAATCGCATCGCACAGAGATCGGATGTGATTTTGCACTGCAGTGCGGTGGGAATCACATCCGATCTCGGACACCGCAGCAGTGGGAACTGGCCCTAAATCATATTGCATTTGCACCAAAATGGTACAGGACCCTTTATTTGGTCCGCACTGGAATCGGATCGCATGGGTGTGAACACCCATGCGATTCGATTCCTGCACCATTACATAGTTTGCACTGCGATCTGTGAAATGATCTGGGGGTGTCATTAACTTTACATTGACACCCGCAGTGGTGCGCAGATGTCAATGTAGGTGCGATGTGGAAACCCGCACAGGAATCACGCTGGTTCACGCATCGCACAAGTGTGAACCCAGTCAAAGACGTGAACATCTAATATATATATATATCTCTATCTATCTATCTATCTATCTATCTATCTATCTATCTATCTATCTATCTATCTATCCACACTATAAATTCCTATCCTGCTGGTTTTGGGGTGTGTAATGGTGGGGAAGATGTACTATGACTGTTTGGTGAAAGAAAGAAGTCAAAAGACTTCTTGCTTTCTCCAGAATACTCAGCCAGTTTCAGGCTTCTCACTCTGATTCTCCACTTCTGAAATGGTGAATCAGAAAGTGAGAATTCTGTCACAGATCGCCAGTGAGGTGCTGAGATCGCACCTTCATAAACTGGCCGTTTCTGTGACAGTCAGTTAAGATTCTCACTGTGCTGAGATAATCAGCGGAGAACATGTTCTCCACTGATTATCTCAGTTTCATAAACTGGTAATGACCTGAGATCAGCGGTGAGACTCGGGATCGCCGCTGATCTCAGTTTCATAAAAGGACACCTTACTGCATGATTGTGCAGACAAGGTAGAGAGAGATGCAGACTGCTGGAGAAGTTGAGCGAATCAAATGGGACCAAAGAAGAAGGTGAAGTGACAGGAAGAGAACATGCTGAGGGCTGGAGGGGAGTGATTACTAGTTGACAGGGGCGTCGCTAGGGGGTGGCTTTTGGGGCTATAGCCCCGAGTCTCTGCAGGGGTCCCCAAGGGGAGGGGAGGCTCTCTGGGGACCCTGATGCAAGGGAGAGGCTCTCTGCAGACTCTGATGTAAGGAGGAGGCTCTCTGGGGAACCTGATATAAGGGGGGCTCTCTGGGGACCCTGATTTAAGGGGGCTCTCTGGGGACCCTGATGTAAGTGGGGGGCTCTCTGGGGATATATACACACACACACACACGTATATTACTGTATATACATGGGTATGCTCGCCCAAGCGTATGACTTTCTTTACTTTCTTTACTACGCTGCTATGGGCTCTAGCCCCAGATCTTTTGTAGACCTAGCAATGCCCCTGCTAGTTGAAGAAAGAAAGAGAGATAAGGCAAAGTTCAGTGACTGGAACTGCAGTGTTGGGGAATCGGCACATCCTGCAAACGAGTGAGAATAACAATCTCTGCTGTCAGACAGGAGAACATCCAGACGCTCCGTGTGCAGCCCTCGCTCCCCCCTCCTCACCTCACAGATTAAGAGTGCCCGGGGTGGGCTCTTCACTCAGCTGTCCTTCTTGCCGTCTCGGGCCCCTCCTACAGTAGCAGAATGCCGGGCCCAGTCGCAAGTGCGACTGCTGCGACCCTGGTAGTTCCGCCACTGTCTTGGTCCGAATAGGTTGTATAAAATGAAGAAAATGTCTGCACCAAACTGTACACAATGTGGGCAGGAGGGTGCAGATTTTCTCCACCTAATGTGGTACTGTGTGAGTGTAAGGGGATACTGGCAAAAAGTTGTCATTAAACTGGAAAAAGTTATAAATAGACCCATTAAGGATACAATTGAAGTAGGTTTACTGGAATTATTACAAGAGGAGAGATAGTCCAGATACACCAAGCTATTGTTTGCAAGAGGTGTTACTTTTGGCACAAAAACAGTGGAAAAATGGATCCAGCCAATACCACCGACATTGGATGAGAGCAGCAACCACATGAGAGAATAATGTATGAGCAAAGGGGAAATGTGCAAAAATATGAAAATATATGGGCAAAGTGGAGTAGATCCTATTTATCTATGGATATAGGAGTATATGAAAATACTGTATAGTGTGAATAATAGGTGGAAGAAAAGGGTGACCATAGTATGGATGTGAGGGAATGGTATGAGAGTTAAGAATGAGTGAAGATGAAAAAGGAAGTATATGTAAATTTTTAAGATACTAAAGTAAAACAAAATGAAAAATTATGTAAATTTATATGTAAGAAAAATTTGTAATAAAGAGTATTGAAAAAAAATATATAATAAATAAATAAATATAAAATACATAAATAAAAAAGCCTTCTGTGTGCAGCTCCCCCCTCAGCCCCCCTAATACAGTACTTATCTGAGCCCCATCTCTATCCAGCCATGGGCACGAGTGCCTCAGCTGTCCTGGACTCTCCCTCCTGATTGGCTGAGACACAGCAGCGGCGCCATTGGCACTTGCTGCTGTCAATTAAAGTCAGTGAGCCATTAAGGAGAGAGAGGAGGTGGGGCCGAACGACGGCTCCGTGTCTGAATGGACACAGGGAGCTGTGGCTCGGCTAGGGAGGGGCTAGGAGCACAGAAGAGGGACCCGAGAAGAGCAGGATCTGAGCTGCTCTGTGCAAAACAAACTGGACAGAGGAGGTAAGAATAACATGTTTATTATTTTTAAAGAAAAAAAATGAGACTTTACAGTCACTTTAACCACTTCAGATCCGCAAGATTTACCCCCTTAATGACCAGGCCTTTTTTTGCGATACTGCACTGCGTTACTTTAACTGACAATTGTGTGGTCATGCGACACTGTACCTAAATAAGAATTATGTACTTTTTTTCCACAAATAGAGCTTTCTTTTGGTGGTATTTGATTACCTCTGCAGTTTTTATTTTTTGCACTATAAACGAAAAAATGCCGCAAAAAAAAAAAACCACAATATTTTTTACTTTCTGCTATAAAACATCCAATAAAAATATGTAAAAAAATCGAATTTCTTCATCAATTTAGGCCAATATGTATTCTGCTACATATTTTTGGTAAAAAAAATCCAAATAAGCGCATATTGATTGGTTTGCGCAAAAGTTATAGCGTCTACAAACTATGGGATATTTTTATTTATTTATTTTTATTTTTACTAGTAATGGTGGCGATCAGCGACTTTTATAGTGGGACTGCGATATTGTGGCGGACAAATCAGACACTAACTGACACTTTTGACACTTTAGGGTCCAGTGACACTAATACAGTGATCAGTGCTAAAAAAATGCACTGTCACTGTACTAATGACACTGGCTGGGAAGGGGTTAACATCAGGGGCGATCAAAGGGTTATTTGTGTTCCTAGGGAGTGCTTACTAACTGCGTGGGAGGTGCTTTGACTGGGGGAAGGTAAATATCAGTACAGTACATTCCCCTCTCACAGAGCGGCGATCTGCCTTGTTTACTTAGGCAGATGGCCGTCCTTCGCCTGAACGCTCGGCAGTTGACAGCGGACATCGCATCTGCCGGACCTGATGATTGGCTCCCGCTGTGTCCAATCACAGTGGGAGCGGGTTGCCAGCGGTGCACGCACGCTCCCCAGATGTGGAATTGCCAGATAACGCACTAGGTACATGATTTGGTGCAGAGCGTCCACCCTGCTGCAGTAAATCTATGGTGGGCGGTCTGCAACTGGTTAAGCAAATTGCAGTGGAAATTGGTGGGGGTTCAGCAAATACTTGTGACATTCGTCCAACAACTTTCTAATAATTAGACCCCTTAGTGAAATTTGGACTTTTAGGCCTTCAAACACGGGTGCACGATGTAAAATTCAGTCTATTTTCCACGCCCTGGAAGCCCAGGTACTGCGGCCCATAGACAAGAATGGTGGTAAGCAGGTAGGTAGGTAGGTCTAGGCTTGTATTTGTGCACAGTATACGGACCTTTTTCATGGCACAGAGTTTTCTGCAGTCAGGAAATCCATCCAATACAATATTGTTCTGCCGTGTACCCGTGTGCAGCCAATCACATCTCTGGGCAACTGACTTCCTGTTAGAGGGTGGCTATGTTCCTTCTCCATGGTCCCACTGCATGTAGGAATGCAGCCACCCTCTCTTACTCGCCTCCCAAGATGGACTACAGACTATGGGATGTGTAGTGTGTGTATAGAGCAGTGCACATGACCCCCCAACTATAGTCCACTGCTCCTTCCAAACAAAGGTAAGTGAGGTGGAAATAGGAGAGGTTTGGGAGTTCAGCAAGGAAGTGGCGTGTCTCAGAATTGCCAACCGGCCCATAGAAAAAATACGTAATTACTTTGACGTTTAATACCGGTGTTATGGCAGCAGCTAGCTACCATAACCCCAACATAAAAGTGGTCACGCAGGCTAATTCGCAGCAGGATTACTTTTAGAAGCGGCGGCCCCCTCCTTCCGCTTTCTGGGCTTACCTAACAGATCGGTAAAGCCCGGGAACAATCCGATGCAGCCATCTGCTGGGCAAGAAGTTGAGTGAGGCCAAAATGACCCCTACTCATCTTTATGCCCTTGGAGGACAGGAGCGACGTGCGACATCACTTCCCGTTCTCGGGCCAAAACAAATCTTTTTTTTTTTTTTTAAGTCAAAATGCAAAAAATATTTTTTTTTTTTTCAATTCTTTTGCTTTTAAAGGTAGAAGAGAGATTTGAGGTCTTTTTGACCCCTGATCTCTCCATAAAGAGAACCTGTCATGCTTATTTCTATTACAAGATATGTTTACATTCCTTGTAATAGAAAAAATAGCGATTAAAAAAAAAAAAAAAAAAAAAAAAGGGACAGTGTAAATATAAAAAGTAATAAAAAGTAAAATAAATAAGAAAGAAAAACTCTTACAGCGCACCATCCTTCCATGCTCATAAGCGAACGCATATGTAAATGGCGTTCAAACCACACGTGAGGTATCACCACGATCCTTAGAGCGAGAGCAATAATTCTAGTACTAGACCTCCTCTGTAACTCTAAAAAGAAAAAAAAAAATTTAAAGCATCGCCTTTGGAAATTTTTAACTACCGACGTTTAGTGCCATTCCACAAATGTGCGCAATTTTAAAGTGTGACATGTTAGGTATCAATTTACTCGGCATAACATTATTTTTCACGTTATACAAAAATATTGGGGGAAATTATTATTTTTTTTTTTTAATTCATGAAAGTGTTTTTTTTCCCAAAAAAATGCATTTGAAAAATTGCTGCGCAAATACCGCGTGACATAAATAATTGCAATGACCGCCATTTTATTCCCTAGGGTCTCTGGTAAAAAAGTATATAATGTTTGTGGGTTTTGAGTAATTTTCTAGCAAAAAAATTAGGGTTGCACCAATACCAGTTTTTTAAGACCGAGTAAGAGTACTGATACTTTTCCTCAAGTACTCGATTACGATACCTATTTTTACATTTTTATTTTTTTTAATTTTTTTTTTTTAGTTACATTTTTTTTTATTTTTAACACTGTACCGTTTTCATTTTTTAATTTTGATCAATGTTATTGCTACTACAAGGAATGTACTAGGATGCTACTACAACATCCCTTGTAATAGCATGGGCCGTGACAGGTCCTCTTTATGGAGAGATCTAGAGTCTATTAGACCCCAAAATCTCTCCTCTGGCCTCCAATGCAGCCAATCAAAAACAAATCGGTGTCCACTACACTAACCTATCTTATTCTTACACTTACCTACCTGACCACTACACTAACCTGCCTGACCACTACACTAACCTACCTGATTCCTACACTGACCTACCTGATTCCTACTTCCTGCACTACTCACACCCCCCCCCCCCCCTCCCCACATGTACAATGTAGATCAGTAGATTTTGCTAACCTCTCCATGATAGTCCATCTGACCAGGGTTCTCTCCAGGACTGGGTACTGTTCTGGAGTCCTGCCACCCAGCCGCTCCTCAGTATCCCCCAGCCCACCAAAAGCTCCACCAACAGCCACCGTATGCTCTGCACCGAGCACTGCCCCTTCTCACATGCACTGACCAGCCACACCAGGGGGGGTCACAGGGACAGGCTGGACTACAGGAGTCCTGAGGCGGGGGGAGAGTGCTGCGGAGCAATGCCTGGGATATGCCTCATCGGAAGAGGTAGGGGGCCGGGGGAGGCACTTGGCTGCAACACACAGCACACTTGGGATGGCGCTTTTGGTAGACTCAGCGCGGCACAGTAATAATTCTGCACCCCCCACGCTATGCCACTGCCAGCAGGCCCCCTTTCGCAGCCAGGCCCTCGGACCATGATCGAAGTGACCAACCAATCAGTACGCCCCTACCACTAGGAGAACACTCTGCAGCTGGAGGGAGAGAAAGTAGGAGGAAGCAGGGAAGGGAAATCCCGCTGACAGCTAAAACGTCATCGGTTGTTAAGGACGTGGCGGCCCCGCTCCTTAACTGATAATTGCCGGCAGGGTGGATAAAAATCAATGTTTTAAAAAAAAAAAATCTAATAAATCATATTTTTTGGATTTCAATTGGATTTTTTTGATTTTTATCAAATTCATTTTAAGAAAATGCTTTTGGAGTAAAAATATAATAAAAGAAAGTTTTCTATTTAAGATACATTAATAATTTAGTTTATTCAACATGAAATGGAGCTTAATTATGTAGCATGAGGCTGTATATTCTGCAATATTAAAATTTTTGATAAACTCATTCATTAACCACTTGAGCCCCGGACCATTATGCTGCCTAAGGACCAGAGGTCTTTTTCCAATTTGGCACTGCGTCGCTTTAACTGCTAATTGCGCGGTCATGCAATGCTGTACCCAAACGAAATTTGCGTCCTTTTCTTCCCACAAATAGAGCTTTCTTTTGATGGTATTTGATCACCTCTGCGGTTTTTATTTTTTGCGCTATAAACGGAAAAAAACGAAAATTTTGAAAAAAAATGATAAAAATGATATTTTCTACTTTTTGTTCTAAAAAAAATCCAATAAACTAAATTTTAGTCATACATTTAGGCCAAAATGTATTCGGCCACATGTCTTTGGTAAAAAAAATGTCAATAAGCGTATATTTATTGGTTTGCGCAAAAGTTATAGCGTCTACAAACTAGGGTACATTTTCTGTAATTTACACAGCTTTTAGTTTATGACTGCCATGTCATTTCTTGAGGTGCTAAAATGGCAGGGCAGTACAAAACCCCCCCAAATGACCCCATTTTGGAAAGTAGACACCCCAAGGAAATTGCTGAGAGGCATGTTGAACCCATTGAATATTTATTTTTTTGTCCCAAGTGATTGAAAAATGACAAAAAAAAAAAAATATTTACAAAAAGTTGTCACTAAATGATATATTGCTCACACAGGCCATGGGCCTATGTGGAATTGCACCCCAAAATACATTCAGCTGCTTCTCCTGAGTATGGGGATACCACATGTGTGGGACTTTTTGGGAGCCTAGCCGCGTACGGGACCCCGAAAACCAATCACTGCCTTCAGGATTTCTAAGGGTGAAAATTTTTGATTTCACTCTTTACTGCCTATCACAGGTTCGGAGGCCATGGAATGCCCAGGTGGCACAAACCCCCCCCCAAATGACCCCATTTTGGAAAGTAGACACCCCAAGCTATTTGCTGAGAGGCATGGTGAGTATTTTGCAGCTCTCATTTGTTTTTGAAAATGAAGAAAAACAAGAAAAAACATTTTTTTTTTTCTTTTTTCAATTTTCAAAACTTTGTGACAAAAAGTGAGGTCTGCAAAATACTCACTATACCTCTCAGCAAATAGCTTGGGGTGTCTACTTTCCAAAATGGGGTCATTTGGGGAGGTTTTGTGCCACCTGGGCATTCCATGGCCTCCGAAACTGTGATAGGCAGTGAAGAGTGAAATCAAAAATTCACGCCCTTAGAAAGCCTGAAGGCGGTGCTTGGTTTTCGGGGTCCCGTACGCGGCTAGGCTCCCAAAAAGTCTCACACATGTGGTATCCCCGTACTCAGGAAAAGCAGCAGAATGTATTTTGGGGTGTAATTTCACATATTTCCATGGCATGTTTGAGCAATATATCATTTAGTGACAACTTTGTGCAAAAAAAAAAAAAAAATTCCATGGACTCGACATGACTCTCAGCAAATAGCTTGGGGTGTCTACTTTCCAAAATGGGGTCATTTGGGGGGGTTTTGAACTGTCCTGGCATTTTATACACAACATTTAGAAGCTTATGTCACACATCACCCACTCTTCTAACCACTTGAAGACAAAGCCCTTTCTGACACTTATTGTTTACATGAAAAAGTTATTTTTTTTTGCAAAAAAATTACTTTGAACCCCCAAACATTATATATTTTTTTAAAGCAAATGCCCTACAGATTAAAATGGTGGGTGTTTCATTTTTTTTTTTCACACAGTAATTGCGCAGCGATTTTTCAAACGCATTTTTTGGGGAAAAAACACACTTTTTTAAATTTTAATGCACTAAAACACACTATATTGCCCAAATGTTTGATGAAATAAAAAAGATGATCTTAGGCGGAGTACATGGATACCAAACATGACATGCTTTAAAATTGCGCACAAACGTGCAGTGGCAACAAAATAAATACATGTTTAAAAGCCTTTACAGGTTACCACTTTAGATTTACAGAGGAGGTCTACTGGAAAAATTACTGCACTCGATCTGGCCTTCGCGGTGATACCTCACATGCATGGTGCAATTGCTGTTTACGTTTGACGACAGACCGCCGCTTGCGTTCGCCTTAGCGCGAGAGCAGGGGGCGACAGGGGTGCTTTTTTTTTTTTTTTTTTTCTTTATTATTTTTTTGCTTTTTTAATCTTACTTTTAAACTGTTCCTTTCATATTTTTTTTTTTAATCATTTTTATTGTTATCTCGGGGAATGTAAATATCCCCTATGATAGCAATAGGTAGTGACAGGTACTCTTTTTTGAAAAAATTGGGGTCTATTAGACCCTAGATCTCTCCTCTGCCCTCAAAGCATCTGACCACACCAAGATCGGTGTGATAAAATGCTTCCCCAATTTCCCAATGGCGCTATTTACATCCGGCGAAATCTAAGTCATGAAATGCTCGTAGCTTCCGGTTTCTTAGGCCATAGAGATGTTTGGAGCCACTCTGGTCTCTGATCAGCTCTATGGTCAGCTGGCTGAATCACCGGCTGCATTCTCAGGTTCCCTGTTGAGACAGGAGAGCCAGAGAAAAACACGAAAGACGGTGGGGGGGGGGGCATTCCCTCCCACGGCTTGTAAAAGCAGTCTAGAGGCTAATTAGCCGCTAGGATTGCTTTTACATGAAAGCCGACCGCTGGCTGAAAAGAATGATACCAAGATGATACCTAAACCTGCAGGCATCATTCTGGTATAACCACTCAAAGTCGTGAATGGCGTACCTGAAGACAAAAAATGGTTAACAATGGTTAACAATAAAGCACAGTAAACAGTAAAGTATAAATAATTACATACCTGAAAAACAAACATGATAAAACATAATAACAATAACACTAACAATAAAACATTGCAGAATAGAATACAGTAAAAAAAAGAGCAGAACAATAGAGAGAGAGAATAGAGAGAGAGAGAACAATAAAACGACAACTATTTTTTTTTATTTTATATATTTTTTTTTTTTTACACTTTTTTTGTAACTAACTTTTATAACTGTAACCGGTTCCAGGTTCGGGTCTCTCAAAATGCGATGGCATCTTGGGAGACCCTGTGAAAGTGTGTCCTAGTCTGTGCAATGCTGTACCCTACGCTAATACTCAACTAGTGCATGGTAGCGTTCAAAACATTCACCAATGCAAAGACCATGATTGTCAGGACAGGAGGGACAATAATAGCGGGTGTCACGCCTATATCCGCGCTTGCTGCAGACACAACATCTTTTTTGGGGGGTTCGCTGGGTAGGGGTACTCGGGAGGACATAAAAATGCCTCTCATGCAGCCGACTGCATTTGGTTGGGGATGTGAATGGGGGAAGTACGGGCGCTGCAGAAGCGGTGGGTTCCCAATTAGGATTGGCGAATGCAGTAGGAAGGGCACTATGGGCACGACGGGCCTGTGTTCGTCTTCTTGGTGGCAGCGGGACACTACTTGTGCTTGCCACCTCACCAGCTTGAACTGCACTTATGGGACTCGCCACGTCACCAAGTGTTACTGCAGTGCTGGTTTGGCTACGACCGGGGTGTACTACGCCGCTGGCGCTTGCCAGTTCCCCAAAACGCTACCAAAAAAACTGTTAGCGATCGCAGGGATCAGGCCTGACTCTGCGAACGCTGCAGTTATGCGTTTAGTGTTTTGTAAGTGACAGTGATCGATCGATACTGCACTTGGGTGGGCTGGGCCGGGCCGGGCGGAGGGGCAAAACGCAGGTGCTAGCAGGTATCTGGGCTGATCCCGCTAACACTGCGTGTTTGGGAACCCTAAACTGCTGGGGACGCTAGTATAGATCTGATCGGATCAGATATTGATCCGATCAGATACTATACCACTAAGGGAGGTGTACGGTGCGTGCGTGGGTGTTAGCGCTACTGGCGCTAACCTGACGCTGCCTGGGGCTGGTGCTTGCCAGTTCACCAAAATGCTACCAAAAAAACTGTTAGCGATCGCAGGGATCAGGCCTGACTCTGCGAACGCTGCAGTTATGCGTTTAGTGTTTTGTAAGTGACAGTGATCGATCGATACTGCACTTGGGTGGGCTGGGCCGAGGGGCAAAACGCAGGTGCTAGCAGGTATCTGGGCTGATCCCGCTAACACTGCGTTTTTGGGAACCCTAAACTGCTGGGGACGCTAGTATAGATCTGATCAGATATTGATCCGATCAGATACTATACCACTAAGGGAGGCGCATGCTGCGTGCGTGGGTGTTAGCGGTACTGGCGCTAATCTGACGCTGCCTGGGGCGACGCATATCACCGCCGGGCGATCAGGGGGCTAAACCTTTATTCGGTAATAAACGGCGGGTGCCCTGACACTATAAAAAATAAACAAACTAACCAGCGTCAACCGTAACGGTTATACGGTGATCAGTGGTGAAAGGGTTAACTAGGGGCAATCAAGGGGTTAAAACATTTATTCGGTAGTATATGGGGGTCCCTGACGCTATAAAACGCTGACGGCAAACCTAAATATTTACCTCACTAACTAGCGGAACCAGCGACACTAATACAGCGATCAGAAAAATGATCGCTTAGTGACACTGGTGACGGGGGGTGATCAAGGGGTTAAAACTTTATTAGGGGGGGTTAGGGGGGTACCCTAGACCTACAGGGGGGTAACAGTAACTGTGCTAACACAGTAACTGTCACAAACTGACACTATGCAGTAATCAGAAAAAAAAAACTGCTGGTGTCAGTTTGTGACAGGGGGGGGGGGGTGATCGGGGGGGGATCGGGGGGCGATCGGGGGGGGGATCGGGGTGTAATGTGTGCCTGGCATGTTCTACTGTGTGTGTGTGTGTGTGTTGGTGCAGTCACTCACATGTCGTCTCTCCTCGGGCCGGAACGGAAACTACCGACCCGAGGAGAGATGACATCATTTCCTTTGCTGCTGTTTAGCATACAGCAGCAAAGGAGTGTTCCCATTGGCCGGCGGCGATCGCGAGGGGGGGCCACGAACGGATGGCCTCCCCCTCGTCTCCGATCGCCGGGGGACAAAACGGGACCGCCTCGGGCGGCGGGGGGGGGTCCGATCGGACCCCCCACCCGCGGAAGGCAAATCACGTACCATGTACGTGATTTTGCCTGTCCGTGCCACCTTGCCGACGTACATCGGCGTGAGGCGGTCGTCAAGTGGTTAAAGCGGAGTTCCACCCATTTTTTCGTTTATTAAAAGTCAGCAGCTATAAAAAGTGTAGCTGCTGACTTTTAATAAACAGACACCCACCTGCCCAACGGTCCAGCAATGCGGCCGCCTGGAACCTCGCTCCTCTTCCTCTCCTCGCCACAGCGCAGTCAAAGGAACTGTGGGCACCTGGCCGTGACAGCTTACGGCCTCTGCTATTGGCCAGCCAATATTCTGGGACCTGTGACGTGTCCCAGAAGATCACTGGCAATGAGGGGCCACCTAGGGCGAGAGGGGGAGTCGTCTAGGCGGCCAAAAAGAGGAAAGAGGAAGTGGGACAGGAAGTCCCACTAAAAAGAAGGTACACACTCCCCCCCCCCCCCCCCCCCCGAAAAAAATGACAATACTAACCTGACAGCTTATTATTCTAAATAGGATCTATAATATTTGCAAACAAAATGAAGGTTTCCTAACTATCAGCAAGAATAAGTGCTTACATTTAAAGAGCACCTGTCATTTCAGATCCATCATGGCAGCACCTGTTAGCGGGCATCCACTCACCTGCTGCCGCCATATCCCTCACCTTGTTGTGTCACTGCCGAATCACCAGCCGTCCCATTAAAGTGAATGGGACTGTCGGTGAATAAACGGTGAGTTGGTCAGAGGAGGAGCCACTGCGGGACAGAGATGACAGTTGCTCTTTAAAAATTGAGTTGGTTTATCAACCTCGCTGACAGAACCAAACCTGATAGTATCAGTTTCTAGTATCAGCGCATTTTGTATGAGTACTGGTGCAAATGCTTAATATCAGCAACGATACCAGTATCAGAATTGGTGCAACCCTAAAAAAATGATGATTTTTACATGTAGGAGAGGAATGCCAGAATTGGCCCAGTATGGATGTGGTTAACCCCTTCCCAGCCAGTGTCATTAGTACAGTGACAGTATATGGCAGGGATGCCCAACCAGGAGCAAGGGCCACTTTAGTGACTTGGTAACCGGTCTCGGGCCAGAATGAGTGGAGAGGGCAGATGACAGGTCTGTGTCCATTCTGTATACGCGGACCAGACACGGACACAGCCTGCTCTACTCTATGGGCCCTCCAATCTGATCTGCCCAGACGGAGGGGGGCGGACTTCTGTTTTTTGTTAGCAGGTCAGATTGGAGGTAGGCGGGTGAAAAAGGACACAAGTCAGTACATCTGCTGTTCCATAGAGGTTAATAGAGGGTCCAATTGGGTCCACCTGAAAAACAGACGGGCGGACTGGATTGGAGCAATCGTGTGAATGGGGCCTAAGGCTGCTTTCACACCTATGCGTTGCAGTTTACCTGCACCGTGGGTGCAGCGCAGTGCACCAGTGGCTTTCCTGTGGGTTAGCTGCACTTTGCCATAGAATTCTATTATATCCTGCAAGTGTGATGCACTTTCTGAAAGCACACCAAACCCACAGGTAATAACAGAAGTCTATGGCTAAGTGCAGGTAACCCGCATGTACATTGCACCTGTGGATCAGTGTGAAAGCAGCCCAGATATGCTCATTGCTGCTTGATTTTTATTAAAAACTGACCTCAATCTTCACTTCTTCCTCAGGATTCCTGCAGGTATCACTGCCAGTTGTTGTCCCCCAGGCGGGTACGGCTGCTGCTGGCTGTTCACAGGCAGGTATGGCTGACGGCTGCTGCTGTCCCACAGGCGGGTATGGCTGACGACTGCTGTTGGCGATCCCCCAGGGTGATTATGGCTGGGGACTGCTGCTACTGTCCCCCAGGGTGGGCATGCCTGGTAGATGCTTCTGGCTGTCCCCCTGGATGAGTATGGCTCGTGGGTTTTGCTGGTACTGCTGGGAGGTACTGATGGTGGGTACTGCTAATGGGTATTGCTGGTACTGCTGGTGGGTATTGCTGGTACTGCTAGTGGGTATTGCTGGTACTGCTAATGGGTACTGCTGGCAGAGTGCTGGTGGGTACTGCTAGCAGGTACTGATGGTGTGTACTGCTGGTAGGTATTGCTGGTACTGCTGGTGGGTATTGCTGGTGGGTGCTGCTTGTGGGTACTGCTAGCGGGTATTGCTGGTGGGAACTGCCAGCGGGTACTGCTGGTGGGGTTTGCTGGCGGGTACTGCCAGTGGGTACTGCTAGTGGGAACTGCTGGTGGGTACAGCTGGTGCATGCAGCTGGTGCGTACTGATGGTGGGTACTGATGGCGGCTGGTGTCCCAGGTGTAGTAAATTTGGTATCACTCTGCCTGTGACAGGAGCTGGCGCTATACAGGACTCATCGGCTCTGCTCTCTACCGCAGCCGCACGCTTCCTCTAGCATCGGCTCCATTCACACTGATGCTTGGGGATGGCGGGTAGGGAACCGGTGTTCTGGGCTTGCCGACCCGCCATCCCAGAGCAGGAGCTGGCAGGCCACGTCAGAAGGCACCGCGGGGCAGCGTTTGGGCCCCCCTGGGGCATAGTATTAGCACTGATCACTGTATTGGGGTCACTCGTTCCCATAAGGTGTCAGTCAGTGTCAGATAATAAGTTGCTGATCGCCGCTTTACTAGTATAAATACATACAAATTTCAGTATATATCGCATAGTTTGGAGACGCGATAACATTCATGTAAACCAATCAATATACAATTATTGGGATTTTTTTTTTTTTTTTAACAAAAACATGGCACCTAAATTTATGAAGAAATTAGATTTTTTTTATTGGAAATGTTTTATAGCGGGAAGTAAAAAAATATTTTTTTTTTCTTTTTTCAAAATTGGTGTTCTTTTCCTGTTTATGGTGCAAAAACTAAAAAGCGGTGAGGTGATGAAATGGCACCAATAGAAGGAGCTATTTGTGGGATAAAAGGATAGAAATAAGATTTGGGCGTCACATGACCGTTCATTGTCAGGGAATGGAGGCAATTCTCATTATGAAACCAAAGGGAGAACTCTGTCCCCGGAGGAGCCCAGGGCACCCCCTAATGGGGGATCTATCAGACATTTTTGGGGTGATTCCATTCTGTATGAACAGGGGAGAGCAGTAGCAAAATCCACTCGATTGCGGCGATAGACAGTTCCTTCAACGTCCACAAGATAGGAGCATGGTGCAACCTTTTGCAGACAAGTACTTATTCTCCAACGGCCTGTTCAATCCCCAGGTAATGGTTTCATACGGATTCGTTCCCTAATATTCAATTCTGGCAAATGTCTGGCCTAATGCCGCGTACACACGGTCGGACTTTCCGGCATACTTGGTCCGGCGGACCAGAGTGTGCCGGACAATCCGCCCGTGTGTGGGCGGCGGAGGACTTTTCCGGCGGACTTCTTCCCAAAAGCCCGCCGGACCTAGATTTGAAGAAAGTTTCAAATCTTTCCGTCGGACTGAGTTTCGGGCGGAAAGTCCGCTCGTGTGTGTGCTGGTCCGACGGAAAGCCCGCTCGTGTGTAGGCTGGTCCGACAGACCAAATACGACACGAGGGCAGGGTATTGCATCTGGCGCTCGCTGCAATAGGAAAAACAAATCTTCCTATTGCGGCGAGCGCGGGGCATACCAGGCCCTTAGGTCTGGTATGGATTATAAAGGGAACCCCGCTACGCCGAAAAACCGGCGTAGGGCCCCCCCTAAAATCCATACCAGACCCCGATCCGAGCACGCAGCCTGGCCGGTCAGGAAAGGGGGTGGGGACGAGCGAGCGCCCCCCCCCCCTCCTGAACCGTACCAGGCCGCATGCCCTCAACATGGGGGGTGGGTGCTTTGGGGGAGGGGGCGCCTTACGGTGCCCCCCACCACAAAGCACCTTGTCCCCATGTTGATGAGGACAAGGGCCTCTTCCCGACAACCCTGGCCGTTGGTTGTCGGGGTCTGCGGGCGGGGGCTTATCGGAATCTGGGAGCCCCCTTTAATAAGGGGGCCCCCAGATCACGGCCCCCCACCCTATGTAAATGAGTATGGGGTACATGGTACCCCTACCCATTTACCTAGGAAAAAAGTGTAAGTAATAAAACACACTACACAGGTTTTTAAAATATTTTATTAAACAGCTCCGGGGGTGGGGATCTTCCTCCGGCTTCGGGGGTCTTCTTCCGGCTTCAGGGGTCCCTCCGCTTCATCTCCTCCCGGCGTCCGGTTGGTTCTTCTCCGCTCTCCGGCCTCTTCTCCCGGTGTCCCAGGTCTTCGGCCGGCCCCTCCGCCGTCTTCATGTAGCTCTATTGCCAGCGGAGGTCCGGACTTCTGGACTTCTTGTCTTCTTGTCTTCTCTTCTCTTCCCCCAGATGTTGACACGACGCTCTCTCCGGCTGGACTGGTCTCCGAGGGCTGCGTTGTGACTTATATAGGCGGAGACCCCGCCCCCTTTTGATGTCACAGTCCCTGGGCATGCTGGGACTGTGACGTTTTAGGGGGCGGGGTCGACCACGCCCCCTAAAACGTCACAGTCCCAGCATGCCCAGGGACTGTGACATCAAAAGGGGCGGGGTCTCCGCCTATATAAGTCACAACGCAGCCCTCGGAGACCAGTCCAGCCGGAGAGAGCGTCGTGTCAACATCTGCGGGAAGAGAAGAGAAGAGAAGAGAAGAAGCCCAGCAGCTCAGAAGTCCGGACCTCTGCTGGCAAGAGAGCTACCTGAACACAGCAGAGGAGCCGGCCGAAGACCTGGGACACCGGGAGAAGAGGCCGGAGAGCGGAGAAGAACCAACCGGACACCGGGAGAAGATGAAGCGGAGGGACCCCCGAAGCCGGAAGAAGACCCCCGAAGCCGGAGGAAGATCCCCACCCCCGGAGCTGTTTAATAAAATATTTTAAAAACCTGTGTAGTGTGTTTTATTACTTACAATTTTTCCCTAGGTGAAGGGGTAGGGGGACCATGTACCCCATACTCATTCACATAGGGTGGGGTGCCGGGATCTGGGGGCCCCCTTATTAAAGGGGGCTCCCAGATTCCGATAAGCCCCCCGCCCGCAGACCCAGACAACCAACGGCCAGGGTTGTCGGGAAGAGGCCCTTGTCCTCATCAACATGGGGACAAGGTGCTTTGAGGTGGGGGGCCCCGCAGGGCGCCCCCCTCACCCAAAGCACCCACCCCCCCATGTTGAGGGCATGCGGCCTGGTACTGTTCAGGAGGGGGGGGGCGCTCGCTCGTCCCCACCCCCTTTCCTGACCGGCCAGGCTGCGTGCTTGGATCGGGGTCTGGTATGGATTTTAGGGGGGACCCCACGCCGTTTTTTCGGCGTAGGGGCTTCCCTTTATAATCCATACCAGACCTAAGGGCCTGGTATGCCCCGCAACGGGGCTCGCAAGGTGTCAATCTCGCCGATAAAAGCGGCAAGATTGACATCCTTTGCTAGTCCCGTCGCACCTGAGTCACGTTCAAAATGAACGGACTTGGCCGTGTGTGGTCAAGTCCGTTCATTCTGAAAGTCCGGCGAAAGTCCGTCGGAAAGACGGGCGGACTTAGCCCGCCGGAAAGTCCCGGCGTGTGTGGGCAAGTCCGTCCGTTTTAAAGTCCGGCGCACCTGGCGGACAAAGTCCGTCGGAAAGTGTGCCGGACCAAGTATGCCGGAAAGTCCGACCGTGTGTACGCGGCATAAGTGTCATATTGTGCCTTTGACACTTGTCTCTTAATCCTTAACTTTTCTGTAACACCTTGTATGACAGAGGGTTCAAGCAGCCTATTTGCAGCCTATTTGCTACTGGTAAAGAGGTCTTTAATCTCCTTGAGATCAGTTTTTGTGCCAGACTACTATCCATGCCTTCGGTCGGAGTGTTTCTTCAATGTAAAATGGCCTTCAATGGGTCTTTACCATCACTTTGTGCTTTCTTGTATAAATTTTTAACAATCTTTACAGCCGATTCAGCTTTGCCATTAGCCTGTGGATGATGTGGTGAGGAAGTAACGTGCTCAAACTCCCATTCAGTGGCGAATTTTCTGAATTGTAGGCTTGCAAACTGAGGGCCATTGTTGGAGATCACTGTATCTGGTTGACCATGACGTGCAAACTGAGCCTTGCACCTCTTAATTGTAGCTTCTCTGGATAAGTCGGTATTCCTTGCCTGCGTAGTTGAATAAGGCCATACTGATAATCTGCCACGGATATGTAGGTATCTCATGTAACATCATGGTTTCTTTTTGTTGTAAATGGGCATATTCATTGCAGGTGGGACAATTACTGACAGAGTCTTTGATTTCGCCATGCAGGTTGGGCCAGTAAAGAGTATCACAAGCTTGTCTGTAGCATGCTGTAGCATGCTTTACCACCAATATAGCTGGAGTGTATGCGTAATAACATCTCTGCTCTCAGTGACTTCGGCACGATGACTCTTGGACCTTTGTACAAGATACCATTTTGTATGCTGATCTAATCTCTAAAGGACCAGTATTCCCTTACAACTCCAGGTACTGCCTCTTTTTCACCTGGCCACCCACTCAAAACAATAGACTTCAAAGCTTGTAATCATTGCTTGCATCACTGTCAGTGTGTTGTATGACTTGATGTAGTCGCTGATGTGTGACTTTAAGATAGTCTGCTTGATTGATATCAGCAAAGAAATTTTGTTTCTGTTGCAGCAGACGGTTTGTGATTAGTTTCAGCTGTAAAAAGAATCCTGTAAAGACCATAAAAGTGATAAACTTCAAGTGGTTGACTCAGTGATAATTCTTCTATGATAAATCTCCTAAAGAAATTTTCTTCCACCACACCGTTAGTGACAGTGATTCCGCTCCCCTTAAGAAAACACACTCACCAAATTTAAATGCCTTGCTCTCTCATGCTCGGCATTAACACTTTAAACCCACCAAGGTTAATAGTACTTTCAATATCCAACCATGCACAACAGAAGAGGATTGCTCCACATGTAAATGAGAATAAGTGCTTCCAATAGTGTAATAAGGTAAAAGCAATTTATTGTAAAAACGAAATCTTCAACCATTAAACTCACATCAATCCAATCACAATCAGCATAAAAAGGCAAACTCCTGTTGGCAAACTGTATTGTGGTCACGACGGACCCACGGTGTAACCTCTAAGTGGCACCCTAACTCGCTCGTTTGTCAGTATCGATACGTCATATCCGGTAAACGTCATGCGTCACAGATGGTTGCCGTACAGCCACGCCCTGACATGTTTCGTCATCAAGACTTATTCATGGGATCACTGTAGGCGTGAAGAATTTGCTGTTTTGTCAGTGGCCTAGTCAGAGATTTTGTAGGCTGATTATCAACATCATGTAACTCAGCAGGAATGGTAAACAGCATCAGTCCATGGCGTTCACATGTTGAACCCGATAGTAGCGGTTTCTGATCGGCATCAACAATCGCAAAGTTCAGTTTGTGTATACAATCACGTATGCTGCATTCTGTTTGGAATAGCGCCAATGATTCCATTAGTTCCCCCGAATACAACTTTAGTTTGGTGCTATTAGGCTGAAGGGGTGCTCTGTGTGCCAGTTTCATTTTGTCTTCTATACTCATGACATCACACGTTGCACCCGAGTCCAGCTGGCGGGGTTGGATTATATCTGAGGTTTACAAACCATTTTTTGCCCTTTGTGTTTACAGCACCAATGCATTCTGATGAGTAAACCATATCAGTGTTAAGCAGGTGTGTGTCCTCTGGATCTGACATTTGCTCAATTGTGTGCAGCTTCCTTGCTTCCATTTTACTGGAGAGAAACACCCTTGCAAAGTGATTTGGTTTACCACATGCAGTACAGATTTTCCCATATGCAGGACACTTTTCTTTCTCTCGTACATGCACATTGCCGCAATACTTGCATGATGCAGGCTTCCTCCCAGGTGAGTTGCGTAGGTGACCCTTGTGCTGAAACTTATACTGGTGGTTTTTGAAGCTTTGCTGTTGTTTAGAGACTGCACTGAGATTGTCAATCAGTTTATCCTGCTCCATAGCGTTCATATGTTTGTCAGTAAGTTCTGCAGTGCGACATATCTCAATTGCTGTTTGTAGATCTAAATAATGTTTCCTCAATAGGTGGCGGCGTGTGCTTTCACTGGTGATACCCAAAACTATTTTATCACAAATAAGTTCATCTCTCAGAGATCCATACTCACAGCTTGCAGCTTTTTCTCTTAGCCGTGTGACAAACCTGTCTATTGATTCACAGTCTACTTGCTTACAGCAGCCAAATATATATCTTTCATATATGACATTTTTAGAGGGTCTGAAGAAAGCTTCTAATGCATACAGAATGGTTTTGGTGTCACTCTTTTGCTCCTCTGTGAGGTTCAGATTATGCTTGTAAACATGGAGGCATTCAGTGCCCATCACCCTTCTCAGTGTGGCTGCTTGCTCTGCTGCAGGCTTCTCATTTAACCCCGTGGCTAGGAAGTAAGGATGAACTGTGGCGTGTTCGCATGCTGCACGTGCCGAGCCCGCCAGGAAGTCTGCAATGCGCTGCGCTAATCACAGGCAGTGAAACATTTCCCAATCTCTGCAGCCGCACATCGGGAAATGTCTCACTGCTTGTGATTAGCGCTGTGCAGTGCCGAGTTCCTGGCGGGCTCGGCACGTGAAGCATGCGAACATGCCGGAGCTCATCCTTACTAGGGAGTAGTCCTCAAACTCTGCCCTGAAATTGTCCCAGTTACTGCTGACATCTCCACTCACCCTCATTGCCTCAGGCAGTGGAATGCTGTTATCTGCCATGATGCAGTTTTCCTTGCTGCAAACACACAGCATTCAGGACAGGGCTGCAATTGTTAGGAGGCACAATCGGTTCGACAAACTCTCACATCAAGGCTAGCAGGCTCTCAGCATCAAGTAGAAAGAGCATGGATCCAGAAATCTTCTGACACCATGTTTGATGTGATATATGTATAGAGACAGCACAAGCCATTACTGTTCAGAAGCCATGTTTACTGAATGGCCCAGCAGGAACAGGAAACACCAAAGAGGAAGAAGTAAAGCAGAGATGCACCATAGAGTTGCATTTAAAAAAACATATCATCCATAACAACTACATATCCAAGCATGATATTTTCTATAGATGTACTACAGGTCCCAGCAATCTCTTCATACCCCAGCCTGCTCCCCTCCCCCTCCTCAGAGTGATTGCACCCCACACTCATCTCCCTCCAAGAGTGGTGGGTCCCCTCCCCCCAGGATAAGGGTGGGGCAGTCGGGCCTGTGGCGGAAGGGGAAAGGGCAGTGGGAGATGATTGAGGTGGTGGGACTAGGGGGGTGCAATTCCCCCGAGGAGGGAGAGGGGAGCAGGCTGGGGTATGTAGAGATCACTGGGACTTGTATTATCTCCATAGAGAAAGACATGCTTGGTTATGTAGTCCCACAGCATCTTATTCCAGGCTGGGAGCTGAACCCCCATTACTTACACAGTGCATGCTGGGAGTTGTAGTCCCTCAGAGGCGGCAGGTTCCCCGGACACGCGGTGACTCGGCTTCAGTACGAACAATGGCTCCTCCCTCCGGAGCTCTGTCTGTGTGGGGGATGTTCCCTCCTCCCCGCTCTCCGCACACTGACACCCACATCTCCACTCACCTACCACAGAGGGTGGGGCTCCAATTGCCCACCCTCCCCCACACACAGGGTTGTAGTGCTTACCTCAGGCCCCATCTACCTGTCTGGGTACTGACATTTATAGGTAAAGATGATCCAGGGAAAATCTGATTGCCTCTCGAGGGATCAGGAAGGAATTCCCCCCCCCCCCCCCCCCCCAGCTGTAGCACATTGGATCATACTATGCTGGATTTTTTCACCTTCCTCTGGATCAACTGCCTCTCCCCAGAACCCAATACATACACTCATCTACCCACGAGGATGGCAATGCCTTTTACAGGCTTCGATACACCCACTCACCACCAAGAGGGGGTGCTACCACCCTGGGTATGGGATGAGTGTGGGCAGTGGAGCTTCCCCCCAAGTTTCATTACCCCTCATTCCCCCACGCCTTGCGTACTGGTGCTTTCCTCAGGCCCCACCTACACGCACTCATCTACACCACCAAGAGGGGGTGCTACCACCCTGGGTATGGGGTGAGTGTGGGCACTGGAGCGTCTAAGCTTCTAAGGTAAATATTCTAAGCTTCTAAGCTTCTAAGGTAAGTATTTCATAATGAGCTAGTATGCGCTGCATACTAGCTCATTATGCCTTTGCCTTACAGGTTTTTTTGTTTTTGTTTTTTAAATTAAAATTTCTGTGTGGGTATAAAACAACTTTAAGAGAGTAAATTAAGCCCTGGATTGTACTACCAGAGTGGAGGTTTGTACCAATTGTACCAACAACAGGAATGATGCACACTAATGCCGCATACACACAATCGGAATTTCCAATGGGAAATGTTCGATGTGAGCTTGCTGTCGGAATTTCCGCACGCAAATGTTTGAGAGCAGGTTCTCAAATTTTCCGACGCGAAAACTTGTTGACGGAAAGTCCGATCGTGTGTACACAAGTCCATCACACAAAAGTTCATGCATGCTCGGAATCATGCAGAGGGCTATTGAACTAGCTATTGAACTTCCTTTTTCTCGGCTCGTCATACGCGTTGAACGTCACCGCGTTCTTGACCTTTGGAATTTCTGACAACATTTGTGTGACCGTGTGTATGCAAGACAAGTTTGAGCCAACATCCTTCGGAAAAAAATCAACGGTTTTGTTGTCAGAAAATCAGATCGTGTGTACAGGGCATTACATGCAAAAAAATTCTATTTTGTTATGTTTCATGCTAGGCACAGTGCTTTCTCAAAGAATGTGCCTAGCACAAAACATGTCAGAATAGAGCCTATTCCTGCAGGCTATAATAATATAAATAAATATTATTTTGCATCTCGGTATGAAGCTTTTTTAAAGTTGGTTGATGATGCTCTGTAGATATTCAAGCTGATATACAGGGGTTGATTTACCAAAACTGGGGCGTGCAAAATCCTGTGCAGCTTTGCATAGAAACCAATCAGCTTACCGTTTTTATTTGTCAAGAATTATTTGAACAAGCTGAAGTTAGAAGCTGATTGGTTACCATGCACAGCTTCACCAGAATTTGCACCCCACAATGTCAGTGCATTCCCTGCAAAAATCACACCAAGATCTAGACTTGTGGCTGGAGCAGATAGGTGGTGGTACCTACCTGATCAAGCCCTTGTTCACATTGGGCGACTTGTCATGTGATTTGACAGGTCAAATCGCATAACAAGTCACATCTTATTGCCGGCAATGACACTCTTCAAATCAGTGCGACGCCAACTTTGTGGTGCCGCATTGATTTTAAAACGTAGTTCCTACACTACTTTTTACAATTTCAGGTGCGATTTGCATAGACATCTGTGCATGAAGCCGCAAAGATGTCTTACAAGTCACACTGAAATGCAGCTTTGAAATCATGCGATTTCAGATGAAGTCGCACGATTTCAAAGCTGCAGTCAATGTAAACGAGGGCTGAAGAATTTCCCAAGTAGTTACGTCTGCTACTTAGGTTACTCTTGTTTTAGGCCTGGTTCATATCTATGCATTTTTTAGTGCGTTTTCAGTTGTGCAGAAACACACTACAGTCAATTTAACATGGTTTCCTATGTTCACATCTTTGCATGTTATGGAAGGGGCTAGGGACTTTTTTCTGGTCTTTGGTTTCATAAACTTCAATGGATCAAAAACGTGTATTGAAAATCGCAAAATGCACCTGGAATATGCATAGGTGTTAACCAGGCCTCAAGGGTATTTAACGTAAGAGGGAGAGGTTTCTAAGGCCTAGTTCACACCTATGCAGGTTGCAGTTTGCATATTCACTGTGCATTTTGCATTTTTCGATACACGTTTTTGATCCATTAACCACTTGCTTACTGGGCACTTAAACCCTTGGGGGCGTGCAAGGCACTGTGGCATGGGAGGATGTCTAATGATGCCCTCCCGGCAAAGTAGGTCTGCACTGTAGCCGTCATTCGGCTATAGCTTGGATCTGAAGGGGTTAAGGCCTATGGAATTAAAAACCAGAAAAAAGTCCCTGTCCCTTTACATAAAATGCACAGATGTGAACATGACCCATAAGAAACCATTTTAAATGGACTGTAGTGTGATTCTGCAAGACTGAAAATGTACTAAAAAATACATAGGTGTGAATCAGGCCTTCATGCATAATGTACGCACGGGCCTAATGTTGGGAGACATTTGCCGGTGTTCTGTCAAGAAGTGCCCCCCATCGAATAGTGCCCGAGCATGCGCAGGACGGAGCGGCACTTCAGTTGATCCGCTGATCAGCTGGAGTGACATGACCAGGGCGCAAACGCACATCATTGGAGACATCTCTCGATGGGAGATACCATTTCACAGCCACAATTGAAACCTATACAAACAGCGGGGGGGGGGGGGACCGTAGTTCTCACATTGTGCCTCTATGTTGCGGGCGGCTTTACAGTGTGGTGATGGTCCGGTTTTGTCTGTGTTGCAGGGTGAGTTTGCTGTGTTGAATGGCCGGTTTTGTCTGTATGAAAGGGCGAGTTGCAACACAGACAAAACCAGCTCTTCAACACAGCCACTAGCCGCCCTCAAGCAGCAGTGATGCACAATCTGAGAACTACAGTCTCCCCCGCTGTTTGTATAGGTTTAAATTGTGCCTGTGAAATGGTATCTCCCATCGAGAGATACCTCCTACGATGTGTGCATGCGCCCTGGTTACATCAGCCCAGCTGAACAACAAATCAGCTGTTGTGCTGGTCCGTACGGCGCATGCGCAGTACATACCGGGCACTATTCGATGGGGGGCATTTCTCGACAGAACACTGGTACTAAAAATACCAGCCGACATTCTGCCCATATGTATGTCGGTCTGTCCATCAGAAGCCGACATTTCGACCGACTTCTGTCAGACGTACATGCGGGAAAACCAGCAACCAACTGCAGATCAGTGCGCTCAGCCAATAGCAGAGAGCGCTGATCGGAGTGTTATGACGGGGGGCCATCCCCCTGTCAGAACATAACAGCTCAGTGGGGGAGATCGCTGGACTAACCTTGCGTGGTTAGTACAGCTACTCCCCATTGGAGCTGTCAGTTTTTTTCATGCAACCTCGTGGGTTGCACGAAACAAAAACTGTAGTGTGTGCCAGGCTTAAGTGTCTGTCTTATATGTTTAGTACATCAATCCAGTTGCACTGAAGTAAAAAAAAAAAAATACACCTTTTAAAAAAAAAAAATTGTACGTACTGGGTGTGCACCACTTTTGACATGCCAATGATCATGGCAGCTCGTGGAGTTAATGCAACTGCAAATACAGGCAGACATATACCCTGCCTTGCCATTTCTGAGTTCATCTACCTCATCAGCCTTACACTTCAATTGGCATACACCTAGCAAAAATACAAAGATCAATGTTTGATTTTCCATGTTTATTCAGTATGCAAATCCTGTAATAAAAACTTTCTGTCCTAGTGATGAATTTAATGAACATTGACCTTCATGCAAATCTTCATAGGTAATTTGATCATGTTATCAAGAATATGGGTGGTAATTATACAAGTCATGGGTAGGAAAACCCACCAGGGAGCACATGCAAGGGTGTCAGTTTACTGACAGTATATAAACTCACTTGGAGGCTATAAGTTTCACAGTTCTCCCAGTAACCTGGGGCAGAACAGACAGAGCATCATGAGGACCAGAATCCTATTGATGTTGAGCGTCCTCAGTGTCTTCAGTGAAGGTAAATATTCCTTAAATCTCTTTTTTCTTTTTTTTTTTTTGTTAAAAGTTTATGTGCCCTCTCATTTAATGAAATGGTTGCCATACATCCCCTGGTACTTGTGTTTATGTTATTATGTAGTATTATACTGACTTTACTCTTCTTCAATTTTTGTAATGATTGAAGATATCAGAAGTATCCTGTAGGGTATTGTTACTAATTAAGTCTTTGTTATAGGAAGACACTTCTGATTTTATGTTTCCAATAGTTTATATGCTACAGTGTAATTTAACTAATCTGATTTTGCTTTATTTTGTCAGAAGGTGTAATTATTTGCCACAGAAAATTTTCTTTTTAATCTTATATCAGTGAGTAATCTCATCTTCTATATGACAATGGTGCATTGTTGTCAGCAATTGTTTAAAGTAGAAAACGTGTAGTAAAGCAGTACAAAGGGGATAGATGGCATGCAACCCATAGCAACTGAACAGATGTCAGCTTATTGTAACCAGATTCACAATTAATAGGTTTGAGATTTTTTTTCCGAGGAGATATATACATTTTCTGTTCTTTGCACCTTCCTATTGTAATTATGATTTTTTTTTTGCATCAATTAAAATTGGGTTACACAAGTATCTTCTCTTTAAAGGCTAAGTTCATCTTTTCCATCATGTTATACCCACATGTAACATAGTGCAAATGCCTCCCTTCCACCTTCAAATCACCCCCTGTGACAGCAAGTAGGGGTTCTTCTTCCCCAAAGCGCTGTCATATTTAAAGTTGGTGTGCCTGTGCTGGGTTCCACCCACACTGCCCCATCATTCATTTACAGATATGGCCCCATGGCAGATGGAATTGTAGTTATCAATGGACAGACAGGTATGAGGGTATGAGCATAAAAAAGATAAAAAGAAGAGGGCGCACCAGCCTTGTGCATTATCCCAAGGCAATTTATTCATAAAAACAATTTTAAAACTACTCGCAAACACGTGCAGAATTATTGCTTGTAAAAGCCACCTATTTGTGGCAATCAGTCCTGGAACCAACAGTCTACTGATAGCAAAAGGAAGGACATCAGGACCGCTGCTGCCTGACGCGTTGCGAAGGAGTACCTTCTTCCTCAGAGCCCCAATGGAGGTATGATCAGAGAACTAGAGGAAGTATTTGCAGTAGCCTGACATTGCACCGTGATCCATTGATTGTGGGTGCAATAATTTGCACGCTCCTGTAAAAAAAGAAAGAAATTCACATTCATTTGTTCCTGCAAAAATATGTGCATTTATTCTTTTTTTCAAAGGTGACATCTATGCGGCTACAGTACATTTTTCCAGCTTGTTTTCCATGTGTTTTGCATTTTTAAACCTGCATTTTTGATGCATTCTTGCAAACTGTGAATAGCTGGTTGGTAACCACTTGCCAACAGTTGTACTGTGGCAGAATGACATGACTGGGCAAAACAATGTTATGTAACATCGCTTTGCCCTGTGGGCACTAGGGGCCCCCCGAGCCGATGCGAGTGCCCAGCGGTCACGATCGCCGCTGACACACGGAGAACCAAGATCTGTATGTGTGAACACAGTTTCCGGTTCTCTGAGGGGAGAACAGACAGATCCTCTGTTCATACAGGGTATGAACAACGATCTGTCATCTCCCCTGCACAGTCCCCTTCCCCCTTCAGTTAGAACACACACTAGGGAACACGTTAACCCCTTGATCGCCCCCTGGTGTTAACCCCTTCACTGCCACTGACATTTTTACAGTAATCAATTCATTTTTATAGCGCCAATGGTCCCAAAAATGTGTCAAAATTGTCCGATGTGTCCGCCATAATGTCGCAGTCCCTATAAAAATCTCAGATCGCGTTCTTACTAGTAAAAAAAAAAAGAATAATAAAAATGCCATAAAACTATTTTGAAGACGCTATAACTTTTGCGCAAACCAATCAATATATGCTTATTTGCAATTTTTTTACCAAAAATATGTAGAAGAATACATATCGGCCTAAACTGAGGAAGAAAATATTTTATTTATATATTTTTGGGGGATATTTATTATAGCAAAAAGTAAAAAATATTGAGTTTTTTTCAAAATTGACGCTCTTTTTTTTGTTTATAGCGCAAACAATAAAAACAGATACCACCAAAGGAAATGTTGTTTGGGTGTAACATCGCACGACGGCGCAATTGTCAGTTAGAGCGACGCAGTGCCGAATCGCAAAAAGTGCTCTGGTCAGGAAGAAGGTAAAATCTTCAGGGGGGTGAATCGGTTAAGGAGCGTCCTTAACAAACGATGAGTCATCAGCTGTCAGTGGGGTTCCCCGCTGACAGATGAATGTAAAAAAAGAATCGCCTGCAATAAAGAATCTTGAATAAAATGGTGTGGGGTCCCCCCAAAAATCCATACCAGACCTTTATCCAAGCATGCAGCCCGGCAGGTCAGGAAAGGGAGGGGAGGAGTCTTTTTTTCCTGTTTTTTTTTAATTGTTTTTAAATTCAGCTGTCAGCTGGGAACCCCTTTGACAGCTGATGACTTATTGGTTGTTAATGACTTATTGGTTGTTAAGGACGTAACACCCAGCTTCCTGGCTGGCTCCTTAACAACCAGCTATACACAGTTTGTTATGGAGAAAAAAGAAACATAAAAATGCATTAAAAAATTTAACACTTGCGTTTTTGATGCAGGTTCATTGAAGTCTATTACACGCAAAACGCAATCTGCTGCGGGGGAAAAAAGTCCCTGACCCTTTCCAAAAATGCTCCAGCTGAAAAACACATAGATGTGTACCATAGGACCATACCATAGGAAATCATGTTAAATGGACTGCAGTGCGTTTCTGCAAACTGCAAAACGAATTAAAGAATGCATAGGAGTAAACCTAGGGTTAAATCTGAACTCCTGGCAAACAGTTATACAATCCTTGATCAAATAAAGATAAACAGATTGATACTGCATTCACGGGAACTACATAAATCACTAAAATAGAGAACAGGTGGTAACATCATGCTGTCCACCGTGTGCAATCAGAGAATGCTTTGCATTCAGTCATAGAATGAGAGGCTGATTTCTTCTGTTCAGAATGCAGCAGGGCAGCTCCTCAGCACAGGACCCAAAAGCAAGTGGAGATCATTGGAGCAGCGGTGATTTCTTCAGTGATTTCCAGCTTCCAGAAGCTTCAGCCAGGTATGGCATATGCAATATGCATAGTTACATTGGTCCAAGCTAGACCAATGTAATTATTTATAAAATATCCATACCTTGAATTCTTAATAAAAGCATTGTGCACATATGTCTGCCCCAAAAACATTTACAGGTTAATGGCAGTATGATCCACAAGATCCAACACATCCACATCAACCAGTCATCTCTGTAAAATGGTGGCAGGCTTCCTTGGCAGGGGAAAGTTGCATTAACATGTGAGCACATGAATTTTATGCAGTAGGGAGTTAGGCTGCTTTTCTCCCAAGGGACTACATGACTCAGCAGTGTAAGGTGTCGTACACACGATCGGATTTTCCACAGACAAAACCTCTGACTTTTGTCTGAAGGTGTGTGCCTGGATTTTGTCTTGCATACAAATGGCAAGGAATTGTCAACAAACACGCACGTAGTGATGTACTACGTGGTTTTTCAGCTCTTTTGCGCCACCCTTTAGGCTCCTTCTGCTAATTTCGTGTTAGTAGAAGTTTGGTGAGTGTTGATTCGCGCTTTTCATTTAGCGCTTTTCAGTTTGCATTTTCATTTTGTGCTTTTCAGTTTGTTTCTGAACGGCCATTCGTCAACCAGCCATGTTGCGAGGAGACAACGTGTTATTTATTATTGGCCTTGGAGTTATTGCTTTGACCCAAGTCCAGTCCAGGAACAGGAGGCGGAGGATTTCTTGGACCAAAAATTGGTTGCTTTATTAATCGTGACCAATTATGTCATATGCCTTTGCTGCGGGAGCTCCAGGAGAATAATCCAGATGATTTTCGGAATTATTTCCGGATGATGGACCCCTGCTTTCACCAACTCTTGGCATTGATAACCCCCTATATTAAGAAGCAGGACATGTGCATGAGGCTTTTATTTTATTTTTTGATTGAATAATAATGATTTGATTTGTTATATTTTCTATATTTTTAGATGCCTAGAATGCACTTTTTGGTTAAGTTCTATTGGCAGATAGCATGTTTAATTTTATTTGTTTTCCTTTTTTAATGCACAACAAAAAAATTGTGGAGAAAAATACTTGGCTATGTGTTTTACTTCAAATGAAAGCTTGGGAGTAGGCAGTTACATTTTAAAAAATACAATGAAAAATTAACAAGGGACACCAACATAGTTGTATCTTTGATCTTAACCACTTCAGCCCCGGAAGGATTTACCCCCTTCCTGACCAGAGCACTTTTTACAATTTGGCACTGCATCGCTTTAACTGCTAATTGCGCAGTCATGCAATGCTGTACCCAAACGAAATTTGTGTCCTTTTATTCCCACAAATAGAGCTTTCTTTTGATGTTATTTGATCACCTCTGCGGTTTTTATTTTTTGCGCTATAAACGGAAAAAGACCGAATATTTTGAAAAAAATGACTTTTTCTACTTTTTTTCATAAAAAAAATCCAATAAACTCAATTTTAGTCATAGGGGGATGGTAGTTGCGCTGTGGTAGGAAGGGGATAAGGGAAAGGGGGGGGGGGAAGACTACACTAAAGTGCATGTGACAAACATGCCAAGTGACCTGAAAAACCAAATAAGACGAGAATAAGGAGAAGACACTGACTAGTGCATATGATGAATAAATGAAAATACCACTAAATAGTGTGAAAAAAGAATGTTGTCATGAAGGGGAAGTGAAATTAAATGACATGAAAGTGAGCAGTGCACATAGTAGAAAAAGGGCAATCAAGCCAATAAAAATAACAAAAGCAATAAGCAATAAGTGAATAAAACACTGAGTGCACAAATAAACAAATGGATGATAAATATAAAAATATAAAATATAAAATAATCCCGTTAATAAACGTTGTAAAGAATCAAAACACTTTACCAGTGAATCAAAAACCATGAGAAAGAACTCAGCATAAAAAACAAAAAATAGATGATAATGGCAAAAAAATGAAAATTGTGCAGAGAAATATAATATATGAAAAAAACAGTCCCGCCACCAAATGTGACACTTCTGAGTGACAATCCAAAAAAACAATCATGAAAGTGACAAGGGGAGAGGGGTGGTCTACGATGGGAGCACCTCCGTGTCCACAGGCCCCTTACCTTACGGCTGTAAGGTATACAGCATATGTGTTTGGCGCCCAGTGGATGATGAAATCCAGAAAAATGCAGCAGATGGTGTGGCTCACAGATGCAGTATGTCATATGCGAAAAAAACCAAAATAAACAGCATATGGTGTGATACCGTTTGATGATGAAACACAGGGGGACAGGCAGGCTGAGGGGGGGGGGGGGAGAGGGGGGGTTGCACTCACTTGTGACCAATGAGCGCAAGCCTCAAACCACGAGCGCCAAACTCGTATAATCCAAGCTGCTGGCCAAGGACCCTCCAACGTCTCTCGCTTCCTGTTGCTCACCACCCGTCATAAACCATATAAGCAGTGCAGTATCGAAACAGAAAAACCGCACATAGCGTGATCCCATATATAAAACACTTTATTGCACAGATTAAAATACTATGAACTTACAAAGGATGACAGCTGGGGGGTAAAAAACTCAGCGAGCGCCGTGCTCGTAACATCAGCTGTTGTGTGGCAGCGTCCCTGACGTCACGTGACTTCTTCAGAGGATAGCACGGGATAGAAAGCCAATGCTTTTAAATGGTCCCCGTGTGATAGACGCACGGCGGCCATTTTCCCGGAGAACGCTAATAGTAAATGGTATGTGCAGCACCTGGCGGCCATTTTCCCAGGGTTACTCATACAAAAGGGCAATGTGACATGATAATATTATAAACGCAGCCGATAAATTCTACTGAGACAAGGGGGGGGAAGAATCCCAGACATCACAAGTCTCAGAAAGATAGATACTTATAACAAGGATGCAATGTTAAAAGGAAAAAATATAAAAAATATATAAAAAAGAGAGAAAAACGATATATGTATAAAAGCGCTCCAGTATATAGAGCAGGGAACTAATCGCATCAGAGAGGAGTGATAACTGAGGCTATTTAAAAAATGTTTTTATTAATCTTTAGGGAAAAATAAAATGCTATATAAAAAAGAGAGCATTATATAGGGTATAGAAAAACTCATCACTCACATACAAAAGTTAACCTCTAGAATATAAAATAAAAACGCATGAGGCATAAAAGACTGTAAAAATTATAAAAATTGGTATATGTGAAAGAGTGCGGTATATATAAAAAAGGTTTTTAAATAAAAACAGGAGCTCGGGAGGTGTCACACACCATCCTGGACCAATAATGATATGATATACAGATAAAAACGCACTGGTGCAACAGGCAAACTCAAGACTGAAATATGAGAAAATGAAAACGCATTGTAGACCAAAGAGTACTATACAAAAAAAGGATAAATAGATAAATACAATATTCTATAGTACTATAACACAGATGTGGGAGAATAGAACCCATTCTTGGATAAGGAGAGGGAGAGAACATAGGGAGGAGGGGGAAAGGAGATATAGCTAAAAGTCGCTTATGAAGCAGTTTAAATCGAACTCGGATGTTTAGTTCGAATACAGGCGTAGCAGCGTTTACAGGGATAGAATCCTTTGCCGGTGAAAAAAGAAAATGATCTTTTGGGGGGATACACCTGTATTCGAACTAAACATCCGAATGAAAAAGTATTTTCATTTCAATCTAACAGTAATGGCACCATTTTCAACATTAATGAATTTATCGGATGCAATACTGAGGGGGCTGTGTATGTATTGGAGTGCAGTTGTGGCCTCCAGTACGTGGGCCGCACCAAAAGATTACTAAGAATCCGCATTAAGGAGCACGTTCAAAATATAATAAATGGTTTTGACAAACATAGTGTCTCTAGGCATTTTGACAAACATCACAATAGAGATCCTAGACATTTGAAATTTTGGGGTATCGAACCTTACACCAAACCATGGCGAGGAGGGCACAAAGTAAGGATTTTAAGCAAATTAGAGTCCAAATGGATATTCTCTTTGGACACTGGCCCCAAGGGGACTCAACATAGAGTTCGATTTAAACTGCTTCATAAGCGACTTTTAGCTATATCTCCTTTCCCCTCCTCCCTATGTTCTCTCTCCTCTCCTTATCCAAGAATGGGTTCTATTCTCCCACATCTGTGTTATAGTACTATAGAATATTGTATTTATCTATTTATCGTTTTTTTTGTATAGTACTCTTTGGTCTACAATGCGTTTTCATTTTCTCATATTTCAGTCTTGAGTTTGCCTGGTTGCACCAGTGCGTTTTTATCTGTATATCATATCATTATTGGTCCAGATGGTGTGTGACACCTCCCGAGCTCCTGTTTTTATTTAAAAACCTTTTTTATATATACCGCACTCTTTCACATATACCAATTTTTATAATTTTTACAGTCTTTTATGCCTCATGCGTTTTTATTTTATATTCTAGAGGTTAACTTTTGTATGTGAGTGATGAGTTTTTCTATACCCATATATAATGCTCTCTTTTTTATATAGCATTTTATTTTTCCTTAAAGATTAATAAAAACATTTTTTAAATAGCCTCAGTTATCACTCCTCTCTGATGCGATTAGTTTCCCTGCTCTATATACTGGAGCGCTTTTATACATATATCGTTTTTCTCTCTTTTTTATATATTTTTTATATTTTTTCCTTTTAACATTGCATCCTTGTTATAAGTATCTATCTTTCTGAGACTTGTGATGTCTGGGATTCTTCCCCCCTCCTTGTCTCAGTAGAATTTATCGGCTGCGTTTATAATATTATCATGTCACATTGCCCTTTTGTATGAGTAACCCTGGGAAAATGGCCGCCAGGTGCTGCACATACCATTTACTGCGTCTATCACACGGGGACCATTTAAAAGCATTGGCTTTCTATCCCGTGCTATCCTCTGAAGAAGTCACGTGACGTGACGACACGCGTTAGGAGCACGGGACGCTGCCACACAACAGCTGATGTTACGAGCACGGCGCTCGCGGAGTTTTTTACCCCCCAGCTGTCATCCTTTGTAAGTTCATAGTATTTTAATCTGTGCAATAAAGTGTTTTATATATGGGATCACGCTATGTGCAGTTTTTCTGTTTCGATACTGCACTGCTTATATGGTTTATGACGGTGGTGAGCAACAGGAGGCGAGAGACGTTGGAGGGTCCTTGGCCAGCAGCTTGGATTATACGAGTTTGGCGCTCGTGGTTTGAGGCTTGCGCTCATTGGTCACAAGTGAGTGCAACCCCCCCTCTCCCCCCCCCCCCCCTCAGCCTGCCTGTCCCCCTGTGTTTCATCATCAAACGGTATCACACCATATGCTGTTTATTTTGTTTTTTTTCGCATATGACATACTGCATCTGTGAGCCACACCATCTGCTGCATTTTTCTGGATTTCATCATCCACTGGGCGCCAAACACATATGCTGTATACCTTACAGCCGTAAGGTAAGGGGCCTGTGGACACGGAGGTGCTCCCATCGTAGACCACCCCTCTCCCCTTGTCACTTTCATGATTGTTTTTTGGATTGTCACTCAGAAGTGTCACATTTGGTGGCGGGACTGTTTTTTTCATATATTATATTTCTCTGCACAATTTTCATTTTTTTGCCATTATCATCTATTTTTTGTTTTTTATGCTGAGTTCTTTCTCATGGTTTTTGATTCACTGGTCAAGTGTTTTGATTCTTTACAACGTTTATTAACGGGATTATTTTATATTTTATATTTTTATATTTATCATCCATTTGTTTATTTGTGCACTCAGTGTTTTATTCACTTATTGCTTATTGCTTTTGTTATTTTTATTGGCTTGATTGCCCTTTTTCTACTATGTGCACTGCTCACTTTCATGTCATTTAATTTCACTTCCCCTTCGTGACAACATTCTTTTTTCACACTATTTAGTGGTATTTTCATTTATTCATCATATGCACTAGTCAGTGTCTTCTCCTTATTCTCGTCTTATTTGGTTTTTCAGGTCACTTGGCATGTTTGTCACATGCACTTTAGTGTAGTCTTCCCCCCCCCTTTCCCTTATCCCCTTCCTACCACAGCGCAACTACCATCCCCCTATCACTCACTTTCGTTTTGTCTGTTTGGAGCAGTCTTTTAGGTGTTGCAGCAGTGTCCCCTTGGTAGCATAGGAGTCCGCTAGCAGCGCAGGAGTTCCTCTATTGTTTCAATTTTAGTCATACATTTAGGCCAAAATGTATTCGGCCACATGTCTTTGGTAAAAAAATGTCAATAAGCGTATATTTATTGGTTTGCACAAAAGTTATAGCGTCTACAAACTAGGGTACATTTTCTGTAATTTACACAGCTTTTAGTTTATGACTGCCTATGTCATTTCTTGAGGTGCTAAAATGGCAGGGCAGTACAACCCCCCCCCCAAATTACCCCATTTTGGAAAGTAGACACCCAAGGAAATTGCTAAGAGGCATGTTGAGTCCATTGAATATTAATTTTTTTTGTCCCAAGTGATTGAATAATGACCAAAAAAAATAAAATTACAAAAAGTTGTCACTAAATGATATATTGCTCAAACAGGCCATGGGCATATGTGGAATTGCACCCCAAAATACATTCAGCTGCTTCTCCTGAGTACGGGGATACCACATGTGTGGGACTTTTTGGGAGCCTAGCCGCGTACGGGGCCCCGAAATCCAATCACCGCCTTCAGGATTTCTAAGGGCGTAAATTTTTGATTCTACTCCTCACTACCTATCACAGTTTTGAAGACCATAAAATGCCCAGATGGCACAAAACCCCCCCAAATGACCCCATTTTGGAAAGTAGACACCCCAAGCTATTTGCTGAGAGGCATGTTGAGTCAATGGAATATTTTATATTTTGACACAAGTTGCGAGAAAGTGACAATTTTTTATTTATTTTTTTGCACAAATTTGTCACTAAATGATATATTGCTCACACAGGCCATGGGCATATGTGGAATTGCACCCCAAAATACATTTAGCTGCTTCTCCTGAGTATGGGTATACCACATGTGTTGGACTTTTTGGGAGCCTAGCCGCGTACGGGGCCCCGAAAACCAATCACCACCTTTAGGATTTCGAAGGGTGTAAATTTTTGATTTCACTCTTCACTGCCTATCACAGTTTCGGAGGCCATGGAATGCCCAGGTGGCACAAACCCCCCCCCCAATGACCCTATTTTGGAAAGTAGACACCCCAAGCTATTTGCTGAGAGGCATGGTGAGTATTTTGCAGCTCTCATTTGTTTTTGAAATGAAGAAAGACAAGAAAAACATTTTTTTTTTCTTTTTTCAATTTTCAAAACTTTGTGACAAAAGTGAGGCCTGCAAAATACTCACTATACCTCTCAGCAAATAGCTTGGAGTGTCTACTTTCCAAAATAGGGTCATTTGGGGGGGGGGGATTTTGTGCCACCTGGGTATTCCATGGCCTCCGAAACTGTGATAGGCAGTGAAGACTGAAATCAAAAATTTACGCCCTTAGAAAGCCTGAAGGCGGTGCTTGGTTTTCGGGGTCCCGTGCGCGGCTAGGCTCCCAAAAAGTCTCACACATGATGTATCCCCGTACTCCGGAGAAGCAACAGAATGTATTTTGGGGTGTAATTTCACATCTTCCCATGGCATGTGTGAGCAATATATCATTTAGTGACAACTTAGTGCAAAAAAAAAAAAATTTGTCTTTTTCCCGCAACTTGTGTCACAATATATAATATTCCATGGACTCGACATGCCTCTCAGCAAATAGCTTGGGGTGTCTACTTTCCAAAATGGGGTCATTAGGGGGGGGGGGTTGAACTGTCCTGGCATTTTATGCACAACATTTAGAAGCTTATGTCACACTTATGTCATTACCCACTCTTCTAACCACTTGAAGACAAAGCCCTTTCTGACACTTTTTGTTTACATGAAAAAATTATTTTTTTTTGCAAGAAAATTACTTTGAACCCCCAAACATTATATATTTTTTTAAAACAAATGCCCTACAGATTAAAATGGTGGGTGTTTAATTTTTTTTTCACACAGTATTTGTGCAGCGATTTTTCAAACGCATTTTTTGGGGAAAAAACACACTTTTTTAAATTTACTGCACTAAAACGCACTATATTGCCCAAATGTTTGATGAAATAAAAGAGATGATCTTAGGCCGAGTACATGGATACCAAACATGACATGCTTTAAAATTGCGCACAAACGTGCAGTGGCAACAAAATAAATACATTTTTAAAAGCCTTTAAAAGCCTTTACAGGTTACCACTTTAGATTTACAGAGGAGGTCTACTGCTAAAATTACTACCCTCGATCTGACCTTCGCGGTGATACCTCACATGCATGGTGCAATTGCTGTTTACATGTGACGCCAGACCGACACTTGCGCTCGCCTTAGCGCGAGAGCAGGGGGGGGACGGGTGCTTTTTTTTTTTTTTTTTTTCCTTTATTATTTTTTTGCTTTTTTATCTTATTTTTAAACTGTTCCTTTCATTTTTTTTTTAATCATTTTTATTGTTATCTCAGGGAATGTAAATATACCCTATGATAGCAATAGGTAGTGACAGGTACTCTTTTTTGAAAAAATTGGGGTATATTAGACCCTAGATCTCTCCTCTGCCCTCAAAGCATCTGACCACACCAAGATCGGTGTGATAAAATGCTTTCCCAATTTCCCAATGACGCTGTTTACATCCGGCAAAATCTAAGTCATGAAATGCTCGTAGCTTCCGGTTTCTTAGGCCATAGAGATGTTTGGAGCCACTCTGGTCTCTGATCAGCTCTATGATCAGCTGGCTGAATCACCGGCTGCATTCTCAGGTTCCCTGTTGAGACAGGAGAGCCAGAGAAAAACACGGAAGACGGTGGGGGGGGGCATTCCCTCCCACTGCTTGTAAAAGCAGTCTAGAGGCTAATTAGCCGCTAGGATTGCTTTTACATGAAAGCCGACCGCTGGCTGAAAAGAATGATACCAAGTTGATACCTAAACCTGCAGGCATCATTCTGGTATAACCACTCAAAGTCGTGAATTGCGTACCTGAAGACAAAAAAAGGGTTAACAATAAAACACAGTAAACGGTAAAGTATAAAAAAATTGCATACCTGAAAAGCAAACATGATAAAACATAATAACAATAAAAGATTGCAGAATAGAATACAGTAAAAAAGAGCAGAACAATAGAGAGAGAATAGAGAGAGAGAGAACAATGAAACGACAACAATTTTTTTTTATTTTATATATTTTTTGTGTTTTTATTTATTTTTTTTTACACTTTTTTTTTGTAACTGTAACTTTTATAACTGTAACCGGTTCCAGGTTCGGGTCTCTCAAAATGCGATGGCATCTTGGGAGACCCTGTGAAATGGCGCCTAGTCTGTGCAATGCTGTACCCTATGCTAATACTCAACTAGTGTATGGTAGCGTTCAAAACATTCACCAATGCAAAGACCAGGATTGTCAGGACAGGAGGGACAATAATAGCGGGCGTCACGCCAATATCCGCGCTTGCTGCAGACACGACATCTTTTTTGGGGGGGTTCGTTGAGTAGGGGTACTCGGGAGGACATAAAAATGCCTCTCATGCAGCCGACTGCATTTGGTTGGGGATGTGAATGGGGGAAGTATAGGTGCTGCAGAAGCGGTGGGTTCCCAATTAGGATTGGCGAATGCAGCAAGAAGGGCACTATGGGCACGACGGGCCTGTGTTTGTCTTCTTCTTGGTGGCAGCGGGACACTACGTGTGCTTGCCACCTCACCAGCTTGAACTGCATTTATGGGACTCGCCACGTCACCAAGTGTTACTGCAGTGCTGGTTTGACTACGACTGGGGTGTACTAGGCCGCTGGTGCTTGCCAGTTCACCAAAACACTACCAAAAAAACCTGTCAGCGATCGCAGGGATCAGGCCTGACTCTGCGAACGCTGCAGTTATGCGTTTAGTGTTTTGTAAGTGACAGTGATCGATCGATACTGCACTTGGGTGGGCTGGGCTGGGCCGGGCGGAGGGGCAAAATGCAGGTGCTAGCAGGTATCTGGGCTGATCCCGCTAACACTGCATTTTTGGGAACCCTAAACTGCTGGGGACGCTAGTATAGATCTGATTGGATCAGATATTGATCCATTCAGATACTATACCACTAAGGGAGGTGTATGCTGCGTGCGTGGGTGTTAGCGGTACTGGCGCTAACCTGACGCTGCCTGGGGCTGGTGTTTGCCAGTTCACCAAAATGCTACCAAAAAAACTGTTATGCCGCGTACACACGGTCGTACTTTTCGTCTACAAAAGTCGGACAGCCTTTCCGACAGACTTCCGGCAGACTTTCGGTGGACTTGCGGCGGACTTGCGGCCTACTTTCTAACGACCGGACTTGCCTACACACGACCACACAAAAGTCGGTCGGATTCGTACGTGATGACGTACACCGGACTAAAATAAGGAAGTTCATAGCCAGTAGCCAATAGGTGCCCTAGCGTGGCTTTTTGTCCGTCGGACTAGCACACAGACGAGCGGATTTCGGGGTCCGTCGTAGTTACGAAGTAAAGTTTTAAAGCATGTTTCAAATCTAAAGTACGTCGGATTTGAGGCTAAAAAAGTCGGTTGAAAGTCCGGAGAAGCCCACACACGATCGGATTACCAGCCAGCTTTAGTCCATCAGCGTCCGTTGGACTTTTGTAGACGAAAAGTAGGACCGTGTGTACGCGGCATTAGAGATCGCAGGGATCAGGCCTGACTCTGCGAACGCTGCAGTTATACGTTTAGTGTTTTGTAAGTGACAGTGATCGATCGATACTGCACTTGGGTGGGCTGGGCTGGGCCGGGCGGAGGGGCAAAACGCAGGTGCTAGCAGGTATCTGGGCTGATCCCGCTAACACTGCGTTTTTGGGAACCCTAAACTGCTGGGGACGCTAGTATAGATCTGATCAGATATTGATCCGTTCAGATACTATACCACTAAGGGAGGCGTATGCTGCGTGCGTGGGTGTTAGCGGTACTGGCGCTAATCTGACGCTGCCTGGGGCGATGCATATCACCCCGGGGCAATCAGGGGGCTAAACCTTTATTCGGTAATAAACGGCGGGTGCCCTGACACTATAAAAATAAACGGAATAACCAGCGTCACCCGTAACAGTTATACAGTGATCACTGGTGAAAGGGTTAACTAGGGGGCAATCAAGGGGTTAAAACCTTTATTAGGTAGTATATGGGGGTCCCTGACTCTATAAAACCCTGACGGCGAACCTAAATATTTACCTCCCTAACTAGCGTCACCAGTGACACTAATACAGCGATCAGAAAAATGATCGCTTAGTGACACTGGTGACAGGGGGTGATCAAGGGGTTAAAACTTTATTAGGGGGGGTTAGGGGGGTACCCTAGACCTAAAGGGGGCTAACACTAACTGCCCTACCACACTAACTGTCACAAACTGACACCAATGCAGTAATTAGAAAAAAAAAACTGCTTGGTGTCAGTGTGAGGGGGGGGGTGATTGGGGGGTGATCGGGGGTGTATTGTGTGCCTGGCATGTTCTACTGTGTGTGTGTGTGTGTGTGTTTGTGCACTCACATTGAAGTCTTCTCTCCTCGGCACCGGAACGGAAAATACCGAGCCGAGGAGAGATGACATAATTTCCTCTGCTGCTGTTTAGCATACAGCAGCAGAGGAATGATCCCATTGGCTGGGAGCGATCGCGAGGGATGGGGGCCACGAATGGCTGGCCTCCCCCTCACCTCCGATCGCCGGGGGACAAACACCGACCGCCTCAGGCACCGGGGGGGGGTCCGATCAGACCCCCCGTCCGTGGGAGGCAGATCACGTACAGGTACGTGATTCTGCCTGCCGTGCCATTCTGCCGCAGTATATCTGCGTTTGGCGGTCGGCAAGTGGTTAAAAACTACAGGATAATGGTATTGTGGTAACTTGCACCAAAAAAAAAAATAACAAGCATAATAATATTATTCTTGATATCACTAGAAAAAAAAGCCTTTGAAAATTTGTTTGCAATAACTTCATCAGTATCACCGGTAAAGCAGCTTCATTATTATCCCATTAAAGAAGAAGAGAATGTGCGCTGCATTTCGAGATTTCATAATTTGCCGCGTCACGAATGTTAATTCTCCATTACGAATGCTAGTTTACAAGACCGACCGCTTCTGGCTCGTCCTTGCTTCCGAGCATGCGTGTTTGTACTTTGGACATTTGTCCGACAGACTTGCGTACACGCGCTCGAAAAATCTGACAACACACATTTGTCTGCGGAAAAATTTAAAACCTGCCATCCAACATTTGTCTGCGGAAAGTCCGACAACAATTGTCCGATGGAGCATACACACGGTCGGATTTACCGCCAACAGCCTGTCATCGAACATTTCCCGTCGGAAAGTCCGATTGTGTGTACGAAGCTTTAGTCTGTTTTTCTCCCAAGGAACTACATGGCTCAGCAGTGTAAGACTCCTTCTAGTGGGATTTTATTGTTGGGGAGCTCCATGCCAGGCTTAGTACAGCTTTTTGTTTTGCATTTTTTGTTGCTGAATTCAGTAAAGATCAGCTAGTGCGCATGCCTTTGTCTGACACATGTATCCAGTGGCACCTATTTAGCTACTATGCTCAAAGAAAAAAAAAGCTGCAATTAGGTTATTTGTATTTTAGTACAGTTTTACTTGCATTGCCTCTTTAAACAGGACTATCCTCTCTGATTAGTCTGGATTATGCATGAGCTGCATAAACTACACCAATAAGAATCAATACTAATAACCCGCTCCACCCCCGCAATCTTTAAAATGACACCACAATTGATGTCCAGCAGAGGCAAAAACTACAAGTTGATGGGGGTTCTAGCCTTCCTCTACTATATAGTACTAAAAAAGTGTTTTAATGTTGTGTTTCCATTGGAGCTTTTTCATCACTTCTCACCCTTTTGACCACAAAGAGATAGTTACATAGTAGATGTAAAAAAAAAAAAAAAAAAACTGATTCTAATAACTCCCCATTCTATCCTCTAATAAAAAAGTTTTGTCAGTAGATACAGTTTAAACATTACTGTGATGATGATGCATTTAGCTTGGCCATAAAGTGTTCGCCCATAAGGCTTCATGTACACGGGATGTTGTTCAACCTCTCCTGAACGATTTAACTTGACAGCTAGAAACCAGCGTCTAAAAATGTCTGTGTAACCACGTTTACATGCCGCGTTTAGTCGCGTTTAGCCGTGTTTGTGTCTAGAAGCATTTTCTTTTTTCAAAATAGCCAAAAATGAAAAACGCCTGTAAACGAAACGCGGCTTATTGCGAGTTACCGCGTTTAGCCACGTTTGGGGTTTGAAATGCCTCTAAATACAGCTTCTGAACGCATTTTTTTGGCTTCCAAAAAAAAGCCTCTAAACACAACTGCCTAGAAACGACTATAAACGAACCTGTGTATATGTACTGATAAGATAACATAGAGGAGGGTTCATGAGCAGTTGAAAAAAATTCCCAACGTCTGTTTACCAGCAGCGGTGTACATGAGGCCTAAAGCTGTCATGGGTCCACTCGTGTTCATCGGGCACAAACTGAACAGGCATGTATGTCACAAAACTGACATCCATCCTATCCGGCTCCAATTCTGCTCACAGATCCCCTGCTGATTGAAGCAGACGCCACTCCATTGAGGCCAAGTTCACATATGTGCGGCCAAGGTTTGCAGCCCAGGGTCCGGTGCATTTCTGTTTAACGGTTATGGTGCAAATCAGGCACAAATTTCTGCCTGAATTTGCACCTGAACTGGACCCAAAAACGCACAGGAAACCGCAACGCGGTCCTCCCGCACATGTATGAACCAGCTCTATTGAAAGCTGGTCACATTCAAATCCCATGCGAATTGGATGCAGTTAAAAACGCATCGAATTCGCACATACCTGTATGTGAACCCGGCCTTAAAGGTAGCCTGAAACATATAACAAACTGGTAACAAATAGGAACTATTTTCTGTTCAACAGATGCTTTGTGCACTGTCAACCCAATTAACATAGCACCTCAATCAAAGTGGATCCAGGCATCAAAAGCTAGTAGATGTATTTTTTCTACTACTAGGTGCTTTATCTGGATTCACTAAGGACTATATATTTCATTCCCCCTCTCTCCAACTTTTTTACCTCTATATTTCAGAGGTTTTATTCTGTATCTATATTTGATCTTTAATCCAAGAATACCGTATATACTCGAGTATAAGTCGAGTTTTTCAGCACATTTTTTTGTGCTTAAAGTACCCCCCCCCCCCCCCCCCCCGACTTATACTCGAGTCAAGCACTTTTCTGCAGCAAAAAAATTCATTTTCCGAACCGAAATTGGGGCCCCGTATCTCAGGGCCACTTGGTGCTAGGAACCCCAAATTTAGTGTGCTAACCCAGTGGAACTGGGTCCACAATATATCCAAAGCTGGAGTTTCTAGCACTAAGTGGCCCCGATATACGGGGCCCCAAAATCGGTTCAGAAAATGTCATTCTCTGCTGCAGAAAAGTGCTTGACATTTTCTGAACCGATTTTTGGGGCCCTGTATCTCGGGGCCACTTGGTGCTAGAAACCCCAGCTTTGGATATTTTATGGTGCTAGTTCCACTGGGTTTGCACACTAAATTGTGGGGTTCCTAGCACTAAGTGGCCCCGAGATACGGGGCCCCAAAATCGGTCAACTGTGTCCATCTGCAGCAATGTCATTTTGGGACCCTTTGAGTTCAGAGACCCCAAATTTTGGCTGCAGCTAGGGGGCATCTAGGAACCCTTAACCACCGAGTTTGAAGTTCGAGGGACCTATGGCTGCAAATGGGCACAGTGAGGCATGTAAATGGGCACAGTGAGGCTGCAAATGGGCATTGTTGACCCTCTTTTCCACTTACAGTAGCTGTGCATTTCTCACCCTCGTCTTATACTCGGGTCAATAAGTTTTTCCCATTTTTTGTGGTAAATTGGGGCCTCGACTTATACTCGGAACAACTTATACTCGAGTATATACGGTATTTTTTAAATAGCTGCCACATTAATCATCATGTTTTTATGCATGTACTGTATACACATTTAAGCATTTTGAATCACAAAATCACAATTTATATTAATTTAAAAGTGTATAAAATATCATAAAAAACATACAATGGGTGGTACCTATTAACTTTTATTGAATAAACATAATGCCTGTGAATTTATACAATACATATAAAACTTTGGTGTCCGTTTATGAAGCAGTGATCAGCGGTGATACCAAGGATCGCAGCTGATCACAGTCCATAAACAGTTTATAAAACAGAGATAATCTGGGGAGAACATGTTTGAACTTGTTCTCCCACCGATTATCTCTACACATGGAGAATCCTCATTGAATGACACAGTAACGGGCAGTTTATGAAGCGGTGATCTCAGCACTTCACTGGCGATCTGAGTCAGAATTCACACTCCCAGGTTCACCAGCTCAGAGGTGGTGAATCGGGGAGTGAAGAGAGATTCCGGGGGGGATCTGAGGGGTAAGGAGGAAGATTTTTAACTTCCTTATGCCTCGTTCAGACCCCCCAACACTGTAAGCATGTCCCCCTGTCATATTTATGTGTATACATATATATACATATAATGTGTGTGTATATATATATGTATATATATATATATATATATATATATATATATATATGCGGTGATAATTTATCACTGCTTAATAAACTGACATCTTTGTGTTTCAGTGAATTTCTGGTGCTGTAATCTCGTAAAGTCTCACGAGATTCCAGTATCAGGGGCCGTTCTCCACTGTTGGAAGCGTTTGTAAATCTCTTCACTCCTCCGAAGGTGAAGTGATCTACAAAGCTTCATAAACTGGCACACAGAGGAGAAAGATCTTCACTGTGAATGCCGGAGAATGAAGCAGTGAATAGATTTCACTGCTTCATAAACGGACACCTCTGACTGAGATAGCTGATGAAATCATTATTCTAACGTTCAATTTTCTATTTCAGAACAAGTGTCTTTTGTGCTTCCCAATCCTAATGAAAACACACTCTCAAAACCATCAGGTACTTTTCTATGTTATGAGAATGGTACTTTAAGTAGAAATAAACTGTATCTGAGCCCCACAAACTAAAAACAGTATTTTATTCATATTTAATATTCACAGCAAACTCCCCCATCCAATCATGTCGACATGCTTTATTTTGTTGAGCAATCACTTTGTAAAACAGTTCCTCTAGCCATGGCCATCTTGAATAAGGGCAGATGATTTATATAGCATTTACTTCATAGAATCTATCTGCCCTTAGCTCGGCGGATGGCTGGGTGTGCTTAGCTAAGAAAACCTCTCCTTCCCTCCTCCAAATGACAGAAAAAAATGCCCATGAAGACTACTGGGCATTTTGGCCTAGGACAGAAACCAGGAAGCAATTAACCACTTAAGGACCGCCTCACGCCGATATACGTCGGCAAGGCGGCACGGGCAGGCAAAATCACGTAGATGTACGTGATCTGCCTCCCACGGGTGGGGGGTCCGATCGGACCCCCCCCGGTGCCCGAGGCGGTCCTCTTTTGTCCCCCGCGATCGGAGATGAGGGGGAGGCCATCCGTTCGTGGCCCCCCCTCCCTCGCGATCGCCGCCGGCCAATCAGAATCTTCCTTTGCTGCTGTATGCTAAACAGCAGCAAAGGAAATGATGTCATCTCTCCTCGGCTTGGTATTTTCCGTTCCGGCGCCGAGGAGAGAAGACATCTATGTTAGTGCACAACACACACACATACAGTAGAACATGCCAGGCACACAATACACCCCCCTTTACCCCCCGATTCCTCCCCCCCCGATCACCCCCCAATGACCCCTCCCTGTCACACTGACACCAAGCAGTATTTTGTTTGTTTTTTTGTTTGTTTTTTCTGATTACTGCATGGTGTCAGTTTGTGACAGTTACAGTGTTAGGACAGTTAGGGTTAGCCCCCTTTTAGGTCTAGGGTACCCCCCTAACCCCCCCTAATAAAGTTTTAACCCCTTGATCACCCCCTGTCGCCAGTGTCACTAAGCGATCATTTTTCTGATCGCTGTATTAGTGTCGCTGGTGACGCTAGTTAGGGAAGTAAATATTTAGGTTCGCCGTCAGCGTTTTATAGCGACAGGGACCCCCATATACTACCTAATAAATGTTTTAACCCCTTGATTGCCCCGTAGTTAACCCTTTCACCACTGATCACTGTATAACCGTTACGGGTGACGCTGGTTAGTTCGTTTATGTTTTATAGTGTCAGGGCACCCGCCGTTTATTACCGAATAAAGGTTTAGCCCCCTGATCGCCCGGCGGTGATATGCGTCGCCCCAGGAAGCGTCAGATTAGCGCCAGTACCGCTAACACCCACGCACGCAACATACGCCTCCCTTAGTGGTATAGTATCTGAACGGATCAATATCTGATCCGATCAGATCTATACTGGCGTCCCCAGCAGTTTAGGGTTCCCAAAAACGCAGTGTTAGCGGGATCAGCCCAGATGCCTGCTAGCACCTGCGTTTTGCCCCTCCGCCCGGCCCAGCCCAGCCCACCTAAGTGCAGTATCGATCGATCACTGTCACTTACAAAACACTAAACGCATAACTTCAGCGTTCGCAGAGTCAGGCCTGATCCCTGCGATCGCTAACAGTTTTTTTGGTAGCGTTTTGGTGAACTGGCAAGCACCAGCGGCCTAGTACACCCCGGTCGTAGTCAAACCAGCACTGCAGTAACACGTGGTGACATGGCGAGTCCCATAAGTGCAGTTCAAGCTGGTGAGGTGGCAAGCACAAGTAGTGTCCCGCTGCCACCAAAAAGACAAACAGGCCCGTCGTGCCCATAATGCCCTTCCTGCTGCATTCGCCAATCCTAATTGGGAATCCACCGCTTCTGCAGCGCCCGTACTTCCCCCATTCACATCCTCAACCAAATGCAGTCGGCTGCATGAGAGGCATTTTCTTTATGTCCTCCCGAGTACCCCTACCCAACGAACCCCCCCAAAAAATATGTTGTGTCAGCAGCAAGCGCGGATATAGGCGTGACAGCCGCTATTATTGTCCGTCCTGTCCTGACAATCCTGGTCTTTACATTGGTGAATGTTTTGAACGCTACCATTCACTAGTTGCGTATTAGCGTAGGGTACAGCATTGCACAGACTAGGTGCACTTTCACAGGGTCTCCCAAGATGCCATCGCATTTTGAGAGACCCGAACCTGGAACCGGTTACAGTTATAAAAGTTAGTTACAAAAAAAGTGTAAAATATATATATATATATATATATATATATATATATATATATATATATATATATATATATATAAAATAAAAAAAAATAGTTGTCGTTTTATTGTTCTCTCTCTCTCTATTCTCTCTCTCTATTGTTCTGCTCTTTTTTACTGTATTCTATTCTGCAATGTTTTATTGTTATTATGTTTTATCATGTTTGTTTTTCAGGTATGCAATTTTTTATACTTTACCGTTTACTGTGCTTTATTGTTAACCATTTTTTTGTCTTCAGGTACGCCATTCACGACTTTGAGTGGTTATACCAGAATGATGCCTGCAGGTTTAGGTATCATCTTGGTATCACTCTTTTCAGCCAGCGGTCGGCTTTCATGTAAAAGCAATCCTAGCGGCTAATTAGCCTCTAGACTGCTTTTACAAGCCGTGGGAGGGAATGCCCCCCCCCCCCCACCGTCTTCCGGCTCTCATTTTTTTTTGAAAATGAAGAAAGACAAGAAAAAACTTTTTTTTTTTCTTTTTTTAATTTGGTCTGCAAAATACTCACTATACCTCTCAGAAAATAGCTTGGGGTGTCTACTTTCCAAAATGGGGTCATTTGGGGGGTTTTGTGCCACCTGGGCATTCCATGGCCTCCGAAACTGTGATAGGCAGTGGAGAGTGAAATCAAAAATTTACACCCTTAGAAATCCTGAAGGCGGTGATTGGTTTTCGGGGCCCCGTACGCGGCTAGGCTCCCAAAAAGTCCAACACATGTGGTATCCCCATACTCAGGAGAAGCAGCTGAATGTATTTTGGGGTGCTATTCCACATAGGCCCATGGCCTGTGTGAGCAATATATCATTTAGTGACAACTTTTTGTAAATATTTTTTTTTTTTGTCATTATTTAATCACTTGGGGCAAAAAAAAAAAATATTCAATGGGTTCAACATGCCTCTCAGCAATTTCCTTGGGGTGTCTACTTTCCAAAATGGGGTCATTTGGGGGGGTTTTGTACTGCCCTGCCATTTTAGCACCTCAAGAAATGACATAGGCAGTCATAAACTGAAAGTTGTGTAAATTCCAGAAAATGTACCCTAGTTTGTAGACGCTATAACTTTTGCGCACCCAATAAATATACACTTATTGACATTTTTTTTACCAAAGACATGTGGCCGAATACATTTTGGCCTAAATGTATGACTAAAATTGAGTTTATTGGATTTTTTTTATAACAAAAATTAGAAAATATCATTTTTTTTTCAAAATTTTTGGTCTTTTTCCGTTTATAGCGCAAAAAATAAAAACCGCAGAGGTGATCAAATACCATCAAAAGAAAGCTCTATTTGTGGGAAGAAAAGGACGCAAATTTCATTTGGGTACAGCATTGCATGACCGCGCAATTAGCAGTTAAAGCGACGCAGTGCCAAATTGGAAAAAGACCTCTGGTCCTTAGGCAGCATAATGGTCCGGGGCTCAAGTGGTTAAAGAAATGAAAAAAAAAAATGAAAGCAAATATACCTTCCTATCAATTTACCAATGATAGTAGCATAATGATTAAAAATAGTTAATACTGGCTTAGTTTAGTTTGACTTTAAAGCCAGCCTCTATTTTGCCCATATATACAATGCAGTATTTCTAATTTGAGCTGACTTGCACAAGACTGCCAGGTACATGGGCTGATCCAGGGGCTGTTTAATTGTAGACACGTACACCACCCAAAGAAACCAACTACTAAAAAAAAATAAAGGATACCATTGATGGATCCATCAAAGTAAACAGTCATGAAAAAAGGATATAGCTAAAAAAAAATAACAGAAACAGTAATTATAAATCTAAGAGAATAAAGAATGCACAGCAAATAAATTAGTCCTTTTTGGGCTTGTATTCAGAGGTGATGCAAGGATTCTTGACACCCTAGGCGAAACCTAAATTTTGCCACCCTGGCTCCACCTTTGCCCTGCCCATGTATAATCTACCTTTTTAATGACGTGCCCATCAAATGCAGCCCACTAGCGCCCATCAAATGCAGCCTCTCTAGCGCCCACCAGCACCCACTAATGCAGCCCACCAGCACCCATCAATGCAGCCTCGCTAACGCCCATCAATACAGCCTACCAATGCCCATCAATACAGCCTACCAGCGCCCATCAGTGCAGCCTACCAGTGCCCATCAATGAATCTTTGCTTGCTTCCACTCATTCGGGAGTCGGGACACAGGCACAGTCCTCTGCCACCACTGCGCCTCTGACACTATGTGCGAATGGAGTGGCGGCTGCTTGCTGATGTTGAGACTTAGTTGCTTGCTGCAGAGAGAAGAGAGTAGGAATGCCAGTGGCTGGGCGCCCTAGGCAGCAGTGCGCCCTTGGTGGCTGCCTAGTTTGCCTAGTGGTAGCACTGGCTCTGCTTGTATTGTAAGCATATTTTTCACAAATCACTACTAATAGTCAGTTGGGACGACAGTTCACAAAAGTGCAGATTGCCTGTGAGAGAATAACACTGACATTCAACAATGCTTGTAGGTTAGGAATGGTAGGCACTCAACTAAGGTGTGTATCTGTGAGAAAATCTGCTGATAATGGATTACGTAGCAGAAAACATACACTATATTACCAAAAGTATTGGGATGCCTGCCTTTACACGCACATGAACTTTAATCCCAGTCTTAGTCAGTAGGGTTTAATATTGAGTTGGCCCACCCTTTGCAGCTATAACAGCTTTAACTCTTCTGGGAAGTCTGTCCACAAGGTCTCCAGCTCAGCAGGGGTACCTGAAGCAGCCAATACATAGGTAGACTATGCTGCCACCTACGGTGCTGTAGAGGTAGTTTTACAAGGGTCCACAACCGGCGGATCTAGCGTGGTGGCAGACAGTCCCACAGAAGGTTCCTTGGCAGGTGGAGTGTCAGAAGGAGAAGCTGTAACAAGGGACAGCACACGGCCAGGAGATGTCGCTCCAATGGAGCAGTTACTAGACACCAACTCAACCACTGGTTGGGTGGGGGAATCAAGGTGCTAACCCAAGGTGTCATCTTGGCTTGGAGAACCAGAGGCAGACTGCAGTGAAGTGAAGACAACAGCTTTTGGATGTGACACAGGTGCTGAAGCAGGTATACAGACACTGGCAATCACTCTGCATCAGGCCCTGGAGATCCTCTGGGAGACAGGTGCATAGTAGGTTGTTGCAGTCAATGCAGTGGGCCCAGGGTGAGAAGTTTGCTGACCTCTGGTGAGACTTCAGGTAAACCAGGAGTTGCGTGTTCCGATCGTTAATTGAGCCAACCTGACCATGGGTGAGTCCCGTAACTAGGATTAGCGGCCAGGGCTCCAGCTTCATCGTCAGTCATTTCCAGAGTAGGATCTGAGCCACAGGGATGTATCCTTCAGCAAGCACAGAACCATGTGAGAAGCAGGGGGGCATCCTCACTGGCATATATTTATCCTTGCACCTTATGTTGCAACAGCCAATCCTGATACAAAATGCGGTGTGACATCAGCAATTACAAGCTGATCATGCTTGGACATGTTTGCACAAGCATTTTCTCATTAACAGCCATGGTCTTTTTCAATCACAGTCCCCACATCGCACCTGCATCGCACACTGGTTCACACTGACATCTGCGAAGCGCTGGGGGTGTCAATGGAAAGTTAATGACACCCCAGATCGGTTCGCAGATCGCAGTGGGAACTGTCAAATGGTGCAGGAATTCTATATCGCTTCTCGGCCTTTTGGCTAAGATCAAGTGTAGTATCTGTTCTTATCAGTTGCCAGGAGGTGGCGCTTGATTCTGTCCCTGATCTACCTCAAGGTGGTATCAGGGATGGCGGAGGCTATGCAAAACCTGCTGGTGTAAAGGTAACCTGGAGCGGTTCGTAGCCGAAAGGGAAGCCTTCTGATGGGGATGGAGAACCATTGGGTCTGGCCAGAGGGTCAGGTCCCTGGCCTTCTGGCCTATATTGGGGAAGCTCTAGCTCCGGTCAGTTTTTCGGGAGAGCACGCTGGCTCCCCTTTCCCACCAGGGGAGCCGTTAGTATTTCCTGAATGTAATTAGGTAGGAGAGATGGGAGTGACGGTGGGGCCTGATGGTAAAGGGCTCTCACCAATCTTCCAGAACTTCAGGCCTTCCTGGCTGGGGTGGGGGCTGCTGTGGTCTGGGCTGGTGGTCAGGGTTGCACGAAAAGCCAGTGGTAAATGTGCTCCTGAAGTGGCAGTTCAGGGGTGCTGTGCATTCACAGTGTTCAGGCACTTGATTTATGGCATCATGGTGACTTCACCTTAACACACGTTATTCGCACCTGCCTCTAGGGCCGAGCCTTTTGGCTAGGACCAGGGGAAATTTTTATTCCTGGCCGGAGGGCCGGCCATTGTATTACACAATGGTCACTTTTCACTCTCTCCCACTTCCTTTTCCCCACTTTCTTTTTATTTATCCCCTGTGTTTGTCACTATTTTTGTATATTTTGGCTGATGTTGCACGTTTGTCACAGTGTGATGAGTAGGGTGTGGGTCCTTGGGACTACTCTGAAAGTCTTGGGAGGGGGTGGACATAGGCCTTCTGGCTTGGTTCGCCCTCTCTCATGGGGTCTCCCTTCGGGGGAGTCCCACCTAGTACTTGGGTGGGTCTGTTTCGGCAGACCTTCCAGAGAACGGGGGTCCAGATGGACCCATGTGAAGTACCTCAGTCCCCGTCTGGAGCCTAACGCCCCGGGGGATCAGGGTAAGGTCCTTTCCTAGTGGAGGATCAGTGTAACACCCGTTGCACGTTTTTGTGTGTCACTCTTTATGTGTGTGCACTTTTTTTGGCACCAGGTGGAAGTTTTTAAATGTGTTTTGCACTCCACTGGCTTTTAAAAAAAATAAAAAATAAAGTGCTCAAACAGATCATTTACAGCACAGTCAAATTACTTTGTACAAGATACCGTACTAAGGTTACAATTAGTCTCCATTTGCCTGGGATAGTCCACATTTTGAGGGGTCTGTCTCCAGCAAGCAAGCATCCCTGGTAAAACCCTGGCAGGGAAGTATAAAAGTTTGGCTTGCACAGTGCAAACATTGTAGCCACCCCAATATGCCAACTACTGGACAAGAATTTAAAAAAAAACAGTAACATTAGCCCAATTTTTTTGTATAATGTAAAGATGATGTTACACCAAATAAATAGATACCTAACATGTCACTTTTTAACCACTTCAGCCTGGGAAGGTTTTACCCCCTTAATGACCAGGCATTTTTTTGCGATACGGCACTGCGTTAATTTACCTGACAATTGTGCAGTTTTTATTTTTTGCGCTAGAAACCAAAAGAGAGCGTCAATTTTGAAAAAAAAAAAAATTATTTAGGCCAATGTGTATTCTGCTACATATTTTTGGTAAAAAAAAATCATAATAAGTACACATTGATTGGTTTTCGCAAAAGATATAGCGTCTACAAACTATGGGATATATTTATGGCAATTTTATTTATTTATTTATTTTTTTACTAGTAATGGTGGCAATCAGCGATTTTTAGCGGGACTGCGACATTAGGGTGGACAGATCGGACACCTGACACTTTTGACACTTTTTGGGAACCAGTGACATTACTACAGTAATCAGTGGTAAAAATATGCACTGTTACTGTACTAATGACACTGGCAGGGAAGGGGTTAACACCAGGGTCGATCAAAGTGTTAAGTGTCCCTAGTTGGTGCTTGCTTACTGTGTGGGGGATGGACTAACTGGTTGAACACAGAGACCTGTGTTCCTGCTTAGCAGGAACACAAGATCACAATCACAATGTTCATCCCTGTCAGAGTGGGGAGTGATCGTGGGTGGACGGCGGACATCGTGTCCGTTGGACCCGCTGATTGGCTCCCCCTGTGACCAATCAGCGCGCGGGCCTCCGGCGACTATTGCATGAAATGACATTCAGGTACACCATTTCACACAATAGACCTGACCTGCCACAGTATATGTACTGCGGCCGGTCGGCAAGTGGTTAAAAACACTTGTGGAATGGCGACAAACTACGATACTTGATGATATCCAATAGTGGCGCTTTAAAAATTTCTACAGGTTACCAGTTTAAAATTACAGAAGAGGTCTTGTACTAGAATTATTGTTCTCACTCTAACGATCATGGCGATACCTCACATGTGTGGCTTGAACACTGTTTACATTTGCGGTCATGACTTACATATGTGTTCACTTCTGTGCGGAGGCATGGAGAGATGGGGCATTTTCATTTTTTTTTCTATTTTTACACTGTCCCTTTGAAAAAAAAAAATCTGATCATTTTTATTGCTGTCAGAAGGAATGTAAACAGTCCTTGTGACAGTAACAGGCAGTGACAGGTACTCCTTATGGAGTGATCTGGGGTCTATAAGACCCCAAATCCCTCCTTTGCACATAAAAGTATTCAAAACACCAAGTTTGGCTGTTTTGAATACTGTAATTTTTTTAAATAAAAAAAAAAGTCTTCTGTAAACCAGAAGTGATGTCATGACATTGCTTACAGGTTACTAGATCTGAGATCCCTGGCCAGCCAGCAGACATGTCGTTTGGTCGCTCGGGCCTCCCAGTGAGACAGGAGAGCCCGGGAGAGCCGTGGAAGGTGGAGGAAAGGGGAGGGGACCCTCCCGCTGCTTTGGATAACAGGCAAGCAGATTTTTAGCCACATTGGTTGTTATCCCAAGAAAGCCAACCGCCGGCTGTAAAAAAACGATACTGGGGTGATGCGTGCAGATGCAGGCTTCACCCCGGAACAACCCTTCATGCCGTGGCCGCATATTTGTGTACAGTCGGCATGAAGAGGTTAAACAGGCTGTTCATGCTCAAAAACCTTCCAATGTGGCTGAATTAAAACAATTCTGCAAAGAAGAGTGAGCCAAAATTCCTCCACAGTGATATGAAAGACTCATTGCCAATTATCACAAACGCTTGATTGCAGTTGTTGCTGCCAAGGGTGGTACAACCGATTCTTAGTTTTAGTGGGCAATTACTTTTTTACGAGGGTAAAGGCAAGTTTGATCAGCTACAGTGGCTTGCGAAAGTATTCGGCCCCCTTGAACTTTTCAACCTTTTGCCACATTTCAGGCTTCAAACATAAAGATATTAAATTTTAATTTTTTGTGAAGAATCACCAACAAGTGGGACACAATTGTGAAGTGGAACGAAATCTATTGGATATTTTAAACTTTTTTAGCAATTAAAAAACTGAAAAGTGGTGCGTGCAAAATTATTCGGCCCCTTTACTTTCAGTGCAGCAAACTCACTCCTGAAGTTCAGCGAGGATCTCTGAATGATCCAATGTTGTCCTAAATGACTGATGTTGATAAATAGAATCCACCTGTGTGTAATCAAGTCTGTATAAATGCACCTGCTCTGTGATAGTCTCAGGGCTCTGTTGAAAGCGCAGAGAGCATCATGAAGACCAAGGAACACACCAGGCAGGTCCGTAATACTGTTGTGGAGAAGTTTAAAGCCGGATTTGGATACAAAAAGATTTCCCAAGCTTTAAACATCCCAAGGAGCACTGTGCAAGCGATCATTTTGAAATGGAGGGAGTATCAGACCACTGCAAACATACCAAGACCTGGCTGTCCCTCTAAACTTTCAGCTCAGACAAGGAGAAGACTGATCAGAGATGCAGCCAAGAGGCCCATGATCACTCTGGATGAACTGCAGAGAACTACAGCTGAGGTGGGAGAGTCTGTCCATAGGACAACAATCAGTCGTACACTGCACAAATCTGGCCTTTATGGAAGAGTGGCAAGAAGAAAGCCATTTCTCAAAGATATCCATAAAAAGTCTCGTCTAAAGTTTGCCACAAGCCACCTGGGAGACACACCAAATATGTGGAAGAAGGTGCTCTGGTCCGATGAAACCAAAATCAAACTTTTTGGCCACAATGCAAAACGATAGGTTTGGCGTAAAAGCAACACAGCTCATCACACTCAACACACCATCCCCACTGTCAAACATGGTGGTGGCAGCATCATGGTTTGGGCCTGCTTTTCTTCAGCAGGGACAGGGAAGATGGTTAAAATTGAGGGGAAGATGGATGCAGCCAAATGTAGGACCATTCTGGATGAAAACCTGTTGGAGTCTGCAAAAGACCTGAAACTTGGACGGAGATTTATCTTCCAACAAGACAATGATCCCAAACATACAGCAAAATCGACAAAGGAATGGTTCACAAATAAACGTATCCAGGTGTTAAAATGGCCAAGTCAAAGTCCAGACCTGAATCCAATCGAGAATCTGTGGAAAGAGCTGAAAACTGCTGTTCACAAACGCTCTCCATCCAACCTCACTAAGCTCGAGCTGTTTTGCAAGGAAGAATGGGCAAGAATTTCAGTCTCTCGATGTGCAAAACTGATAGAGACATACCCCAAGCGACTTGCAGCTGTAATCTCAGCAAAAGGTGGCTCTACAAAGTATTAACGCAAGGGGGCCGAATAATTTTGCACGCCCCACTTTTCATTTTTTTATTAGTTAAAAAAGTTTCAAAAATCCAAAAGATTTCGTTCCACTTCACAATTGTGTCCCACTTGTTGGTGATTCTTCACAAAAAATAAACATTTTATATCTTTATGTTTGAAGCCTGAAATGTGGCAAAAGGTTGAAAAGTTCAAGGGGGCCGAATACTTTCGCAAGCCACTGTATTTTCCCTTAATAAATTAAATCCTCATTTAAAAACTGCATTTTGCATTTACGCTGGTTATCTTTGTGCAGTATTAAAATTTGTATGATGATCTATATCATTTAAGTGTGACAAATATGCAAAAAAAAATCAGGAAGAGAGCAAATACTTTTTTACAGCACTGCAACATGCGATCTATCCTTCTAGTGCAGGGGTCTCCAAACTGCGGTCCTGGGGCCAGATGGTGCCCTTGCCTTTATCCAGCCCTTGGGGCACTATTCATTCCACTAATATGAGACACTATTCTGCCCTCTGACTCCAAAAATGGGGCATAATTCCTGCCACTGATATCAACAACGAGGCGCCATTTCTTCCACTGACACCAACAATGGGGTAAAATTCCTTCCCCTAATACAAAAAATTGGGCACTGTTTACTCCCACTGATGCCATAAAAATGTTCTATTCCCGCTGGCCACCGTCTGGCCCCCCCTAAAGTCTGAAGGACAGTAAACTGGCCCTTTGTTTACAAAGTTTGGAAACGCATGTTCTAGTGCATGGTTGGGCCCAATGCAAAGCAGTAGTGGCTGGTGCTCCATCGGTCGGACTCCAGCCCGCACCCACACCCCCCCTTGTCGCCAGCTCACTTTCACCCTGTGCTGACAGGCGGCGCCAGAGGCTTCCCCCTTAGTCTCTCCGTGTCCTGGGATTCATCTCCTCCATGTCCCGGGATGTGTCTCCTCCATGTCCCGGGATGCGTCTCCTCCATGTCCCGGGATGCGTCTCCTCGGCCGTATGTCTCCTCCTCATAGGCCAATAGGATGGCTTCTCCTTTCAGACAATTGGGAAGCGGGTCTCACGACCCGCTTCCTGATTGGCCGGGAGGAGAATCACTGTGATAATAGCGAATATTCATTCACTATTGTCACACAACTGGGTGGGCTCGGAGCGCAGTGCTCTGAACCCCGTGCCCACTCTTTTTTGAAGCATATTATAGCCTCTGGCTCTAATCACGTACTTCAAACCCCACCCCCCATATTGGAATCCATGGTCTGGCGCCCTGTAAGTAGATCAGGGGGCTGGACACATGGACGGGCCTCCACTGCTGCAAAGGTATTTTGCATATTTGTAATTCCTTGAGTTCAGTTTTAAGTTTTTAAATATAATGAAGCTGTGATCATTTTAGATACTTGATCGTTGACAGGGAATACAAAACAGGATGTTTTGTTGCACATTGTGCGGTTGAAGAGAACACAGCCTCACTTTATTCGATATGCTAAGTTAAAATTAACTTGGCTAAGCAAGCAATTTCTCCCCTTTAGTAAATCAAAACTTCTATGTGTCAATCATGGGTAGGGCAAGACAAAAAAATGAAACAGACATTTTGGAGCAAAACAGATTTATACAATGTACAGTATCTTTACAATAGCTTTGACTTATCCCAATAGTCGTATCAACAATTAAGCCTTCAGAGAACTGAACAACACCAGTAATGTAATCTTAATGCTTGTTAGGAGTAACTACAGTTTGCTCATATGAAGGCAATCCAGTGCTACAATAGAACACTGAATTGTCATTATGACTTCTTCACTACCAGGAGAAGAAATCTGATCTAATGTTTTCCATTTCTTTCCAGTACTAGCTTCCTGTTCAACTAGTGTCAGGAACCTACAGGAATCTATTTCAATGTAAGTTTTGTCTTAAAAGAATTAAATTCATAAAAACCATAAATAATATACAGTATAATATCAGAAATACAAGTTTTAAAAAGCAATATTTTGTTTTTCTAAGTGTTCAATGTCCATCTGAGTGCCAGGTGAATGGAGGAACTGTTTGGGGAACTGATGTCTACACAGATGTAAGCTATTAGTTTTACCATTTTTTCATATAATACAAAGTCATATATAATGTAGAAAAGTCTAACATTATTCTTGCACTGAATGCCACATGTTTTACCTTAGGATTCCTCAATATGCAAAGCAGCTATCCATGCTGGAATTCTGGGTAATAATGGAGGACTGGTGACAGTGGAAAAAACACCTGGACAACAGAGTTACAGTGGATCAGCAAGGAATGGAGTCACAACAAGCAATTATGGATCGTGGCCTGGGTCATTTGTATTCCATGGTTTCTCAAAACCACCAACACCTAAACCAACAGAAGTACCAACGCAAAAACGACCAGGTAGTCTCCTATGGCAGACCAAAGTATCCAATATGATATGTCTCTCAGATTTAGTTAATGTTAAAGTGCTCAAATAGATGATTTACAGTCAAATTACTTTGTACAACGGATTGTACTAAGGTTACCGTTTGTCCCCATTTGCCTGGAATAAACCACATTTTGAAGGATCTGTCCTCAGAAGCATGCATCCCTGGTAAAACCCTGGCAGGGAAGTCAAAAAGTTTGGCCTTCACAGTGCAGTTATTGTGGCCACATCAGTATGGCGACTGCTCAATATACCCTGAAAACTGATCTAATGTTTTCAAGCAATATAAAACAGGAATTTTCCTTGCACATGATTGTGCGGTTGAAGAGAACACAGCCTCACTTTATACACGATGCTAAGTGAAAATTACTGTATTTATTGGCGTATGACACTCACTTTTTCACCATGAAAATCAGGTGCAAATAGCGCGTGCGTGTTATACGCCAATACTTAAATTTTAGCTGCCTCGGAGGGGACAGGGAGGGGGGCGGGGCGAGCGCCGTCAGATTACGTTCAGTGAGAATCTCATGTTTTCTTGGTGGCCTTTGTAATAGAAAGTCCTGTCTCCTGAGCTGCCATTGGACCACTGTTCTGTCCATCATAGGAGATTCTCTCTGTATGTAATCTGTCGGCCCTCATCCCGCACCCCTCCCTGTCCCCTCTAGGCTGCAGATGGGCATCGATCAGGCTGCACTGATGGCAATGGTGAGGCTGCTGCATTGAAGGAAATGGTGAGGCTTCTGCATTGAAGGCAATGGTGAGGCTGCTGCATTGATGTGCACTGGTGAGGCTGCAGATGGGCAGTGACCCCTATTTTGCTTCAAATTCCTTATTTAATTTTTTTTTTCCTGAAACTTCTCTCTTAAAATGAATGTGCGTGTTATACGCACATTCATTTTCAGAGAACTGAACAACACCAGTAATGCAATTCTAATGCTTGTTCAGAGTAAATACAGTTTGCCCTATATGATGGCAATCAAGTGCTACAATAGAATACTGTATGGTCATTAGGGATGAGCCGAACACCCCCCGGTTCGGTTCGCACCAGAACCTGGGAACGGACCGAAAATTTGCATGAACGTTGGAACCCCATTGACGTCTATGGGACGTTCGAAATCAAAAGTAGCCATTTTAAAGGCTAATTTGCATGGTATTGTCCTAAAAAGGGTTTGGGGACCCGGGTCCTGCCCCAGGGGACATGTATCAATGCAAATAAAAGTTTTAAAAACGGCTGTTTTTTCGGGAGTAGTGATTTTAATGATGCTTAAAGTAAAAAAAAGTGAAATATTCCTTTAAATATCGTACCTGGGGGGTGTCTATAGTATGCCTGTAAAGTGGCACGTGTTTCCCGTGCTTAGAACAGTCCCTGCACAAAATGTCATTTTTAAAGGAAAAAAAGTCATTTAAAACTGCTTGCAGCTTTAATGCATTATTATTATTATTATTATTATTATACGAGATTTATATAGAGCCAATAGTTTACGCAGCGCTTTACAATGTATAAGGGGACAACACAATTACAGTACAGTTCAATACAAAAGGTACAGGAGGGCCCTGCTCGTAGAGCTTACATTCTAAAGGGAGGGGGTGGTGGTACAAAAGGTAATAGCTGCAAAGAATGATTTGATGGGGGTGGCTCAGGGACAGTTATGTGGGTGTGGGATAAGCTTCCCTGAATAAATGAGTTTTCAGGGATCTCCTAAAGGTGGACAGGGTAGGGGCTGATCGGATATACTGGGGTAGGGAATTCCAGAGGATGGGAGAGGCTCTGGAGAAGTCCTGAAGACGAGCATGGGAGGAGGTAGCAAGGGAGCTAGAGAGCAGGAGGTCCTGGGAGGAGCAGAGGGGGCGATTTGGGCGATATCTGCAGATGAGGTTGGTGATGTAGATGGGGGCGATGTTGTGAATGGCCTTGTATGTTATGGTTAGCATTTTGAATTTTACACGGTGGGGTAGGGGAAGCCAGTGAAGGGATTGGCAGAGAGGAGCAGCAGTCACGGATCGATTAGTGAGGTGTATTAGTCTAGCAGCAGCATTCATAATAGACTGAAGGGGGGATAGCCTGCTTAAGGGTAGGCCATTAAGGAGAGAGTTGCAGTAGTCGAGGCGGGAAATAATCAAGGAGTGAATAAGTTGCTTTGTGGTGTCATTAGTCAGGAAGGGTCGAATTCTGGAGATGTTGCGGAGGTTAAGGCGGCAGGATTTAGCCAGTGATTGGATATGGGGGCTGAAGGAGAGGTCAGAGTCAAGGATTACACCCAGGACCCTGGCATGTGTGGAGGGACCAATGGTTGTGTTGTTGATATTAATGGTGAAGTCACAGGAGGGGGACCGTGAAGGAGGAAATATAACAAGCTCAGTTTTAGAAAGATTAAGTTTGATGAAACGGTGTGACATCTATACTGTTATGTCATTCAGCAAGTTTGAGATCCGTGAGGAGATAGTGGGGGTGAGTTGAGGAGTGGAGAGATAGATCTGTGTGTCATCGGCATAGAGGTGGTATTGGAAGCCATGGGAGGTTATCAACTGGCCCAGGGAAGAGGTATAGAGTGAGAAAAGGAGAGGCCCAAGGACGGAGCCTTGGGGTACCCCAACAGAAAGAGGAAGGGGAGCGGAGGAGATGGAGTTGTAAGTGACACTGAAAGTGCGCTGAGATAGGTAGGAGGAGAACCAGGATAATGCAGAATCACGGAGGCCAAGGGAGTGTAATTTGCTGAGGAGCAGCAGGTGGTCAACTGTGTCAAAGGCAGCAGAGAGGTCTAAAAGTATGAGTATGGAGTAGTGGCCATTGGTTTTGGCAGTTATTAGGTCATTGGTGAGTTTTAGCAGGGCAGTTTCAGTAGAATGTTGTAGGCGGAAGCCAGACTGTAGGGGGTCGAGAAGGTTGTTGTCCGTGAGGTTAATTAATGTAATGTCGGGTCCTGGCAATATGGATGAAAATCAGTGAGACAAACGGCATGGGTACCCCCAAGTCCATTACCAGGCCCTTTGGGTCTTGTATTGATATTAAGGGGAACCCCGCACCCAAATTAAAAAAAGGAAAGGTGTGGGGCCCCCAGGCCCTATATACTCTGAACAGCAGTATACAGGCGGTGCAAACAAGACAGGGACTGTAGGTTTGTTGTTAAGTAGAATCTGTTTGTAATTTTGAACTGGTACATTTTTAACGTGTTTAGCTCCAGCCAAAAAATCTATTTTAAGCTTTTTGGAAAACCTAGGGAAGGGTTATCACCCCTGTGACATTTGTTTTGCTGTCTGTGCTCCTCTTCAGAAGATTTCACCTCACTTTTTGTCCCAATGATAAATGTTTTTTGAAAATTTGGTTTTTTTTTGTGAAACAAGGATTGGTGAAATCCAAAAAATAATAAAAGAGTATGGGACTTTAAATGAGGCAGGCTCAAACACAAATTTGAGAGTAAAGATAAATATTTTTAATGTACATGAGTATCAAGTTGTGTAACGTTATATATAACAAAAAATTGCTCAGTGCATATGCAGACATCTTGGGAAGTAAATTACATACATATAAACAGAGTGTAGAACATAATTGCCATAACAAGGGGACAATAATACATATTTCATGAGTATAACTTGTAATATACAGTAAAATTCATAAAAATCTTGGTGGAAATGTGAGGGGTTACATCCTCAAAAGCTCGACGCGTTTCGTCGGTAAGCCGACTCATCAGGAGCGGATATTGAATATCTGTAAATAATGGAGATGTTCTAAATCAAAAAATGGGGCCCATGATATGGAAAGTATTATATGTAAAAAGATATATATAGAGCATAGAGATGGTCAAATCCGCAGACTTACATCCCATTGGAACACTGAACTCCGAATAATCCCGGTGTGCAGGGGTCACCATATCAAGCCTCCCCGGGAGCTGAGGTATAGAAGTCCGCCCATAAGTAACAGGCCCACACCGAAAACGTCCCCAACCAGGGAACAAATGTAGTATATTGGGTATTGTGCCAATAGTGGCCAGTAAATCTGTAAGATAACTAAAAGTATTGTATATGATACACCCGGTAGCACTGTCAAGTACAGAGAAAATAGGGATGCATGGAGGAAAAAAGGTGAAAATAGGGTGACAAAAAGTGCAGGATGGGGTGTAGGTAGTGATATACCTGCTGGATAGTGTGCAAAGCAGAGATAAAGGTGGGATGTAAAAGGGACCAGTGAGAATTCTGAAAGAGTAAGTAAGCAAACACTGGAAGCGTGCTTACAGAGAAGAAACCTAGTAGGTGATGTTCATGAGACAACGATACAAGTGTAGAGTGAAAAAAAGGTGAGAAAGTAGAATATAAACAAGCCGTAACATATAGAATTACCCTGTAGTACCAGGTATAGGTTGTACATGTGCAGTAAATCAAGCAGTGCAAGCCGGTCATCTGGTCAGTTGTAAATGGGGACTCCCAGGTGGGCCGGTCAAATAGGGCAGACAATACCAACGTCACGCAAGCGTGATGACAGGCGGGAAGCGTCTGCCCGCCAATGGCGCCAGACCTAATCCCGCCAATGTATCAGCCAGATGGAGAAACCGCGAAACCAGACGGCGCCAAATAAGGACGTCACTGGTGCGGAATGCGTGGCGTCGATACGCACGAGGCTAGCCGTCCCCATGACACCCGTGAATAGCAAGGGCGGCAAGGGGCGGCGCCTGATGCGAATCGCAGCTCCCGGGAAATGGAAGACAAAGGCAACCAAAGCAAAGCAGGCACGATGAACAATATCCACTAGGGATGAAAAGACTGTGGAGCATAAGTCGGTACAAAAAAGGGGGGGGGAAATATCTAAAACCCCACGTATCGCAAGTGCATAAAAAATAGTACATAACATCCAGAGGTTGGGGATTATAAGGTCCCATCAAACCCTCGGGTAGATATATGAGTATAAAAGGGGTAGCTACATGCTACCCATTGTGTAGGAACTCTGCCTCCATCCCAGTTTCAACATACAACAGAGGGGGGAATGTATATCTCCATATACTGTGACTTTAAATGAAGCGCACAAGGAAAGGGGGGTAGTGCGCCTCCATCCCTAATTATGAATTCAAAAAATAATAAAAGAGTATGGGACTTTAAATGAGGCAGGTTCAAACACAAATTTGAGAGTAAAGATAAATATTTTTAATGTACATGAGTATCAAGTTGCGTAACGTTATATATAACAAAAAATTGCTCAGTGCATATGCAGACATCTTGGGAAGTAAATTACATACATATAAACAGAGTGTAGAACATAATTGCCATAACAAGGGGACAATAATACATATTTCATGAGTATAACTTGTAATATACAGTAAAATTCATAAAAATCTTGGTGGAAATGTGAGGGGTTACATCCTCCAAAAGCTTGACGCGTTTCGTCGGTAAGCCGACTCATCAGGAGCGGATATTGAATATCTGTAAATAATGGAGATGTTCTAAATCAAAAAATGGGGCCCATGATATGGAAAGTATTATATGTAAAAAGATATATATAGAGCATAGAGATGGTCAAATCCACAGACTTACATCCCATTTGAACACTGAACTCCGAATAATCCCGGTGTGCAGGGGTCACCATATCAAGCCTCCCCAGGAGCTGAGGTATAGAAGTCCGCCCATAAGTAACAGGCCCACACCGAAAACGTCCCCAACCAGGGAACAAATGTAGTATATTGGGTATTGTGCCAATAGTGGCCAGTAAATCTGTAAGATAATTAAAAGTATTGTATATGATACACCCGGTAGCACTGTCAAGTACAGAGAAAATAGGGATACATGGAGGAAAAAAGGTGAAAATAGGGTGACAAAAAGTGCAGGATTGGGTGTAGGTAGTGATATACCTGCTGGATAGTGTGCAAAGCAGAGATAAAGGTGGGATGTAAAAGGGACCAGTGAGAATTCTGAAAGAGTAAGTAAGCAAACACTGGAAGCGTGCTTACAGAGAAGAAACCTAGTAGGTGATGTTCATGAGACAACGATACAAGTGTAGAGTGAAAAAAAGGTGAGAAAGTAGAATATAGACAAGCCGTAACATATAGGATTACCCTGTAGTACCAGGTATAGGTTGTACATGTGCAGTAAATCAAGCAGTGCAAGCCGGTCATCTGGTCAGTTGTAAATGGGGACTCCCAGGTGGGCCGGTCAAATAGGGCAGACAATACCAACGTCACGCAAGCGTGATGACGGGCGGGAAGCATCTGCCTGCCAATGGCGCCAGACCTAATCCCGCCAATGTATCAGCCAGATGGAGAAACCGCGAAACCAGACGGCGCCAAATAAGGACGTCACTGGTGCGGAATGCGTGGCGTCGATACGCACGAGGCTAGCCGTCCCCATGATACCCGTGAATAGCAAGGGCGGCAAGGGGCGGCGCCTGATGCGAATCGCAGCTCCCGGGAAATGGAAGGATTGGTGATAAAGCATCAGTGGAAAGGAGAAAAGTTTTTCCTATATTAACTCTTACAGGAGAGAATTTCCCTTTCTAGGGGTAGATTTCATCTCACTTCCTGTTGTAAGTAGGAGTCGTTTGTGAGTTGGATGTTTGAAAGTAGGGGCCTGCCCTATATACTCAGCAAATTTGGGCCTTAGGTGTTGTTGTGGCCACAACACTGTAAGCCCTCACAGGGCCCTGCTGTGAAATATTAGATCAAGAATTGTAATTACATGTCCCTGTTGAACAGGGGCTGAAAAATTGGGCCTTAGGCATTGGTGCTGGTGCCACAACACTGTAACCCCTCACAGATACTCTAGTTGGAGCACAGGAACTAGCCCTGCTGCAAAGAATTTCATTAAAATTTGTAATTACACGCTCCTGTTAAACAGGGGCTGAAAAATTGGGCCTTAGGCAGTGGTGCTGGTGCCACAACACTGCAACCCCTCACAGATACTCTAGTTGGAGCGCAGGAACTAGCCCTGCTGCAAAGAATTGCATCAAAAATTGTAATTGCACGCCCCTGTTAAACAGGGGCTGAAAAATTGGGCCTTAGGCACTGGTGCTGGTGCTACAACACTGCAACCCCTCACAGATACTCTAGTTGCAGCGCAGGAACTAGCCCTGCTGCAAAGAATTGCATCAAAAATTGTAATTGCACGCCCCTGTTAAACAGGGGCTGAAAAATTGACCTTAGGCACTGGTGCTGATGCCACAACACTGCAACCCCTCACAGATACTCTAGTTGGAGCGCAGGAACTAGCCCTGCTGCAAAGAATTGCATGAAAAATTGTAATTACATGCCCCTGTTAAACAGGGGCTGAAACATTGGGCCTTAGGCACTGATGGCGGGACTGGCGGCACCCAGAACCAAAAATGTTCTTACAAGCTATCATCATGATCATTGAAGAGGATAATTGCTCAGTATAACAGGATAGTCACTCAGCATCAGCATAGGCAGTCTTTGAAGGAATCCGGCATTTCAAAAAAATGCATTCGGTTACATCAGCATCAGGTGCTTGGTAGCTGGTGGTGATCCAAGACTGATTCATTTTTATGAAGGTCAGTCGATCGACCGAGTCGGTGGACAGACGCACCCTGTGATCGGTTACAAAGCCTCCAGCAGCACTGAATGTGCGTTCCGAAAGAACGCTGGATGCAGGACAGGCCAGTAGCTCAATTGCATACTGTGTAAGCTCTGGCCAGTGATCCATCCTCAAGACCCAGTAACCCAGAGGATTTTCGGTGGGAAAGGTGTCCAAGTCAGATCTTGCCCCTAGGTATTCCTGCACCATGTAAAACAGACGCTGGCGATGGTTGCTGGAACCAATCATACCTTGGGGCTGCGGACTAAAAAATTGTCTGAACGCATCGGTCAGACGGCCACCTTCTCCACTGCTCCTTCTTTGACTGACCAAAGCCTCAGCAACACGTTGTCCAGAAACAGGAGTTTGTAACCTCCCAGTCTCCGGGAACGCGTTGCATAGACCTTTCTGCAAGGCCTCCCGAAGATGTTTCATCCTCTGTTCCCTCTGCGACGGCAAGATAAGGTCTGCAACCTTACCCTTATAATGTGGATCAAGGAGGGTTGCCAGCCAGTAACGATCCCCCTCCTTGATACCACGAATACGAGGATCCTTCCGCAGGCTTTGCAGGATCAGGGAGGCCATGCAGCATAGGTTTGCTGAGGCATTTGGTCCGGAATCCTCTGGGTCACTAAGGACGACATGATCCGCAGCCACCTCCTCCCAGCCACGTACAAGTCCATGTGTTTCTTGGGACTGTAAATGATCCCTTAAAGACTGCTGCTAATGCTAAGTGCCAGGCTCCACCTCCATACTGACACAATCCTCAACTTCCTGTGTGATCGACGGGCACGCAGGAACACTGTCTGGATAAAGGGTGCCTTGAGAGCTAAGGAAGTCTTCCTCTTCCTGCCTCTGTTCTGCCTCAAGTGCCCTGTCCATTATTCCACGCAGCGTGTGCTCCAACAGGTGGACAAGGGGGACAGTGTCACTGATGCATGCACTGTCACTGCTCACCATCCTCGTGGCCTCCTCAAATGGTGACAGGACAGTGCATACATCCCTGATCATGGCCCACTGGCGTGGGGAAAAAAAACCTAGCTCCCCCGACCCTGTCCTGGTGCCATAGTTGCACAGGTACTCATTGATGGCCCTCTGCTGCGTGTGCAGCCGCTGACGCATGGCCAACGTTGAGTTCCACCTGGTGGGCATGTCACAGATTAGGCGGTTCTTGGGCAGGTTAAATTCCTTTTGGAGGTCTGCCAGCCGAGCACTGGCATTATATGACCGGCGGAAATGCACACAGACTTTCCTGGCCTGCCACAGGACATCCTGTAAGCCCGGGTACCTGCCCAAGAACCGCTGCACCACCAAGTTAAGGATGTGAGCCAAACAGGGCACATGGGTCATTTGTCCCTGTCGGAGGGCAGAGAGGAGGTTGGTGCCATTGTCGCAAACTACCATTCCTGCCTTAAGTTGGCGTGGCGTCAACCACCTCTGAACCTGCCCCTGCAGAGCTGACAGAACCTCTGCCCCAGTGTGGCTCCTGTCCCCCAAGCACACCAGCTCAAGCACCACATGGCATCTTTTGGCCTGCATACTTGAGTAGCCCCTTGAACGCCTACGGAGCACCACTGGTTCCGAGAACAAAGCACAGGAAGAGGCCATGGAGGAAGAAGAAGGGGAGGGGGTGGAGGAGAGAGGTGTGTCAGAATCATTAGTAGTGGCATTTTGGAGGCGTGGTGGCGAAACAACCTCCAACACTACTGCACCTTGTCCTGCATCCTTCCCAGCTGCCCGCAGAGTCACCCAATGCGCCGTGAAACTTAGGTAACATCCCTGTCCATGCCTGCTGGACCATGAGTCTGCGGTAATATGCACCTTACCGCTGACCGCCCTGTCCAGCGAGGCATGGACATTGCCTTCCACATGCCGGTAGAGAGCCGGAATCGCCTTCTGTGAGAAAAAGTGGCATTTGGGTACCTGCCACTGAGGAACCACACATTCCACAAACTCACGGAAGGGGGCAGAGCCTACCAACTGAAAAGGTAGCAGTTGAAGTGCTAGCAATTTTGCCAATCAACCGCTGGACATGTGGATGGCTGGGAGCGAACTTCTTTTGGCGTTGCAGCAGCTGGGGCAGGGAAATTTGCCTGGTACAATCTGACGTCGGTGTACCAAAAGCAGATTGCCCCCAAGTACTTGGCTGTGACACACCTAATTCTACACCTTCATTCCTCTCAGTGCAGGTCTCAGAGAGGACGGAAGGTATAGTGGGGTTGGAGATCTCAGCTGATGAGGAGCAAGGAGAGGTCCTCTTTGTTCTTTGGTGTGGGTCTTTTAGATACGCTTGCCAACGAACTGCATGGTAGGTCAACATATGTCTGGTTAAGTATGTGGTGCCCAAGTGGGAGATGTTTTGGCCACACGAGATACGCTTGAGACATATGTTGCAAATAGCAGCGGTGCGATCTGATGCACTCGTCTCAAAAAAGGCCCACACCAAAGAACTTTTGGAATAACGCGCAGAGACAGCAGCGCCCTGCACATGCGGAGCTTTGCGGTGTGATGCAGTCAGTGTGCTGCCCTTAGGCTGGACCCTGGAGGGCATCCTTCCTCGTTGGTGATGTGCCTCCTCCTCCTCCTCCTCTCTAACATCAGGCATCCATGTTGAGTCAGTGACCTCATCATCCCCTCCCTCCTCATCACTGGAGCAAACCTGGCAGTATGCTGCAGCAGGGGGAGAATGACTGCCAGATTGCTGTCCTTGTTGGGCACCCCCTCTGTCCCTGCTCACGCTACTGCCTTCATCTAGCTCAGTATCATCATCAGAGCCTTCTAAACGCTGGGCATCCTCCTGGAGCATGTACCCAACACTGTGGTCAAACAGTTCAAGGGACTCCTTAGGAGGACATGGTGGGGCTACGGAAGGAGTCACTGATGCCATTGAGCCGAGGGAAGAGGCCGCGTTGGCAGCTGCTTTGCCAGACAAAGTACCCTGAGCATGGGTGAGAGAGGATGAGGATGAGGAGGATGAGGACGGCTTTGTCATCCACTCGACCAAGTCTTCCGCATGCTACAGCTCAACATGGCCAGCTGCCGAAAAAAAGGGCAAGCGTGTCCCACGGCCACGTGCTGATGAGGATGCACCGTCTCCACAACCAGCATTGCCTCTAGACACAGAGCTTGCTTGCCCTCTTTTATTGGCTTGTGACTGTCTGCCTCTCCTTGTTGGCCTTCCAGACATACTAATGGCCTGCAGTGAGATGTAGCTGCACTAAGCTGGGATATATATATATATATATATATATATATATATATATATATATATATATATATATATATATATATTGATACTGCAGCTAGCAAAATCAACTGCCTGCCTGAGGTATGAGAAAACCACCAATCTTCTACAGGTAGCTTTAGATGAACACTGTGCAGAGGTCGCACTACACTAACTTGTAGCTTTAGCTGAACACTGTGCAGAGGTCGCACTACACTAACGTGTAAATAATGTAGCTGCCTGCGGTAGTGATAGTATCAGGAAAACACCACCAACCTTCTACAGATAGCTTTAGCTGAACACTGTGCAGAGGACGCGCTACACTAACGTTAAAATAATGTAGCTGCCTGCGGTAGTGATAGGATCAGGAAAACACCACCAACTTTCTACAGGTAGCTTTAGCTGAACACTGTGCAGAGGTCGCACTACACTAACGTGTAAATAATGTAGCTGCCTGCGGTAGTGAGAGGATCAGGAAAACACCACCAACCTTCTACAGGTAGCTTTAGCTGAACACTGTCCAGAGGTCGCACTACACTAACGTGTAAATAATGTAGCTGCCTGCGGTGGTGATAGGATTAGGAAAACACCACCAACCTTCACAGGTAGCTTTAGCTAAACACTGTGCAGAGGTCGCACTACACTAATGTGTAAATAATGTAGCTGCCTGCGGTAGTGATAGGATCAGGAAAACACCACCAACCTTCTACAGGTAGCTTTAGCTGAACACTGTGAAGAGGACGCACTACACTAACATTAAAATAATGTAGCTGCCTGCGGTAGTGATAGGATCAGCAAAACACCACCAACCTTCTACAGGTAGCTTTAGCTGAACACTGTGAAGAGGACGCACTACACTAACGTTAAAATAATTTAGCTGCCTGCGGTAGTGATAGGATCAGGAAAACACCACCAACCTTTTACAGGTAGATTTAGCTGAACACTGTGCAGAGGTCGCACTACACTAACTTGTAGCTTTAGCTGAACACTGTTCAGAGGATGCACTACACTAACTTGTAGCTTTAGCTGAACACTGTGAGGAGGACGCACTACACTAACTTGAAGTTTTAGCTGAGTACTGTGCACTACACTAACTTGTAGCTTTAGCTGAACACTGTTCAGAGGACGCACTACACTAACTTGTAGCTTTAGCTGAACACTGTGCAGAGGTCGCACTACACTAACTTGTAGCTTTAGCTGAACACTGTGAGGAGGATGCACTACACTAACTTGTAGCTTTAGCTGAACACTGTGAGGAGGATGCACTACACTAACTTGTAGCTTTAGCTGAACACTGTGAGGAGGATGCACTACACTAACTTGTAGCTTTAGCTGAACATAGTGCACTACACTAACTTGTAGCTTTAGCTGAACACTGTTCAGAGGACGCACTACACTAACTTGTAGCTTTAGCTGAACACTGTTCAGAGGACGCACTACACTAACTTGTAGCTTTAGCTGAACACTGTGCAGAGGTCGCACTACACTAACTTGTAGCTTTAGCTGAACACTGTGAGGAGGATGCACTACACTAACTTGTAGCTTTAGCTGAACACTGTGAGGAGGATGCACTACACTAACTTGTAGCTTTAGCTGAACATAGTGCACTACACTAACTTGTAGCTTTAGCTGAACACTGTTCAGAGGACGCACTACACTAACTTGTAGCTTTAGCTGAACACTGTTCAGAGGACGCACTACACTAACTTGTAGCTTTAGCTGAACACTGTGCAGAGGTCGCACTACACTAACTTGTAGCTTTAGCTGAACACTGTGAGGAGGATGCACTACACTAACTTGTAGCTTTAGCTGAACACTGTGAGGAGGACGCACTACACTAACTTGAAGTTTTAGCTGAGCACTGTGCACTACACTAACTTGTAGCTTTAGCTGAACACTGTTCAGAGGACGCACTACACTAACTTGTAGCTTTAGCTGAACACTGTTCAGAGGACGCACTACACTAACTTGTAGCTTTAGCTGAACACTGTGCAGAGGTCGCACTACACTAACTTGTAGCTTTAGCTGAACACTGTGAGGAGGACGCACCACACTAACTTGTAGCTTTAGCTGAACACTGTGCAGAGGTCGCACTACACTAACTTGTAGCTTTAGCTGAACACTGTGCAGAGGTCGCACTACACTAACTTGTAGCTTTAGCTGAACACTGTGCAGAGGTCGCACTACACTAACTTATAGCTTTAGCTGAACACTGTGCAGAGGTCGCACTACACTAACTTGTAGCTTTAGCTGAACACTGTGAGGAGGATGCACTACACTAACTTGTAGCTTTAGCTGAACACTGTGAAGAGGTCGCACTACACTAACTTGTAGCTTTAGCTGAACACTGTGCAGAGGTCACACTAAACTAACTTGTAGCTTTAGCTGAACACTGTGAGGAGGACGCACTACACTAACTGTAAATAGTCTAGCTGCCTGCTGCCTGATATATATATATATTATATTATATATACACACAACACCTGGGATGCATATATAAACAATACTCTGTAAGTGCAGCTAACTGACTGACTGTCCTGCCTAATCTATCTAACTTAAATCAAATGACACTGTCTCTCTGTCTCTGTCTCTCAACGCCGGAACACACACTACACAGGGCCGCCGTGCAGGCGGCCTTATATAGTGTGGGGCATGTACTAAACCCCCTGAGCCATAATTGGCCAAAGCCACCCTGGCTTTGGCCAATTACAGCCCTCTCTACAGACGGCGCTGTGATTGGCCAAGCATGTGGATCATAGTGCATCCTTGGCCAATCATCAGCCAGCAATGCACTGCGATGCCGCAGTAAATTATGGGCCGTGACGCGTCACACGAATTTGGGGGAAACAGCCCATATCGTTCTCAATTCGGCGAACGGGTGAACACACGATGTTCGAGTCAAACATGGGTTCGACTCGAACACAAAGCTCATCCCTAATGGTCATTATGACTTCATCACTACCTGGGCATAAAAACTGATCTAATGTTTTCTTTTTCCAGTAATTGGATCCTGTTCAACTACTGCCAGAAATCTGCAGGAATCAATTTCAATGTAAGTTTTATCTCAAAATAATTTCTCTGTATGAATAAATTCAATTAACTATAAATAGAAATGATAATCAGTAAAATATAATACAAGTTTTAATATTTTGTATTTCCAAGTGTTCAATGTCCATCTGAGTGCCAGGTGAATGGAGGAACTGTTTGGGGAACTGATACCTACACAGATGTAAGCTAATAGTTTTACCATTTTTCTCATATAAAACAAAGTCATATATAATGTAGAAAAGACTAACATTAATCTTGCACTGAATGCCACATGTTTATCTCAGGATTCCTCAATATGCAAAGCAGCTATCCATGCTGAAATTCTGGGTAATAATGGAGGACTGGTGACAGTGGAAAAAACACCTGGACAACAGAGTTACAGTGGATCAGCAAGGAATGGAGTCACAACAAGCAATTATGGATCGTGGCCTGGGTCATTTGTATTCCATGGTTCCTCAAAACCACCAACACCTAAACCTACAGAAGTACCAACCCAAAAACCACCAGGTAGTCTCCTACGACAGACCAGAGTATCCAATATGATATGTCTCTCAGATTTAGTTAATGTCAAAGTGCTCAAATAGATCATTTACAGTCAAATTACTTTGTACAACGGATTGTACTAAGGTTACTGTTTGTCCCCATTTGCCTGGAATAAACCACATTTTGGGGGATCTGTCCTCAGAAGCATGCATCCCTGGTAAAACCCTGGCAGGGAAGTCAAAAAGTTTGGCCTGCACAGTGCAGTTATTGTGGCGACATCAGTATGGCGACTGCTGGACTCTGTAGCCAATACGCAATATACCCTAAAAACTGATCTAATGTTTTCAAGGAATATAAAACAGGAATTTTCCTTGCACATGATTGTGCGGTTTAAGAGAACACAGCCTCACTTTATACACAATGCTAAGTGAAAATTAAATCTACTATGCAGACAATACCTCTCCTTTAGTAAATCAACACTTTTATGTGTCAATCGTGGGTAGGGCAAGACAAAAAAATGAAACAGACATTGCAGAGCACAATAGATAATCACAGTAGCCATACTAAGTTTTAAGCATTCAGAGAACTGAACAACACCAATAATGAAATCCTAATGCTTGTTCAGAGTAAATACAGTTTGCCCTATATGATGGCAATCCAGTGCTACAATAGAATACTGTATGGTCATTATGACTTCATTTCTACCTGGGCATAAAAACTGATCCAATGTTTTATTTTTCCAGTAATTGGATCCTGTTCAACTACTGCCAGAAATCTGCAGGAATCAATTTCAATGTAAGTTTTATCTTAAAATAATTTCTCTGTATGAATAAATTCAATTAACTATAAATAGAAATGATAATCAGTATAATATAATGAATACAAGTTTTAATATTTTGTATTTCCAAGTGTTCAATGTCCATCTGAGTGCCAGGTGAATGGAGGACGGGTTTGGGGAACTGATACCTACACAGATGTAAGCTATTAGTTTTACCATTTTTCTCATATAATACAAAGTCATATATAATGTAGAAAAGTCTAACATTAATCTTGCACTGAATGCCACATGTTTATCTTAGGATTCCTCAATATGCAAAGCAGCTATCCATGCTGGAATTCTGGGTAATAATGGAGGACTGGTGACAGTGGAAAAAACACCTGGACAACAGAGTTACAGTGGATCAGCAAGGAATGGAGTCACAACAAGCAATTATGGATCGTGGCCTGGGTCATTTGTATTCTATGGTTCCTCAAAACCACCAACACCTAAACCAACAGAAGTACCAACCCAAAAACCACCAGGTAGTCTCCTACGACAGACCAGAGTATCCAATATGATATGTCTCTCAGATATAGTTAATGTCAAAGTGCTCAAATAGATCATTTTCAGTCAAATTACTTTGTACAACGGATTGTACTAAGGTTACCGTTTGTCCCCATTTGCCTGGAATAAACCACATTTTGAGGGATCTGTCCTCAGAAGCAAGCATCCCTGGTAAAACCCTGGCAGGGAAGTCAAAAAGTTTGGCCTGCACAGTGCAGTTATTGTGGCCACATCAGTATGGTGACTGCTGGACTCTGTAGCCAATGTGCAATATACCCTAATAACTGATCTAATGTTTTCAAGGAATATAAAACAGGAATTTTCCTTGCACATGATTGTGCGGTTGAAGAGAACACAGCCTCACTTTATACATGATGCTAAGTGAAAATTACTGTATTTATTGGCGTATGACACTGACTTTTTCACCATGAAAATCGGGTGCAAATAGCGCGTGCGTGTTATACGCCAATACTTCAATTTTAGCTGCCTCGGAGGGGACAGAGAGGGGGGCGGGACGAGCGCCGTCAGATTACATTCAGTGAGAATCTCATGTTTACTTGGTGGCCTCTGTAATAGAAAGTCCTGTCTCCTGGGCTGCCATTGGACCACTGTTCTGTCTATCATAGGAGATTCTCAATGTATGTAATCTGTCGGCCCTCGACCCACACCCCTCCCTGTCCCCTCTAGGCTGCAGATGGGCATCGATCAGGCTGCACTGATGGCAATGGTGAGGCTGCTGCATTGAAGGCAATGGTGAGGCTTCTGCATTGAAGGCAATGGTGAGGCTGCTGTATTGATGTGCACTGGTGAGGCTGCAGCTGGGCACTGACCCTTATTTTGCTTCAAATTCCTTATTTCAATTTTTTTATTTCCTGAAACTTCTCTCTTAAAATGAATGTGCGTATTATACGCCTGCACGTGTTATACGCCGATAAATACGGTAAGTCTACTATGCAGACAATTTCTCTCCTTTACTAAATCAACACTTTTATGTGTCAATCATGGGTAGTGCAAGACAAAAAAAAAAATGAAACAGACATTGGAGCACAATAGATAATCACAGTAGCCATACTAAGTTTTAAGCATTCAGAGAACTGAACAACACCAGTAATGCAATCCTAATGCTTGTTCAGAGTAAATACAGTTTGCCCTATATGATGGCAATCCAGTGCTACAATAGAATCCTGTATGGTCATTATGACTTCATCACTACCTGGGCATAAAAACTGATCTAATGTTTTCTTTTTCCAGTAATTGGATCCTGTTCAACTACTGCCAGAAATCTGCAGGAATCAATTTCAATGTAAGTTTTATCTCAGAATAATTTCTCTGTATGAATAAATTCAATTACATATAAATAGAAATGATAATCAGTAAAATATAATAAATACAAGTTTTAATATTTTGTATTTCCAAGTGTTCAATGTCCATCTGAGTGCCAGGTGAATGGAGGACCTGTTTGGGGAACTGATACCTACACAGATGTAAGCTATTAGTTTTACCATTTTTCTCATATAATACAAAGTCATATATAATGTAGAAAAGTCTAACATCAATCTTGCACTGAATGCCACATGTTTGTCTTAGGATTCCTCAATATGCAAAGCAGCTATTCATGCTGGAATTCTGGGTAATAATGGAGGACTGGTGACAGTGGAAAAAACACCTGGACAACAGAGTTACAGTGGATCAGCAAGGAATGGAGTCACAACAAGCAATTATGGATCGTGGCCTGGGTCATTTGTATTCCATGGTTCCTCAAAACCACCAACACCTAAACCAACAGAAGTACCAACCCAAAAACCACCAGGTAGTCTCCTACGACAGACCAGAGTATCCAATATGATATGTCTCTCAGATTTAGTTAATGTCAAAGTGCTCAAATAGATCATTTACAGTCAAATTACTTTGTACAACGGATTGTACTAAGGTTACCGTTTGTCCCATTTGCCTGGAATAAACCACATTTTGGGGGATCTGTCCTCAGAAGCATGTATCCCTGGTAAAACCCTGGCAGGGAAGACAAAAAGTTTGGCCTGCACAGTGCAGTTATTGTGGCGACATCAGTATGGCGACTGCTGGACTCTGTAGCCAATACGCAATATACCCTAAAAACTGATCTAATGTTTTCAAGTAATATAAAACAGGAATTTTCCTTGCACATGATTGTGCGGTTGTAGAGAACACAGCCTCACTTTATACACAATGCTAAGTGAAAATTACTGTATTTATTGGCGTATGACACTCACTTTTTCACCACGAAAATCGGGTGCAAATAGCGCGTGCGTGTTATACGCCAATACTTTAATTTTAGCTGCCTAGGAGGGACAGGGAGGGGGGTGGGACGAGCGCTGTCAGATTACATTCAGTGAGAATCTCATGTTTACTTGGTGGCCCCTTTAATAGAAAGTCCTGTCTCCTGGCCTGCCATTGGACCAATGTTCTGTCTATCATAGGAGATTCTCACTGTATGTAATCTGTCGGCCCTCGTCCCACACCCCTTCCTGTCCCCTCTAGGCTGCAGATGGGCATCGATCAGGCTGCACTGATGGCAATGGTGAGGCTGCAGCATTGAAGGCAATGGTGAGGCTTCTGCATTGAAGGCAATGGTGAGGATGCTGTATTGATGTGCCCTGGTGAGGCTGCAGATGGGCACTGACCCTTATTTTGCTTCAAATTCCTTATTTAAATTTTTTTTTTCCTGAAACTTCTCTCTTAACCACTTGCCGACCGCCTCACGCAGATATACTGTGGCAGAATGGCACGAGCAGGCAGAATCACGTACCTGTACGTGATCTGCCTCCCGCGGTGCCCAAGGCGGTCGGCTTGTGTCTGGGAGCGATGAGAGGCGAGGGGGACACCATCCATTCGTGGCCCCCCTCGTGATCGCTCCCAGCCAATCAGGTTCTTCCTCTGCTGCTGTATGCTAAACAGCAGCAGAAATGATGTCATCTCTCCTCGGCTCGGTATTTTCCGTTCCGGCGCCGAGGAGAGAAGACTTCACTGTGAGTGCACAGCACACACACAGTAGAACATGCCAGGCACGCAATACACCCCCGATCCCCCCCCCCGATCACCACCCGATCACCCCCCAATCACCCCTCCCCCCCCCATCACACTGACACCAAGCAGTTTTTTTTTTTTCCTGATTACTGCATTGGTGTCAGTTTGTGACAGTTAGTGTGGTAGGGCAGTTGGTGTTAGCCCCCTTTAGGTCTAGGATACCCCCCTAGCCCCCCCTAATAAAGTTTTAACCCCTTGATCACCCCCGTCGCCAGTGTCACTAAGCGGTCATTTTTCTGATCGCTGTATTAGTGTCACTGGTGACGCTAGTTAGTGAGGTAAATATTTAGGTTCGTCGTCAGCGTTTTATAGCGACAGGGACCCCCATATACTATCTAATAAATGTTTTAACCCCTTGATTGCCCCCTAGTTAACCCTTTCACCAGTGATCACCATAAAACCGTTACAGGTGACGCTGGTTAGTTCTTTTATTTTTTATAGTGTCAGGGCACCCGCCGTTTATTACCCAATAAAGGTTTAGCCCCCTGATCGCCCGGCGGTGATATGCGTCGCCCCAGGCAGCGTCAGATTAGCGCCAGTACCGCTAACACCCACGTACGCAGCATACGCCTCCCTTAGTGGTATAGTATCTGAACGGATCAATATCTGATCCGATCAGATCTATACTAGCGTTTTGCCCCTTTGCCCAGCCCAGCCCACCCAAGTGCAGTATCTATCGATCACTGTCGCTTACAAAACACTAAACGCATAACTGCAGCGTTCGCAGAGTCAGGCCTGATCCCTGCGATCGCTAACAGTTTTTTTGGTAGCGTTTTGGTGAACTGGCAAGCACTAGCCCCAAGCAGTGTCAGGTTAGCGCCAGTACCGCTAACACCCACGCACGCACCGTACACCTCCCTTAGTGGTATAGTATCTGAACGGATCAATATCTGATCCGATCAGATCTATACTAGCATCCCCAGCAGTTTAGGGTTCCCAAAAATGCAGTGTTAGTTGTATCAGCCCAGATACCTGCTAGCACCTGCGTTTTGCCCCTCCGCCCAGCCCAGCCCACCCAAGTGCAGTATCGATCGATCACTGTCACTTACAAAACACTAAACGCATAACTGCAGCGTTCGCAGAGTCAGGCCTGATCCCTGCGATCGCTAACAGTTTTTTTTTGGTAGCATTTTGGTGAAGTGGCAAGCACCAGCGGCCTAGTACACCCCGGTCGTAGTCAAACCAGCACTGCAGTAACTCTTGGTGACATGGCGAGTCCCATAAATGCAGTTTAAGCTGGCGAGGTGGCAAGCACAAGTAGTGTCCCACTGCCACCAAGAAGACGAACACAGGCCCGTCGTGCCCATAGTGCCCTTCCTGCTGCATTCGCCAATCCTAATTGGGAACCCACCACTTCTGCAGCGCCCGTACTTCCCTCATTCACATCCCCAACCAAATGCAGTCGGCTGCATGAGAGGCATTTTTATGTCCTCCCGAGTACCCCTACCCAACGAACCCCCCAAAAAAGATGTCGTGTCTGCAGCAAGCGCGGATATAGGCGTGACACCCGCTATTATTGTCCCTCCTGTCCTGACAATCCTGGTCTTTGCATTGGTGAATGTTTTGAACGCTACCATACAATAGTTGAGTATTAGCGTAGGGTACAGCATTGCACAGACTAGACACACTTTCACAGGGTCTCCCAAGATGCCATCGCATTTTGAGAGACCCGAACCTGGAACCGGTTACAGTTATAAAAGTTACAGTTACAAAAAAAAGTGTAAAAAAAATAAAAAAAAAACACAAAAAAATATATAAAATAAAAAGTTGTTGTTTCATTGTTCTCTCTCTCTCTATTCTCTCTCTATTGTTCTGCTCTTTTTTACTGTATTCTATTCTGCAATGTTTTATTGTTATTATGTTTTATCATGTTTGCTTTTCAGGTATGCAATTTTTTATACTTTACCGTTTACTGTGTTGTATTGTTAACCATTTTTTTGTCTTCAGGTACGCAATTCACGACTTTGAGTGGTTATTCCAGAATGATGCCTGCAGGTTTAGGTATCATCTTGGTATCATTCTTTTCAGCCAGCGGTCGGCTTTCATGTAAAAGCAATCCTAGCGGCTAATTAGCCTCTAGACTGCTTTTACAAGCAGTGGGAGGGAATGCTCCCCCCCCCCACCGTCTTCCGTGTTTTTCTCTGGCTCTCCTGTCTCAACAGGGAACCTGAGAATGCAGCCGGTGGTTCACCCAGCTGACCATAGAGCTGATCAGAGATCAGAGTGGCTCCAAACATCTCTATGGCCTAAGAAACCTGAAGCTACGAGCATTTCATGACTTAGATTTCGCCGGATGTAAACAGCGCCATTGGGAAATTGGGAAAGCATTTTATCACACTGATCTTGGTGTGGTCACATGCTTTGAGGGCAGAGGAGAGATCTAGGGTCTAATAGACCCCTTTTTTTTCAAAAAAGAGTACCTGTCACTACCTATTGCTATCATAGGGGATATTTACATTCCCTGAGATAACAATAAAAATGATTTAAAAAAAAAATGAAAGGAACAGTTTAAAAATAAAATAAAAAAGCAAAAAAATAATAAAGGAAAAAAAAAAAGCACCCCTGTCCCCCCCTGCTCTCGCGCTAAGGCGAACGCAAGTGTCGGTCTGGCGTCAAATGTAAACAGCAATTGCACCATGCATGTGAGGTATCACCGCGAAGGTCAGATCGAGGGTAGTAATTTTAGCAGTAGACCTCCTCTGTAAATCTAAAGTGGTAACCTGTAAAGGCTTTCAAAGGCTTTTAAAAATGTATTTATTTGTTGCCACTGCACGTTTGTGCGCAATTTTAAAGCATGTCATGTTTGGTATCCATGTACTTGGCCTAAGATGGGAAATATAGTGTGTTTTAGTGCATTAAAATTTAAAAAAGTGTGTTTTTTCCCCAAAAAATGCGTTTGAAAAATCGCTGCGCAAATACTGTGTGAAAAAAAAATGAAACACCCACCATTTTAATCTGTAGGGCATTTGCTTTAAAAAAATATATATAATGTTTGGGGGTTCAAAGTAATTTTCGTGCAAAAAAAAATAATTTTTTCATGTAAACAAAAAGTGTCAGAAAGGGCTTTGTCTTCAAGAGGTTAGAAGAGTGGTTGATGTGTGACATTGGCTTCTAAATGTTGTGCATAAAATGCCAGGACAGTTCAAACCCCCCCCAAATGACCCCATTTTGGAAAGTAGACACCCCAAGCTATTTGCTGAGAGGCATGTCGAGTCCATGGAATATTTGATATTGTGACACAAGTTGCGGGAAAAAGACAAATTTTTTTTTTGCACAAAGTTGTCACTAAATGATATATTGCTCTAACATGCCATGGGAATTTGTGAAATTACACCCCAAAATACATTCTGTTGCTTCTTCTGAGTACGGGGATACCACATGTGTGAGACTTTTTGGGAGCCTAGCCGCGCACGGGACCCCGAAAACCAAGCACCGCCTTCAGGCTTTCTAAGGGCGTAAATTTTTGATTTCACTCTTCACTGCCTATCACAGTTTCGGAGGCCATGGAATACCCAGGTGGCACAAAACCCCCCCAAATGACCCTATTTTGGAAAGTAGACACCCCAAGCTTTTTGCTGAGAGGTATAGTGAGTATTTTGCAGGCCTCACTTTTTGTCACAAAGTTTTGAAAATTGAAAAAAGAAAAAAAAATGTTTTTTTCTTGTCTTTCTTCATTTTCAAAAACAAATGAGAGCTGCAAAATACTCACCATGCCTCTCAGCAAATAGCTTTGGGTGTCTACTTTCCAAAATGGGGTCATTTGGGGGGGGGTTTGTGCCACCTGGGCATTCCATGGCCTCCGAAACTGTGATAGGCAGTGAAGAGTGAAATCAAAAATTTACACCCTTAGAAATTCTGAAGGCGGTGATTGGTTTTCGGGGCCCCCGTACACGGTTAGGCTCCCAAAAAGTCCCACACATGTGGTATCCCCATACTCAGGAGAAGCAGCTAAATGTATTTTGGGGTGCAATTCCACATATGCCCATGGCCTGCGTGAGAAATATATCATTTAGTGACAACTTTGTGCAAAAAAAAAAAAGTGTCACTTTCTCGCAACTTGTGTCAAAATATAAAATATTCCATGGACTCAACATGCCTCTCAGCAAATAGCTTGAGGTGTCTACTTTCCGAAATGGGGTCATTTGGGGGGGGTTTGTGCCATCTGGGAATTTTATGGCCTTCAAAACTGTGAAAGGTAGTGAGGAGTGAAATCAAAAATTTACGCCCTTAGAAATCCTGAAGGCGGTAAATGGTTTTCGGGGCCCCGTACGCGGCTAGGCTCCCAAAAAGTCCCACAAATGTGGTATCCCCATACTCAGGAGAAGCAGCTGAATGTATTTTGGGGTGCAATTTCACATATGCCCATGGCCTGTGTGAGCAATATATCATTTAGTGACAACTTTTTGTAATTTTTTTTTTTTTTGTCATTATTCATTCACTTGGGACAAAAAAATTAATATTATATGGACTCAACATGCCTCTTAGCAATTTCCTTGGGGTGTCTACTTTCCAAAATTGGGTCATTTGGTTGGGGTTTGTACTGCCCTGCCATTTTAGCACCTCAAGAAATGACATAGGCAGTCATAAACTAAAAGCTGTGTAAATTCCAGAAAATGTACCCTAGTTTGTAGACGCTATAACTTTTGCGCAAACCAATAAATATACGCTTATTGGCATTTTTTTTACCAAAGACATGTGGCCGAATACATGTTTGCATAAATGTATGACTAAAATTGAGTTTATTGGATTTTTTTATAACAAAAAGTAGAAAATGTCATTTTTTTTCAAAATTTCCGGTCTTTTTCCGTTTATAGCGCAAAAAATAAAAACCGCAGATGTGATCAAATAACATCAAAAGAAAGCTCTATTTGTGGGAAGAAAAGGACACAAATTTCGTTTGGGTACAGCATTGCATGACCGCGCAATTAGCAGTTAAAGCGATGCAGTGCCAAATTGTAAAAAGTGCTCTGGTCAGGAAGGGGGTAAATCCTTCCGGGGCTGAAGCGGTTAAAATGAATGTGCGTGTTATACGCCTGTGTGTGTTATACGCCGATAAATACCGTAAGTCTACTATGCAGACAATTTCTCTCCTTTAGTAAATCAACACTTTTATGTGTCAATCATGTGTAGGGCAAGTAAAAAAAAAATGAAACAGACATTGGAGCACAATAGATAATTACAGTAGCCATACTAAGTTTTAAGCATTCAGAGAACTGAACAACACCAGTAATGAAATCCTAATGCTTGTTCAGAGTAAATACAGTTTGCCCTATATGATGGCAATCCAGTGCTGCAATAGAATACTGTATGGTCATTATGACTTCATCACTACCTGGGCATAAAAACTGATCTAATGTTTTCTTTTTTGCAGTAATTGGATCCTGTTCAACTACTGCCAGAAATCTGCAGGAATCAATTTCAATGTAAGTTTTATCTTCAAATAATTTCTCTGTATGAATAAATTCAATTAACTATAAATAGAAATGATAATCGGTATAATATAATGAATACAAGTTTTAATATTTTGTATTTCCAAGTGTTCAATGTCCATCTGAGTGCCAGGTGAATGGAGGAACTGTTTGGGGAACTGATATCTACACAGATGTAAGCTATTAGTTTTACCATTTTTCTCATATAATACAAAGTCATATATATAATGTAGAAAAGTCTAACATTAATCTTGCACTGAATGCCACATGTTTTATCTTAGGATTCCTCAATATGCAAAGCAGCTATCCATGCTGGAATTCTGGGTAATAATGGAGGACTGGTGACAGTGGAAAAAACACCTGGACAACAGAGTTACAGTGGATCAGCAAGGAATGGAGTCACAACAAGCAATTATGGATCGTGGCCTGGGTCATTTGTATTCCATGGTTCCTCAAAACCACCACCTAAACCAACAGAAGTACCAACCCAAAAACCACCAGGTAGTCTCCTACGACAGACCAGAGTATCCAATATGATATGTTTCTCAGATTTAGTTAATGTCAAAGTGCTCAAATAGATCATTTACAGTCAAATTACTTTGTACAACTGATTGTACTAAGGTTACCGTTTCTCCCCATTTGCCTGAAATAAACCACATTTTGGGGGATCTGTCCTCAGAAGCAAGCATCCCTGGTAAAACCCTGGCAGGGAAGTCAAAAAGTTTGGCCTGCACAGTGCAGTTATTGTGGCCACATCAGTATGGCAACTGCTGGACTCTGTAGCCAATGCACAATATACCCTAAAAACTGATCTAATGTTTTCAAGGAATATAAAACAGGAATTTTCCTTGCACATGATTGTGCGGTTGAAGAGAACACAGACTCACTTTATACATGATGCTAAGTGAAAATTACTGTATTTATTGGCGTATGACACTGACTTTTTCACCATGAAAATCGGGTGCAAATAGCGCGTGCGTGTTATACGCCAATACTTCAATTTTACCTGCCTCGGAGGGGACAGGGAGGGGGGGGGGGGTGGGAGGAGCGCCATCAGATTACATTCAGTGAGAATCTCATGTTTACTTGGTGGCCCCTGTAATAGATAGTCCTGTCTCCTGGGCTGCCATTGGACCACTGTTCTGTCTATCATAGGAGATTCTCACTGTATGTAATCTGTTGGCCCTTGTCCCACACCCCTCCCTGTCCCCTCTAGGCTGCAGATGGGCATCGATCAGGCTGCACTGATGGCAATGGTGAGGCTGCTGCATTGAAGGCAATGGTGATTGATGTGCACTGGTGAGGCTGCAGCTGGGCACTGACCCTTATTTTGCTTCAAATTCCTTATTTAAAAATTTTTTTCCTGAAACTTCTCTCTTAAAATGAATGTGCGTGTTATACGCCTGTGCGTGTTATAGGCCGATAAATACGGTAAGTCTACTATGCAGACAATTTCTCTCCTTTAGTAAATCAACACTTTTATGTGTGAATCATGTGTAGGGCAAGACAAAAAAAAAAGAAACAGACATTGCAGAGCACAATAGATAATCACAGTAGCCATACTAAGTTTTAAGCATTCAGAGAACTGAACAACGCCAATAATGCAATCCTAATGCTTGTTCAGAGTAAATACAGCTTGCCCTATATGATGGCAATCCAGTGCTACAATTGAATACTGTATGGTCATTATGACTTCATCACTACCTGGGCATAAAAACTGATCTAATGTTTTCTTTTTCCAGTAATTGGATCCTGTTCAACTACTGCCAGAAATCTGCAGGAATCAATTTCAATGTAAGTTTTATCTCAAAATAATTTCTCTGTATGAATAAATTCAATTAAATATAAATAGAAATGATAATCAGTATAATATAATGAATACAAGTTTTAATATTTTGTATTTCCAAGTGTTCAATGTCCATCTGAGTGCCAGGTGAATGGAGGACCTGTTTGGGGAACTGATACATACACAGATGTAAGCTATTAGTTTTACCATTTTTCTCATATAATACAAAGTCATATATAATGTAGAAAAGTCTAACATCAATCTTGCACTGAATGCCACATGTTTATCTTAGGATTCCTCAATATGCAAAGCAGCTATTCATGCTGGAATTCTGGGTAATAATGGAGGACTGGTGACAGTGGAAAAAACACCTGGACAACAGAGTTACAGTGGATCAGCAAGGAATGGAGTCACAACAAGTAATTATGGATCGTGGCCTGGGTCATTTGTATTCCATGGTTCCTCAAAACCACCAACACCTAAACCAACAGAAGTACCAACCCAAAAACCACCAGGTAGTCTCCTACGACAGACCAGAGTATCCAATATGATATGTCTCTCAGATTTAGTTAATGTCAAAGTGCTCAAATAGATCATTTACAGTCAAATTACTTTGTGCAACAGATTGTACTAAGGTTACCGTTTGTCCCATTTGCCTGGAGTAAACCACATTTTGAGGGATCTGTCCTCAGAAGCATGCATCCCTGGTAAAACCCTGGCAGGGAAGTCAAAAAGTTTGGCCTGCACAGTGCAGTTATTGTGGCCACATCAGTATGGCGACTGCTGAACTCTGTAGCCAATGTGCAATATACCCTAAAAACTGATCTAATGTTTTCAAGTAATATAAAACAGGAATTTTCCTTGCACATGATTGTGCGGTTGTAGAGAACACATCCTCACTTTATACACAATGCTAAGTGAAAATTACTGTATTTATTGGCGTATGACACTCACTTTTTCACCACGAAAATCGGGTGCAAATAGCGCGTGCGTGTTATACGCCAATACTTTAATTTTAGCTGCCTAGGAGGGGACAGGGAGGGGGGTGGGACGAGCGCTGTCAGATTACATTCAGTGAGAATCTCATGTTTACTTGGTGGCCCCTGTAATAGAAAGACCTGTCTCCTGGCCTGCCATTGGACCAATGTTCTGTCTATCATAGGAGATTCTCACTGTATGTAATCTGTCGGCCCTCGTCCCACACCCCTCCCTGTCCCCTCTAGGCTGCAGATGGGCATCGATCAGGCTGCACTGATGGCAATGGTGAGGCTGCTGCATTGAAGGCAATGGTGAGGCTTCTGCATTGAAGGCAATGGTGAGGCTGCTGTATTGATGTGCCCTGGTGAGGCTGCAGATGGGCACTGACCCTTATTTTGCTTCAAATTCCTTATTTAAATTTTTTTTTTTCCTGAAACTTCTCTCTTAACCACTTGCCGACCGCCTCACGCAGATATACTGTGGCAGAATGGCACGAGCAGGCAGAATCACGTACCTGTACGTGATCTGCCTCCCGTGGTGCCCAAGGCGGTCGGCTTGTGTCTGGGAGTGATGAGAGGCGAGGGGGACACCATCCATTCGTGGCCCCCCTCGTGATCGCTCCCAGCCAATCAGGTTCTTCCTCTGCTGCTGTATGCTAAACAGCAGCAGAAATGATGTCATCTCTCCTCGGCTCGGTATTTTCCGTTCCGGCGCCGAGGAGAGAAGACTTCACTGTGAGTGCACAGCACACACACAGTAGAACATGCCAGGCACGCAATACACCCCCGATCACCACCCGATCACCCCCCAATCACCCCTCCCCCCCCCCCCTATCACACTCACACCAAGCAGTTTTTTTTTTTTTTCCTTATTACTGCATTGGTGTCAGTTTGTGACAGTTAGTGTGGTAGGGCAGTTGGTGTTAGCCCCCTTTAGGTCTAGGATACCCCCCTAGCCCCCCCTAATAAAGTTTTAACCCCTTGATCACCCCCCCGTCGCCAGTGTCACTAAGCGATCATTTTTCTGATCGCTGTATTAGTGTCACTGGTGACGCTAGTTAGTGAGGTAAATATTTAGGTTCGCCGTCAGCGTTTTATAGCGACAGGGACCCCCATATACTATCTAATAAATGTTTTAACCCCTTGATTGCCCCCTAGTTAACCCTTTCACCACTGATCACCATAAAACCGTTACGGGTGACGCTGGTTAGTTCTTTTATTTTTTATAGTGTCAGGGCACCCGCCGTTTATTACCCAATAAAGGTTTAGCCCCCTGATCGCCCGGCGGTGATATGCGTCGCCCCAGGCAGCGTCAGATTAGTGCCAGTACCGCTAACACCCACGTACGCAGCATACGCCTCCCTTAGTGGTATAGTATCTGAACGGATCAATATCTGATCCGATCAGATCTATACTAGCGTCCCCAGCAGTTTAGGGTTCCCAAAAACACAGTGTTAGCGGGATCAGCCCAGATACCTGCTAGCACCTGCGTTTTGCCCCTTTGCCCAGCCCAGCCCACCCAAGTGCAGTATCGATTGATCACTGTCACTTACAAAACACTAAACGCATAACTGCAGCGTTCGCAGAGTCAGGCCTGATCCCTGCGATCGCTAACAGTTTTTTTGGTAGCGTTTTGGTGAACTGGCAAGCACTAGCCCCAAGCAGTGTCAGGTTAGCGCCAGTACCGCTAACACCCACGCACGCACCGTACACCTCCCTTAGTGGTATAGTATCTGAACGGATCAATATCTGATCCGATCAGATCTATACTAGCATCCCCAGCCGTTTAGGGTTCCCAAAAATGCAGTGTTAGTGGGATCAGACCAGATACCTGCTAGCACCTGCGTTTTGCCCCTCCGCCCAGCCCAGCCCACCCAAGTGCAGTATCGATCGATCACTGTCACTTACAAAACACTAAACGCATAACTGCAGCGTTCGCAGAGTCAGGCCTGATCCCTGCGATCGCTAACAGTTTTTTTTTGGTAGCATTTTGGTGAAGTGGCAAGCACCAGCGGCCTAGTACACCCCGGTCGTAGTCAAACCAGCACTGCAGTAACTCTTGGTGACATGGCGAGTCCCATAAATGCAGTTTAAGCTGGCGAGGTGGCAAGCACAAGTAGTGTCCCACTGCCACCAAGAAGACGAACACAGGCCCGTCGTGCCCATAGTGCCCTTCCTGCTGCATTCGCCAATCCTAATTGGGAACCCACCACTTCTGCAGCACCCGTACTTCCCCCATTCACATCCCCAACCAAATGCAGTCGGCTGCATGAGAGGCATTTTTATGTCCTCCCGAGTACCCCTACCCAACGAACCCCCCAAAAAAGATGTCGTGTCTGCAGCAAGCGCTGATATAGGCGTGACACCCGCTATTATTGTCCCTCCTGTCCTGACAATCCTGGTCTTTGCATTGGTGAATGTTTTGAACGCTACCATACAATAGTTGAGTATTAGCGTAGGGTACAGCATTGCACAGACTAGACACACTTTCACAGGGTCTCCCAAGATGCCATCGCATTTTGAGAGACCTGAACCTGGAACCGGTTACAGTTATAAAAGTTACAGTTACAAAAAAAAGTGTAAAAAAAAAAACCACAAAAAAATATATAAAATAAAAAGTTGTTGTTTCATTGTTCTCTCTCTCTCTATTCTCTCTCTATTGTTCTGCTCTTTTTTACTGTATTCTATTCTGCAATGTTTTATTGTTATTATGTTTTATCATGTTTGCTTTTCAGGTATGCAATTTTTTATACTTTACCGTTTACTGTGTTTTATTGTTAACCATTTTTTTGTCTTCAGGTACGCAATTCACGACTTTGAGTGGTTATACCAGAATGATGCCTGCAGGTTTAGGTATCATCTTGGTATCATTCTTTTCAGCCAGCGGTCGGCTTTCATGTAAAAGCAATCCTAGCGGCTAATTAGCCTCTAGACTGCTTTTACAAGCAGTGGGAGGGAATGCTCCCCCCCCACCGTCTTCCGTGTTTTTCTCCTGTCTCAACAGGGAACCTGAGAATGCAGCCGGTGGTTCAGCCAGCTGACCATAGAGCTGATCAGAGATCAGAGTGGCTCCAAACATCTCTATGGCCTAAGAAACCTGAAGCTATGAGCATTTCATGACTTAGATTTCGCCGGATGTAAACAGCGCCATTGGGAAATTGGGAAAGCATTTTATCACACTGATCTTGGTGTGGTCACATGCTTTGAGGGCAGAGGAGAGATCTAGGGTCTAATAGACCCCATTTTTTTCAAAAAAGAGTACCTGTCACTACCTATTGCTATCATAGGGGATATTTACATTCCCTGAGATAACAATAAAAATGATTTAAAAAAAAATGAAAGGAACAGTTTAAAAATAAAATAAAAAAGCAAAAAATAATAAAGGAAAAAAAAAAAGCACCCCTGTCCCCCCCTGCTCTCGCGCTAAGGCGAACGCAAGTGTCGGTCTGGCGTCAAATGTAAACAGCAATTGCACCATGCATGTGAGGTATCACCGCGAAGGTCAGATCGAGGGTAGTAATTTTAGCAGTAGACCACCTCTGTAAATCTAAAGTGGTAACCTGTAAAGGCTTTCAAAGGCTTTTAAAAATGTATTTATTTGTTGCCACTGCACGTTTGTGCGCAATTTTAAAGCATGTCATGTTTGGTATCCATGTACTTGGCCTAAGATCATCTTTTTTATTTCATCAAACATTTGGGCAATATAGTGTGTTTTAGTGCATTAAAATTTAAAAAAGTGTGTTTTTTCCCCAAAAAATGCGTTTGAAAAATCGCTGCGCAAATACTGTGTGAAAAAAAAATATAACACCCACCATTTTAATCTGTAGGGCATTTGCTTTAAAAAAATATATATAATGTTTGGGGGTTCAAAGTAATTTTCGTGCAAAAAAAAATTTTTTTTTCATGTAAACAAAAAGTGTCAGAAAGGGCTTTGTCTTCAAGAGGTTAGAAGAGTGGTTGATGTGTGACATTGGCTTCTAAATGTTGTGCATAAAATGCCAGGACAGTTCAAACCCCCCCCCCAAATGACCCCATTTTGGAAAGTAGACACCCCAAGCTATTTGCTGAGAGGCATGTCGAGTCCATGGAATATTTGATATTGTGACACAAGTTGCGGGAAAAAGACAAATTTTTTTTTTTGCACAAAGTTGTCACTAAATGATATATTGCTCTAATATGCCATGGGAATATGTGAAATTACACCCCAAAATACATTCTGTTGCTTCTTCTGAGTACGGGGATACCACATGTGTGAGACTTTTTGGGAGCCTAGCCGCGCACGGGACCCCGAAAACCAAGCACCGCCTTCAGGCTTTCTAAGGGCGTAAATTTTTGATTTCACTCTTCACTGCCTATCACAGTTTCGGAGGCCATGGAATACCCAGGTGGCACAAAACCCCCCCAAATGACCCTATTTTGGAAAGTAGACACCCCAAGCTTTTTGCTGAGAGGTATAGTGAGTATTTTGCAGGCCTCACTTTTTGTCACAAAGTTTTGAAAAAAGAAAAAAAAATGTTTTTTTCTTGTCTTTCTTCATTTTCAAAAACAAATGAGAGCTGCAAAATACTCACCATGCCTCTCAGCAAATAGCTTTGGGTGTCTGCTTTCCAAAATGGGGTCATTTGGGGGGGGGTTGTGCCACCTGGGCATTCCATGGCCTCCGAAACTGTGATAGGCAGTGAAGAGTGAAATCAAAAATTTACACCCTTAGAAATCCTGAAGGCGGTGATTGGTTTTCGGGGCCCCGTACACGGTTAGGCTCCCAAAAAGTCCCACACATGTGGTATCCCCATACTCAGGAGAAGCAGCTAAATGTATTTTGGGGTGCAATTCCACATATGCCCATGGCCTGCGTGAGAAATATATCATTTAGTGACAACTTTGTGCAAAAAAAAAAAAAAAAGTGTCACTTTCCTGCAACTTGTGTCAAAATATAAAATATTCCATGGACTCAACATGCCTCTCAGCAAATAGCTTGGGGTGTCTACTTTCCGAAATGGGGTCATTTGGGGGGGTTTTGTGCCATCTGGGCATTTTATGGCCTTCAAAACTGTGATAGGTAGTGAGGAGTGAAATCAAAAATTTACGCCCTTAGAAATCCTGAAGGCGGTAAATGGTTTTCGGGGCCCCGTACGCGGCTAGGCTCCCAAAAAGTCCCACAAATGTGGTATCCCCGTACTCAGGAGAAGCAGCTGAATGTATTTTGGGGTGCAATTTCACATATGCCCATGGCCTGTGTGAGCAATATATCATTTATTGACAACTTTTTGTAATTTTTTTTTTTTTTGTCATTATTCATTCACTTGGGACAAAAAAAATTAATATTCAATGGGCTCAACATGCCTCTTAGCAATTTCCTTGGGGTGTCTACTTTCCAAAATGGGGTCATTTGGGGGGGGGGGTTGTACTGCCCTGCCATTTTAGCACCTCAAGAAATGACATAGGCAGTCATAAACTAAAAGCTGTGTAAATTCCAGAAAATGTACTCTAATTTGTAGACGCTATAACTTTTGCGCAAACCAATAAATATACGCTTATTGACATTTTTTTTACCAAAGACATGTGGCCAAATACATGTTTGCATAAATGTATGACTAAAATTGAGTTTATTGGATTTTTTTTATAACAAAAGGTAGAAAATGTCATTTTTTTTCAAAATTTCCGGTCTTTTTCCGTTTATAGCGCAAAAAATAAAAACTGCAGAGGTGATCAAATAACATCAAAAGAAAGCTCTATTTGTGGGAAGAAAAGGACACAAATTTCGTTTGGGTACAGCATTGCATGACCGCGCAATTAGCAGTTAAAGCGATGCAGTGCCAAATTGTAAAAAGTGCTCTGGTCAGGAAGGGGGTAAATCCTTCCGGGGCTGAAGTGGTTAAAATGAATGTGCGTGTTATACGCCTGTGTGTGTTATACGCCAATAAATACCGTAAGTCTACTATGCAGACAATTTCTCTCCTTTAGTAAATCAACACTTTTATGTGTCAATCATGTGTAGGGCAAGACAAAAAAAAAATGAAACAGACATTGGAGCACAATAGATAATTACAGTAGCCATACTAAGTTTTAAGCATTCAGAGAACTGAACAACACCAGTAATGAAATCCTAATGCTTGTTCAGAGTAAATACAGTTTGCCCTATATGATGGCAATCCAGTGCTGCAATAGAATACTGTATGGTCATTATGACTTCATCACTACCTGGGCATAAAAATCTAATGTTTTCTTTTTTGCAGTAATTGGATCCTGTTCAACTACTGCCAGAAATCTGCAGGAATCAATTTCAATGTAAGTTTTATCTCAGAATAATTTCTCTGTATGAATAAATTCAATTAACTATAAATAGAAATGATAATCGGTATAATATAATGAATACAAGTTTTAATATTTTGTATTTCCAAGTGTTCAATGTCCATCTGAGTGCCAGGTGAATGGAGGAACTGTTTGGGGAACTGATATCTACACAGATGTAAGCTATTAGTTTTACCATTTTTCTCATATAATACAAAGTCATATATATAATGTAGAAAAGTCTAACATTAATCTTGCACTGAATGCCACATGTTTTATCTTAGGATTCCTCAATATGCAAAGCAGCTATCCATGCTGGAATTCTGGGTAATAATGGAGGACTGGTGACAGTGGAAAAAACACCTGGACAACAGAGTTACAGTGGATCAGCAAGGAATGGAGTCACAACAAGCAATTATGGATCGTGGCCTGGGTCATTTGTATTCCATGGTTCCTCAAAACCACCACCTAAACCAACAGAAGTACCAACCCAAAAACCACCAGGTAGTCTCCTACGACAGACCAGAGTATCCAATATGATATGTTTCTCAGATTTAGTTAATGTCAAAGTGCTCAAATAGATCATTTACAGTCAAATTACTTTGTACAACTGATTGTACTAAGGTTACCGTTTCTCCCCATTTGCCTGAAATAAACCACAGTTTGGGGGATCTGTCCTCAGAAGCATGCATCCCTGGTAAAACCCTGGCAGGGAAGTCAAAAAGTTTGGCCTGCACAGTGCAGTTATTGTGGCCACATCAGTATGGCAACTGCTGGACTCTGTAGCCAATGCACAATATACCCTAAAAACTGATCTAATGTTTTCAAGGAATATAAAACAGGAATTTTCCTTGCACATGATTGTGCGGTTGAAGAGAACACAGACTCACTTTATACATGATGCTAAGTGAAAATTACTGTATTTATTGGCGTATGACACTCAGTTTTTCTCCATGAAAATCGGGTGCAAATAGCGCGTGCGTGTTATACGCCAATACTTCAATTTTACCTGCCTCGGAGGGGACAGGGAGGGGGGGGCGGGATGAGCGCCGTCAGATTACATTCAGTGAGAATCTCATGTTTACTTGGTGGCCCCTGTAATAGAAAGTCCTGTCTCCTGGGCTGCCATTGGACCACTGTTCTGTCTATCATAGGAGATTCTCACTGTATGTAATCTGTCGGCCCTTGTCCCACACCCCTCCCTGTCCCCTCTAGGCTGCAGATGGGCATCGATCAGGCTGCACTGATGGCAATGGTGAGGCTGCTGCATTGAAGGCAATGGTGAGGCTTCTGCATTGAAGGCAATGGTGATTGATGTGCACTGGTGAGGCTGCAGCTGGGCACTGACCCTTATTTTGCTTCAAATTCCTTATTTAAAAATTTTTTTTCCTGAAACTTCTCTCTTAAAATGAATGTGCGTGTTATACGCCTGTGCGTGTTATAGGCCGATAAATACGGTAAGTCTACTATGCAGACAATTTCTCTCCTTTAGTAAATCAACACTTTTATGTGTCAATCATGTGTAGGGCAAGACAAAAAAAAAAGAAACAGACATTGCAGAGCACAATAGATAATCACAGTAGCCATACTAACTTTTAAGCATTCAGAGAACTGAACAACGCCAGTAATGCAATCCTAATGCTTGTTCAGAGTAAATACAGCTTGCCCTATATGATGGCAATCCAGTGCTACAATAGAATACTGTATGGTCATTATGACTTCATCACTACCTGGGCATAAAAACTGATCTATTGTTTTCTTTTTCCAGTAATTATATCCTGTTCAACTACTGCCAGAAATCTGCAGGAATCCATTTCAATGTAAGTTTTATCTCAAAATAATTTCTCTGTATGAATAAATTCAATTAACTATAAATAGAAATGATAATCAGTAAAATATAATAAATACAAGTTTTAATATTTTGTATTTCCAAGTGTTCAATGTCCATCTGAATGCCAGGTGAATGGAGGAACTGTTTGGGGAACTGATACCTACACAGATGTAAGCTATTAGTTTTATTATTTTTCTCATATAATACAAAGTCATATATAATGTAGAAAAGTCTAACATTAATCTTGCACTGAATGCCACATGTTTATCTTAGGATTCCTCAATATGCAAAGCAGCTATCCATGCTGGAATTCTGGGTAATAATGGAGGACTGGTGACAGTGGAAAAAACACCTGGACAACAGAGTTACAGTGGATCAGCAAGGAATGGAGTCACAACAAGAAATTATGGATCGTGGCCTGGGTCATTTGTATTCCATGGTTCCTCAAAACCACCAACACCTAAACCAACAGAAGTACCAACCCAAAAACCACCAGGTACTTTCCCATCATGAGCAATAATATTTTGTCTTTAAGAGCTTTTTTTCTTCACCCGGTGCCTAAAAAATGTGCACACACATAAGGAGTGAAACACAAAAAAGTGCAACGGGTACACATGCCTTCTAAAATCAGAGGGCCCTGCCCTGAATCCCCCGGGGCGTTAGGCTCCAGAAGGGGACAATGGTACTTACAATTGGTCCATCTGGCCAAAACCAGACGGACCCTGCACATACCTGGAGTGAGATCGGCGATTTCCGTTGTCGTCCTCCTGAGGTTTTCCCGCTGGGACGCAGCGGAGGTGAGCAGGAGCAGGAGGGGCGGAAGGAGTGGTGGACGGAGCAGTGGCACTCGTGAAAAAAAAGGAGACCCGAGAGAGCCGATAGGAGAAGAGCCTGTGGGGTGCCGGGATTGATTCCGGGGGTAGAGCCAGGAGACAGCGGGCACGGCCGTGCGGGAGCCTCTGCGAGTCTGCAGAAGCGGACAGCGGAGACACTCGGCTACGGATGCCCTCTCCGGCGGAGGCCTCGGGAGTCGAGCGACAGAGATCAGGCGGACCAGGCGGACTCGGGGATATCCATCATAGAAAGCAGTAGCCGTCTATGATAAAGTTTACAATCATCCGGATGAACAGGTATGACTTTGGCAACAAACAATGTAAAGGTAAACCTAATCTCTGGTAATTACACTCTGGAAATAAGAAGCATACAATATTTAAATAAGGAGAGGAAAATAATTAAAATGAAAGGAGGAAGATAAAGGAAGGAAGGAAGGGGAAGGAGAGGAGGAAAGGAAGAAATAAAGAAAAAAAATGGAATTTACAGTTTACTAATCTAAGGATCAGAGCTCATCGCTGAATTGTTTATTATTTGTGGGACAGATTCAATTAAAAAGGATATTAAAGGACTATCAAAGGACTATAAGGAAATAGGATCCCCTTCAGTGTCCCCCCCCCCCCCCCCCCGGCATAGTACTCAAAAGTCTAATAAATAAAAGAGAGGGAAAAGGGAAGATGGCACCTAAGAAAGGAAGTAAAACACCGCAGACTCAAATAAGTAAAAAAGATAAGGTGGAAGTTAATAGTAGAAATACTACGGGGACACAACCAATACAAACAACAGACATTAAGGAATTCTTCCAACAGCTACATTTACAATCCCCTCATGCAACACAGGAATTACAAACATCACAGGAACTATCAAATTTAGCGGAGTCATTGGCAACATCTAGATCATCAGGAGAGGAACAAGTAGGCCACCCTAGAAATAGTTCACCAATTGAAAAAACAGGGTTAATAAACAAACAAAAAGAGGAGGATAAAGAGAAATGGGACATAAGGGCGTATATTCGATCGCTCCCAACTAGGGCGGATGTGGACCAATATGTTCATAGGTTGGAAGAATCATATAAAATAGAGATACAAGAATTAAAAACATCCACCAAAAACACACAAGAAAAAATAGATACAGTAGACAAGAGAGTCTTAAAAACGGAACAAGAATTGAAAAGGATAGAGCAGAAAATACAGAAGCAAGCAAAACAACTAAAGCAAGTAATAAGCAATTTAAACAAACAAGAAAATAGAAATAGAAGATCAAACATAAGAATCAGAGGATTAAAAGAAGAGGTGAGCTCAAGAAATCTTATAACAACATTACAAAAAATCTTTCAGGAAGTTGCCCAAGACATTGATATAAAGGATTTAATCATCGATCGGGCACACAGAGTAACAGGGATAAGGAAGTTTGATTTAAAAAAGCCTCGGGACATTATTTGTAAAATGCATTTTGCCCATATAAAGGATAAAATTATGTTTGCGGCCCGTCAAAACAAAAATATTCAATATGACGGAGAATCTTTATTATTTTTCCAAGATGTATCGAAATTCACGCTGGATCGTAGAAGAGCGTTAAGGCCTCTTGTGGACCAATTAATAAAGAACAATCTCCAATATCGATGAAAATTTCCATTCCAACTGCAGGTCCAAAAAGAGGGACAAACTATATCATTCAGAGATTTGGAAGATTTGCCGGAATTTTTGGACAGCCTTAAAATTCCAGAAATAGCACTACCGGACTGGCCCATTCTGTATACACAGACAGTTAAAAAAAAACGTAAAAAGGGTTGGTGGGGGAAGGGGGGGAGGAGTTTGGAAAGGAAGGGAAAGACATACTTTGACTGTATATGTTTTTTTTTGTTTTTTTCTCTTTCCCAATGATAAGATGAAATATTAATTTAATGGTTCACGCATGTAATGAATTTGGAATTTGAGGTATCTTAACTTTAATTATTTAAATGATGGTTTAAATAGGTAATGAAAGAGAAAAAAAAAAGGGGGGGAAAGTTTTTTTTTTTTTTTTTGAAAAGGGTTAATTATCAACGTATAAGGTGAAATATTGATTTAACGGATTATGCACTTGTAGTATTGTATTAGAGATACTTTTAGTTTAATTATATACAATGAAATAATAAGCACAGAAGTGATAATATGAAGGTTGGGCATAATGGTTTACGCATCGGGGTATCGAATGTGAGGTATTTATTTTTTATTTTTTTTTACTAGGGAGGGGGGAGGGGAGGGGAGGGAAGGGGGGGGGGAAGGAAAGGAAAGGAAAGTTTTTCCTCTTTTTTTTTTTTTTTGGTTAATAATAATGCATAAAGTGACATTTTAATTTAATGGGTTATGCACCGGGGTATTGAATTTGAGGCAGTTACATTGTAATTAATAATTGGTGGATCAAATAGGTATTTAAAAAAAAGGGGGAAAAAAGAGGGAATTTTTTTTTTTTTTTTTAAAGGGTTAATTATCAACATACAAGGTGAAATATTGATTTAACAGATTATGCACCTGTAGTATTGTATCAGAGTTATTTTTTAGTTTTATACAATGAAATAATAAGCACAGAACTGATAATATGAAGGTTGGGCATAATGGTTTATGCACCGGGGTATTGAATATGAGGTTTTTTTTTTTTTTGAAAAAAGGTTAATCACAATGTATAAGGTGAAATATCGATTTAATGGATTATGCAATTGTAGTATTGAATTGAAATATTTATAGTTTAATTACATACAATGAAATAATAAGCATAGAAGTATATAAGTGATAATATTAAGGTTGGGCACAATGGTTCATGCACTGAGGTATTGAATTTGAGGTTTTTTATTTTTATTTTTTTTGTTTTTGTTTTTTTTTGTGTAAAAAATAATATATAAGTGAAATATTAATTTAATGGTATATATATGTAATAAATTAATGGATTTGGAATTTGAGGTATTTTAATTATTTAATTGGAGGTCCAAATAGGTAATGAAATTTGTTTTTGTTTTTTTTGGTTTTTTTTCTTTCTTCTCCCCCCTTCTGAAGGAAGGGCGTAAGATAAAAGTGGCGGATAGACAAATACAGAAGCGATAATATATAGGATATACGTATGGGGATAGCGATCTGGTAGTATACATATATAGGATAATAGCAGCAATTAGAGGTAATGAAATGAGAAGATATTGGAAGAAGGAAGATAGATCGCAGGTGCAAAAGAAGGGTAGAGGGAAAATAGAGGAGGAAGGAGACAGAAGGAAAGAAAAAAGGGTTAAACTAGCAATTAGAATGCGGCACGAGGACGACGATCGGGCGACACTTCTTGGTCAGCAGGCTCATAACCCCTCAGTGTAGGGAACTTACTTTAGATAGTAAGATAGACTTTATTCCTTTAAGTCAAGGGAGTCTGAGTGAGTGAATACATTTTTTTTTTTTTGCCTATTGAATGGGCGAGATTATATTTTGTTCCTTTAATGCAAGAGGCCTTAACTCTCCTAATAAAAGAAACCAAATTCTATTTTTTTTTAATAAACAAAAAGTAGATATTATATTGTTCCAAGAGACTCATTTTCATTCAAATCATATTCCGAAACTTAATAATCGAAATTATAATAACTGGATACATGATACATTCTCCTATTCTAAGTCAAGAGGGGTATCTATCGCTTTCCATAGGAACGTACCATACCAAATAATACAAAAATATACGGGTAAAAAGGGTAGATCTTTGGTTGTTAAGGTAGCGATATATGGGAAAACTTTTACAATTATTAATTTGTATTTACCAAACTATGATCAGATAAGGACGGGGATAAGGGCCCTAAATAGCACTATGAAAAAAGCAGAAGGCGCAGTGATTATGGGCGGAGACTTTAATTTTGTCATGGATATAAAAAACGATACAACTAATATCCATGTTTACAGAAATAAGGCCAAATAGAGGAATTTATGAACGAGAAAGAATAAAGGGGAACTGGAGGCTAAATGATAACTTGTTAAAAGAAAAAGAGTGTATAGAGGATATACGCAAAACAATAAAGGAATTTGTAGAGATTCATGAAAAGGATGAAACATCAATCCCCATGCAATCAGAAACATTAAAATGCGTACTAAGGGGGACACTCATCAAGCACGGCTCAAGATTAAAAAAAAGAAAGGATCAAAAGAAATCTCAGCTGATAAAAGAAATAGAGGAATTGGACAAAAAAAACATAAGCAGAATTTAAAGTCATCAGATAAAATAAAATTGAAAGAGAAAAAGATGGAATTACAAGCCTTGCTTGATGAAGAATCCCTTAGGATCAGGGACCGTAGAAGGGCACAATGGTATCAATATGGGAACAAGACAGGAAAAATACTGGCTAAAACATTAAAGGAACAACTATAATTAAAATATTAAAAATAGATGGGGAATATACATATGATCCAAAAGAAATAATGGAAGAATTCCATACATACTATTCTAATCTGTACAATATCAAAACATCACGGGGGAATAAGGGGGAGGATTTGAACAGAGAGAAAATTAAAGAATATATTGAAGAAACAGCCCTTCCTAGGTTCCCTAAAGAAACACTCGAGATGTTGGAAAACAATATCTCCCTAAAAGAGATTCAACAAGCGATCAAAGAACTAGTTCCAGGAAAAAGTCCAGGACCTGACGGATATACTACTAGATTCTATAAGAATTTTCAGGATATAATTGCCCCTATATTAAAAAAAAACATAGAATTCTATATCTGACATACAAGGCTTTGTACCACAAAGCACAGAAGCTCACATTTCCTTAATTCCAAAACCGGAGAAGGACCACACGCTATGTAAAAACTACCGGCCAATTTCTTTAACCAATATAGATATACGACTATATTCTAAATCATTGCAAATAGAATAACACCAACCCTACCTAATTATATAAAATTAGATCAAGCCGGATTCACGGAAGGGAGAGAAACCAAGGATAACATTATAAAGACCTGCACACTGATGGAATTTGCTCAAAGAACAGCTATCGAAACATGTATGTTGGCCGTAGATGCGGAAAAAGCATTCGATAGGATAGGATGGTGCTTCTTAGAAGAAACACTAAAACAACTTGGTATGGGTCCAAAAATGCGTGATAGGATCGCTGCTTTGTATTCTAACTCGAAAGCAAGAGTGAGAGTAAATGGCATGATATCAAATGGCACCCGTCAAGGTTGTCCCCTTTCTCCTTTGCTGTTTGTACTTATAATGGAACATCTAATTACTGCAATTAGAAACAATAAAGATATTCAGGGGTTAAAAGTTGGGGGGAAGGAATATAAGATAGCGGCATATGCAGATGATCTGCTAATATACATAACTAACCCCATCATAACTATCCCAAATTTAATGAAAGAATTTAGAAGATTCGGGGAACTGAGTTATTTCAAAGTAAATTATGACAAATCAGAGATATTGAATATATCAGTAAACAAGAAAAGTTGTTTACTGATGCAAAAGGATTTTCCATTTAAATGGAAACAAAATGCAATAAAATATCTGGGAATTTTTATAACAAAAGATTTGAAACAACTACAGTTGATGAACTATGAGAAAATAATTCGAAACACTATCAATGTATTACAGAAATATGATAAATTTATATACTCTTGGACGGGAAGAGTTAATATTGTGAAAATGGATATACTGCCAAAACTCTTGTATACTTTTAAAATGATACCATTGGAACCCCCCAAAAAATTGATGAAGGAGTTAAGAAAATCTATAGTCGAATTTATATGGGCGCATAAAACTCCCCGGATAAAAAGGGAAAACTTGATCAGGAAAAAAAGAAATGGAGGGCTCGCGTTACCGGACTGCGTAAAATATCTGCAGGCAGCATCACTAACCAGTATAGTAGACTGGTACCATAATAAAGAAAATAAGCAATGGGTTAGTATGGAGGAGGAAATAATAGGGCCTCAATTAAAAGCCCTTCCATGGGTAGAACCCCACTTAAGACCCAAGAGAGATGAGCTGACACTCTTTGTAAGCGCAACGTTAAAAGTATGGGACGGTATAGTGAAAGGTGGGAAGCTCTCTACGATGATGGGACCTATGACTCCATTGTTTTTTAACCCAGAATTCCCTCCAGCAATGAGAGACAAAAATTTCTTAAAATGGAATAGATCGGAGGACACAAGATTGGTACAAGTCCTCGAGAACGGGAAAATACCCACGTTGAGGGATATGGGAGAGGGATATGAAAAAAATGGTTGCAGCACCAACAGCTACAGACGTTTATAGAGCCCAAAAAAGCCAGGATAATTAGACCACCGACCAGGTTTGAAAAATTATTACTGGGAGAACAGGCCCCAATTAAGAAATTATAGAAGATATACGATGAATTAATCCCGATCAGCCCCCTCAAAGAGATAACAAGCATAAGGAAATGGGAAGCAGTAATCGGAAGGCCCCTATCTGAAGAAGAATGGGAAAAGGTTTTCGAAATTATACATAGAACAACCATTGCAAATAAATAGAGAAACTATAAAATCGTAATGAGATGGTATAGGAGCCCAGTTACCTTAGACTTAATCAGTAAAAGAAATGCAGATTTATGTTGGAGATGTAAAGTGGAAAAAGGAACAATGGAACATATATGGTATGGATGTCATATGGTGAAGGGATTCTGCAATAAGATATTCAAGATTTATTATAAGGTATCAGGAGTGGAGTTGGCCCCGAGTATGGAAATCTCATTACTGTCTCTGATACCAAAATCAATAAGGTCAATTAAAAAAGATATCATTCACCATATGACATCAGCAGCTAGAACAATAATAGCAAGAAACTGGAAGAAAACAAAGAGTCCAACTATAGCAGATTGGGTATGTGAAATGAACGAAATTCAATATATGGAGGAACAGATTAGAGAGGAAGGGTACATAACAAATCAATTACCTGCGATGTGGCAAAGTTGGGACGAGTTTCGGTCATCGCGAGAATTACTAGAATTGGTATAAGGAACGAGGTCATGAAGATTAATAATTATATTTTTTTTTTTTTGGAACGAATGTGGTACGTATGTGAAGATAGGTATTGGGGGGGCGGGTAAGGGGGATTATATCCGTAGGGGATTAGGAGGAGTAGGTAAGGTATTGAATGATGCAGGCGTTTACAGCCTATTAAAAGGGAAAAAAAATTTATGTATTAGAAATATGAATGAACACGCTGTAAAAATGTCTTGTATAATTGGGATGTTATGTTATTTATGATTGTTTTATATGAAATGAAAACTTAATAAAGAGAGATTGAAACAAAAAAAAAAAAAAAGGAGCGTGGGATCCCCCCCCCCCAGTCCATTACCAGGCCCTTTGGGTCTGGTATAAATATTAAGGGGAACTGCAAAACAAAATTTAAAAAAAAAATGCGTGGGTGTCCCTCTAAAATCCATACCAGGCCCTTCGGGTCTGATATGGAAATTAAGGGGAAACCTGCGCCAATTTTTTTAAAAAAATGGCTTAGGGGTCCCCCCAAAATCCATACCAGACCCTTATCCAAGCACGCAACCTGGCAGGCCACAGGAAAAGAGGGGGGACGAGAGAGTGCCCCCCTCCTGAACCATACCAGGCCACATGCCCTCAACATGGGGGGGTGCTTTGGGGTAGCCCCCCAAAGCACCTTGTCCCCATGTTGATGGGGACAAGGGCCTCATCCCCACAACCCTTGCCCAGTGGTTGTGGGGGTCTGCGGGCGGGGGCTTATCATAATCTGGAAGCCCCCTTTAACAAGGGGACCCCCAGATCATGCACCCCCTGTGTGAAATGATAACGAGGTACAAGTCCCCCTACCATTTCACAAAAAAAGTGTCAAAATGTTAAAAAGACAAGACACAGCTTGGGACAAGTCCTTTATTAAAAAATAAAAATGTCCCACGATGTCCATTCATCTTCTTCTATCACGCCGCCCGACAGACCGAAAAAATAAATAAAAAATTCGTAACCGACCCGCTTCCATGGGAGGCTCCCGCAGGGTCATCCGTTTATGTAACCGGGTGGCCCCGCCCTCAGTTATATAAGAACTGTCACAGTGAAGAAGCGTCACACAGCGGGAGCCTCTCATGAAGGCGGGTCAGTTGTGGATTTTTTTTTTCTTTTTCGGTCCATCGGGTGGTGTGATAGAAGAAGATAAATGGACATCATGGGACATTTTTATTTTTTAATAAAGGACTTGTCCCAAGCTGTGTCTTGTCTTTTTTAACATTTTTACACTTTTTTTGTGAAATGGTAGGGGGACTTGTACCCCGTTACCATTTTTAACACAGGGGGAGGCCGGGATCTGGGGGTCCCCTTGTTAAAGGGGATTCCAGAGGCAGATAAGCCCCCACCCGCAAACCCCCACAACCACTGCGCAAGGGTTGTGGGGATGAGACCCTTGTCCCCATCAACATGTTGAGGGCATGTGGCCTGGTACGGTTCAGGAGGGGGGGCGCTCTCTCGACCCCCCTCTTTTCCTGTGGCCTGCCAGGTTGTGTGCTCGGATCAGGGTCTGGTATGGACTTTGGGAGGGACCCCTACGCCATTTTTGAAAAAAAATTGGCGCATGGTACCCCTTAATTTCAATATCAAACCCGAAGGGCCTGGTATGGATTTTAGGGGGACCCCCACGCAATTTTTTTTTTTTACATTTTGGTTCAGGGTTCTCCTTTATATTCATACCAAACCTAAAAGGCCTGGTAATGAACTGGGGGGATCCCATGCTCTTTTTTTCAATGAGTTTTATCTATATTGGGGAGACCCGACAATTCATTACAGCCACAATCAGTTTTACATGACAATTTTTCGCTGTGGTAATGTTCTAAACACGGGAAAAATGTGCCACTTTACAGGCATACTATAGACACCCCCCAGGCACAATATTTAAAGGAGTATTTCATTTTTATTGTTTCACTTTAAGCATTAAAAAAATCACTGCTCCCGAAAAAAGGTCTGTTTTTTTAAAAAAAATTTGCATTGATACATGTCCCCTGGGGCAGGACCTGGGTCCCCAAACACTTAAATTAGCACTTTTGATTATTCATGTTCACGTCCCATAGACTTTAACGGTGTTCGTGCGTTCTGCCGAATTTCTTGCCTGTTCGCATGTTCTGCTGCGGACCGAATAGGAGGGTGTTCAGCTCATCCCTACTGCTGACTCCTGCACTCTGTAATTTACACATGACTCAGCCACTCTTTGTAGTAATTACACCTGACCCCTGCACTCTGAGGATTACTCACTACTGACTCATAACACTCTGAGCGTTACCTACTCCTGACACGGACACTATTTGCCTTATGCACTCCTAAACCCTGCACTTTGTGCATTTGCACTCCTGGCCCTGGCACTCTTTGGATCATGCACTCTAGTCCTAGGGAAGAGTAGGCGCAGGTTTTAATAAAAGATTTTTTGAATGAATCAGTAGTCCTACATTTTATAAGAAGACAGTCAGTAATGCCCATGGCCTGGAGCATCAGAGAGGAATCGGCAGCCAGGTGAAAGAGGAATAAGGTAAGTATTACAGCCGTCTCTTCTAGACTTAACAAGCAATTGATCCTTGCAGTGTGGGGTTGGGCCCGTTGCAAGGGTATTTTGTATATTTGTAGTTCCTTGAGTTCAGCTTACCCTATCGTGGACAGGGAATGAAAAACAGCGTCTTATCTTGCTCATGATTGTATGGTTGAAGAAAACACAGCTTCACTTTATTCACTATGCTAGGGCAAGTCAAAAAATTAAACAGACATTGCAGAGCACAATAGATTTTTACAATGTACAGCAGCCATACAATAGTTTTGCACAAATCTCAGTAGCCATATCCACAATTAGGCATTAAACTTAATGACAAAACTCAGCAGCACCATTAATATAATCCTACTGCTTGTTAGGGGTAACTACAGTTTGTTCATATGAAGGCAATCCAGTGCTACAATAAAATACTGGATGTCATCATGACTTCATCACTACCTGGGCAGGAAAACTGATATAATTTTTTCCATTTTTTCCAGTACTTGGAACCTCATCCCCACAACCCTTGCCCGGTTTTTGTGGGGGTCTGCGGGCAGGGGCTTATCAGAACCCGGAAGCCCCCTTTAACAAGGGGACCCCCAGATCCTGCCCCCCAGCCCCCCCCCCCCGTGTGAAATGGTAACGAGGTACAAGTCCCCCTACCATTTCACAAAAAAAGTGTCAAAATGTTAAAAAGACAAGACACAGCTTGGGACAAGTCCTTTATTAAAAAATAAAAATGTCCCACGATGTCCATTCATCTTCTTCTAGAACTTATAGAGTTTAGGCTCTGCTAAGCAAGAAGACCAAGAATGTGGATATTAGAGAACTGGAGACAATGTATCTGAATCAACACATCCTGCCACTTCTCCAAATTAGTGTGAACACAGATCTGGTTACATTCTTTACAGTCCAGCCTGGCATTCAAAAACAGATGAATCTTTTTTGCTGCAGACACTAGTGCCTAGAGGTGGTAGTAGCAACCAATCAATTTAACCACTTCAATACAGGGCACTTCTACACCTTCCTACCCAGACCAATTTTCAGCTTTCAGCGCTGTCGCAGTTTGAACGACAATTGCACGGTCATCCATCACTGTACCCAAACTAGATTTTTATCATTTTGTTCCCACAAATAGAGCTTTCTTTTGGCGGTATTTGATCACCTCTGCGGTTTTTATTTTTTGCTAAACAAATAAAAAAAGACTGAAAATTTTGAAATAAATAAAAGTTTTGCTTTTGTTTCTGTTATAAAATTTTGTAAATAAGTAAGTTTTCTCTTTCACTGATGGGCACTGATAAGGCAGCACTGACAGGCACTGATAAGGCGGCACCGATGAGGATACTGACGATGGGCACTGATATGCGGCACTGATGGGCACTGGTAGGCAGCACTGATGGCTGGCACTGATATGCAGCACTGATGGGCATTGATAGGCGGCACTGATGGGCACTCATGGGTGGCACTGATGGTCACTGATAGGCGACACTGATGGGCACTGAAAGGCTGCAAAGATGGGTTCTTATGGGTGGCACTGATAGGCAGCACTGCTGGGCACTAATAGGCGGCACTGCTGGGCACTGATAGGCATTGATACGTGGCACTGATGGGCACTGATACACGGCACTGATAGGCATCCCTGGTGGCACTGGCAGTGGTAGGCATTGTGAGTGGGCACTGATTGGCAGCTGCCTGGGCATTGATTGTCAGCTGCCTGGGCACAGATTGGTATTTCCCTGGGGGTCTAGGGGGGGCATACCTGGTGGTCTAGTGTGGATGGCCATCCTAGTGGTCCTGGGCGGGATCAGAGGGGGAACTGTGCCGATAAACAATCAGCACAGACCCCCCCTGTCAGGAGAGCAGCCGTTAGGCTCTCCTCTACTCGCATCTGTCAGGCGCGAGTGAGGAAAAGCCGATCACCGGCTCTTCCTATTTACATCGTGATCAGCCGTGATTGGACACGGCTGATCACGTGGTAAAGAGTCTCCGTCAGAGACTCTTTACCTAAATCGGAGTTGCGGTGTGTCAGACTGGCACACCGCAGCAACGATCACCACGGGGCGCGCAGCGGCTTAATATCCTGAGGACGTCATATCACACCCAGTCAGGTAATTGAAACCACTTTGCCGCCGTCATTCTGCTATATGGCGGGCGACAAGTGGTTAAAGCATTTCTATTTTTCGTAATGCAGGTGAAAAAGTGAGGACCAGAATTGCTTACTATGTGGGTCTTCTCTTCACTTTTCTAACCAAAATTGAAAAAACAGAAACACTGTACAACTGTACATTGATTGGTTGCTACTACCAATTATTAGAGCCTATCTCTACAGCAAGAAATTGTAGTGAGAATAGCACAATGTATTGCTGTTAATTATAATTAAGCACCATACATTTACTTATCAAATACAAAACTTTCTAGCTTTGCTTAACCTTGGCCTTCGCACTCTTTGCATTACTTATTTCTGACACCTGCACTCTTTGCATCATTTATTGCTGACTCCTACACTTTTTCTGTTGCTTACACCTGACTCCTGCACCCTGTGTTACTTACTGCTGACTCTGCATTCTGAGGGTAACTCACAACTGACCCCTGCACCATGAGCATTACTTACTCCTGACAGCGGCATTATATGCCTCACGCACTCTTGAACTCTACACTTTGTGCGTCAGGTACCCCTGGCCCCTGCACTCCTTGTATCATGCACTCTTCGTCCAAGGAAGAGTAGGCTCAGGTTTTATTTAGAAGATTTTTGAATGAACCAATAGTCCTGCATTGTACATGAAGACAGGGAGGCATGACTTGACAGAAATGTCATACATAGAGGCCAGCAAATGTACATGTACAGAATCAGTCCAAGTTCAGTGTAGACTGACTGACTGTTTATTAAAACATGTAGTTCTTATAATGTGGCAAAAACAGGTATGTGCTAGACATGTGTATTCGTTTTCGTCCGAATGCATTTTCGTCCGAATTTCAGGTATTTTCATTATCGTTTTAACAAACGATAACGAAAGTGCAGAATCCGAAAAACGAAAGATCCGACATAAACAAATGCTTTATTTTCGTTTTCATTGTGACAACAGTTCGATATAGATAGGAGATTCGACATGATGCTGAACCTGTGGTTGAATGTGCCTAACCTTAGCTCTATTAGTCCAAGTTTATTCTACATAAAGAGAAAAGATTTGACATAGAGAGAAAAGATTTGACATAGAGAGAAAAGATCTCTGCTGGAATTGGGTGGGGGAAGTAAAATAAAAATAATGATGATGATGAATGTTATTGGCTGATTGTAACCAAAGAGGAGGGGCAGTAAAATAGCTAGAACTAAGTAGACACGTACAGCCAACTTACTTTCACTTACGATTTGCTAGCAGAGAGAGACACACACTGATTAATTTCAGAAGACAGTCAATCTTAGCTTCTCCGTTTGTCAGAGAACCTGAATTATTTAGCAAATAAGCATAAGCACAGCAGCAGAACAATAGTGAAGCAAGCTACAGTTCAACTTAACTTTTTCATAATAATCTGCTGCTATTGTGTTAGTGTTGTGAACTTGATAGTGATACTAGTGTTGCTAGTGCTGTGATAGCCTCAGAGGCTGCCCGTGTTGTGGGGGGGGGGGGGGTTATTACTATAGATTGAGATTCTGTATAGATTCTATATGCCCTATCTTGTTACCTGTCTGATCAGTGATCACTATCACCAGTCCATTTTCTGTTTGAACTATATACATTCAACATGAACGACGAAGATTCGTCAAAGCAGCGAAACATTCGATAGACACTATAAGCCTTCAATGACAGATTCGACCTTAATCAATTTGGACTTTCGGACTAATGCAATTTTTAACAAAAAACAAAATAAATAAAAATGAATTTCGGGAGTAACTAAATACATTTATTTTTTGGACGAAAACGATATTCTGAAACAAAATATTTCAGTGTGCACATGTCTAATACATGCAGCATAGCATGGTACAGCTAGATAAATGAATTGCAACAGTTGGCGTAATTAATACAGATAACAGATACATACTCCCAAAAGCAGATGTACATTCCATAGGGGTGGGAAAACAGTATATTTCACAATAATGTTTATACCTTGCCAAGAAAACTGATCTAATGTTTTATATTTCTTTCCAGTACAAGTATCCTGCTCAACTAATGCCAGAACTCTGCAGGAATCAATTTCAATGTAAGTTTTCTCTTCAAATAAATTTCTCAGTCTGAATAAATTCAAGTAATAAATAGAAATGATAATCAATATAATATAATTAAATACAAGTTTTATTGTGTTGTATTTCTAAGTGTTCAATGTCCATCTGAGTGCCAGGGGAATGGAGGAACTGTTTGGGGAACTGATGTCTACACAGATGTAAGTTATACTTACAAATAAATAGTACTAAGTCATTACATATATAATGTAAAAAAGTCTAACATTAATCTTGCACTGAATGAAATTGTTTATCTTAGGATTCCTCAATATGCAAAGCAGCTATCCATGCTGGAATTCTGGGTAATAATGGAGGACTGGTGACAGTGGAAAAAACACCTGGACAACAGGGTTACAGTGGATCAGCAAGGAATGGAGTCACAACAAACAATTATGGATCTTGGCCTGGGTCATTTGTATTCCATGATTCCTCAAAACCACCAACTCAAAAACCACCAGGTAGTTTCCTATCATGGACCAAACATGACCACACTAAATAATATTATATGACTCTCAGAGTTAGGTAATGTCAAAGTGTTCAGATAGATCATATATAGTTCTCAGTGCTTGCTCTGCTAAGCAGAAGCCCAGAATGTTGAGTTTGGTGCGCTGGAGAAGGGGCATCTGGGTCAACACATCCTACCACTTCTCCAGATTAGTGTGAACACAGATCTGGTTACATTCTTTAGTGTCGGTTCTCATAGGTGCGATGCAGGAACACTGCAAATCCACTGCGGATTCCCGCATCACACCCAACTCGCATGACAGCTCACATTGCCATATGCAAATGGCTGGGAGGGTCAATACAATGTTAACGACACCCTCATTTCAGTTCGCATATCGCACTGTGAACTAACAGTTCGGACATGAATCAGATTGCATGGGTGTTCACACCCATGCAATCCGATTCTGGTGCAGACCAAAAAAAGGGGCCTGTGCGAGTTTGGTCCGAATGCAATGCGAATTTAGCCATACTATCTGTATGTCTGAAATCGCATCACACAGACATCGCATGTGCGAATCACATGCGGTGCGAATCACATGCTATCTCGCAGAGCGTACCTATGTAAAGCTGCGTGAACAGTCCAGCCTGGCTTTCAAAAATAGGTGGTGAATCTTTTTTGCTGCAGAGACAAGCGCCTACAGTTGGCGTTAGCATCTAATCAATTAATTGGTTGCTAATACCAATTCTGATTACTTGTCTCTGCAGCAAAACATGGTAGTAAAAATATAAACATCAATTGCTGATAATTATTATTAGATACCTAAAATTTAAATACCGAGGGGGTTATTTACTAAAGGCAAGCCCACTTTGCACTGCAAGTGCTCTTGAACGTGCACTTGGAAGTCAATTTGCTGTAGATCCGAGGGGGACATGCAAGGAAAATAAAAAACAACATTTTAGCTTGCACATGATTGGATGATAAAATCAGCAGAGCTTCCACTCATTTCAGATCTACTCCTTAGATTTATAGTGACTGCACTTCTAAGTGCACTTGCAGTGCACTTGTAGTGCAAAGTGGATTTGCCTTTCGTAAATAACCCCCCAAATGTACTACTTTCTAGCTATATTTACTCTTGGTCTTTGCAATCTGTACATTACTGACCCCTGTACTCTGTGTTTCTTATTTCTGACTCCTGCTCTCTGTGTAATACTTACTCCTTACCCCATACCCTGTGCAATTCTTACTCCTGACTTCTAAACGTTTTGCATGTCTTACTCTTGAGCCCTGCACTCTTTCTGTTTTTTTGCTGCTGACTCCTGTACTCTTTCTGTAGTTTACACATGACTCAGGAACTCTTTGTAGTAACTAGACTAGAAAATGCATTTCCTGGGGAAAATGCGTGGGAATGCTGAATAGCTAAATTGCTAAAATGGCCGCCATCAAAACTGCCCCATCATACTGCCATCAAAACTGCCCCATCATATTGCCACCATCAGAATTGCCCCATCAAAACTGCCCCATCATATTGCCACCATCCAAACTGCCCCCATCATATTGCCATCAAAACTGCCCCATTAGAATTGCCCCATCAAAATTGTCCCCATCAAAACTGCCCCATCAGAATTGCCCCATCAAAACTAAAAGTATTTTTTTTTTCAAAAGTAATTTTTTTTTTTCAAAAATAATTTTTTTTTTTCAAAAATATTTTTTTTTTCAAAAATATAATTTTTTTAAAAAAATATATATATATTTTTTTTTTCAAAAATATTTTTTTTTTTTTCAAAAATAATTTTTTTTTTTCAAAAATAATTTTTTTTTTTCAAAAATAATTTTTTTTTTCAAAAATAATTTTTTTTTCAAAAATATTTTTTTTTTTCAAAAATAATTTTTTTTTCAAAATATTTTTTTTTTTTTCAAAAATAATTTTTTTTTTCAAAAATATTTTTTTTTTTTTTTCAAAAATAATTTTTTTTTTTCAAAAATAATTTTTTTTTTTCAAAAATAATTTTTTTTTTTTCAAAAAAAAATATTTTTTTTTTCAAAAATATTTTTTTTTTTCAAAAATATTTTTTTTTTTTCAAAAATAATTGCTGAATAGCTAAATTGCTAAAACGACCGCCATCAAAACTGCCCCATCAGAATTGCCCCATCAAAACTGCCCCATCATATTCCTCTATTATAAATCAGTACATGGTGTGTCTGTCCCCTCCCCGGGCTCTGTAATCAGAGCTGAGATGCTCCAGCCACCTCCCCCCCTGTGTATAACAGAAGCTTTGGTAACCATGGCAACAAAACAAACACAGTACACTCTGATTAATGGCTAAAATTTCTTGAAATGACCTCTAAACAAAAAGCTTTTTCTCAAAAACTGTAAAAGATATCAAACTGAAAAGATATAGCCAGATAGCTGAATATTTTGTGAACATTTTAAAGTTTGTTTGGTGTCTCTAGGTGAAAGTATGAAGGAGCTGAAACTATTGGGAGCGGAAGAAAAATTTAAGGATTTCAAGCATGCTCCCATTGACTTCAATGTTAAAAAAAAGTGATAAAAAGCTTAATATTTTAAAAAGTATAAATGGTAGAAAAAAAGTTGAAAAAGAGCACACCTCAGCTAAAAGAGACGAACATTTTGATAGTTGAATGGTTTTAATAGCTGAAAGTATGCAGAAGTTACGCATTACCGAAAAACGTACGGAATAAAATTAAAACTAGAAAATGCATTTCCTGGGGAAAATGCGTGGGAATGCTGAATTGCTAAAACGGCCCCCAGCAAAATTGCCCCCATCATATTGCCATCAAAACTGTCCCATCATATTGCCACCATCAAAACTGCCCCATCAGAATTACCCCATCAAAACTGCCCCATCATATTCCTCTATTATAAATCAGTACATGGTGTGTCTGTCCCCCTCCCCCGGGCTCTGTAATCAGAGCTGAGATGCTCCAGCCACCTCCCCCCCTGTGTATAACAGAAGCTTTGGTAACCATGGCAACAAAACAAACACTAACAGTACACTCTGATTAATGGCTAAAATTTCCTGAAATGACCTCTAAACAAATGGCCGTATTTTAAAAACTATACATCCTACAGCGAAGATCTTTATATTGTGAGAATCACAAGACCCAGACCTAGATTTTGATACATAGTATGTCTCTGAAATATTAAAATTGAAGGCACGGTCGCAGTTTAGAAATTGCCCTTCAAATTTGAAGGGGCTAGAGTGTAGTTTCAATGAATGTCAATGGACGGTATGAGTTGCAAACAAATGGTCATATTGTGAAAACTATCAGGACTATGGCTTAGCCGTGGACATGTTTAGTGGCAGCAGGGATAGCTGAACGTTTTGATATAAGATTTATGTAGGTGGGCTTGAAAATGAGGGAGTGGCGGCAGTTTAGAAATCATGTTCTGATTTTTCAGCTTTTGTCCCCTCCCCCGGGCTCTAATCAGAGCTGAGATGCTCCAGCCACCTCCCCCCTGTGTATAACAGAAGCTTTGGTAACCATGGCAACAAAACACACACAGTACACTCTGATTAATGGCTAAAATTTCTTGAAATTACCTCTAAACAAAAAGCTTTTTCTCAAAAACTGTAAAAGATATCAAACTGAAAAGATATAGCCAGATAGCTGAATATTTTGTGAACATTTTAAAGTTTGTTTGGTGTCTCTAGGTGAAAGTATGAAGGAGCTGAAACTTTTGGGAGCGGAAGAAAAATTTAAGGATTTCAAGCATGCTCCCATTGACTTCAATGTTAAAAAAAAGTGATAAAAAGCTTAATATTTTAAAAAGTATAAATGGTAGAAAAAAAGTTGAAAAAGAGCACACCTCAGCTAAAAGAGACGAACATTTTGATAGTTGAATGGTTTTAATAGCTGAAAGTATGCAGAAGTTACGCATTACCGAAAAACGTATGGAATAAAATTAAAATTATTAAAAATAATAAATAAAATCGAATAACAATAGTGGGACTGCTAAAGCATTCCCACTAAATAAAAAAATCGAATAACAATAGTGGGACTGCTAAAGCATTCCCACTAATAAAATCGAATAACAATAGTGGGACTGCTAAAGCATTCCCACTAACTAGAAAATGCATTTCCTGGGGAAAATGCGTGGGAATGCTGAATTGCTAAAACGCCCCCCAGCAAAATTGCCCCCATCATATTGCCATCAAAACTGTCCCATCATATTGCCACCATCAAAACTGCCCCATCAGAATTGCCCTATCAAAACAGCCCCATCATATTGCCACCATCAAAACTGCCCCATCATATTGCCACCATCAAAACTGCCCCATCAGAATTACCCCATCAAAACTGCCCCATCATATTCCTCTATTATAAATCAGTACATGGTGTGTCTGTCCCCTCCCCCGGGCTCTGTAATCAAAGCTGAGATGCTCCAGCCACCTCCCCCCTGTGTATAACAGAAGCTTTGGTAACCATGGCAACAAAACAAACACAGTACACTCTGATTAATGGCTAAAATTTCCTGAAATGACCTCTAAACAAAAAGCTTTTTCCCAAAAACTATAAATCCTACAGCGAAGATCTTTATATTGTGAGAATCACAAGACCCAGACCTAGATTTTGATGTATAGTATGTCTCTGAAATATTAAAATTGAAGGCACGGTCGCAGTTTAGAAATTGCCCTTCAAATTTGAAGGGGCTAGAGTGTAGTTTCAATGAATGTCAATGGACGGTGTGAGTTGCAAACAAATGGTCATATTGTGAAAACTATCAGGACTATGGCTTAGCCGTGGACATGTTTAGTGGCAGCAGGGATAGCTGAACGTTTTGATATAAGATTTGTGTAGGTGGGCTTGAAAATGAGGGAGTGGCGGCAGTTTAGAAATCATGTTCTGATTTTTCAGCTTTTGTCCCCTCCCCTGGGCTCTAATCAGAGCTGAGATGCTCCAGCCACCTCCCCCCCTGTGTATAACAGAAGCTTTGGTAACCATGGCAACAAAACACACACAGTACACTCTGATTAATGGCTAAAATTTCTTGAAATGACCTCTAAACAAAAAGCTTTTTCTCAAAAACTGTAAAAGATATCAAACTGAAAAGATATAGCCAGATAGCTGAATATTTTGTGAACATTTTAAAGTTTGTTTGGTGTCTCTAGGTGAAAGTATGAAGGAGCTGAAACTTTTGGGAACGGAAGAAAAATTTAAGGATTTCAAGCATGCTCCCATTGACTTCAATGTTAAAAAAAAGTGATAAAAAGCTTAATATTTTAAAAAGTATAAATGGTAGAAAAAAAGTTGAAAAAGAGCACACCTCAGCTAAAAGAGACGAACATTTTGATAGTTGAATGGTTTTAATAGCTGAAAGTATGCAGAAGTTACGCATTACCGAAAAACGTACGGAATAAAATTATTAAAATTAAGTTTAAAAATAAATAAAATCGAATAACAATAGTGGGACTGCTAAAGCATTCCCACTAACTAGAAAATGCATTTCCTGGGAAAAATGCGTGGGAATGCTGAATAGCTAAATTGCTAAAATGGCCGCCATCAAAACTGCCACATCAGAATTGCCCCATCAAAATTGTCCCCATTAAAACTGCCCCATCATATTGCCACCATCAAAACTGCCCCATCGGAATTGCCCCATCAAAACTGCCCCATCATATTGCCACCATCAAAACTGCCACCATCAAAACTGCCCCATCATATTGCCACCTTTAAAACTGCTCCATTAAAATTGCCACCATCAAAACTGCCCCATCAGAATTGTCCCATCAAAACTGCCCCATCATATTGCCACCATCAAAACTGCCCCATCAGAATTATCCCATCAAAACTGCCCCATCATATTGCCACCATCAAAACTGACCCATCATAATTGCCACCAATAAAACTGCCCCATCATAATTGCCCCATCAAAACTGCCCCATCAAAACTGCCCCATCAAAAAATATTTTTTTTTTCAAAAATATTTTTTTTTTCAGAAATATATATATTTTTTTTTCAAAAATAATTGCTGAATAGCTAAATTGCTAAAATGACCGCCATCAAAACTGCCCCATCAGAATTGCCACCATCAAAACTGCCCCATCATATTCCTCTATTATAATCAGTACATGGTGTGTCTGTCCCCTCCCCCGGGCTCTGTATTTAAAGCTGAGATGCTCCAGCCACCTCCCCCCCTGTGTATAACAGAAGCTTTGGTAACCATGGCAACAAAACATACACAGTACACTCTGATTAATGGCTAAAATTTCTTGAAATGACCTCTAAACAAAAAGCTTTTTCTCAAAAACTGTAAAAGATATCAAACTGAAAAGATATAGCCAGATAGCTGAATATTTTGTGAACATTTTAAAGTTTGTTTGGTGTCTCTAGGTGAAAGTATGAAGGAGCTGAAACTTTTGGGAGCGGAAGAAAAATTTAAGGATTTCAAGCATGCTCCCATTGACTTCAATGTTAAAAAAAGTGATAAAAAGCTTAATATTTTAAAAAGTATAAATGGTAGGAAAAAAGTTGAAAAAGAGCACACCTCAGCTAAAAGAGACGAACATTTTGATAGTTGAATGGTTTTAATAGCTGAAAGTATGCAGAAGTTACGCATTACCGAAAAACGTACGGAATAAAATTATTAAAATTAAGTTTAAAAACTAGAAAATGCATTTCCTGGGGAAAATGCGTGGGAATGCTGAATTGCTAAAACGGCCCCCAGCAAAATTGCCCCATCATATTGCCATCAAAACTGTCCCATCATATTGCCACCATCAAAACTGCCCCATCAGAATTGCCCTATCAAAAGAGCCCCATCATATTGCCACCATCAAAACTGCCCCATCATATTGCCACCATCAAAACTGCCCCATCAGAATTACCCCATCAAAACTGCCCCATCATATTCCTCTATTATAAATCAGTACATGGTGTGTCTGTCCCCCTCCCCCGGGCTCTGTAATCAGAGCTGAGATGCTCCAGCCACCTCCCCCCCTGTGTATAACAGAAGCTTTGGTAACCATGGCAACAAAACAAACACTAACAGTACACTCTGATTAATGGCTAAAATTTCCTGAAATGACCTCTAAACAAATGGCCGTATTTTAAAAACTATACATCCTACAGCGAAGATCTTTATATTGTGAGAATCACAAGACCCAGACCTAGATTTTGATACATAGTATGTCTCTGAAATATTAAAATTAAAGGCACGGTCGCAGTTTAGAAATTGCCCTTCAAATTTGAAGGGGCTAGAGTGTAGTTTCAATGAATGTCAATGGACGGCGTGAGTTGCAAACAAATGGTCATATTGTGAAAACTATCAGAACTATGGCTTAGCCGTGGACATGTTTAGTGGCAGCAGGGATAGCTGAACGTTTTGATATAAGATTTATGTAGGTGGGCTTGAAAATGAGGGAGTGGCGGCAGTTTATACTGCATGCTCCCATTGACTTCAATGTTAAAAAAAAGTGATAAAAAGCTTAATATTTTAAAAAGTATAAATGGTAGATAAAAAGTTGAAAAAGAGCACACATCAGCTAAAAGAGACGAACATTTTGATAGTTGAATGGTTTTAATAGCTGAAAGTATGCAGAAGTTACGCAGAACCAAAAAACGTACGGAATAAAATTAAGATTAAAATTAAGTTTAAAATTAAGTTTAAAAATAAATAAAAATCGAACAACAATAGTGGGACTGCTAAAGCATTCCCACTAATAAATAAAATCGAATAACAATAGTGGGACTGCTAAAGCAGTCCCACTAAAAATAAATAAAAAAACGAATAACAATAGTGGGACTGCTAAAGCATTCCCACTAATAAATAAAAAAACGAATAACAATAGTGGGACTGCTAAAGCATTCCCACTAATTACACCTGTCCCCTGCACTCCGATGGTTACCCACTACTTATTCCTACACTCTGAGTGTTACTCCTGACAAAGACACTATTTGCCTTACCCACTCCTGAGCCCTGCACTGTGCGTTTTGCACTCCTGGCCCCTGCACTCTTTGCACTATGCACTCTAGTCCTAGGGAAGAGTAGGCTCAGGTTTTCATAAAAGATTTTTTAAATGAATAAATTGTCCCACTTTTTACAAGATGACAGTCAGCGATGCCCAAGGCCTGGAGCATCAAAGAGAAGATTGGCAGCCAGGTGAAAGAGGAATAAGTTAAGTATTACAGCCATCTCTTCTACCTCTTAGATTTAACAAGCAATTGATCCTTGCAGTGTGGGGTTGGGTCCACTGCAAGGGTATTTTGTATATTTGTAGTTCCTGGAGTTCAGCTTTACGTTTGCAAACAAAGTGAACCTACGATAATTTTAATTACCTAATGGTGGACAGGGAATAAAAAACAGTGTCTTATCTTGCTCATGATTTTATGGTTGAAGAAAACACAGCCTTGCTGTATTCACTATGCTAGGGCAAGCCAACAAATTAAGCAGACATTGCAGAGCACAATAGATTTGTACAATGTACAGCATCAATACAATAGCTTTGCACAAATCTCAGTAGCCATATCCACAATTAAGCATTCAGAGAACTTAGCAGCATCAGTAATATAATCCCATTGCTTGTTTGGAGTAAATACAGTTTGCTCATATGAAGGTAATCCAGTGCTACAATAGAACACTGGATGGTCATCAAGATTTCATCACTACCTGGGCAGGAAAACTGATATAATTCTTTTACATTTTTTCCAGTACTAGGAACCTGTTTAACTACTGCTGGACAACTGAAGGAATCTATTTCAATGTAAGTTTTATCTTAAGATAACTTCTTTGCCTTTGTAAATAAAATTAACAAAAAATAGAAAAAATATACAGTATAATATAATGAATAAACGTTTTTAAAAATAATGTTTTGTTTTTCTAAGTATTCAGTGTCCATCTGAGTGCCAGGTGAAGGGAGGGACTGTTTGGGGAACTGATAGCTACACATCTGTAAGTTCTATTTATTACTAATTTTCTCATAGAAAACCAAGTCATTACATTCATATTGTAAAAAAATCTAACATTACTATTTTATTGATTGCTATAATTTCATCTTAGGACTCTTCCATATGCAAATCAGCTATCCATGCTGGAATTCTGGGTAATAATGGAGGACTGGTGACAGTAGAAAAAACACCTGGACAACAGAGTTACAGTGGATCAGCAAGGAATGGAGTCACAACAAACAATTATGGATCTTGGCCTGGGTCATTTGTATTCCATGATTCCTCAAAAACACCAACTCAAAAACCAACAGGTAGTTTACTATCATGGACCAAACATGACCACACTAAATAATATTATATGACTCTCAGAGTTAGGTGGTTCAGCAAGGAATGGAATCTCAACAAACAGTTATGGACCTTATTATGGATCATTTGTATTCCATGGCTCCTCAAAAACACAGGCTCCTAAACCTACAAAAGTACCAACCCAAAAACCACCAGGTAGTCTCCTATCACAGACCATACATTGCCACAATAAAATTATCTCTCAGAGTTAGGTAAAGTCAAACTGCTGAAATAGATAATTTACAGTGAAATGTACAGTACAAAGCTTACTATATTAAATTCACATTTTGAGGTGTCCGTCCTGAGCAAACAAGCATCCCTCGTAAAACTCAGGCAGGAAAGTCTGACGGCTTGAACCATATCATGAAGGCACCATGGACACCTCAATGTGATGACCATTACAGTTCTCAGTGTTTGCTTTGTTAAGTAAGAAGACCGAGAATGTGGAGATTGATGTGCTGGAGCAGAGGCATCTGATTCAACACATCCAACCTCCAGATTAGTGTGTACATAGATCTGGTTACATTCTTTATAGTCTAGCCTGGCTTTCAAAACAAGTGGTGAATTTTTTTTGCTGCAGAGACAAGCGCCCAGAGTTGGCAGTAGCATCCAAATAATTTAAAGCGGTTTCTGGCAGTAAAACTAGGGATAATTATTGCTGTTAATTATTATTACATACTAAATATTTAATTACCAAATACAATACTTTCTAGCTTTACTTACCCTTGGTCTTTGCAATCTGTGTGTTACTGAGCCTTGCATTCTGTGCGTTATTTACCCCAGAAACATGCACTCTTTACATAACTTACTCCTGACACCTGCACTCTGTGTTACTTACTCCTTGCCCCTGTACTCTGTGTGACACCCACTCTGGACTTCTAAACTCTTTGTGTTACTTATTCCTGACCTCTGCACTCTGTTACCTCCTGTTGACTTCAGCAGCCTTTCCGTTGCTGACACCTGACTCCTGCACTCTTTTGTTACCTACTCCTGACCACTGTATTCAGAGGGTAACTCACTACTGACCCCTGCACTATGAGCATTACTTAGTCCTGACACAGAACAATTTGTCTTATGCCTCGTACACACGATCGGACTTTCCGCCAACAAAACCGTGGAATTTTGTCCGAAGGGTGTTGGCCTAAACTTGTCTTGCATACACACGGTCACACAAATGTTGGCCAACAATTATGAATGTAGTGAAGTACTAGACGTACTATGTGGTTTTTCAGCTCTTTAGCGCCATCCTTTGGGCTCCTTCTGCTAATTTCCTGTTAGTAGAAGTTTGGTGAGTGTTGATTCTCGCTTTTCTTTACGCGTTTTTAATTTCGTGCTTTTCAGTTTGTTTCTGAACGGCCGTTCGTCAACCATACATGTTGCGGAATCGAAGGGGATAACGTGTTATTTATTATTGGCCTTGGAGTTATTGCTTTGACATTTTTTTTTTTGGTTGAATAATGATTTGGTTTGGTATATTTTCTATATTTTTGGATGCATAGAATGCACTTTTTGGTTAAGTTCTATTGGCAGATAGCATGTCTAATTTTTTTTTTTAATGCACAAAAAAAAAATTGTGGAGAATAATACTTGGCTATGTGTTTTACTTAAAATGACAGTTTAGGAGTAGGCAGTTACATTTTAAAAAATACAATGTAAAATTGACAAGGGACACCAACAGTTTTATCTTTGATCCTATTAATTAGGGATAATGGTGTTGTGGTAACTTGCACAAATAAAATAAAAAAAAAACATAATAATATTATTCTTGATATTACTAGAAAAAAAAGCCTTTGAAAATTTGTTTGCAATAACTCCATCAGTATCACCAGCAAAGCAGCTTCATTATTATCCCATTAAAGAAGAAGAGAATTGTGCGCTGCATTTGGAGATATCATAATTTGCCACGTCACGAATGTTAATTCTCCATTATGAACGCTAGTTTACAAGACCGACCGCTTCTGTTTGTACTTTAGACTTTTGTCCGACGGACTTGTGTACGCAGGATTGGAAAATACGACAACACACATTTGTTGGCAGAAATTTTGAAGACATGCTACCCAACATTTGTTGGCGGAAAGTCCGACAACAATTGTCCGATGGAGCATACACACGGTCGGATTTTCCGACAACAGCCTGACGTTTAAGCTGAAACCTGCATTCTGTGTGTCATGCACTCCTTGTCTCTGCACTTGCATTATGGACTCTAGTCCTAAAGAGGCTAAAGTTTAATTTAGAAGGTTTTAAAATAAACCAATACTCCCACATGAGGACCGTCCATAGCCCAGAGCATCAGAGAGCATTAGGGAGCTAGGAGAATGAGAAATAAGGTATGTATTACAGCCTTCTCCTCATGCTGAAATACTGGGTAATAATGGCGGATTGGTGACAGTGGAAAAAACATTTTGACAGCAAAGTTACACTGGATCAACAAGGAATGGAGTCACAACAATTATAGAGCTTGGCTGGATCATTTGTATTTTGCGGTTCAAAACTCCATTTCCTAAACCTACAATAGTACCAACCCAAAAACCATCAGGTAATCTCTTGTCACAGACTACGCATGACTACATTAAACAGTATTATATATTCTTCATGTTCAGGTATTGGCAAAGTGCTTAGATAGCTTATATACAGTTAAAGTGGTTGTAAAGCCAGGACATATTTTACCTTAATGAATTCTCTGTATAGTCCCAGTAATAGTATCGCGTCCTCACCTTTCCTTACACTTACCTGAGTACTCACTGGATTCAGCACTATGCCCGTCTCTAGAAGCTCTCTCATTTCTCCCTGCATTAACAGGAAACACAGGCAGCAATGGGAGCCATTGGCTCCTGCTGTTGTCAATCAAATCCTGTGAGCAGGGTGCAGAGGCTGCGGCTGAGCGCGCTGTGTGTGTCTATGGACACATGCAGCCCAGCTCGGGAGCTAGCCTGTACGTGTACATAGGAAGTTTCTTCCTATGGTGGTGCATTTAGAGGAGGAGCCAAGAGTGCTGGTGGGGCACCCCAAAAGAGGAGGTTTGGGCTGCTCTGTGCAATACCCTTGCACAGAGAGCACATTAATTTATTTAAACAAAAATGTTTAGCCTTTACAATCCTTCTAAAATGATGGACAAGTCCAGACAGTGGAAAAAACACCTGGACTTTCGAGTTACACTGGATCAACAAGGAATGGAGTCACAACAAACAATTATGGATCTTGGACTGGATCATTTGTATTACATTGTTCCTCAAAACCACCAACTCCTAAACCTACAAAAATACCAATTAAAAAACCACCAGGTAGCCTCTTCTTACAGACTACACATGACTACAATAATAGTATTATATATGCTTCAGAGTTAGTTAATGGCACAGTGCTCAAATAGATAATTTATTGTCAAATCACAATGTGAACAGTTCTTTACTGAGGATACCATTGGTCTTCATTTGCTGGGGAGAGCCCATATTTTGAGGAGTCTGTCCCCAGAAAACAAGTTTCGTTGTGAAACCCTGGCAGGGAAGTCTGACGTTTTGACCCACACAGTGCAGGCCTCTGTAGCCATTGCCTATGGGTGCCAATTAGTGGATTCAATTGGCAGGTAGGCATTTATTTTTCGGAATTTAAAGGCCAGAAAAAAGATACAAGCCTGCCACTCTGGTATTGCATGCACAATTGGTTTAACCACTTGCTGACCGCCTCACGCCTATATACGTGATCAGAGCGGCACGGGCAGGCAAAATCACGTACCTGGTACGGGATTGCCTTCCCGCGGGCGGGGGGTCCGATCGGACCCCCCCCCCGGTGCCATCGGCGGTCGGCTTTTGGTTGGGAGCGATGAGAGACGAGGGGGAGACCGTCCGATCGTGGCCCCCCCCTCGCGATCGCTCCCAGTCAATGGGAAACATCCCCTGCCTCTGTATAGTACACAGAGGCAGAGGATGTGATGGCCAGTTTCCGTTCCAGCGCCGAGGAGAGACGAAATGTAAGTGCACCAACACTCACACACAACACAGTAGAACATGCCAGGCACACTAAACACCCCCGATTCCCCCCCCCCCGATCACCCCCCGACCCCCCCCCAATCACCCCCCCCCCCCCTGTCACAAACTGACACCAAGCAGGTTTTTTTTTTTTTTCCTGATTACTGCAGTGTCAGTTTGTGACAGTTAGCAGTGGTAGGACAGTGAGTGTTAGGCCCCCTGTAGGTCTAGGGTACCCCCCTAACCCCCCCTAATAAAGTTTTAACCCCTTGATCACCCCCTGTCACCAGTGTCGCTAAGCGATCATATTTCTGATCGCTGTATTAGTGTCGCTGGTGACGATAGTTAGGAACGTAAATATTTAGGTTCGCTGTCAGCGTTTGTTAGCGACAGGGACCCCCATATACTATCTAATAAATGTTTTAACCCCTTGATTGCCCCTAGTTAACCCTTTCACCACTGATCACCGTATAACTGTTACAGGTGACGCTGGTTAGTTCGTTTATTTTTTATAGTGTCAGGGCACCCGCCGTTTATTACCGAATAAAGGTTTAGCCCCCTAATCGCCCGGCGGTGATATGCGTCGCCCCAGGCAGCGTCAGATTAGCGCCAGTACCGCGAACACCCACGCACGCACCGTACACGCACCGTACACCTCCCTTAGTGGTATAGTATCTGAACGCATCAATATCTGATCCGATCAGATCTATACTGGCGTCCCCAGGAGTTTAGGGTTCCCAAAAACGCAGTGTTAGCGGGATCAGCCCAGATACCTGCTAGCACCTGCGTTTTGCCCCTCCGCCCGGCCCAGCCCAGCCCACCCAAGTGCAGTATAGATCGATCACTGTCACTTACAAAACACTAAACGCATAACTGCAGCGTTCGCAGAGTCAGGCCTGATCCCTGCGATCGCTAACAGTTTTTTTGGTAGCATTTTGGTGAACTGGCAAGCACCAGCCCCAGGCAGCGTCAGATTAGCGCCAGTACCGCTAACACCCACACACGCACCGTACGCCTCCCTTAGTGGTATAGTATCTGATCAGGTCAATATCTGATCCGATCAGATCTATACTAGCGTCCCCAGCAGTTTAGGGTTCCCAAAAACGCAGTGTTAGTGGGATCAGCCCAGATACCTGCTAGCACCTGCGTTTTGCCCCTCCGCCCGGCCCAGCCAAGCCCACCCAAGTGCAGTATCGATCGATCATTGTCACTTTTTTTTGTAGCGTTTTGGTGAACTGGCAAGCACCAGCGGCCTAGTACACCCCGGTCGTAGTCATACCAGCACTGCAGTAACACTTGGTGACGTGGCGAGTCCCATAAGTGCAGTTAAAGCTGGTGAGGTGGCAAGCACAAGTAGTGTCCCGCTGCCACCAAAAAGACAAACATAGGCCTGTCGTGCCCATAATGCCCTTCCTGCTGCATTCGCCAATCCTAATTGGGAACCCACCGCTTCTGCAGCGCCCGTACTTCCCCCATTCACATCCCCAACCAAATGCAGTCGGCTGCATGAGAGGCATTTATATGTCCTCCCGAGTACCCCTACCCAACGAACCCCCCCAAAAAAGATGTTGTGTCTGCAGCAAGCGCGGATATAGATGTGACACCCGCTATTATTGTCCCTCCTGTCCTGACAATCCTGGTCTTTGCATTGGTGAATGTTTTGAACGCTACCATTCACTAGTTGAGTATTAGCGTAGGGTACAGCATTCCACAGACTAGGACACACTTTCACAGGGTCTCCCAAGATGCCATCGCATTTTGAGAGACCCGAACCTGGAACCGGTTACAGTTATAAAAGTTACAGTTACAAAAAAAGTGTAAAAAAAAAAAAAACACAAACAAAAATAAAAAAAAATAGTTGTCGTTTCATTGTTCTCTCTCTCTCTCTATTCTCTCTCTATTGTTCTGCTCTTTTTTACTGTATTCTATTCTGCAATGTTTTATTGTTATTATGTTTTATCATGTTTGCTTTTCAGGTGTGCAATGTTTTATACTTTACCGTTTACTGTGCTTTATTGTTAACCATTTTTTTGTCTTCAGGTACGCCATTCACGACTTTGAGTGGTTATACCAGAATGATGCCTGCAGGTTTAGGTATCATCTTGGTATCATTCTTTTTAGCCAGCGGTCGGCTTTCATGTAAAAGCAATCCTAGCGGCTAATTAGCCTCTAGACTGCTTTTACAAGCAGTGGGAGGGAATGCCCCCCCCACTGTCTTCCGTGTTTTTCTCTGGCTCTCCTGTCTCAACAGGGAACCTGAGAATGCAGCCGGTGATTCAGCCAGCTGACCATGGAGCTGATCAGAGACCAGAGTGGCTCCAAACATCTCTATGGCCTAAGAAACCGTAAGGTACGAGCATTTTATGACTTCGATTTCGCCGGATGTAAACAGCGCCATTGGGAAATTGGGGAAGCATTTTATCACACCGATCTTGGTGTGGTCAGATGCTTTGAGGGCAGAGGAGAGATCTAGGGTCTAATAGACCCCAATTTTTTCAAAAAAGAGTACCTGTCACTACCTATTGCTACCATAGGGGATATTTACATTCCCTGAGATAACAATAAAAATGATTTAAAAAAAAAATGAAAGGAACAGTTTTAAAATAAGATAAAAAAGCAAAAAAATAATAAAGAAAAAAAAAAAAAAGCACCCCTGTCCCCCCTGCTCTCGCGCTAAGGCGAACGCAAGCGTCGGTCTGGCGTCAACTGTAAACAGCAATTGCACCATGCATGTGAGGTATCACCGCGAAGGTCAGATCGAGGGCAGTAATTTTTGCAGTAGACCTCCTCTGTAAATCTAAAGTGTTAACCTGTAAAGGCTTTTAAAGGCTTTCAAAAATGTATTAATTTTGTTGCCACTGCACGTTTGTGCGCAATTTTAAAGCATGTCATGTTTGGTATCCATGTACTCGGCCTAAGATCATCTTTTTTATTCCATCAAACATTTGGGCAATATAGTGTGTTTTAGTGCATTAAAATGTAAAAAAAGTGTGTTTTTTCCACAAAAAATGCGTTTGAAAAATCGCTGCGCAATTACTGTGTGAAAAAAAAAAATGAAACACCCACCATTTTAATCTGTAGGGCATTTGTTTTAAAATAATATATAATGTTTGGGGGTTCAAAGTAATTTTCTTGCAAAAAAAAATAATTTTTTCATGTAAACAAAAAGTGTCAGAAAGGGCTTTGTCTTCAAGAGGTTAGAAGAGTGGTTGATGTGTGACATTGGCTTCTAAATGTTGTGCATAAAATGCCAGGACAGTTCAAAACCCACCCAAATGACCCCATTTTGGAAAGTAGACACCCCAAGCTATTTGCTGAGAGTCATGTCGAGTCCATGGAATATTTTATATTGTGACACAAGTTGCGGGAAAGAGACAAATTTTTTTTTTTTTTTTTGCACAAAGTTGTCACTAAATGTTATATTGCTCAAACATGCCATGGGGATTTGTGAAATTACACCCCAAAATAAATTCTGTTGCTTCTCCTGGAGTACGGGGATACCACATGTGTGGGACTTTTTGGGAGCCTAGCCCCGCACGGGACCCTGAAAACCAAGCCCTGCCTTCAGGCTTTCTAAGGCCGTAAATTTTTGATTTCACTCTTCACTGCCTATCACAGTTTCGGAGGCCATGGAATGCCCAGGTGGCACAAAACCCCCCCAAATGACCCCATTTTGGAAAGTAGACACCTAAAAGCTATTTGCTGAGAGGTATAGTGGGTATTTTGCAGACCTCACTTTTTGTCACAAAGTTTTGAAAATTGAAAAAAGAAAAAAAAAAATTTTTCTGGTCTTTTTTCATTTTCAAAAACAAATGAGAGCTGCAAAATACTCACCATGCCTCTCAGCAAATAGCTTGGGGTGTCTACTTTCCAAAATGGGGTCATTTGGGGGGGGTTTGTGCCATCTTGGCATTTTATGGCCTTCAAAACTGTGATAGGTAGTGAGGAGTGAAATCAAAAATGTATGCCCTTAGAAATCCTGAAGGTGGTGCTGGGTTTTCGGGGCCCCGTACGCGGCTAGGCTCCCAAAAAGTGCCACACATGTGGTATCCCCGTACTCAGGAGAAGCAGCTGAATGTATTTTGGGGTACAATTCCACATATGCCCATGGCCTGTGTGAGCAATATATCATTTAGTGACAACTTTTTTCTAATTTTTTTTTTTTTTTTGTCATTATTCAATCACTTGGGACAAAAAAAATAAATATTCAACGGGTTCAACATGCCTCTCAGCAATTTCCTTGGGGTGTCTACTTTCCAAAATGGGGTCATTTGGGGGGGGTTGTACTGCCCTGCCATTTTAGCACCTCAAGAAATGACATAGGCAGTCATAAACTAAAAGCTGTGTAAATTCCAGAAAATGTACCCTAGTTTGTAGACGCTATAACTTTTGCGCAAACCAATAAATATACGCTTATTGACATTTTTTTTACCAAAGACATGTGGCCGAATACATTTTGGCCTAAATGTATGACTAAAATTGAGTTTATTGGATTTTTTTTATAACAAAAAGTAGAAAATATCATTTTTTTTCGAAATTTTCGGTCTTTTTCTGTTTATAGCGCAAAAAATAAAAATGGCAGAGGTGATCAAATACCATCAAAAGAAAGCTCTATTTCTGGGAAGAAAAGGACGCAAATTTCGTTTGGGTACACCATTGCATGACCGCGCAATTAGCAGTTAAAGCGACGCAGTGCCAAATTGTAAAAAGTGCTCTGGTCAGGAAGGGGGTAAATCCTTCCGGGGCTGAAGTGGTTAAGAGTCCCTCAAATCTATATTGGGGTGGCTCTTTGCACAGAGGGTTGGACTTCCCCACCTTTAACTTCCCCGGAGATGCTTGTATTGTGGAATCAATGCCGCTGTAATAGTTCTCAGTGCTTGCTCTGCTGAGAAAGAAGACCAAGAAAGTGGAGCTTGTTGTGCTGAGAAAAGGCATTTGAATCAACACATTTCACATCTTCTCCAGGTTAGCGTGAGCACAGGTCTGGTTATATTATTTACTATCCAACCTGGCTTTCAAAAACAAGGGAAACATTTTTATTGCAGAGACAAGCTCCAATATTTGGCAGTAGTGACCAATCAATGTAAAGCATTTCTGTTTTCTTAGTATGTGTCAAAATGTAAGGACCAATATTTTCTTACTTAGTAATCATATGCAGGTCTTCATTCTTCTAACCAAAACTAAGAAAGCAGATAAGCTGTATGTCTATGCATTATGTATTCCTAACTTTCGCACTATGCATTATGTATTCCTAGCTTACGCACTATGCATTATGTTTTCCTAGCTCCCGCACTATGCATTATGCACTCTTGTCCCAAAGAAGAGAAGACTCAAATTTTATTTAACCGTACCCCTTTAAGACCCTCCCACTATTACAGTTACTTGGATACACCTACAGTTCCCCACCATGTTCTATGTGCACTGTGTCATTTCTCTGACCATGGTGCCCCTGGCATTTTGTCTGTATACCTTGAATGTCTTCCTCTTGATCCAAACGTCTGTGACCAACCATTTCAGGGTGTGTTAAAATGGGGCCATAATGTTTTTTGGTGTGGCTACAAATAGGGGCATGTTTTCTGGGTGTGGTTTAAAGTAAGATTGGTCATTAGAAGGTTTCTGGATTTAATTTTGAAAATCTGGTTACCTTACAATGTACCAATATCAGATTATAAGCGTTCACAAAATACAGTTAGACCAAAAACAAATCCAAATTGGCTGAAATTGGTATTTGTGATTTGAACATATAAACAAAACTTGATGCAACAATACTGACTGCTGCTTTGTCTATCATCAAGATCAACATGCCTAATTCTTTGTAGACAAATATACCGATATAATGTTCTCTCTTTTTTTCCAGTACAAGGAACCTGTGCAACTACTGCTGGAGACCTAAAAGAATCTATTACAATGTACGTTTTATATTATAATGACTACTTGGTTAAAAGGAATACAGGGGGTCCCCGACTTACGAACATCCGACTTACGAACGACCCCTACTTACGAACGGGGCCCGAATGACGTCACTGCTGGCCGAATCTTCCTCTCCTGAGCCTTTCTTCCGTTCCTGGCTTGGCTGCGGGTCCCCTTCGTCCTCCTGCCTGCCCATCCACAGGCCTGGTATGGTCCAGTGGCTTGCCAGGCCGCTGAAACTGCCCGTCGTGGCCGAGGCCTTGTGCGGCCTACGAAGCCTCCACGATCCCCAGTCTTTCCTACGCCGCTGCCCCGCGATGGTGCACCGCGGCCGGCCGCCCGGCCGGCCGGCCTGCCTGGCCTCTGATGGCTGCTTTCACCATCCATCTCCCTGCTGTGCCATACAGTGTACCTCTCTGCTGTCTCCTGTCGCTGCTGCCATGAAAATAGTGAGAGGGGAGAGCTGTGCTCAGCTGCGATCCTGGACTCCTGTTTTGGAAGTGACAGGGTCAATAAAGAGAACCTGTCACCTCCAATTGCTATCACACAGGGAATTGTTTCCTCCTGTGTGATAGCAATAAAGTTAAGTGAAAAAAAAATTGATAAAAAAAATAAAAATAAGAAATACAGTAATAATTAAATTAATAAAATAAAAAAAATAATTAAAAAATGTAAAGAATAAGAAAAATAATATTAAAAATAAGAAAATTATACAAAAATTTAAAAAAAAGTAAACGACAAGCTACAAATAAATAAAAATAAAAAAAAGTGATTAAAAAGTAAAAAAATAAAAGAAACAAAACATATTTGAACTAACCATGCCGCCCCTGCCATCCGGTTGCCTTTCTCTGTTGATTTGGGTTTACATCCTGTCTCTGAGACTAGATTTGCACTTAAAAAAGGTACTGTTCCGACTTACAAACAAATTCGTCTTAAGAACAAACCTACAGTCCCTATCCTGTGCGTAACCCGGGGACCCCCTGTATAGCAAAAAATTGCTTTGGAGATGCTATTTAAACAAAATGCAAACAAATGTTTTCTATGCCCTAGGGTCCAATGTCCATCGGATTGCTTGGTGACTGGACAGAACGTGTGGGGAACTTATATCTATACAGATGTAAGTTAAAGTGTAGCAAACTGAAAAATGCTATTCAATTCATTTTTAATATTCAGAGCAAACTCACCCATCCAGACATGTACCCATGCTTTATTTGATGAGAAATCACATTGAAAAGCACCTTCCTAGCATTTCTAGCCATGGTCATCTTGAATAAGGGCAGATTCATGTAGCATTTACTTCCTGTAATCCATCTGCCCTTAGTTCAGGCAGGAGGGTTTGCTTAAAGTGGATGTAAAACCGAAAATTCTTTTTTTTTTTTTCATACCGTAGAGTATAAGATTTCCTATCATTTGAGCCCAGTCTTGCCACACAGAGTTAATCTATCTCTGAGCAATCCTCTTTTATAGTTCAGTGAGATAAATCTTGACAAACTGAGAAAAACTTTGTCAAATCCTCCCCCTTGCTATGAGTGACAGGTGATTTACATATTTCGTGCACTAGCCTAAGAGACATGCAGTATTTTTTAATTCCCTCCCACTCCTTTCTTAAGCAGCTCTGCAAGGATTGGCTGTTCCACACCTCAGCATGATTTGGCATGCTGAAGTCATGTGGTTACTTTCCGGTCTTTTCACTGGATGTTAGAGATCATAGCAGAAGTTCAGTGTTAGAAATACACAGGAGAAAATGCATATTGACAAGGGGAGTGTAGAGGTGGGCGGGTAGTCTACTGACATCACGACTCCACCCACCGAGCTCCAGACAACAGACCCACCCACAGAATATGCCGTTTTTTGGGTCTAATAACAGACAGAGGGGAGACATTTGACAGGTAAAGATACATGCAGGAGGCATGTATATCCTTATAGATAACTCCTATGGCAGTAGTTTAGAAAGGATGACATTGGGTTTACATCCACTTTAACTGAGCTCCTCCATATGAAAGAAAAAAAAATGCCAAAAAGCCTCTGGGATGTATTACATAATTTGTTTGTCCTAGGTCAGAAACCAGGGAGAAGCACATAAAGAAAAGTATATAAAAAAAAAAGAAGCTAAAAACTGTAATACGCCTCATATTTACTAAGGCTGGCTAGCAGGATAAGGATTAAAAATAGGAAGAAGAGGTGCCTTTAAGAGTAGGAGTATACAATGATTTAATAGCTCAAGACAAATGGCAACTTATAGAAGAAGGATAAAAATAGGCACATCTGTAATTAAGGGAGAATATCCCGATGAGTTCTCATCAGTGAATGGCCTGTTCAGCCACCGGCTCCTGCCGGGTGTGTCGGGCGTAAGGTGGAATCAGGTCCAAAGAGAGGCTTGGGGCGCAGAAGAGGACGGCGTTCGGTGATGAGGACTGTGATGAGAGCTCATTGGGATATTCTCCCTTAACTACAGAAGTGCCTATTTTTATCCTTCTTCTGTAAGTTGCAGTGGCGTAGCGTGGGGGGTGCGAGGGGGGCGTAGGCCCCGGGCGCAACATTTGGGGGGGGCGACATCCTTCTCCAGTATGTGTCACCCTCTCTCCATACAGCTAAATTCTGTTCTGTGACCCCGCGCTCCGGCCACCATGATAATTCTCAGGCCGGCCCCTGGTGCCCTGTGATTGGGCGAAAGGGGTCATGTGCGGCAGGTGGGGCTGGCCTGTCCTCAATCGCAGGGGGGAGCGGGGCTGGCCTTCGTTGTGGCCGCCGTCTTCTCCTCCTCCTCCTCTCCGGCCCGGGTCACCAATCATGTCGGCCGTCGCGGAAGGCAGTCTGTGGCCGCTGTCTTCTCCTCCTCTCCTCCTCTCCGGCCCGGGTCACTGATCATCATGTCCCCGCCGGGGCAGGCAGTGTGACAGTCAGCGGCGCAGAGGCAGAGCAGATAGAAGAAAGAAAGGTAAGAGACTCACTCGGCCTGGGGGGAGTAGATATGGTCTGGGGAGAGGGAGCAGCCAGAAAGTTAGTGTATAGTGTAATGTATAGTGTTGTAGGCAGCGTATAATGTATTGTGTGTAGTGTATTGGTCTGTGGGTAGAGTGTTTGTGTAGCAGTCAGTATGTAGTGTATTGAGTAGTAGTGGTCTGTGGGTAGTGTATTGTGTAGTGGTCAGTGTGTAGTGTAGTGGTCAGTGTGTAGTGTAGTGGTCAGTGTGTAGTGTAGTGGTCAGTGTGGTGTGTGGTCGGTGTGTAGTGGTTTGTAGTGGTCAGTGTGGTGTGTAGTGTAGTGTTCAGTGTGTTGTGTGGTGTGTAGTGGTCAGTGTGTAGTGTGGTGTGTAGTGGTCAGTGTGGTGTGTAGTGTAGTGGTCAGTGTGTAGTGTAGTGGTGTGTAGTGGTCAGTGTGGTGTGTAGTGTAGTGGTCAGTGTGGTGTGTAGTGTAGTGGTCAGTGTGTAGTGTAGTGTGGTCAGTGTGCAGTGTAGTGGTGTGTAGTGGTCAGTGTGTAGTGTAGTGGTGTGTAGTGGTCAGTGTGTAGTGCAGTGGTCAGTGTGTAGTGTAGTGGTGTGTAGTGGTCAGTGTGGTGTGTGTAGTGTAGTGGTGTGTAGTGGTCAGTGTGGTGTGTAGTGTAGTGGTCAGTGTGTAGTGTAGTGGTCAGTGTGGTGTGTAGTGTAGTGGTCAGTGTGTAGTGTAGTGGTCAGTGTGGTGTGGTGTGTAGTGGTCAGTGTGTAGTGTAGTGGTTAGTGGTGGTCAGTGTGTAGTGGTCAGTGTGGTGTGTAGTGGTCAGTGTGTAGTGTAGTGGTGTGTAGTGGTCAGTGTGTAGTGTAGTGGTCAGTGTGGTGTGTGGTCAGTGTGTAGTGTAGTGGTGTGTAGTGGTCAGTGTGGTGTGTAGTGTAGTGGTCAGTGTGTAGTGGTGTGCAGTGGTCAGTGTGGTGTGTGTAGTGTAGTGGCGTGTAGTGGTCAGTGTGTAGTGTAGTGGTGTGTAGTGGTCAGTGTGGTGTGTGGTCGGTGTGTAGTGTAGTGGTCGGTGTGTAGTGTAGTGGTCAGTGTGTAGTGGTCAGTGTGTAGTGTAGTGGTGTGTAGTGGTCAGTGTGGTGTGTAGTGGTCAGTGTGTAGTGTAGTGGTGTGTAGTGGTCAGTGTGGTGCGGTGTGTAGTGATCAGAGTGTAGTGGTTAGTGGTGGTCAGTGTGGTGTGTAGTGGTCAGTGTTGTGTGTAGTGGTCAGTGTGTGGTAGTGTGTAGTGGTTAGTTGTGTGTAGTGTAGTGTAGTGGTCAGTGTGGTGTAGTGGTCAGTGTGTAGTGTAGTAGTCAGTGTGGTGTGTAGTGTAGTGTAGTGTGGTTAGTGTGTAGTGGTCAGTGTGTAGTGTAGTGTGGTCAATGTGTAGTGGTTAGTGGTGTGTAGTGGTCAGTGTGTAGTGTTTAGTGGTGTGTAGTGTAGTGGTCAGTGGATAGTGTATTGTGTAGTGGGTAGTGTAGTAGTATAGTGTAGTGGTCAGTATAGGAATCAGGTAGGTTGGTGTGGTGTGTAGTGTAGTGGTCAGTGTATAGTGGATTGTAGGGCTGTTGAAATTAATCGCCGAATCGATGCATCGGCATTTGACCGTCCACGATGCGGCATCGATGCTATAGCTTTAAGGCATCGATTAAGGATGACGTCATCCTCGGGCCGCGTATGCCCCGCCTCCGCGACCGAATGGAACCGAAAGCCGCGGGAGTAAGCCGTGCCGGTGTCTTGTCGAATACAGTCCCCTATCCAAAAGTGTCCGCCCTGTACTGCGCAGGTGCAGTACGGAGGACAAACGAGATGCCGAAAGTCTCGAAGTTCAACAGCTGATCGTCAGCTGTACACGGCGCCTGCGCATTTATTCTTACCCTATGTCCAGGATCATTCCCTACTATCCAAGTGGACATAGAGTTAGAATAAATAGTTGCCGAGCGCAGCGAGGCCGTGCCCGAAGCGTGGCGAGCGAAGCGAGCCCGCGAGGGGCCTTCTTGCAAAGCCATCACTAACAAGTGCCCGAGTGCTGTGTACAGCTGATGGTCAGCTGATCAACTTCGGACATTTTCGGCATCTCCTTCTCCTCCCTACTGCGCAGGCGCAGCGCCTGCGCAGTACGGGGCGGACACTATCTGATAGGAGGACAGTATATGTCAGAACACTGGCTTTTCCCACTTGCTGCCCCTGACTGACGTCACCCCCCTGCTGCCCTGCGAGGAGCGACGCTGTGTGAATGTTCGCGGGACATGGAGCGCCGGTGGCTGGAGCTGCTGCTGCTAAGAGTGGCGGTGGCGGCGGCCGGCTTGTGGAGCACGGAGCTCCTAGGAGGAGAGTGGAGCCGCGGCATGTCAAGCAGGTGTGACGGAGATGAGGAAGAGAGTGGAGCTTCAGCATATCAAGCCAGGTGAGGGGGCCGCATGGAGGACACCTCTGCTCTTCCCCCACCTCTACACAGTGAACATGCAGATAGGGCAATAAAACAAAAAATTGTGTGCAGTGCTTTGTGGTGATAATAAATGCACAAAATAAGTCTTATTAAGTAGTGAATAAATATAGCCCTGAAATATATAATCTGTGATCTGATTAAAAGAAATCTTTTGTGTATTCAAAGTCATTCCACAGTGCTGAGTGTTCTCTGCTGTGTTCAAATCATTCACCAGAAATCAGGAATGATTTGAACACAGCAGAGAACACTCAGCACTGGAATGACTTTGAATACACAAAAGATTTCTTTTAATCAGATCACAGATTTATATATTTCAGGGCTATATTTATTCACTGCTTAATAAGACTTTTTTTGTGCATTTATTATCACCACAAAGCACTGCACACAATTTTTTGTTTTATTGCCCTATCTGCATGTTCACTGTGTAGAAGTGGGGGAAGAGTAGAGGACTGTGTGGATGCTGGTTGAGAAGGATGGGAATTGGTCCGTGGTGACACTGGGCAGGGGAGCGCTATGGTAATAGTATTATATGGGGACAGGTTAGTGGTGAGGGCGGCGGGGTATTAGTCATCTTGGATAGGACAGTCTGGCACCTCCCTTACCACGTCCAGCAGGTCTGCAGTCTCTGGTCATCTCCTGTACCATGTCTGCAGTCTCTGACCATCTCCTGTACCATGTCTGCAGTCTCTGACCATCTCCTGTATCATGTCTGCAGTCTCTGACCATCTCCTGTATCATGTCTGCAGTCTCTGACCATCTCCTGTATCATGTCTGCAGTCTCTGACCATCTTCTGTAGTCATTTGGGGGCAGTCTGGAGCTCCTCTTTAAGTTGTCTGCTGTGTTTACACTTTGCTACATGCAGGGAGTGTTGTCTTTTTTTTAAGAACAGATAAAATTTTAAAAAAATGTAGTTCTTCTGACTACTTAAATTTTTTGGATGAAAACCGCGCGCAGTAATCGTGATGCATCGTGAATCGTGGACCTGATAATCGTAATCGAATCGAATCGTGAGGCCAGTGAAGATGCGCACCCCTAGTGGATTGTGTACTGGATTGTATAGTGTAGTGGTCAGTGTGTAGTGTAGTGGTCGATGTAGGAATCGTGTAGGTTGGTGGGGTGTGTAGTGGTCAGTATAGGAATCAGGTAGGTCAGTGTGTAGTGTAGTGGTCCTTGTAGGAATCGGGTAGGTCAGTGTAAGGGTCAGTATAGGAATGAGATAGGTCAGTGTATTGTGTATTAGTATAGTGTAGTGGTCAGTATAGGAATCAGATTAGTGGTCAGGTAGGTCAGTATTATTGTAGGAAGGGAAGGGACTCGGGGAGTGCGAATTGTCCGCAGGTTAGGGGGCGCAAATTACTTGTCTTGCCCCGGGCGCTGGCAACCCACGCTACGCCACTGGTAAGTTGTCATTTGCCTTGAGCTATTAAATTATTGTATACTCCTACTCTTAGAGGTGCCTCTTCTTCCTGTTTTTTCAGTTATTCATTGGAACCTGCTTCTGCTTCCTGAAAGTGGCTCCCATATTGTATGGACGTTTAGTTACTAACCTTATGCTAGTTTTATGGACTTTTCATTGGAAATTGCTCAACCTCCTCATGTGCTATTTTACTTATAGGTATATTGTTCTATAAGATTGGTTGTGCACCTCATACTTGTGTTTGTTAAGGATTAAAAATAGTTAATGAGGATTAAGACACTTTGGTTCTGCTTTAAACTCATCAATACTATTCTCATATTAAAATAAAAAGGAAGCATGATTCAAAAGTACAGTATATCATTATTCTATAGAGAGAGAGATAATTATATAATGTATTACCTTGCTTATTTCATAGAATTCTTCCATTTGCAAAGCAGCTATCCATGCCGGAATTTTGGAAAATGATGGAGGGCTAGTGGCAGTAAAGAAGATACCTGGTCAAAGCAGTTACAGTGGATCCAGCAGGAATGGGATTACATCAAATAACTATGGATCTTTTTCTGGGTCATTTATATTTCATAATCTAGAAGAACCTGAAACCACTGAATCCACAGATGAACAAGCACAATTGATAGAGCTAGTTCTAGGTTGATAAGAAAGGGAAAAAAAGACATGACTGAACAGTTATGGGTTTAACAAGGGGTATTAAAAAACAAGAAATGTATATTTCATCTCATGCTAACAGTTGCTACAATTTTAGAGACAAGATATATTACCTGCATGCCAATTGCTCAACAAGTGCTTTTTTTCTTTCACAATGAAAAAAGGAAGGTCCCCTTCATCAGGTAGGTGTGGATAGAGTGGGGAAGGATTGGGTACCCTGCCAATGTTTAAATATCTGTGTCATACACTGGAAATGGTTCCTAGGAGAAACATAAAGTGTGACCTGTTCTGTACTATCCCATGTTGTGACCATCTGAAAGCTATATGTATTATTTTATTCTGTTAAAAGCAATAAAAACATATTTGACTCTAAATATCTGTGTCAAAGTTGAAGTGATCCTCCTTTGCTTCCTATTCTACTCAATAACCTTCATATTGAAAAGTAGGCAGGAGAAAATTCCCTAATGATAATACAGCAAAACATTCTTCTAGGAAAACAAAGAATAATAATCTAAAAAATCATATTTTATGTTACCCCCCCCCCCCCAAAAAAAATATTTACTATATGTGTGTGTGTCTATACAAATAATATTTTTTAAACTGACCTCTAAGTCTGGCTGCATCCATTTTAACCATGGGCAGCTGAAGCTGCTGCCTGTTCACTTCCTGGATTTACACAGACACACATCCAGCTCTGCAGCTTTCATTGGCCCTCTTATGACTAGTCCCCCCCCCTACACCCTTCCTGGCAAACTCTCACAATAGTGAGAGAGAGAGCTGTGCATGATGTCATAAGCCTAGGCTTTTTACCAGGCAAAAGACAGGAAGTGGGTTGTATAATGTATTTACTGGCAGAAAATGTTTTACTATCCAAAGGTAAAACAACAAGGGCAGAATATTTAATAGATGGAAAGTTGAAAAAATGACTGAAGGTCTGCTGTAAGTTGCAAACTGCTCATAAATGTAAACAAGGACATGTGACGGACTCCGGACACCCTGTTGGGTATCTCCACCAAGAAGCTGCTTCCCAAGTTCTGGAACATGAGACCCGAAAGTCTGGCTATAGTTACCCCAATAACTAGGCAATACCAGTTTTGGAATAAACCAGAATAATAACTTTTTCTTTGAAGAAGAATACAGGCTTTTATAAACTTGAGAATGAGGTTCCCCCTCCTGATTATATTACCCTAACAATAAAACTGTAACCAGAAACCAGCCTAGGTGACTCAGAGGTCTGACCTTTAAGGGCAGACTTGCTGTCTTCTAGCTCAGAAGACACAATGCACATAATAATAAGTATAAACACAGAACACCTTTACACAATAGCAGGAGCCCCCAGTAGCAGACGGACCAGCTCTTACATTCAAGACCATGACATCCATATCTAAGCAATGCTTTGATTAATCAGGGATTGCAGATGGCATGGCAACAGTCTACAAAACTCTTACAATGTTCCATCATTCTGATACAGTGTAATTAATGCATCATAGATTTATTGAGGGATATTGTTGATAAATATTACTGTATCATTTTAAGTAATCCAAACCAGATTCTCAGTGTCCAATAAATAGCTGTCCATCATTTTCTCAGTCAGCCTGTGCCCCTCATAGACACAGGGTGCCTTAGACATAGGAGGTGCATGGGAAGCTGAAACAAGGGTTTCCCAACCTCTCCAAAGGATTCTGGGTTCCATGGGCCCCGTGCCCAAAGTGACTCCTATCACAGGACATACTTAATCAATAACTTAATTGTTCATTAAAGTCGCAGCCAAAAATGGATAGTGAAATGGAATATGCTGTATAGATAATTATAGACCATGAATATTATAATAAATTGTTACATTTATCACCCAATGTGACTTTGGTGTGAGTGTTTTCTCTTTGGAAATAATGAGTAGTAACAGGGAAATACTTTATACATTATGTAATATCAAAAATGTCTGAAAGATTATGTATAAATATGTATTCAAAAGGGGTTAAAAGAATAACTAATCAAAATTAGGTCCCCAGCCCAACAGCCAACAGAGGGAGCACACAGGGCAGGCTGACAATGTTGCTGATAATTTAGAGGCGGTGACTTATCATTGCCAGCCACCAATGGAAACTGTAATTACTGGTATATTCTCAGATAAGGAAATATTTTCACAACTACTTAACGGCCATGTAATCAGGGGCAGCACCTGGTGGGTGCTTGGGGGTGCTCAAGCCTCCTCAAAAATTATTTAAGCCCATAACACCCCCAAAATACACATGGTAGTATTTGTAGATGTTAGTGTTTTTTTTTCCTTGCCTGCATGTTCTCTATTGCTGCCTGGAAGCTGGGGACTCTTTTTTCTTGAGGAAGGATGATAATCTTTAGCTAGACCCAGTGTTTCATCAGATTAGGCGACCAATCAGAATGTGTAACGGAAGTGATATTTCGTCGCCGCCATGTTGCTACACCCTGAACTCCTCTACAGTAAGGATACACTGAGAAGGGGACAAGCTGACATCTTGTTACACCCATCGTAGTCTAGGATTTTACACTTTTTTTAACAGTAAACTGAGTTTCTCTAGTGAAATACAGTACTTAGAACTCTGTGTGAATGTTTAGATGTTGAATTTTAAAAGCAGCAAACTTCTGTCTGATTAGCAAACCTGTGAGATCCGCAGGCTTGCCGCTGCTTTTAAAGTGCAACATCTAAACAGTCAGACGGAGTTCTAAGTACTGTATTTCACTATATAAACTCAGTTTACTGTTAAAAATAAGTGTAAAATGCAAAACCTCAGTGGGTGTAACAAGATGTCCGCTTGCCCCCTTTTCACTGTATCCTTACTGTGGAGGAGTGCGGGGTGTAGTAAGATGGCAGCGACAAAACGTCACTTCCATTACACATTCTGATGGGTCGCCTAATCTGATGAAACACCAGCACAGGCTAATATCAGAGGCGAATGGATATCCATCTCTCTGCTGCCTCCTCAGTCAATGGTAGACTGTACCCGCCCCCTTCCCCCAGCCCGCCTTCTTTGACTTCTGAGAAGAGGAGATGTTAGAAGCTGGAGGGAAAGGGGAGAGAGAGGAGAGAACACAGCCTGCTATGGGGGACTCATTCCTCAGCCCCAGCACTGAGAAACAGTCCTCCTATTCATCTATCTATCTATCTATCTATCTATCTATCTATCTATCTATCTATCTATCTATCTATCTATCTATCTATCTATCTATCTATCTATCTATCTATTCATTCACTCATCCATCTATCCATTCATTTAGTCATCTATCTATCCATTCGTTCACTCATCCATCCATTCATTCACTCATCCATCCATCAATCCATTCATTCCCTCATCCATCTATCCATTCATTCACTCATCCATCCATCATCTAACCAACCATTCATTCACTCATCCATCCACCCATCCATCCATTCATTCATCTATCAATTCATTTACTTATCCAGCCATCCATTCATTCATCTATCCATTTATTCTTCCGTCCGACCATCCATCGATTCATTTATCCATCCATTCATCATTGCTGGTGTCACAATAGAAGAAGAATGGATTGAAAAATGAAAGGCTATTCTGATGGCATTATATAAACCCCTATATTTCCCACACTTTAGTAACAAGCCAGAGCTCTTGTACATAGCGCACTGCTGATCCCTGCATTGTGTAGATAGCGCACTCCTGAACCCTGCATTGTGTACAAGCGCACTCCTGATCCCTGCATCGAGTGCGTCGTGCACTCCTGAACCTTGCATTGTGTACATAGCGCACTCCTGAACCCTGCATTGTGTACATAGCGCACTCCTGAACCCTGCATTGTGTACATAGCGCACTCCTGAACTCTGCATTGTGTACATAGCGCACTCCTAATCCCTGCATCGTGTGCGTAGTGCACTCCTGATCTCTGCATTGTTCTTTGACTTCTGAGAAGAGGAGATGTTAGAAGCTGGAGGGAAAGGGGAGAGAGAGGAGAGAACACAGCCTGCTATGGGGGACTCATTCCTCAGCCCCAGCACTGAGAAACAGTCCTATCTATCTATCTATCTATCTATCTATCTATCTATCTATCTATCTATCTATCTATCTATCTATCTATCTATCTATCTATCTATCTATCTATCTATCTATCTATCTATCTATCTATCTATTCATTCACTCATCCATCTATCCATTCATTCACTCATTTATCTATCCATTTGTTCATTCATCCATCCATTCATTCACTCATCCATCCATCAATCCATTCATTCCCTCATCCATCTATCCATTCATTCACTCATCCATCCATCATCTAACCAACCATTCATTCACTCATCCATCCACCCATCCATCCATTCATTCATCTATCAATTCATTTACTTATACAGCCATCCATTCATTCATCTATCCATTCATTCTTCCTTCCAACCATCCATCGATTCATTTATCCATCCATTCATCATTGCTGGTGTCACAATAGAAGAAGAATGGATTGAAAAATGAAAGGCTATTCTGATGGCATTATACTAACCCTATATTTCCCACACTTTAGTAACAAGCCGGAGCTCTTGTACATAGCGCACTGCTGATCCCTGCATTGTGTAGATAGCGCACTCCTGAACCCTGCATTGTGTACAAGCGCACTCCTGATCCCTGCATCGAGTGCGTCGTGCACTCCTGAACCTTGCATTGTGCACAAGCGCACTCCTGATCCCTGCATCGAGTGCGTCGTGCACTCCTGAACCTTGCATTGTGTACATAGCGCACTCCTGAACCCTGCATTGTGTACATAGCGCACTCCTGAACCCTGCATTGTGTACATAGCGCACTCCTGAACTCTGCATTGTGTACATAGCGCACTCCTAAACCCTGCATCGTGTGCGTAGTGCACTCCTGATCTCTGCATTGTGTATGTAAGGCAATCCTGATCTCTGGATTGTGTGTGTAGCGCACTCCTGAACTCTACATTGTATATGTAGCACACTGCTCATCTCTGCATTGTGTACGTAGTGCACTTCTGAACCCAGCATTGTGTACGTAGTGCACTCCTGAACCCTGCATTGTGTACGTAGTGCACTCCTGAACCCTGCATTGTGTACATAGTGCGCTCCTGAACCCTGCACTGTGTGTGTAGTGCACACCATAACCCTGCACTTTGCGTGTAGCACAAGCCTGAATCCTGCACTTTGTAAATTTCTGTAAATAGCGCACCCCTGAGTTCAGCACTCTTAATGTGGCACACTCCCCTGCACTCTGTATGTAGTGCAAGCCTGAACTCTGCACTCTGTACATAATGCACTCCTGAACTCTGCACTCTGTATGTAGCATAGTTCTGAAACATGCACTGTGCATGTAATGCACTCTTAAACCCTGCACTCTGTAAGTAACACACTACACGCTCCTGAACTCTGCACCCTGTGTGTAATGCTCTCCTGGTATTTAACAATGCCCCTTTAAGACCCTGCAACTATTAGTACAGTTTGGACACACTCACCATTTGATGCGTCTTTCTCTCCCCCTTAGTGGGGGAGAAAGGGTCATTTGTATTGTGATGGAAGCGTGGTTGAAATGCTGCACCTATTCTTTGAGAAAAAAGCCCTGACCACCAGTATACAAGGGGACTGACCACCAGTATACAAGGGGACTGACCACCAGTATTCAGGGGCACACTGACCACCAGTACTCACAAATAGGGATGAGCTTCGTGTTCGAGTCGAACCCATGTTCGACTCGAACATCGGCTGTTCGACCGTCCGTCGAATTGCGAATGTTATGGGCCATTCGCGCCAAATTCGTGTGGCGCGTCACGGCCCATAATTCACTGCGGCATCGCAGTGCATTGCTGGCTGATGATTGGCCAAGCATGCACTAAGCATGCTTGGCCAATCACAGCGCCGTCAGTAGAGAGAGCTGTAATTGGCCAAAGCCAGGGTGGCTTTGGCCAATTATGGCTCAGGGGATTTAGTACACGCCCCACACTATATAAGGCCGCCTGCACGGCGGCCCTGTGTAGTGTGTTCCGGTGTGCTGATAGAGAGAGAGACAGACAGTGTCATTTGATTTGAGTTAGCTAGATTAGGCTAGATCTGTTCCTGCTATTTACATTTAGTGCAGTGCGTCCTGCTCACAGTGTTCAGCTAGATCCGTTCCTGCTATTTACATTTAGTGCAGTGCGTCCTGCTCACAGTGTTCAGCTAGATCCGTTCCTGCTATTTACATTTAGTGCAGTGCGTCCTGCTCACAGTGTTCAGCTAGATCTGTTCCTGCTATTTACATTTAGTGCAGTGCGTCCTGCTCACAGTGTTCAGCTAGATCCGTTCCTGCTATTTACATTTAGTGCAGTCAGTGCGTCCTGCTCACAGTGTTCAGCTAGATCCGTTCCTGCTATTTACATTTAGTGCAGTCAGTGCGTCCTGCTCACAGTGTTCAGCTAGATCTGTTCCTGCTATTTACATTTAGTGCAGTGCGTCCTGCTCACAGTGTTCAGCTAGATCCGTTCCTGCTATTTACATTTAGTGCAGTGCGTCCTGCTCACAGTGTTCAGCTAGATCCGTTCCTGCTATTTACATTTAGTGCAGTGCGTCCTGCTCACAGTGTTCAGCTAGATCCGTTCCTGCTATTTACATTTAGTGCAGTGCGTCCTGCTCACAGTGTTCAGCTAGATCCGTTCCTGCTATTTACATTTAGTGCAGTGCGTCCTGCTCACAGTGTTCAGCTAGATCCGTTCCTGCTATTTACATTTAGTGCAGTGCGTCCTGCTCACAGTGTTCAGCTAGATCCGTTCCTGCTATTTACATTTAGTGCAGTGCGTCCTGCTCACAGTGTTCAGCTAGATCCGTTCCTGCTATTTACATTTAGTGCAGTGCGTCCTGCTCACAGTGTTCAGCTAGATCCGTTCCTGCTATTTACATTTAGTGCAGTGCGTCCTGCTCACAGTGTTCAGCTAGATCCGTTCCTGCTATTTACATTTAGTGCAGTGCGTCCTGCTCACAGTGTTCAGCTAGATCTGTTCCTGCTATTTACATTAAGTGCAGTGCGTCCTGCTCACAGTGTTCAGCTAGATCCGTTCCTGCTATTTACATTTAGTGCAGTCAGTGCGTCCTGCTCACAGTGTTCAGCTAGATCCGTTCCTGCTATTTACATTTAGTGCAGTCAGTGCGTCCTGCTCACAGTGTTCAGCTAGATCTGTTCCTGCTATTTACATTTAGTGCAGTGCGTCCTGCTCACAGTGTTCAGCTAGATCCGTTCCTGCTATTTACATTTAGTGCAGTGCGTCCTGCTCACAGTGTTCAGCTAGATCCGTTCCTGCTATTTACATTTAGTGCAGTGCGTCCTGCTCACAGTGTTCAGCTAGATCCGTTCCTGCTATTTACATTTAGTGCAGTGCGTCCTGCTCACAGTGTTCAGCTAGATCTGTTCCTGCTATTTACATTTAGTGCAGTGCGTCCTGCTCACAGTGTTCAGCTAGATCTGTTCCTGCTATTTACATTTAGTGCAGTCAGTGCGTCCTGCTCACAGTGTTCAGCTAGATCCGTTCCTGCTATTTACATTTAGTGCAGTGCGTCCTGCTCACAGTGTTCAGCTAGATCTGTTCCTGCTATTTACATTTAGTGCAGTGCGTCCTGCTCACAGTATTCAGCTAGATCCGTTCCTGCTATTTACATTTAGTGCAGTCAGTGCGTCCTGCTCACAGTGTTCAGCTAGATCCGTTCCTGCTATTTACATTTAGTGCAGTCAGTGCGTCCTGCTCACAGTGTTCAGCTAGATCTGTTCCTGCTATTTACATTTAGTGCAGTGCGTCCTGCTCACAGTGTTCAGCTAGATCCGTTCCTGCTATTTACATTTAGTGCAGTGCGTCCTGCTCACAGTGTTCAGCTAGATCTGTTCCTGCTATTTACATTTAGTGCAGTGCGTCCTGCTCACAGTGTTCAGCTAGATCTGTTCCTGCTATTTACATTTAGTGCAGTCAGTGCGTCCTGCTCACAGTGTTCAGCTAGATCCGTTCCTGCTATTTACACTTAGTGCAGTGCGTCCTGCTCACAGTGTTCAGCTAGATCTGTTCCTGCTATTTACATTTAGTGCAGTGCGTCCTGCTCACAGTATTCAGCTAGATCCGTTCCTGCTATTTACATTTAGTGCAGTCAGTGCGTCCTGCTCACAGTGTTCAGCTAGATCCGTTCCTGCTATTTACATTTAGTGCAGTCAGTGCGTCCTGCTCACAGTGTTCAGCTAGATCTGTTCCTGCTATTTACATTTAGTGCAGTGCGTCCTGCTCACAGTGTTCAGCTAGATCCGTTCCTGCTATTTACATTTAGTGCAGTGCGTCCTGCTCACAGTGTTCAGCTAGATCTGTTCCTGCTATTTACTTTAATTGCAGTGCGTCCTGCTCACAGTGTTCAGCTAGATCCGTTCCTGCTATTTACATTTAGTGCAGTCAGTGCGTCCTGCTCACAGTGTTCAGCTAGATCTGTTCCTGCTATTTACATTTAGTGCAGTCAGTGCGTCCTGCTCACAGTGTTCAGCTAGATCTGTTCCTGCTATTTACATTTAGTGCAGTGCGTCCTGCTCACAGTGTTCAGCTAGATCCGTTCCTGTTATCTTCCTACTGACAGGCAGGCTTGTCTGGTTACAGTATATAAAGCTACCTGAAGAAAATTACAGGTGTTCTATCCCAGCTTAGTGCAGCTACAGGCCATTAGTATGTCTGGAAGGCCAAGAAGAAGAGGCAGACAGTCACAAGCCAATAAGAGAGGGCAAGCAGGCTCTGTGTCTAGTGCTGGTCGTGGAGACGGTGCATCCTCATCAGCCCGTGGCCATGGGACACGCTTGGCCTTTTTTTCGGCAGCTGGCCGTGTTGAGCCGCAACATGCAGAAAACTTGGTCGAGTGGATGACCAAGCCGTCCTCATCCTCCTCATCCTCTCTCACCCATGCCCAGGGTGCTTTGTCTGGCAAAGCAGCGGCCTCTTCCCTCAGCTCAATGTCATCAGTGACTCCTTCCCTAGCTCCACCATGTCCTCATGAGGATTCCCTCGAACTGTTTGACCACAGTGTTGGGTACATGCTCCAGGAGGATGCCCAGCGTTTGGAAGGCTCTGATGATGATACTGAGCTCGATGAAGGCAGTAACATGAGCACGGACAGAGGGGGTGCCCAAGAAGGACAGCAATCTGGCAGTCATGCTCCCCCTGCTGCAGCATACTGCCAGGTTTGCTCCAGTGATGAGGAGGGAGGGGATGATGAGGTCACTGACTCAACGTGGGTGCCTGATAGGAGAGAGGAGGAGGAGGAGGAGGAGGAGGCGGCACATCACCAACGAGGCAGGATGCCCTCCAGGGGCCAGCCTAAGGGCAGCACATTGACTGCATCACACCCCAAAGCTCCACATGTGCAGGGCGCTGCAGTCTCTGCGCGTTATTCAAAAAGTTCTTTGGTGTGGGCCTTTTTTGAGACGAGTGCATCAGATCGCACCGCTGCTATTTGCAACATATGTCTCAAGCGTATCTCGCGTGGCCAAAACATCTCCCGCTTGGGTACCACATGCTTGACCAGACATATGTTGACCTGCCATGCAGTTCGTTGGCAAGCATATCTAAAAGACCCACACCAAAGAACAAAGAGGATCTCTCCTTGCTCCTCATCAGCTGAGATTTCCAACCCCACTAGACCTTCAGTCCTCTCTGAGACCTGCAGTGAGAGGAATGAAGGTGTAGAATTAGGTGTGTCACAGCCAAGTACTTGTGGGCAATCTGCTTTTGGTACACCGACGCCAGATTGTACCAGGCAAATTTCCCTGCCCCAGCTGCTGCACCGCCGAAAGAAGTTTGCTCCCAGCCATCCACATGCCCAGCGGTTGAATGCTAGCTTGGCAAAATTGCTAGTACTTCAACTGCTGCCTTTTCAGTTGGTAGACTCTGCCCCCTTCCGTGAGTTTGTGGAATGTGCGGTTCCTCAGTGGCAGGTACCCAAACGCCACTTTTTCTCACGGAAGGCGATTCCAGCTCTCTACCGGCATGTGGAAGGCAATGTCCATGCCTCGCTGGACAGGGCGGTCAGCGGTAAGGTGCATATTACCGCTGACTCATGGTCCAGCAGGCACGGACAGGGACGTTACTTAAGTTTCACGGCGCATTGGGTGACTCTGCTGGCAGCTGGGAAGGATGCAGGACAAGGTGCAGTAGTGTTGGAGGTTGTTCCGCCACCACGCCTCCAAAATGCTGATTGTGACACACCTCTCTCCTCCACCCCTCCTCTTCTTCTTCCTCCATGGCCTCTTCCTCGGAACCAGCGGTGCTCCGTAGGCGTTCAAGGGGCTACGCAAGTACGCAGGCCAAAAGATGCCATGCGGTGCTTGAGCTGGTGTGCTTGGGGGACAGGAGCCACACTGGGGCAGAGGTTCTGTCAGCTCTGCAGGGGCAGGTTCAGAGGTGGTTGACGCCACGCCAACTTAAGGCAGGAATGGTGGTTTGCGACAATGGCACCAACCTCCTCTCTGCCCTCCGACAGGGACAACTGACCCATGTGCCCTGTTTGGCTCACGTCCTTAACTTGGTGGTGCAGCGGTTCTTGGGCGGGTACCCGGGCTTACAGGATGTCCTGAGGCAGGCCAGGAAAGTCTGTGTGCATTTCCGCCGGTCATATAATGCCAGTGCTCGGCTGACGGACCTCCACAAGGAGTTTAACCTGCCCAAGAACCGCCTAATCTGTGACATGCCCACCAGGTGGAACTCGACATTGGCCATGCTGCAGCGGCTGCACACGCAGCAGAGGGCCATCAATGAGTACCTGTGCGACTATGGCACCAGGACAGGGTCAGGGGACCTTGGTTTTTTTCCCCACGCCAGTGGGCCATGATCAGGGATGCATGCACTGTCCTGTCACCATTCGAGGAGGCCACGAGGATGGTGAGCACTGACAGTGCATGCATCAGTGACACTGTCCCCCTTGTCCACCTGTTGGAGCACACGCTGCGTGGAATAATGGACAGGGCACTTGAGGCAGAACAGAGGCAGGAAGAGGAGGACTTCCTTAGCTCTCAAGGCCCCCTTTATCCAGACAGTGTTCCTGCGTGCCCGCCGATCACACAGGAAGAGGACGAGGAGGAGGAGGAGGAGGAGGAGGAAGATTGTGTCAGTATGGAGGTGGAGCCTGGCACTCAGCATCAGCAGCAGTCTTTAAGGGATCAGTCCCAAGGAACACATGGACTTGTACGTGGCTGGGAGGAGGTGGCTGCGGACGTTGTTGTCCTTAGTGACCCAGAGGACTCCGGACCGAATGCCTCAGCAAACCTACGCTGCATGGCCTCCCTGATCCTGCAAAGCCTGCGTAAGGATCCTCGTATTCGTGGTATCAAGGAGAAGGACCAATACTGGCTGGCAACCCTCCTTGATCCACGTTACAAGGGTAAGGTTGCGGACCTTATCTTGCCATCGCAGAGGGAGCAGAGGATGAAACATCTTCGGGAGGCCTTGCAGAAAGGTCTGTGCAACGCGTTCCCAGAGACTGGGAGGTTACAAACTCCTGTTTCTGGACAACGTGTTGCTGAGGCTTCGGTCAGTCAAAGAAGGAGCGGTGGAGAAGGTGGCCGTCTGACCGATGCGTTCAGACAATTTTTTGGTCCGCAGCCCCAAGGTATGATCGGTTCCAGCAACCATCGCCAGCGTCTGTTTTACATGGTGCAGGAATACCTAGGGGCAAGATCAGACTTGGACACCTTTCCCACCGAAAATCCTCTGGGTTACTGGGTCTTGAGGATGGATCACTGGCCAGAGCTTGCACAGTATGCAATTGAGCTACTGGCCTGTCCTGCATCCAGCGTTCTTTCGGAACGCACATTCAGTGCTGCTGGAGGCGTGGTAACCGATCACAGGGTGCGTCTGTCCACTGACTCGGTCGATCGGCTGACCTTCATAAAAATGAATCAGTCTTGGATCACCACCAGCTACCAAGCACCTGATGCTGATGTAACTGAATAATTTTTTTCAGATCCCTTCAAAGACTGCCTATGCTGATGCTGAGTGACTATCCCTGAGTAATTATCCTCTTCCTCCTCAACCATCACGCTGATAGCTTGTAAGAACATTTTTGGTTCTGGGCGCCACCACCAGTGCCTAAGGCACAATTTTTCAGCCCCTGTATAACAGGGGCGTGTAATTACAATTTTTGATGTAATACTTTGCAGCAGGGCTCGTTCCTGCATTCCAACTAGAGTGTCTGTGAGGGGTTGCAGTGTTGTGGCACCAGCACCAGTGCCTAAGGCCCAATTTTTCTGCCCCTGTCTAACAGGGGCGTGTAATTACAATTTTTGATGCAATACTTTGCAGCAGGGCTCGTTCCTGCGTTCCAACTAGAGTGTCTGTGAGGGGTTGCAGTGTTGTGGCACCAGCACCAGTGCCTAAGGCCCAATTTTTCTGCCCCTGTCTAACAGGGGCGTGTAATTACAATTTTTGATGCAATACTTTGCAGCAGGGCTCGTTCCTGCGTTCCAACTAGAGTGTCTGTGAGGGGTTGCAGTGTTGTGGCACCAGCACCAGTGCCTAAGGCCCAATTTTTCTGCCCCTGTCTAACAGGGGCGTGTAATTACAATTTTTGATGCAATACTTTGCAGCAGGGCTCGTTCCTGCGTTCCAACTAGAGTGTCTGTGAGGGGTTGCAGTGTTGTGGCACCAGCACCAGTGCCTAAGGCCTAATTTTTCAGCTCCTGTTCAACAGGGGCATGTAATTACAATTCTTGATCTAATATTTCACAGCAGGGCCCTGTGAGGGCTTACAGTGTTTTGGCCACAGCAACACCTTATGCCGCGTACACACGAGCGGACATTACGGCGGACTTTGCCCGGCGGACTTTTCGACGTACTTTCCGACGGACTTTGTGAATGAACGGACTTGCCTACACACAATCCACCAAAGTCCGTCGAATTCGTACGTGATGACGTACGACCGGACTAAAACAAGGAAGTTCATAGCCAGTAGCCAATAGCTGCCCTAGCGTGGCTTTTTGTCCGTCGAACTAGCATACAGACGGCGGACTTTTCGACCGGACTCGATTTCAACGGATAAATTTAAAACAAGTTTCAAATCTAATTCCGTCGAACTTTTGAGAAAACAAAGTCCGCTGGAGCCCACACACATCGAATTGTCCGACGAAATCCAGTCCGCCGGGCAAAGTCCGCCGTAATGTCCGCTCGTGTGTACGCGGCATAAGGCCCAAATTTCTGCTGAGTATATAGGGCAGGACCCTACTTTCAAACATCTAACTTACAAACGACTCCTACTTGCAAACGGAAGGAGACAACAGGAAGTGAGATGAAATCTACCCCTAGGAAGGGAAATTCTCTCCTGTAATGCCGCGTACACACGAGCGGACATTACGGCGGACTTTGCCCGGCGGACTGGATTTCGTCGGACAATTCGATGTGTGTGGGCTCCAGCGGACTTTGTTTTCTCAAAAGTTCGACGGAATTAGATTTGAAACTTGTTTTAAATTTATCCGTTGAAATCGAGTCCGGTCGAAAAGTCCGCCGTCTGTATGCTAGTTCGACGGACAAAAAGCCACGCTAGGGCAGCTATTGGCTACTGGCTATGAACTTCCTTGTTTTAGTCCGGTCGTACGTCATCACGTACGAATTCGACGGACTTTGGTGGATTGTGTGTAGGCAAGTCCGTTCATTCACAAAGTCCGTCGGAAAGTACGTCGAAAAGTCCGCCGGGCAAAGTCCGCCGTAATGTCCGCTCGTGTGTACGCGGCATAAGAGTTAATATGGGAAAACAATTTCTCCTTTCCACTGATGCTTTCCAATCCTTGTTCCACAAAAAAACCCAAATTTTCAAAAAACATTTTTCATTGGGACAAAAAAGTGAGGTGAAATCTTCTGAAGAGGAGGAAAGACGCAAAACAAATGTCACAGGGGTGATAACCCTTCCCTATGTTTTCCAAAAAGCTTAGAAAAGATTTTTTGGCTGGAGCTAAACACGTTAAAAATGTTCAAAATTACAAACAGATTCTACTTAACAACAAACCTACAGTCCCTGTCTTGTTTGCACCGCCTGTATACTGCTGTTCAGAGTATATAGGGACCTTTCCTTATTTTAATTTGGGTGCGGGGTTCCCCTTAATATCCATACAAGACCCAAAGGGCCTGGTAATGGACTGGGGGGTACCCATGCCGTTTGTCTCACTGATTTTCATCCATATTGCCAGGACCCGACATGACATTAAACCCGCAAGCAGTTTTAAATGAGATTTTTTCCTTTAAAAATGACATTTGGTGCAGGGACTGTTCTAAACATGGGAAACACGCGTCACTTTACAGGCATACTATAGACACCCCCCAGGTACGATATTTAAAGGAATATTTCACTTTTTTTTTTTTACTTTAAGCATCATTAAAATCACTGCTCCCGAAAAAACGGCCGTTTTTAAAAGTTTTTTTTGCATTGATACATGTCCCCTGGGGTAGGACCCGGGTCCCCACACCCTTTTTAGGACAATACCATGCAAATTAGCCTTTAAAATGAGCACTTTTGATTTCGAACGTTCGAGTCCCATAGACGTCAATGGGGTTCTAACGTTCGTGCGAACTTGCGGTCCGTTCGCGGGTTCTGGTGCGAACCGAACCGGGGGGTGTTCGGCTTATCCCTACTCACAAAGCACAAGCTCAATGTGCAATGGGCAGAGAGCACATGTGTGGAGTGGAATCAAACAGACAATGCATTTCCAGGCTTTCTGCCCCTTTGTCAAGCCTGTTTGATGGTGATAGTGGAGGATATATAAATGTTGAATGGCAGGGACTGGGATCAGGAGAAAAAAGCAAAGGCTATAAAAAAAATTGTTGGAGCTTAAAGCTATTGTCAAAACAACTGAATACAATGTTCCAATAAGCACAACTGAAAGAATAAAAAGTGTTACATAATGATAAATGGCAATGAAAAGAAACAAATACTGGGAAAAAAATACTTCAAACAGTCTTCCAGGTAGTCTCCTTGCCCTACCACATTCAATATTGTTTGGGCCTTCTGGAAAATCTAAAACATTATAGATGGGATCCCTCCTATAGTTGGCTTTCTCTTGCTGTCGGTTCATTATATACATCTATCCCTCATGAAGTTGGTCTCCTGGACACAGAACTTCTTCAAGTTGATTAAAAGAGTAAATTCCCCTTATTAGCGAGGTTTTGACAATATGCTCACTTTTAGCGCTACAGTTTATTTGTATGTTTTCTAACACCAAGCTGCCATACATATGTGTCCATAACAGCCTCAGGTTGTGAACTAGGAGTGCGATCAATGTGTGTCCCCCAACACAATGACCAAGCCCTCACAGACAACTCTTGCTCATGGGTTCTGATTGAGAGCCAGCAAGACTCCTGATTATGTGATGGCTATGAGGGCCAATCAAAGCAGTCACATGATACAGAATGCATGTCTAAGGGGAATAAGAGGTTAAGAAAATTGTATACATTGAGGCATAATGCTAAAGATACTGAAAAATAGATCAAAGATTTACATACACTTTAAAATGGCTTATATTACAGATCTGCAGCCTTACTGCAGATCTTTCCCCTCTATTTACAAGGACCAAGTTCTATGGATTTAACTTTGAAGGTTCTGCTGTTACTTGTTATCCCAAAAGACGTGTGTTCAAGATTGCTTAACCCCTAGTTTTGATTCAACTACCTACATACCCAGCCCAGCCAGACCATCTTCCCTTCTATTTAAATCTGGGTATACAAGTTCAGTTTTGTTTTTCATTCAACAAGTTGGTTGGGAACAATCAACACAAACAATGTGATATCTAGGGGTCTCTCCTGCTGTACTATTGGCTGGCAGCACTGTTTGAATGCTGGTTTCTCAGCGTGACTCTTCGACAGAAGTTGATAAATCGGTCCTGCTGAACTGGACAATTTTCCATGTGTACCCTGTATAAGCTGGACTAATTTCTTTAGGCTTTGCCTGAGCAAAAACTAGCGTACCTAGTGCCAGGTCCCCCAGTGTTTTCCAAGAAGATTTGTAGTGTACCCCCCAGTACTTCCTTGTGTCCCTGGCTTCCTGAGAAGATTCCTAATGTACTCCCAGTGCTCCCTCGTGTCTCTGACTTTTTCAAAGGATCCTAAGTGTACCTCCTGCTGCTTCCTTGTGTTCCTGGTAGAATTCTCAGTGTATTCCTAGTACTTTCTTGTGTTATTGGCTTCCTGAGAAGATTCCTAGTGTACCCCCAGTGCTTCCTCATGTCCTTGGCTTCCTCAGAAGATTGTGTAGCCCAGTGATTCCTTGTGCACATGGCTTTTTGAGAAGATTTCTAGTGTACCCACAGTGCTTCCTAGTGTCCATGACTTTCCAAGAAGATTTAAAAAAACTATATATAGTCTTAAAACTATAGTCCTAGTGCTCTATGTTCTAAGGAACTCCTTTCGACCCCAATATTCCTAGTGATGCTACCTCCCCCCCCCGCCCCCCTGTTCCTATGTCTTTCAGGCAGTCCCCAATGAATCTCAGTATGTTCCCCCTTGCTACCTGTATGCTTGTACCTGCTGTGTCCTTTAAACATTTCATTGTCCTTGTGCCTCTATTTCCCTTGTGGACACACCTCGCTCACTCAGCACTTACTGGCACAACTTGAGGTATCTCAAAGAATTTATTAGGCCAAGCATAGCTTTAAGAGAAATGATTAGCAAGTGTACTTTTACAAAAAATCAATAAGACAATAACATTACTCTGAGAGATTTGGTTAAAGTAACTAGTAAAGCTTTCAATGTTTTTTCATACTGCTCTGTGCAATGGTTTTGCACAGAGCAGCCCCATTCCGCCTTTTGTGGGGTCCCTAGTCGGTGCTTCAGGCTCCTCCATCCCGCCGAGTGCCCCATAGGCTTTCTATGGGGAATTTGTGCATGCTTGATTCCAAGCTGGGCTGTTTGCATCTATTCAGACACACAGCCTGCCTCCGCCCTGCCCCCTACTCTCTGCTCACAGGTTTTGACTGACAGCAGTGGGAGCCAGTGGGAGCCAATGGCTTCCGTTGCTCTCAGCCAAGCCTGAGAGAGTGGGGAGAGAGGAGAAGAGCTGCTGCAGACATGCATAGCACTGAATCAAGTTCAGGCTCAGGGGAGTATTTAGGTTGGCCTGGGAGGAGGCTACTATTAAAAGTTTTTTTTATCTTAATGCAGGGAACGCATTATGGTAAAAAAAACTTTTACCCTTATAAACACTTTAACCACTTCAGCTCCAGAAAGATTTACCCCCTTCCTGACCAAAGCACTTTTTACAATTTGGCACTGCGCTGCTTTAACTAGTAATTGCGCTGTCAGACAATGCTGCACCCAAGCAAAATTTGCGTCCTTTTTTTATCACAAATTTGAAAAAAAAATTCTACTTTTTGCTATAAAAAAAATACAATAAACTCAATTTTAGTCATAAATTTAGGTCAAAAAGCATTCAGCCACATGTCTCGGGTAAAAAAAAATCCAATAAGCATATATTTATTGGTTTGCACAAAAGTTATAGCGTCTACAAACTAGGGCACATTTTCTGGAATTTACGCAGCTTTTAGTTTATGACTGCCTATCTAATTTCTTGGGGTGCTAAAATGGCAGGGCAGTACAACCCCCCCCAAATGACCCCATTTTGGAAAGTAGACACCCCAAGGAATTTGCTGAGAGGCTTGTTGAGCACATTGAATACTTTATCTTTTTGTCACAAGTGATTGAAAAATGACAAAAAAAAAATATTTACACAAAGTTGTCACTGAAATGACATATTGCTCAAACATGCCATGGGCATATGTGAAATTACACCCCAAAGTACATTCTTCTTGCCACATATAGGACCCCAAAAAGCAAGCACCGACTTCAGGATTTCTAAGGGTGAAAATTTTTGATTTCACTCCAAGTCACTACCTATCACAGTTTCAGAGGCCATGAAATGCCCAGAAAGCACAACCCCCCCCAAATGAAATGAAGTTAAAATTTTATGTTTTGCCACAAGTTTAGGGAAAATGACAATATTTTTTTTTTTTCAGAAAGTAGTCAATAAATGATATATTGCTCAAACATGCCATGGGCATATGTGAAATTACATCCCAAAATACATTCTGCTGCTTCTCCTGAATACGGGGATACCACATGTGTTGGACTTTTTGGCAGTCTAGCCGTGTACAGGACCCCAAAAACCAAGCACCGCCTTTAGGCTTTCTAAGGGCATAAATTTTTGATTTCACTCCTCACTGCCTATCACAGTTTCGGAGGTCTTGAAATGCCCAGATAGCAAAAAAAAAACCAAATGACCCCGTTTTTAGAAAGCCTGAAGGCGGTACTTGGTTTTCGGGGTCCTGTACGTGGCTAGACTGACAAAAAGTCCCACACATGTGGCATCCCTATACTCAGGAGAAGCAGTAGAATGTATTTTGGGGGTGTAATTTCACATATTCCCATGGCATGTTTGAGAAATACATAATTTAGTGACAACTTTGTGAAAAAAAAATAAAATAAAAAAATGATTGTAATTTTCCCGAAACTTGTGGCAAAATATAAAATATTCCATGGACTAAACATGCATATCAGTAAATAGCATGGGGTGTCTACTTTCCAAAATGAGGTCATTTGGGGGGATTTATGCTATCTGGGCATTTCATGGCAGGCGAAACTGTGATAGGTAGTGAGGAGTGAAATCAAAGATTTACACCCTTAGAAAGCCTGAAGGCAGTGCTTGGTTTCGGAGTCCTGTATGCGGCTAGACTGACAAAAAGTCCCACACATGTGGTATCCCTGTACTCAGGAGAAGCAGCAGAATGTATTTTGGGGTGTAATTTCACATATGCCCATGGCATGTTTCAGCAATATATCATTTAGTGACAACTTTGTGGAAAAAAAATAAAATAAAAAAATGATTGTAATTTTCCCGAAACTTGTGGCAAAATATAAAATATTCCATGGACTAAATATGCATATCAGTAAATAGCATGGGGTGTCTACTTTCCAAAAAGGGGTCATTTTGGGGGGGCTGGCAATTGATCTGTCCTGGTATTTTATGCACAACATTAGAAGCTTATGCCACACATCACCCACTTTTCTAACCACTTGAAGACAAAGCCCTTTCTGACACTTTGTTTTTTTTGCTAGAAAATTACTCTGAACCCCCAAACATTATATATATATATATATATATATATATATATATATATATATATATATATATATATATATATATATATATATAGCAAAGGCCCTACAGAATAAAATGGTGGGTGTTGCAAAAAAAATTTCAGACAGTATTTGCGCAGCGATTTTTCAAACACAAAAAACACTTTTTGTATTTTAATGCACTAAAACACACTATATTGCGCAAATGTTTGGTACAATATAAAATATGATCTTTTGACGAGTACATAGATACCAAACAAGACATGCTTTAAAATTGCACACAACCGTGCAGCGGCGACAAACTACATAAATTTTTAAAGCCTTTAAAAGCCTTTACAGGTTACCACTTTAGACTTACAGAGGAGGTCTACTGCTAAAATTACTGCCCTCAACCTGATGCTCGCGGTGATACTTCACATGCACGGTGCAATTGCTGTTTACATATGACACAAGACCGACGCTTGTGTTCGCCTTTGCGCGCAAGCATGGGGGGACAGGGATATTTTTTTTTATTTTTTTAATTATTTATTTTGCTTTTTTATTTTGTTTTTACACTGTTCCTTTTTTTTTTATTATTCATTTTTATTGTTATCACAGAGAATGTAAATATCCCCTATGATAGCAATAGGTAGTGACAGGTACTCTTTTTAAAAAAAAATTGGGTTCTGTTAGACTCTAGATCTCTCCTCTGCCGTCAAAGCATCTGACCACACCAAGATCGGTGTGATAAGATGCTTTCCCAATTTCCCAATGGCGCTGTTTATATCCGGAAAAAAACGAAGAAATGAAATGCTCGTAGCCTCCGGTTTCTTAGGCCATAGAGATGATTGGAGCTGTTCTGATCTTTGATCAGCTCTATGGTCAGCTGGCGGAACCACCGGCTGCATTATTAGGTTCCCCGATGGAACAGGAGAGCCTGAGAAAACCAAGGAAGGTGACGGGAGGGGGTGGGGAAGGGGGAACGCTCCCTCCAACTGCTTGTTAAAGCAGTCTAGCGGCTAATTCGCCGCTAGGATTGCTTTTACATGAAAGCTGACCGCTGGCTGAAAAGAATGATACCAAGATGATACCTAAACCTGCAGGCATCATTCTGGTATAACCACTCAAAGTCCAGCAACGTCCTTTTTGGGCATATATTGTAATGTTCTTTTTTTTCATGCAGCCTGTGGGCTGAACGAAAAAAAAAATATTGATCGGTGGGTATGCCCACCATTAGATTACCGCCCTGCACCCACCTACTTCTAATGATGGGCATACATTACATACAATTTTTTTTTTTAACTGTGGTGGTGAAATCACCTCCTACAGTGCTGGAGTCGCTGATTTATGTATCTTGAGAGCAAATGCTGTTGCTGTCAAGATGAATAAATCAGTGCTGCAGCTGTGTCATGGTTATGCAATAGAGTTTTGTCTGTCAGCTTGCCTGTCTCCATGTGTTCATCTCTAGAGACCAGCTGATTCTCATCTGACTGCTTTTATAATCTCTCCTCTAGCATGGCTCCACCCCAGCTCCTATCAGAGAACTCTATATTAACCTCTGCACTGCAGGCCAGCCCTGCTGATCAACCTTTGTGTGTTTGGCTTCCTGTTTCCTGCCTGCCGTGTGCTCTACGTTTGTTTCTGTTACCGACCTTGGTGTGTTCTCAACTATTCCTGTCTGCTCATGACCCTGACCTTGGGTGTGTCCCCGACTATCCCTGTTTGCCTGTGACCCTGAACCTTTGGTGTGAACTCTGTTGTCCTTGTCTGCTTGTGGCCCCGACTTTAGCTTATTCCCTTACTATCCCTATCCTCCTGTTGCCTACTCTGGGTGTTAGCTGGGGGACCCTGGGGGTCGCGAACTGGAACCAGTTGCAGCCCACTCCATCCTCACCACTAGAGGCTCTAGTGAACACCTGCTGACTCTTAGACTCCGCGCCTCAGGGAAACTTACGCTCTAACCCTGGTGGGATCCGTGTTGGTGTTCCAGTGGCCCTGCCTTCCTTACCACCCTGACTCCCATCCGCAGCAGTCAGCCGTAGGGTTCACTACCTTGCGGTGCACTCCTTATCCCAACGGTGTGCATATGTCACCTAGCCTCAAGGTGCCCCGACAGTTTGATCAGCCATGGACCCGGCTGACTTGCCGCTTCCTGCAGCTGATCCATTGCAGGGCATAGTTCGCGGACTCGAGACCCAGGAATCTAATCAGACTCAGGTGATGTGATTCCTTCAAGATCTGGCTTCCCGCTTCGAGCAGCTCCAGGCCTCCTTGGGAAACCTGATACTGCAGCCTCAGGTACAATCAGCAGCTGCACCTATCGCACCAGTTGCAGCCACACATTCATTATTACTGCCAGCTCTGTCCCGTTTCTCTGGGGACTCTAAGGCTTGCAGGGGCTTCCTCAGCCAGTGCACCATTCATTTTGAGCTCCAGCCTCAAAACTTTCTGTCTGATCGGGCTAAGGTAGCCTATATCATTTCCCTCCTCTCCAGTAAAGCTTTAGCCTGGGTTCCCCCCCTGTGGGAGAAGAAGGACCCGGTGGTTTCCAGCCTGTCCGACTTCTTGAAGCTCTTTCGTAATATCTTCGAGGAGCCAGCTCGGGTTTCTTCAGCGGCTAATGCCCTTTTACGCCTTCGCCAAGAATCTTGTTCAGTGGGACAATATGCGCTTCAGTTCCGTATCCTCACAGCTGAATTGAGCTGGAACAATGAGGCCCTGGTCGCAACCTTTTTACATGGCCTCTCTGACCGAGTGAAGGATGAATCAGCAGGAAGAGCCATCCCCGCTGGTCTGGATGATGTACTTTCCTTGTGCAATCAGATTGACATTCGTTTCCAGGAGAGGTCCCTAGAAAAAAGACGCCAGCACTCCCTAGGTCCTAGTCAGCCTGAACTCTTCCCCCGTTGCCCTGTGCATCCTCTGCCTTCTGAGGAACCTATGCAGCTGGGCCGGACCAGACTAACCCCCGCAGAACGTGCTAGACGCAGAACTCTGGGCTTAGTCTTTATTGTGGGGGCAAGGGTCATTTTCATGACTCCTGCTCGCTTCGTCCAGGAAATGCTCGGGTCTAATACATTTAGAAGGTGGAGTATTGGACCCAGAAACATCACCTTCTCGTCTTCTTATGCCGGTGTTCCTCCATGTAGGCACTTCTCCCCAATCGGTCCTAGCATATCAGGACTCCGGGGCTGCCGGCAATTTTATGGACTGGAGAACTGCTTCTTCTATGAAGCTTACCCTTTCTCCCCTCGCTACACCACTGCTAGTCTCGGCAATTGATGGCACTGTGCTCCCAGGGGGCCCAATCCTTTTCTAGACGCTACCTATTAGGATGTCGATAGGGAATCTCCACCAGGAGTGGATTTCCTTCCTCATTCTACCCAAGGCCTCTACCCCCATTGTATTGGGCCTTCCTTGGCTACATTTCCACTCTCCACATGTGGACTGGGTCTCTGGGCAGATCCTGGCTTGGGGTCCTTCGTGTTTCTCGTCCTGTTTTCTCAAGGTGGCCCCCAAGGAGAGACTTCCCATTGCTACCACATCCGTATCTTCTGATCTTCCCGTGGCATACAGCGATTACCGGGATGTGCTCTGTAAGAAGTCTGCTGAGGTGCTTCCTCCCCACAGATATTTTGACTGTGCCATTGACCTTGTCTCTGGAGCAACTCTGCCCAGGGGTCGTACCTACCCTCTGTCCATTCCAGAGACCCAGGCCATGTCTGAGTATGTCGCCAAGAATCTGGAGAAAGGTTTTATCTGGAAATCCTCATCGCCTGCAGGAGCAGGGTTCTTTTTCATTGCCAAAAAGGATGGTACCCTCAGACTCTGCATCGACTATCAAGGTTTAAACACAGTGACTATCAAAAACCGATACCCCTTACCTCTAATATCTGAGATATTAGACAGGTTGAAGGGGGCTTCCATTTTCACCAAGTTGGATCTCAGAGGTGCATACAATCTCATTCGAATATAGGAAGGTGACGAATGGAAGACTGCGTTTAACACTAGGGACAGGCATTACGAATAACTGGTCATGTCTTTTGGTTTGTGTAATGTTCCAGCTGTGTTCCAGAACTTTGTCAATGAAATCTTCAGGGATCTACTGTACCAATTTGTTGTCATCTATCTGGATGACATTCTCATCTTTTCAGAAAATCTGCTTGCTCACAGAAACCATGTTTGCACCATACTTCAGAGCCTTAGAGAGAATAATCTCTATGCCAAACTGGAGAAATGTTCCTTTGAATGTCCTGAGGTCCTGTTTCTGGGATGTTTTGTTTCTAGTTTGGGTCTTCGCATGGATCCCAGAAAGGTCTTGGCCATTACCAACTGGCCCCTTCCTGCTAGCCTCAAGGCCACACAGTGCTTTCTTGGCTTCACAAATTATTATAGGCAGTTCATAAGGAATTACTCTTCCATTGCCGTGCCTATTATCGCTTTGACCAAGAAGGGTGCGAATGCCAAAGACTGGCCTCCCAAGGCTGTCTCTGCGTTTCACGATCTGAAACAGGCCTTTATTTTTGAACCTCTCTTGAGGAGACCAAATCCTGGGAACCCATTTTTTATTGAAGTAGACGCTTCTTGGATTGGGGTGGGAGCTGTGCTTCTTCAGTTCTTTGAGAAGAGACGTCAACCATGTGCATTCTTCTCCAAAAAATTTTCTCAGGCAGAGAGAAATTATGCCATTGGTGATCGGGAACTTCTCGAAATTAAATTGGCATTGGAGGAGTGGCGTCATCTCTTGGAGGGTTCCCCTCACTCCATAACAATCTTTACTGATCACAAGAATCTACAATACCTACAGAATGCTAAACGTCTGAACCCCAGACAGGCTGGGTGGAGTCTCTTCTTTTCTCGTTTTAAATTCACAATTATGTACAAACCTGGTTCCTGCAATGGTCAGGTTGATGCGCTCTCTAGGTCATTTGACACTTTGGATGAGGAGTCTACCCCTGATCCTGAGCCCATCATTCTGACCTCATGCATTGTTGCACATTCTACCACCCTGGAATCAAAAATTCCTCCTGGCAAGACCTTTGTTCCCACGGAGCTAAGAGCTAAGATCCTTCGTTGGGGACATGATTCCAAGGTGGCAGGTCATGCTGGGTTGCTCCGATCCTTCCTGCTCATCAGTCGTCACTACTGGTGGCCTAATCTCCGCTTGGATGTTAAAGAGTACGTTAAGGCTTGTCATGTCTGTGCTCAGTCTAAATCTTCCACACAAGCCCCTGCTGGTCTTCTCATGCCCTTGCCCATTCCTAAGGAGCCCTGGTCTCACATCGCCATGGATTTTATCACCGATCTGCCACTTTCGGAGAATAATACGGCCATTTGGGTGGTAATCGATTGGTTCTCCAAGATGGCTCATTTTGTTCCGCTTCCTGGTCTCCCTTCTGCCCCTGCCTTGGTTCCCATTTTTGTACGAGAGATTTTCCGCCTTCATGGTGTTCCCTCCCATGTCGTTTCGGACAGGGGTGTTCAGTTTACTTCTCGTTTTTGGAGAGCCTTTTGCAAATCCCTCAACATTACCTTGGATTTTACCTCTTCTTGCCATCCCAAATTCAATGGCCAGACTGAGAGGGTTAATCAGGAGTTGGAGGTCTTTCTCCGTACCTTGGTCTCGGCTCATCACGATGATTAGCATCACTACTCCCATGGGCAGAGTTCTCCCACAATAATCATGTCAATGTAAGTTCTCAGAAAACACCCTTTTTTTAATCAAACAAAAAAGTTTATTGAGCATAAATGTCAATACAGGTTATTAACAACGGATTACAAAGTGCAATATGTTTCAATGTTATGCATAGTGTTCAGTTCAAAGAATTTGAAACAGATCATTTTGGCATGAATTTAGGTATCAGATATTGTCATACATGTATAAAAGGTAGGTTGCTTAGGGGAAGGTTGGGTCTGTGCAACAACAGTTTCACTAAACAAATAAAAGTCATAAAACAAGAAAAGTAAAAATAGAGGGGGTGGGGCACAATTGGTATTAGTCAGTGCATGTGGAAGACTCATTTATCCACCTGTCCCATACTTTGTGATATTTGCCCGGGCAGCCACGGTGCATATACAAAACCTTCTTGTAGGGCAGGGTAAGATTCACAGCTCTCTTCCATTGTAGCATGGTAGGGGGGGTGGGCCGAAGCCACAGTTGGGCTATCTGCATTCTGGCTGCAAAAAGGGTTTCCTGCAAAAATATTGATAGATACTTTGCTTCCTCTGAGATGGGAAGAAGGCCAAGCAGGCATTGACGTGGGCATAGTGTTAGGGGGCAGCCCATGCAGTCGTGGAGAAATTTGACAATTTGTGTCCAATAGCATTTGATAAGTGGACAGGACCATATAAGGTGGAAAAAGGTACTGAGGTTGTCGCCACAGTGGGGACAGGCTGGATCAGTATCTGGCTTATATTTAGAGATTCGTGCTGGAGTGAGATATGACCTATGCAGGATATAGAGTTGGGTAAGGCGGTCCGATAGTTTAGGAGGCACCTTAGTGCTAGTCAAAAGAATTTCTTCCCACTGTTCGTCATTTATTTCACCAGTGTCAGTCTCCCATTTGGCTTTTAAGTGTTGCGTATGGGTGGTGGCTGAGGGTGTGAGCAGGCTGTTATACAGATTGGATATCAGTTTTTTGGGATCGTCACCTAGAGCCATGTCTGCGAAGGTCACTATTTCCAGGTTGGGAATGGAGTCGCCAAATTGGGATTGGAGGGCGTGACGGACTTGAAGATATCGAAAAAACATATAATTAGGGAGAGCATATTCCTCCTTTAAAGTCTGAAATGTTTTAACTGCTCCTCCGGATATAAGTTGGGAGAGGTAGATGACTTTATAGATAATCCATAGTTTATAGTCTGGGATGGACAGTAATTCGGGGAGTTGGGGATTGTCCCAAAGTGGTGTATGGGCGTGTATGAGAGGAGCTCCAACGGTGGAGAGGGCGCGCCGCCAAATGTTGCTGTGGTGTTTTAGCATGTGATTCCCACCCGCGAGACGAGACACCCCTCTATGTTTACAAAAAATTATCTGGAATGGATGGGCCACTACATCTGACGCAGATGTGCATACCAAAGCGGAGTAACGAAGTTTGTCGTGGTTATTTAAATAATAGAAATGGGACAATTGGGAAGCCATATAATAGAACGTGAGGTCTGGAGTGGCCGTACCCCCAAGATGAGTGGGGCACTTCAATGTCTGCCATGATTGTTTATGTCGGGAAGAGCCCCTAATGAAGGTATTGATTATAGATTTCAGGGATCTGAATGTGTGGGTCGGAATATGTAGGGGGCATGCCAGAATAGGTATAATAATTTAGGAAGGAGGACCATTTTCACTAAATTAATGCGACGCATTACACCGAGAGGGAGCCTAGACCATATTTGCGTTTTACTTTTAAGGAGAGCGTACATTGGTTCGATGTTGAGGCGCACGTAGTCCATGAGGGAACGCGAGCATAGTATGCCTAAATATTTGATCTGGTTGGTCCTGACCAGTGAAAGGGTGGCCTGGGTGTTTGTTGGGACGGAAACATCTATAGGAAGTATTTGGGATTTTGACCAATTTATTTGGAGTCCCGAGAAGGTTCCGAATTGTTGTATGAGTTGTAATGCTGCTGTTAAGGAGGGACCTGTGTCTGACAAATAGAGGAGCATATCGTCGGCATATAAACTGATTACTTCTGTTAGTTGGCCCGAACGGAGACACTTGATATCGGGGTGTGACCTAATGGCGATGGATAATGGCTCAACGGCCAGCGCGTACAGAAGAGGGGATAGGGGACAGCCCTGCCGTGTGCCTCTAGATAAAGCAAAGGGAGTAGATGTTTTACCGTTGACCTGGATTCGGGCGGTGGGGGCCTGATACAGGAATTGGATCCACCTGATAAATCTTGGTCCAGACCCAAATCTATGCAAGCACTCCCACAGGTAGCTCCCTTGCACAAAATGGGAATAGAATGCCAACGGGAGCCTGTCAGAACCTGGGGTCTTTGACGCTGGTAAGTTCGCTATAGCCTCCCCAATACACTCCTCAGTGATGGGTGCCTCAAGGAGATCTACTTGGGAGGCCGTGAGAGTGGGGAAATTAATATTATGCAGCAGGTGACGCAGCTCCTCTAGGGGACGGTCAGCCCTGGAGGTGTAGAGATCAGTGTAGAATCTTTGGAACTCGTGAGCTACTTGGTCAGGGTCAGTGATCACGGCTCCATCATGTGAATGGAGTCAGACCACGACAGGGGGTGTATGATCAAGGTGCGCCATATAGGCAAGTATTCTACCCGCCCTCTCCCCGTGCTCAAACACCCTCTGTTTACTAAAAAATATGTTCTTTTTGGCCTTTTCATAGTGTAAGTGGTCCGTAAGCCTGGATTGTAACCGAAGCTGAGCCAAGTTGTAGGATGTGGGGTCTGCAAGGAAGTTTCGTTCAAGGAGATTTAAGTGTTCCTCGGCCTGCTGGAGAATAATTTTGGAGGAGGCTTTGTGTCTATTTATGTAAATGGGGTGAATCAGGCGGGCATGAGACTTAAACATCTCCCATATTGTCCCGATCGAGGCTGAACCTTGATTTGATAAGAAGTAGTGGGACCACTCGCGTTGTATAATCTCAGTATCCGTAAGGATAGTGAGCCAGAACGGGTTCAGCCTCCATCGGCGAGCCGGCGGAGTAGAGGGCAGTCAGAGTTTGATCCAGTAGGGTGAGTGGTCCGAAAGGACCCTCGCACCAAATCCTACTTCAAGGAGCTCTGGGATCAGAGCAGTATTTATAGACGTATGGTGTACCAAGATGGCCGCGCCTCAGATGACGTCTTGATGACGAAACGCGTAAGGCGTGGTCTCTTGGTACGCATACGTCCTTTTATCCTTTCTTTTTTGTCCTGCACTTCCGGAATCGGCAGACGGCTGTGGAACGCACGCCGCTCACACTGCTTTGTCTGCGGCTTCTCACGTGGAGTCAGCCGGCAGAGTGCTATTTGTTTTTAATCTTGGGATTTTATTTATTCTTGTTGTAAGCTTGAGCTTAATAAATTTACATTCGGAATTACACTATGAGGCTCTTCTCTTCTCCCTGCACATGGTAACTGGTCCGGATGGATGCCAATCGAAAAAAGCGGTGTATGACGAACACATCCGCCCTGTTAATAAAAGAATGGGAGGATTCGATGTAGTGCAAAGGGGGAGGATATGCTGTCGGACACCCCCTAGTGGGAGTTTAAGCAAAAGATGATAGGTTCCAGATAAAATGAGAAAGAGCGCCTCCGTGTGTACCAATAACTTAATGCCACCATTTTAGCAAAACAATCCATACTACAACGAAATAAATATCTAATATATAGTACAGAAATCAATGTAGCAGAAGGGAAATACAAAAAGGAAGGGCCTTATCGATACAAACAATATAATATCATATACACCAGATCATATATAATGCCATAATGTAAAGACTGGCCTGATAATGAAATGCCTGTATATAAATACTCATGAGTAAATACATATATAAATACTCATAAAAAAACACATATAAATGGTCATCAAAAATTTTTTAAAAATTTTCACAAAAAATTCTCTCAAAAAATTCTTTGATATAAAAAAGATTATTATAAATATCCCTAGTTACATGATATGTTAGACAATTAAGTAAATTATAAAAATAAACAAGCAGAATAAAACAAGAATAAAAATAGAAAGTTAAAAACGGATACCATATGAGATAGAAATCCAAAAAATGTAAGATAAAAAAGCGGAATGAATATGGTCAAAAATAATTGTAATATTTCAAATGTGAGGCCTGGGACATGCCATATGGAAAGTGTGCAACCAGGCTCCGGATACCAAGGGGTGTGCCCTTAGATCCAAGTCTGGGGTCATATATACAGCAACATTACTATCCACATCCAAAAACATTTTTTGTGTATGAGTAAAGGAAAGATACTATAGCTTAAAGAAATGGATAGGGTACACCATAGAGTAAGATTTAGTTGGGAAGGGGGAACGTAGGTGCCCAAAGTACACTAGCTATCTCACGTAACATATATTGTGCTATAATACAAGGGTATAGGAACCAGAAGGGGAGAATAGTCATGGACCCTATATAATTATATACGTGTCATACTGTGTGCCGTAAACAGAAGGGATGAAGTGGAGTCCCTATGTGCGTATAGATATTAAAAATTAGATAAAAAACAGTTAAGATCGATGTCCACATTAAGTCCTCTAGGGACCAGACTGTCCAAACGGTATATCCATCTGGTTTCGTTTTGGGATATCAGTACCTTCTTACTCCCCCCCCCTCCAATTATCCTTGATCGTGTCTATACCGTAAAACACCAAACCCGATGGATCTCTATGATGGAACTCATCAAAGTGTCTGGAAAGATTATGCTTGGGAAACCCCTTTCTTATATTAGTAATGTGCTCCCTAATACGCACACGTAGGGGTCTCGTGGTCCTACCCACATATTGTTTCCGACAGGGACACTCAATGACGTAGGTCACATGGGTGGTGTTACACGTGATCAATTCTCTGATGTCAAACTCTGTACCTTTTCTAGAAAAGAAAGAGGACCTTTTCTTCGGTTGCTTTTTGCTGACCCGACATGCCAGACAATTCTGGCATCTATAAAAGCCTTTAAGGCCTGAGAACAGCTTAATGTTTTTTGGAGGGTCTATAACATTATGTACCAATTGGTTCCTGAGGGTAGGGGCCCTTCTATAAATAAACCGTGGTTTTCTGGTAAGAATGTTCCCCAGCGTTCTGTCAGATTTTAAAATGGGCCAATATTTCCTCACTATATGTTCTATATTCCTGTATTGAGTGTTAAAACCCGTGATAAAAGCTATGTCCCCTGGCGAGTCCCTTTGCGTGTTGTTTCCCTTAGTGACTAAGAGGGAATCCCGGTCCAAATTCATTATCTCATTTTTCAGTTGCCGTAGGGATTCGATATGGTAACCCTTATCAGTGAATTTTTTAATCAACATATCGGATTGTTCACAATAATCCTCAACGTTCCGACAATTCCTCCTTATTCTCAACAGCTGTCCCTTTGGGATGTTATCTTTCCATTTAGGGTGGTGACAGCTGGAGATGGGTGTATACCCATTACGATCGGTGGTTTTGAAGTATGTTTTCATGAACAATTCATCCCCTTCCTTAAAGATTTGAAGGTCCAGATAATCAATCGTGTGAAAGTCCGATTTTCCAGTAAGCGAGATGCCAAAAGTGTTCTGATTAAGTTCATCAAGAAATTTTTGAAATGTGTCCGGGTTGCCTTCCCATAGAATGATGACATCATCGATGTAGCGGCGGTAAAATTTAATTTCTGGTCTTGAAATCCCATATATGTAGCGTTCTTCCAACATGTCCATAAATAAATTCGCCACACTGGGGGCGTATTTAGCCCCCATGGCTACCCCTTTTTTCTGAACATAGAACTCTTTCTTATACCAGAAATAGTTGCTCTCCATGGCCAGCTCCAGTCCTTCCAGAATAAATTTAATCTGTTCATGTCTTAATTTAGATCTTTCATGCAAAGCTTTTTTTACCCCTCTCAGTCCGTCTTTCTGAGAAATACTCGTATACAGGGAATTGACATCTATGGTGGCCAATAGCCATTGGCCACTCCCTGAAATGGTTTTTAATTCATTAATCAACTGGGTGCTATCCCTAAGATAAGACTTCCCTTCCACCACTAGGGGTTTCAAGAATTGATCGATATATTCCCCCAGTCTAGAGAATAGCGAGTCCACTCCACTTATAATAGGCCTCCCCGGTGGTTTGTTCAGTCTTTTATGTATTTTGGGCAGATGGTATATGACCGGGGTTTTGGTGGATTTGGAAATCAAATATTGAGCCTCTTTTTTATTAAGAATACCTGCTTCCAACCCTTTCTTTACGAATTTCTTCAGTTTCTTCTTATATTGTAACTTAGGGTTATGTTTCAGTTTGTTGTAGGTATTTTCTACTTTCAATAAGTTTTCCATCTCTTCCTCATAATCCTCTTTCTTCAAAATGACTAGTCCACCCCCCTTATCGGCAGGTCGTGCGCTCTGGTGAGTGGGGGCACTAGAGGGGACTCCACACTGGACAGTATACAACCACTGGGACGGACTTACCTGTAACCTTTGAAGATGCACTAGCCTGTTGCACTAGAACTGTTTTACTGAACGACAGAACTAATATTCACGGCACTTGTTGTTTTTGTGTTGCTTTTTGATAACAATTTTGTGGTTACCTGGACTTTACATTTTTTCATATTTTTTCTTTTTTATTTTTTATTTTTGTTTTGTGTTTTTTTCACTTTTTTTCAACACATTTTTTTCAATATTTTTCCATTATTTAGCTACATTAGTATACACACTTATTTATAGTGGGCAACAGTGTGTTTGTCCCCACTCTTAGGTATAACTCACCTATACTTTTTATTGTATATATATTATTTATTATTTATTTATTATTCATTTTTTGTGGACTTTGATAACCACTTTCTATACACACTTGATCGATCACTCATTATTGTTTGGAGTTCTATTTTATTATTTTATGTATTATTTTCATTTTTCACCTTGGGCAGTCTGCACATTCTTGTGACTATTCTTAGCACTTATTTTTTTCAAACAGTATTTACACCGTGTTACACTTTTCATTCATTTATAATTGGGGTAAAATGCTTTCCTTGTAGTAGCAGTTTGTTTATAGTGGATTTATTTATTTTATACTAGTGAACAGCGCCAATCCCCTAATTCAGATTTTACAACTATTGGATCGCACCTTTGGGGCTTTCTTTATCTGGGGGGCTGCAGTTCGGTCACAAGCCCGTCCTAAGCGCGGAACACCACCATATACATTTCTGATTAATACCTTGAGTATTTAAAACCCAGTTCTGCAGCTATGGACATTTTTGGCTATATGTCTAATCGCGATATTGACCTCACAGGGGTTTTTAGTCAGGAACAAGTCAACATCTCACAGGATATGAACAGTCTATTTAAACAACTCAGACATGCCCTAGAGAAACAGCTCAGGGTATGGTGGGATGTTGCCACACTTGAGACTTATATAGGAGAAAACATGACTCCTAGGAGGTTGAGGTGGGACCTTAATCCCAATGACGGCCTTAATGACTCTGGACTCATGGAAGAGTGGTTTGCGTTTTTTACTAAATGTGAAAAGGAACTTTTAAGCAATATAGTCAAAAGAAGACAATTAAAATTACGAGGTATCGAAACTAATATTAGCAATATCAAAGCCCTTTTACAACCATATAGCAACCAAAGTGACTACAAAACCAAGGAGAAGGAATTGCAAGAGATCATTAAAAAATATGATCTAGAGATTCAAGCCAAAAAACAAAAGAAGTTTAAAAGGGATGTTTTGGACTACACCAACCGGAAAGTTTATAAATGGCAGACGGATAATGAAATGATGAATGAAGACCCTGATGTAATTTCGCTGGATGAGAATTCCAGTGAGGATGAGGATAGGATGGAAATACCCAACCAGAATATCCCAAGACAGACTAGATTTGAACATATACCTTCCATCAGAGGGGGTGAAATACCGAGGACTCCGATTTATACTAGGGGATATGAAGGCAACAGTAGAGATGAGCATTATTATGGGAGGTCACCAGGCACCCCACGGTACAACGTTCCGACCCATAATAGGTTCTCCCCCATCAGAGAGATGAGACCGTACTCACCACACTGGGGCCCCAGGAACACGAGACAAAACCCAGGGGGTAGGGATTTTTTCCAGGGGAGACCCAGGGACAGACCACCTGGGAGATGGAACGCGAGAGCACAGTACCGGCGTCCAGGTTGGAGAGGAACACAGGCAGAACCCTACGACACTCGAAGAAGAGGGGATGGACCCATGGGTACATACAGGACACAGGGGGTGAATGGTCATCCGGGCCATCCCTTACCACAATATCCACGGAGGAATGCGGGGATTGGAGAGAGCAGGAATACAGAGAGGGAACCGGAACAGGCATACAGAGAGTACGGAAGAAACAGACAAGAGGAAAACGAGGAGGGAGGAAGAAAAAGGAGAAGGGTATACTAGGCCAGGGCATCTTTAATCTTAGTGAGGTAGTTTTTTCAAGGGAGGAACTCAAGATATTGGACCTTGGACTCAAGTACGCACCCGAGAAAAGCATCGATAAATTTGAGGTATACATTGACCTACAGAAATTTATCAGAAAACTGAAGATAAAAAAGCACTTTGCTCTGAACAATAAGCCCACCCCCCCATCCGAACCCGAAGTCTATAGCCATACCAACCTCAAAAATAATTCAATTTTTAACCTCAAAGTTCCAGGGGATCAGTGTATAGGGGCTTTTAAGCGTATGGTGGAGAGTGACCTGGCCAAAATGAAAACTAAGAAGTCAAGAAGCATCCATATTTGGAAAACCATTAAAGAAATCGGTCAAAAGAAGCAAGTGGTGATACGACCTGCCGATAAGGGGGGTGGACTAGTCATTTTGAAGAAAGAGGATTATGAGGAAGAGATGGAAAACTTATTGAAAGTAGAAAATACCTACAACAAACTGAAACATAACCCTAAGTTACAATATAAGAAGAAACTGAAGAAATTCGTAAAGAAAGGGTTGGAAGCAGGTATTCTTAATAAAAAAGAGGCTCAATATTTGATTCCCGAATCCACCAAAACCCCGGTCATATACCATCTGCCCAAAATACATAAAAGACTGAACAAACCACCGGGGAGGCCTATTATAAGTGGAGTGGACTCGCTATTCTCTAGACTGGGGGAATATATCGATCAATTCTTGAAACCCCTAGTGGTGGAAGGGAAGTCTTATCTTAGGGATAGCACCCAGTTGATTAATGAATTAAAAACCATTTCAGGGAGTGGCCAATGGCTATTGGCCACCATAGATGTCAATTCCCTGTATACGAGTATTTCTCAGAAAGACGGACTGAGAGGGGTAAAAAAAGCTTTGCATGAAAGATCTAAATTAAGACATGAACAGATTAAATTTATTCTGGAAGGACTGGAGCTGGCCATGGAGAGCAACTATTTCTGGTATAAGAAAGAGTTCTATGTTCAGAAAAAAGGGGTAGCCATGGGGGCTAAATACGCCCCCAGTGTGGCGAATTTATTTATGGACATGTTGGAAGAACGCTACATATATGGGATTTCGAGACCAGAAATTAAATTTTACCGCCGCTACATCGATGATGTCATCATTCTATGGGAAGGCAACCCGGACACATTTCAAAAATTTCTTGATGAACTTAATCAGAACACTTTTGGCATCTCGCTTACTGGAAAATCGGACTTTCACACGATTGATTATCTGGACCTTCAAATCTTTAAGGAAGGGGATGAATTGTTCACGAAAACATACTTCAAAACCACCGATCGTAATGGGTATATACCCATCTCCAGCTGTCACCACCCTAAATGGAAAGATAACATCCCAAAGGGACAGCTGTTGAGAATAAGGAGGAATTGTCGGAACGTTGAGGATTATTGTGAACAATCCGATATGTTGATTAAAAAATTCACTGATAAGGGTTACCATATCGAATCCCTACGGCAACTGAAAAATGAGATAATGAATTTGGACCGGGATTCCCTCTTAGTCACTAAGGGAAACAACACGCAAAGGGACTCGCCAGGGGACATAGCTTTTATCACGGGTTTTAACACTCAATACAGGAATATAGAACATATAGTGAGGAAATATTGGCCCATTTTAAAATCTGACAGAACGCTGGGGAACATTCTTACCAGAAAACCACGGTTTATTTATAGAAGGGCCCCTACCCTCAGGAACCAATTGGTACATAATGTTATAGACCCTCCAAAAAACATTAAGCTGTTCTCAGGCCTTAAAGGCTTTTATAGATGCCAGAATTGTCTGGCATGTCGGGTCAGCAAAAAGCAACCGAAGAAAAGGTCCTCTTTCTTTTCTAGAAAAGGTACAGAGTTTGACATCAGAGAATTGATCACGTGTAACACCACCCATGTGACCTACGTCATTGAGTGTCCCTGTCGGAAACAATATGTGGGTAGGACCACGAGACCCCTACGTGTGCGTATTAGGGAGCACATTACTAATATAAGAAAGGGGTTTCCCAAGCATAATCTTTCCAGACACTTTGATGAGTTCCATCATAGAGATCCATCGGGTTTGGTGTTTTACGGTATAGACACGATCAAGGATAATTGGAGGGGGGGGAGTAAGAAGGTACTGATATCCCAAAACGAAACCAGATGGATATACCGTTTGGACAGTCTGGTCCCTAGAGGACTTAATGTGGACATCGATCTTAACTGTTTTTTATCTAATTTTTAATATCTATACGCACATAGGGGCTCCACTTCATCCCTTCTGTTTACGGCACACAGTATGACACGTATATAATTATATAGGGTCCATGACTATTCTCCCCTTCTGGTTCCTATACCCTTGTATTATAGCACAATATATGTTACGTGAGATAGCTAGTGTACTTTGGGCACCTACGTTCCCCCTTCCCAACTAAATCTTACTCTATGGTGTACCCTATCCATTTCTTTAAGCTATAGTATCTTTCCTTTACTCATACACAAAAAATGTTTTTGGATGTGGATAGTAATGTTGCTGTATATATGACCCCAGACTTGGATCTAAGGGCACACCCCTTGGTATCCGGAGCCTGGTTGCACACTTTCCATATGGCATGTCCCAGGCCTCACATTTGAAATATTACAATTATTTTTGACCATATTCATTCCGCTTTTTTATCTTACATTTTTTGGATTTTTATCTCATATGGTATCCGTTTTTAACTTTCTATTTTTATTCTTGTTTTATTCTGCTTGTTTATTTTTATAATTTACTTAATTGTCTAACATATCATGTAACTAGGGATATTTATAATAATCTTTTTTATATCAAAGAATTTTTTGAGAGAATTTTTTGTGAAAATTTTTAAAAAATTTTTGATGACCATTTATATGTGTTTTTTTATGAGTATTTATATATGTATTTACTCATGAGTATTTATATACAGGCATTTCATTATCAGGCCAGTCTTTACATTATGGCATTATATATGATCTGGTGTATATGATATTATATTGTTTGTATCGATAAGGCCCTTCCTTTTTGTATTTCCCTTCTGCTACATTGATTTCTGTACTATATATTAGATATTTATTTTGTTGTAGTATGGATTGTTTTGCTAAAATGGTGGCATTAAGTTATTGGTACACATGGAGGCGCTCTTTCTCATTTTATCTGGAACCTATCATCTTTTGCTTAAACTCCCACTAGGGGGTGTCCGACAGCATATCCTCCCCCTTTGCACTACATCGAATCCTCCCATTCTTTTATTAACAGGGCGGATGTGTTCGTCATACACCGCTTTTTTCGATTGGCTTCCGTGGCGCCTCCGTGCAGTATTTATAGACGTATGGTGTACCAAGATGGCCGCGCCTCAGATGACGCCTTGATGACGAAACGCGTAAGGCGTGGTCTCTTGGTACGCATACGTCCTTTTATCCTTTCTTTTTTGTCCTGCACTTCCGGCATCGGCAGACGGCTGTGGAACGCACGCCGCTCACACTGCTTTGTCTGCGGCTTCTCACGTGGAGTCAGCCGGCAGAGTGCTATTTGTTTTTAATCTTGGGATTTTATTTATTCTTGTTGTAAGCTTGAGCTTAATAAATTTACATTCGGAATTACACTATGAGGCTCTTCTCTTCTCCCTGCACATGGTAACTGGTCCGGATGGATGTCCTTTGAAAACGATCTGGTGACACAAGTGATAAAAGGTGGTGAGGGGGACACCGACCGATTGGATCATCAGATTTGGATCTACATGCTCATTACCCCTGCAGGGGTTGGGCGCTCTGGTGAGTGGGGGCACTAGAGGGGACTCCACACTGGACAGTATACAACCACTGGGACGGACTTACCTGTAACCTTTGAAGATGCACTAGCCTGTTGCACTAGAACTGTTTTACTGAACGACAGAACTAATATTCACGGCACTTGTTGTTTTTGTGTTGCTTTTTGATAACAATTTTGTGGTTACCTGGACTTTACATTTTTTCATATTTTTTCTTTTTTATTTTTTATTTTTGTTTTGTGTTTTTTTCACTTTTTTTCAACACATTTTTTTCAATATTTTTCCATTATTTAGCTACATTAGTATACACACTTATTTATAGTGGGCAACAGTGTGTTTGTCCCCACTCTTAGGTATAACTCACCTATACTTTTTATTGTATATATATTATTTATTATTTATTTATTATTCATTTTTTGTGGACTTTGATAACCACTTTCTATACACACTTGATCGATCACTCATTATTGTTTGGAGTTCTATTTTATTATTTTATGTATTATTTTCATTTTTCACATTGGGCAGTCTGCACATTCTTGTGACTATTCTTAGCACTTATTTTTTTCAAACAGTATTTACACCGTGTTACACTTTTCATTCATTTATAATTGGGGTAAAATGCTTTCCTTGTAGTAGCAGTTTGTTTATAGTGGATTTATTCCTCTTCCTATGACCTATTCTTCCGACATTCCAGCTTTGGCTACTGTTCAGGAATCATTCAATTCCATGTGGGCTGGCATTCATGATTCCCTCCAGAAAGCTGCCAACAAATTCACGAGTTTTGCTGACCGTCGCAGGCGTAAGCTGCCTTCTCTTCAGCCAGGAGACAAAGTCTGGCTCTCCACCAGGAATATCAGACTCCGGGTTCCTTCTCTCAAATTTGCCCCAAGATTCATTGGTCCGTACATCATAACTTCTAAACTGAATCCGGTTTGTTTCAAGCTTCAGATTCCCTAAAGCCTCAAAATCTCTAACTCCTTCCATGTTGCCCTTCTGAAGCCTTTAATAAGTTCATAAGTTCTCTCGTCCTCTCTCTACCACAGCGCCAGTCTCTGAGGATAATCAGGAGTAGGAGGTTAGCCAAATTTTGGATTCCCGACTCTGTAGAGGCATTCTCCAGTACCTCGTGCATTGGAAAGGGTTTGGTCCTGAGGAGAGGTCGTGGATCACGGCTTCTGAGGTCTTTGCACCTCGTCTGTTGAGGAAGTTTCATTTGAAGTTCCCTTCTAAACCTGGTCCCAGGCGGGGAAGGGGGAGGCCCCGTAAGAGGGGGGTACTGTCATGGTTATGCAATAGAGTTTTGTCTGTCAGCTTGCATGTCTCCATGTGTTCATCTCTAGAGACCAGCTGATTCTCATCTGACTGCTTTTATAATCTCACCTCTAGCATGGATCCACCCCAGCTCCTATCAGAGAACTCTATATTAACCTCTGCACTGCTGGCCAGCCCTGCTGATCAACCTTTGTGTGTTTGGCTTCCTGTTTCCTGCCTGCTGTGTGCGCTACATTTGTTTCTGTTACCAACCTTGGCATGTCCCCGACTATCCCTGTTTGCCTGTGACCCTGAACCTTTGGCGTGAACTCTGCTGTCCTTGTCTGCTTGTGGCCCCGACCTTGGCTTATTCCCTTACTATCCCTATCCTCCTGTTGCCTACTGTGGGTGTGAGCTGGGGGACCCTGGGGGTCGCGACCTGGAGCCAGTTGCAGCCCAGTCCATCCTTACCGCTAGAGGCTCTCGTAAACACCTGCTGGCTCTTAGACTCCGCGCCCTAGGGAAACTTACGCTCTAACCCCGGTGTGATCCATGTTGGTGTTCCAGCAGCCCTGCCTTCCTTACCACCCTGACTCCCATCCGCAGCAGTCAGCCATAGGGTCCACTACTCCTGATCCCAACGGTGTGCATCTGTCAACTAGCCTCAAGGTGACCTGACAAGCTGAATGGTGTACCTGAAAAGCAAACAATGGTAACAATAAAACATTAACACAATAAAATAACAATCTGTGCCAAAAAAAAAAGAGTAAAAATATATGCCGAAGCATGGGGGCAATCCGCCCCTAATGTTAGGGGCAAATCGCCCCTCCACCCCTGCCCCCATGCGTCGGCATATATGCTCTTTTTTTTTTTACTGTGATTGGGAAATCACTTCCTACAGCGCTGGAGTCACTGATTTACGTATCGTGGGAGAAAACACTGTTGCTGTCAAGATAAATAAATCAGTGCTGCAGCTAAATGGCATACCTGAAAACAAAATTATCGTTAACAATAAAACACAGTAAACAGTAAAGTAGAAAAGAATTACACACCTGAAAAGCAAACATGATAAAACATAGTAACAATAAAACATTGCAGTTAAGCATAGAATACAGTAAAAAAAGAGCAGAACAATATAGAGAGAATAGAAAGAGAGAGAGAACAATAAAACAACACCTATTTTTGTTTTTTTTATTTTATATATATTTTTTTTTTAACTTTTTTTTTACACTTTTATTTGTAACTGTAACGGTTCGGTTCCAGGTTTGGGTCTCTCAAAATGCGATGGCATCTTTGGAGACCCTGTGAAAGTAAGTCCTAGTATGTGCAGTGCTGTACCCTACGCTAATACTCCACTAGTGTGTGGTAGAGTTCAAAACATTTACCAATGCAAAGACCAGGATGGTCAGGACAGGAGGGACAATAATAGCGGGTGTCACACCTATATCCGCGTTTCCTACAGATACAACATTTTCTTTGGGGTGAACGTTGGGTAGGGGTACCAGGGAGCATATGCAGAAAATGCAGCCGGCTTACTGCATTTGCGTTGGGAAGTTGGGGAATAGCACCATCTGAAAACAGAAGAGCTTTGACAATCTCTTCCTGGAATTTAAGGAAGGATCCAGTTCGCCCTGACGATTTGTATAGCACATAAGCGTTTAGCAGAGCACTTTGTTATACCAGGGTCTGGCCTTACGGGCAATTAAGTACGGCACCATCAACTGGTCATTGAGGTCCACCCCTCCCATATTAAGGTTGTATTCGTGGACACAGTGGGGTTTCTCCACAACACCAGTCGCCGTTTGAATTTGGACCGTCGTGTCTGTGTGAAGAGAGGACAGAATGAAAACATTCCAATTATCCCTCCACTTCGCTGCAAGCAAATTATTACTTCTCAAGCAGGCTCTCTCCCCAGCCTAAGACGGGAATCTACAAGCCACTGGTTTAAGCCCCGGCAATTAGATTGCATGGTGCCATATGTGCCAATATGTGCCAATTCCATGATCAAACAAGTGACTAAAAAGTGGCACGCTCGGTATTAATTGTCCACATACAAGTGGTACCACTTTCCTAATAAGGGTGACACCAAGTCCCACACAATCTTGCCAACCTTCCCTATGTAGTCTGGGCAGTTCTCCAGCTCCACACAACTATCTTTTCCCTCGTAAACCATAAAACTATATGTATAGCCTGTGGCCCTGTCACAGAACTTATACATCTTGACCCCGTATCTGGCACACTTGCTGGGAAGATACTGTTTGAAAGACAAGCGGCCAGAAAACTTAATCAGGGACTCATCAACGCAGACAACATGATTGGGAGTAAACAAGGCTGCAAACTGTTGGTTGAAGTGGTTTACGAGGGGCTGAATTTTGTGGAGCCGATTGTATTCAGAGTCACCCCAAAGATGACAGAGTTTATTGTCATTAAAATGCATGAACCGCAAGATCTGCTCATATCATGCCCTGGCCATGGATGCAGAGAACACGGGCATATGGTGAATTGGGTCAGTGGACCAATATGACCGCAAATCATTCTTCTTAGTTATGCCCATGAGGAGGGATAGGCCCAGAAAGGTCTTAAATTCAAAAACCGTAATAGGTTTCCATTCTCTGGCAAGGGTCAAATGGGAATTAGCGGCGATGAATTGACCAGCATACAAATTGCTTTGTTCCACAATAGATTTATAAAGAATAAAAATCAAGTGAAGTAAAATCAACTGTTTCCACCTGAATTCCGGGTTGGCCAGTGAATGGGGGAAGTACGGGTGCTGCTGAAGTGGTGGGTTCCCAATTCGGATTGGCAACTGTTTGGATTGGGCCTGTCTTTGTCTTCTTGTTGGCTGCGGGACTCAACTTGTGCTAGCCACCTCACTAGCTTGAACTGCACTTATGGGACTCGCCACGCCACCACATGATACTGCAGTGCTGGTTTGACTACGACCAGGGTGTACTAGGCCGCTGCTGCTTGTCAGTTCACCAGAAGGATGAGCGGCACTAGTACTGGCTCTCTGCTCCATACGAGAACAACAGCAGAAGAATGGGGTCGGGTACGCCTGACCTTGACAGGGACCACTACTCGTCGGCGTCAGAGCTATCTGTCAGCGTGCCACTGCTGTCAACAGGTTTGAATACTGAGCCTGAATCTGACAGATGGGTTACTTCCTCTTCACTCTCATCTGTCATGCTGAGAAACGTGTAGGCCTCTTCAGTAGTGTACCTTCGATTGGACATTTTGGCCTCTAAATTTACTGGTACATTAGTGAGACTCACAGGAAAAAAGAGCACCTGACTGTTAGCGACTGCTTCAAACACTACCAAAAAACTGTTAGCGGTCGCAGGGATCAGGCCTGACTCTGCAAACGTTGCAGTTATGTGTGTTGTGTTTTTGTAAGTGACAGTGATCGATTGATACTGCACTTGGGTGGGCTGGGCTGGGCGGAGGGGCTAAACGCAGGTGCTAGCAGGTATATGGGCTGATCCCGCTAACGCTGCATTTTTAGGAACCTTGAACTAAAGGGGAAGCTAGTATAGATCTGATCAGTTCAGATATTGATCTGCTCAGACACTATACTACTAAGGGAGGTGTATGGTGCATGCATGGGTGTTAGCGCTACTGGCAGTAATCTGACACTGCCTGAGGCGACGCAGACCCTAACTGACGCTAAAACTGATTTCACCCGCCGGGCGATTAGGGGGTTAAAACAATGTGTGTGTGTCACCGGCGCAAAAAAACTTTTACTTACCGTATTTATCGGCGTATAACACGCACTTTTTTCCCCTTAAAATCAGGGGAAAGTCGTGGGTGCGCGTTATACGCCGATCCCCGCTAATTGTGAGCTATCTATATGGCACCGTGGAGTTCGGAGGGACTCGGGACTCGGCGGAGCTGAACGAGCGCCGCCGAAATCACAGAGCCGAGATACACATAGTCGAGTGTATTCGGCTCTTTCCGGCGCCGCTCACAGTCACGCCCAGTCCCGCCATTAGACCTGTGTTATGTCCATCATAGGGCGGGACTGGGCGGGACTGTGAGCGGCGCCTGAAAGAGCCAAATACACTCGACTATGTGTATCTCGGCGGCGTTCGTTCAGTTTCGCCGGCGCCGAGTTCCTCCGAACTCCGCGGCGCCATATTTAAAACTACATGCATGTGTATGTCATCGGCGGCGGCAGGCGGTAGGCATGGACACTGGGGACAAGGCTGCACTGGGGACAAGGCTGCACTGGGGACAAGGCTGCACTGAGGCAAGGCTGCACTGGGGCAAGGCTGCACTGGGGCAAGGCTGCACTGACAAGACTGCAATGGGGCAAGGCTGCACTGACAAGACTGCACTGGGGCAAAGCTGCACTGACAAGGCTGCACTGGGGCAAAGCTGCACTGACAAGGCTGCACTGGGGCAAAGCTGCACTGACAAGGCTGCACTGGGGCAAAGCTGCACTGACAAGCTGCACTGACACTGAAAAGGCTGCAATGACACTAACAAGGCTGCAGATGAACACTGATGAGGCTGCATTGATGGGCATTTTAATGTAAGTTTCTTTTCCTTAAACTTCCCTCCTAAAAGTTTTTTTCCTTAAAATTCTCTCCTAAACTTGGGGTGCGTGTTATACGCCGATAAATACGGTAATTTCCCTTTGTTTTAACCCCTGTTAGAGTTGCTGCATTAAAAAAAAAAACATTCAGCGTAATGGACTAAAAGTTATGATTACTGTGTGCAAGTGCGCTACTCTTATACCATACACCACTCATTACTTTCATATTATGTGCAATAAAAAATTAAAATGAAAAAATTTGAAAAAATCTCCCATTAAAGTGTTAAATTCCACTTAACAATACACTAAGCATAAATCACCAATCTATATATCAAAATTACTGACATGCACAATATATATCACAGAGTCCTTGTGCAAAAAGTGCAAATTCCTCTCTTAATGTGCTGCTGTGTATCTTCTATTTTCATTTGTGACTTGGTGACACACCACCACCTTCTAGATCGGCCACTCACCAGATATTTCTTATATGATACGCCTTTGGTTCATTAATGGGATAACCACTCCACCTTGTTACCGTTCCTCACCGGCTATGCTTGAGCTTTGATATTCATTTAAAAGTGCCCTCGAGCCGGCACTAAGCTATTCCAGCAGTTAGGGATCGGTATCGTTCAATAGCGTGGTCAGCCTGTGTGCGATGTGAGTGTCCCCGCATCCGGCTTGCGCTTCACCCCTCGTTCCCGTTCGTATCTCCACCAGCTATGGACGTTCCCGCTTACGTGGTGCAAAATCTCCCAGCAGCCTCTACGCGTTCGCATCATAGTATGCGTCATCAGGAACCTTGAACTAAAGGGGAAGCTAGTATAGATCTGATCAGTTCAGATATTGATCTGCTCAGACACTATACTACTAAGGGAGGTGTATGGTGCATGCATGGGCGTTAGCGCTACTGGCAGTAATCTGACACTGCCTGAGGCGACACAGACCCTAACTGACGCTAAAACTGATTTCACCCGCCAGGCGATTAGGGGGCTAAACCTTTATTGGATAATACACGGCGGGTACCCTGACGCTATAAAAAAACAAACTAACTAACCAGCGTCACCAGTAACACTAATACAGTGATCACTGGTGACAGTGGGTGAAAGGGTTAACTAGGGGGCAATCAGGGGGTTAAAACCTTTATTAGGTATGATATGGGGGTACCTGACATTATAAAAACCTGACGGTGAAACTAATCAACTAACTGGCTAACCCGTGACACTAATACGGCTATCAGAACAAAAATCTATTAGTGACACTGGTGACAAGGGGGTGAAAGGGTTAACTAGGGAGCGATCAAGGGGTTAAACCTTTATTAGGGGGGTTTAGGGGGTACCCTAGACCTACCTGGGCCTACTACTAACTGCCCTAACGCTTATAACAGTCACAAATGACACCAATGCAGCGAACATTGAAAAATCTGACAACTGCAATTGGTGACACAGTGACAGGGAGTGAAGGGATTAACTGGGGGGGCGATCAGGGGGTGACAAGTGTACCTATGTGTACTGGTGTTAGTGTAGTGTTGTGCAACTCACGTTTAGACGTCCTCTCTCTGGAACCGAAAAGAATTCCACAAGGGGAGATGACATCACTTCCCCTGCCTGTGTTTACACTTACAGGCAGGAGAAGCATTTTCATTCGCCAGAACTGATCAGCAGGTCCAGGCCAGAAGTCATTGGCCTGGACCCAAGGATTGATTGGTTCTGGAATGAACCTGACTGCCGCAGGCACAGGGGGAGTGCACGTGCCCCCTGCCCGCGGGAGTGAGGGACGTACAGGTAAGCCCATTTGCGCACCCGTGACATTCTGCCGACGTACTGTATATCGGTGTGCGGCGGTCGGCAAGTGGTTAAACACCTGCATTTTTCTGAATACCAGTAATTAACAGAACTGAACTTCATTTACTTAGCAAAAGTATAGAAAGACAATCCTAACTTACTCTAACAATCCCAGTTTTATCCCACTGGCCAGTGATTTGTAAAAAATAAAAGTTTGCCGTCAAAGTTGGGGCCCTTGAAGCAGTGGCGTCTCCAGCTTTCATACCATCCCTGGCAGTTCTGCCACTGTGGGGTTCCCCAGCCTCCTCTTGCTGTCCTGCCCCTGCTATTGACAGCGCTGGTCTGGTATCTCTTGGAATTTACAGACTGGTTCTCCTGTCCTAAGGACAGGAGAAATCAGTCTGTTTTTTCAGTAACCGAGAGTCCTGGTGGAGTCCTTCCTGCAACTCGTTCTTCTCCAATGAGTATGGCGGGGAAGGAGCAGATCGGGCGGCTGTGGTTGTGTGAGCGCTCGCATTATGCAGTGTCAGCGAGCAGAGGGAGGGGGGAGGAATCACCCGTAGGAGCTGACTGGGGACGCTCTCCCTCTTAGACATTGCCTTTTTGTAAAAAAAAAATATATAAATAAAAAAAAATGTTTAATTGGGGGGGCACATGGTGGGGCACAGCATAATGTTGGGGGGTCAGGGCCCCCTCTGCCCCCCCCTAGGGACACCATTGCCTTGAAGAAAGCACAGCAGTTACCAGCAGACAAAAGATTCAATTGGTATGATGTTAGTCTCTGTTGACTAGTTCTGTATTTTGTGCATACACCTCAATCATTGTAGTAGTATGGACATATACATATCTAGATCTGAGAGATCTTACAACAAAGAGGTAGTTCGTTCCGCAATACACATTTATTAATAGGGTTACATAATCTATACAAAGTACACACCCGACAGTATTTACAACACAATGTACAGTGTAGGTCTCCTAGCTTACATGGTATTTACAAATTACCCACGACACCCATATTTACAGTACAGTATAAAATACAAGTATATTAGATTACCTGTTAACTTCAGGTCAGCCCATGGTGACTGTTGTCTGTTCCCACACCAAAGAGTGAGTTAGCTTGGTCACAAAGCATTATATCCCCCCTCCTTTCTGTAGTGTGGCTAATATAATTCTCCCTAATTGGTCACTGTACCTAGTAAATGTATATTGGGCACAGCCTGATTGGATGAGTCAAAGAAGGCTGTTGTTTACTACCCAGGGAAGATGTTATCAGGGAGAACAAAAGGCCAACCTTTGAAGTTGAACTAATTACAATAACACCAACACAACACTCAGTATTTTAAATATATTTCCCTCTAACTGAAATATATTTCTAATTGCAATATTTTACAGCGATTAATGGAGATTTCACATAATCCCATAAGGCAACAGATGGCCCCTTGTGGCCAGTTGAAAATATGAGACTCGGCCACACCTAGAATAATGGTTTATGTGCAATCTCCTTCAATATCTGGCACGTTTGACTTTGTCCTCTGAAATGAAATAAAACTCTTTGAGAAGAAAAAAAAAACTTTTAAACTCTCCATCTCTACAGTTCACACTTCTGGATCCCAGTATTGGTAGTCATCACTTGTTCTGGATGTCATAAGTCCAAAATAAAAATCATGAGAAACAGCACCAAAACAAAACAATAAGGAAAAAAAAACAAAAACATGAGGATCCTTGTTCTCAACAGTCCAATAATAACAATAGTCCGATAATAACAGTACAAAAGTCCATAAGGCGAATCTGGTCCTGTTGCCCTTGCTTCTGGGACGGCCTTCACTGGTGATTCCAATTGGATACAGCATACAATAACAGCCTGGGGACCAGCTTTTCCTGGCTTTCTAAGATTATACTTTATTAATGTGGACAAAGGTAGAGAAATAAAAACACAAGTACATTTAAGACATATGCATTCAACTGAATGCTTGTCTGGTAAGTCTGAGCCGTAAGGACCTTTGATTAGAATTGTCATAGATATACTGCGACATAGTAATGAGACCCCTTTCCCATTGACATGTGTAACAATTTGAATGGTTACGCCCTTCAGCCAGGTGTCTGATTTTCATCCCCCCATCTTTCTTCCTCCATTGTCATATGCCTGCAAGTAACTCTGCCCCACCTTCTGTGGAATACCACGTTGTGTGTGCGTGTATGACCCTTCACGTGTTCCGGGGAGTTTTGTTGCCATCGCAACTCACCACTAACTCCGTTTACTGAAACTGGGTACAGTTCAACCTTGGCTGGTGCCAAACCTTTGGGCATATAGCTCCGTTATTGGCTACCATGTGTAGCTACTGTATGAGTCCTGCCTTTAGCAGGCTACAGAAGAGGTCATCACTTTAAGAGTTCTCCGTGCAGATTAGGCAGTGTCGCCTACGCAGACAAAAATAACTTGATTTCAGAATACGGATAAGTGTGATGTCATCAGTCACTAGTGGCTTCAGGAACAATCAAACTAAATTACTCTTAAGTACAATTGTACTATACTCCCTGCTATTTACCAATCACTATGAGTCTCACCAGTCCCAGTATATCTATATGATATTCACGCAATGCTCTTTGAACTTAGTTATGGCACGAAAAAGAGAACTGACCAACAAACAAAAAATTGATCAATGACCACATATGATGACTGCCCAATATTAGAACTGTAGAGAAGATTGTATGTCACGTATCCAACGAAAATAGTCACATGACCAGGTGTAACCAGGTGTTACTGTCATAGTTGGTAATAACTACCATGACATACATTTATATAAAACAATTATCCAATGTCGAAAGAGAAGAAGAAAAACTGTTGGAACTTGGTCCATCCCCAAAATGCTATAGGGAAGCTTTAATATTCTATAGCAACATTTCTAACCATTTTAAATGTTCTCCATATAATGTTTCCCCCTACCCCCCTCTTTTTTTAAAATGTATTTATTTATTTCACCCTAGTGACACCAAACTCAAGAATCACCATACAAAAAATAAATAAATAATAAATAAAGGTATTATAGGAAAGAAAGAAAAATCGTAAACATTAAAAAAAAAGAATTAAAAAAAAAGTTAAAAATCGTTCTTCCCCCCTTTGTTTTTTTTTTTTTTTTGTAAAGAAAAAAAATTACCGTTAAGAAAAAAAAGAAGAAGAAAAATGAGAGAAAAAATAAATGTAACAAATTAAAAAAAAATGTAATCTGTATTCTGTCAAAAAAAAACAAACATTGAAACTGCCTTCAAACATTGTAGCTATTCAAAAGGCAACACCCTCTGTCGGTGGTGATTAACATACTAATTGACTCTCAGTGCAAATCTATTTGCAAGTCAATCAGGCCACAGGATCTCTGTTTAAAAAAAAAAATGTTTAAATGTTTTTCTTTTTAGAATTTAGTTGGGCCTGACTGCAATTAATTGGATTCAAGGCTTCTCCTTAAAACAAAAAAAAAAATAAAAATTATGTTTTAAGGTCCTCTGTGTTTCAAAGTACTTTGTCCAATCTGGGTCCAATCATTTGTCCTTGTCTGTGTATTTCTCCTAAAATACAAAACTCAAAAATTAATAACACCTCACTGTACCTCTCTGAGAGGTTCATAATGGACTAAACTAGTAGTGGATGATTGGAACAGACTTCCAGCTGAGATAATGCGTCCATCCACAGTAAGTACAGTCGAAAATGTACAGACACACCCACATATCTGTACTCTGACAAACAAAAAGTTATAGGAAAACCTGGTGTGTTTGTAAGTACTTAAAGTTTAAGAAGACAACATGTAGACATAAAACCTTTACACATATTAACAGCACATGCGTCAATTTGGAAGGAAAAACAAAACACCAGATCTACTGAATCCATAAGATGCCACAGGGTGCAAAGCAATGCATTGTTATGTATTTTCCACGTATTAGAGTGAATGAAACTTCACTCTAAGCCACAGAAAAGGAAAAATTATCAAAACAAAATCCCTACAGTTTCTCAGAGTTATAGGGATCGAGATCTCTTATCTGTGCACAGGTTATTTATTCGCGAATACATATAAACTTGTAAAAAAAAGTATTAATTTAAACTGGTACCAGTATTGAGCTCATTACAAACGAGAAAAATTAATAAAATAATCATAAACAGTACAAAGGATGCGCATTAGTGTGATCACACTTATTGTTGGCTATAAAAACAATGGTGAGTATACCCCTACAAAAAAAAAAATCTTTCTTTACACATGGACAGTTCATACCCATGCATTCCATCACTCTGACACACACATTCATTTAGATTGAACCCATACATCCTGGATAGAGCTTTGATAAATCGCAAATGAATTGTTATGTGTTTATGCAAACAGGAGAAAGGAAACAAAAAAAAAAAAACCAAGAACACCAACCAAAAACAAATACATAAATAAAAAATATATAAAATGAAGCAAGAGTAGGCTTCTGTACTAAACACTACTTGTACCCTATACCTTTGAATGTTTATGGCAGTCTTCTGATCCTTTGGGGAAGATAAACACCTGTATTACTAATAACCATGTTTGAACACTTAGCCTAATATACATTACCTTAGGTGTATGTATTTATGTATAAATACATCTATATTGATACACCTGATTAATATGTAAATACTTTTTCATGAGCTCCCTGCACCTGGAAAATATAACTTAGACAAAAGTTATTACCCTTTTCCCTTTCTTTCACACAAAGAAAACAAACACTGAGACATTGTTACATTTACATATTTACATTGGTATATGTTCACTGACATTCACCCTTGGATCTGGTGAAAACAAATGACTCAGATCATAGACATCTGAATGACACATTAGATCTGGTATTTCTTTTGCTTTTTCTACATTGCTTATATTTAAGGTTTGTTCCCAGTAAGGTGAAGTCCTAGCAGATAGCATAGATAGGTTGGGCCTCCCTCCAGTATTTTCTGCTTGAATGGAACAGATGGTTTTCTGTGGGACCTTAACAATTTGATCAAAAGATTGTTTTATTTCTTTCAGTTCCTTCCTACACTGTACCACATCTGCATGGCATGCTTCATATTTTACCTTAAGAACATGTTGTGATGTTTCCAATATTTTATTGGTATTTTCCCAATTATGAATATGCGACTTCAGTAGTTCAATCTCATTTTCAAGAGAGGTAATTATGCTAATTAACTTAACCTCTTTCAGAACTGATCTCCTGTGCTGTAATCTGAGATCACTTTCCATGGAATTTACATTCAAAGGGGAGCATGAGGCTATTTGCCTTTGACTAGTACCTGGGGGGCCATGCCTATAGATCTTATCTTTGGAGGCATTGTAATTGTAATGGTGCCTCTTTCTGTTTGAAAAGGTGGCAAATTCTCCTGTAGTGTGACTTGCTAAACAGCTTTTGTTGTTTGTACTCTGGTGATAAATCTTTGATTTCACAGAATTAGACCTTCTGGCTACATGAAAAAAATTGTGCATACAGTCCATGATGCATTGATATGAATCTTTAAGAGGATTTATAAAAAATCCACATTTAATTTTAAATTTTGGATGGGCATTAGCTATTAGGAGGGTTTCGTACTCTGGGTCCTCTCTGTGCACGTTTCTCCGTTTGCCTACATAGTAAGCTGACCATAGCCTGTTTGCATAAAGAAGTGGATTCTCATTATTTTCCTGTTTTGTTCTATACACTGCTTTTAAGCCTAGGTCAAAGGGATATATTATTTTTAGCAATTCATCTACAGTTTCATTGTAATCTGCTCTTCCTTCTTTAACATGGTCTGGTAGGGAAGACCATGTGTCTAAGTTAACTGTTAATAGTAAAACTTTAACCTGATCTCTGGAGTTGGCAACTCCCAGCAATTTACATCGTGGCAAGACATTATCTGCATGAAATGTTATGTGCACTCCTGGCAACAGTTTGCCAATATTGTTAGCTACAAGTAGCACATTTTCTAAAGACTGTCTGTCCTCCCTATCCATCTTTTGTGCTGTGCTCTCAATTCCTGTTGATATGCATACATACAGGAAACATCTCTCTTTTTTTTTTTTTTTTAAATAGACTGAATCTTCATGCATAGAAACATTGGGCAACAGCTCTTTTCATCTCCTTCTAATGCATCTGGACTCTTCATGTACCAATTCTATATTATATTTAGCTTTTAACAAAAGTTATGTGTTCCTCGTAGGCTCCCTATTAATTACACACTGTAGAACACAGCTATTTCTTATAGCCCATTTCTATATCGAGCACATAGAGCACCCAATGTTCATTTTTTTAGCATTCAAATGAAAAACCCTTTCAAAGTGTGCCTTTTGTAGATATTGCAACCCCTTGAGATATTGCTGAAAGAGACCACCAAATTTTTCTGTCCCTTCGTGTTCGCCATTTTGTTGACTAGTTCTGTATTTTGTGCATACACCTCAATCATTGTAGTAGTATGGACATATACATATCTAGATCTGAGAAATCTTACAACAAAGAGGTAGTTCGTTCCGCAATACACATTTATTAATAGGGTTACATAATCTATACAAAGTACACACCCGACAGTATTTACAACACAATGTACAGTGTAGGTCTCCTAGCTTACATGGTATTTACAAATTACCCACGACACCCATATTTACAGTACAGTATAAAATACAAGTATATTAGATTACCTGTTAACTTCAGGTCAGCCCATGGTGACTGCTGTCTGTTCCCACACCAAAGAGTGAGTTAGCTTGGTCACAAAGCATTATATCCCCCCCTCCTTTCTGTAGTGTGGCTAATATAATTCTCCCTAATTGGTCACTGTACCTAGTAAATGTATATTGGGCACAGCCTGATTGGATGAGTCAAAGAAGGCTGTTGTTTACTACCCAGGGAAGATGTTATCAGGGAGAACAAAAGGCCAACCTTTGAAGTTGAACTAATTACAATAACACCAACACAACACTCAGTATTTTAAATATATTTCCCTCTAACTGAAATATATTTCTAATTGCAATATTTTACAGCGATTTATGGAGATTTCACATAATCCCATAAGGCAACATCTCTTACCAGACCCAGTGTCCTCTTCTGGGCCTCCATTAACATGCTCCGATACAGTAAAATTCAAGTTTAAAGTGATACTAAAGTCTCAGGTGTTTTTTGTTTAACCACTTCAATACTGGGCACTTTTCCCCCTTCCTGCCCAGGCTAATTTTCAGCTTTCGGCGCTGTCGCTGTTTAAATGAAAATTGCGCAGTCATTGTTATCATTTATCAATTGTTATCATTTTGTTCCCACAAATAGAGCTTTCTTTTGGTGGTAATTGATCACCTTTGTGGTTTTTATTTTTTGCTAAACAAATAAAAAAAGACCGAAAGTAAAAAAAAAAAGTTTTTCTTCATTTCTGTTATAAAATTTTGTAAATAAGTAAGTTTTCTCCTTCACTGAAGAGCACTGATGAGGCTGCATTTCCGGGCACTCATAAGGTGGCACTGATGAGCACGGATGAGGTGGCACTGATGGGGTGGCACTGATGATGGGCACTGATATGCACTCATAGGCTGCGCAGATAGGCACTCATGGGTGGCACAGATGGGCACTGAATGGCTGCACTGATGGGTACTTATGGGTGGCACTGATGGGCACTGATAGGCGGCACTGATAGGTGGGCACTGATGGGCATGTATGGGCACTGATATGTGGCACTGATGAGTGGCACTCATTGACACTGATAGATGGCACTAATTGGCATCACTGATTACGAGGCACTGGCAGGTATTGCTGGTGGGCACTGATTGGCATCATGTGTGTGCACACATTGGCATAATGTGTGGGCACACATTGCCACCCATGGCCACCAGGGATGCCCTACCTTGTGGTCATCAGTGGTGGCCATCCCTGGTGTTCCTGGTGGCATCCCTGGTGATCCTGGGTGGGCATCCAATGAGGGGCTGCACTGATAAACAATCAGCACAGACCCCCCTGTCAGAGGAGCAGCCATCGGCTCTCCTCTACTCGCGTCTGGCAGACGCGAGTGAGGAAATGCCGATAAACTGCTCTTCCTGTTTACATCGTGATCAGCAATGATTAGACACAGCTGATCATGTGGTAAAGAGTCTCTGTCAGAGACTCTTTACCTAGATCGTAGTTGTGGTGTGTCAGACTGACACGCCGCAACAATGATCGACGCAATGCGAGCCCACGGGTTCGCACAGTGGCTTGTTATCCTGACCATGTCATATGACATCTGGTCAGGCTATCGCAAACACTTTGTCAATGTAATTTTGTTATATGGCGGGCAGCAAGTGGTTAAAAATAACAAACACATTATACCTACCTGCTCTGTGTAGTGGTTTTGCACAAAGCAGCCCTGATTCTCATCTTCTTGGGTTCCTCTTTGACGCTCCTGGCCCCTCCCTCCTGTTGAGTGCCTCCACAGCAAGCAGCTTGCTATGGGGGCACCTGAGCTGAGCCACTGCTCTGTGTGTCCATTTAGACGCAGATCCGTGGTACGGCCTGCCCTCTCTCTCTCCTAATTGGCTCACTGACTTTGATTGACAGCAGCGGGAGCCAATGGCGCCACGCTGCCATCTCAGCCAATGAGGAGGGAGAGTCCTGGGCAGCAAAGACACTCCTGCAACATTGCTGGATGGAGATGGGCTCGGGTAAGTATTAGGGGGGCTGAGAGGGGCCACTGCACATAGAATGCATAAAGATAAAAAACCTTCTGACTTTACAACCACACTAAGTCAGACAAAAGTGGAAGTTGCTGTGATAGCTCTCTTTCAATCCTGCTGAGACAGTCCCACATTTACTTTGCCAATCGCGGGTTGCCATGCATTTGGAAATGCGCAGATGTGAATGCATAGCAATGCAAGCACAATGCGTGTTTGCAGCACGCCTCAGATACACAGATGCACAAATGTGAATGCAGCCTAATTGTTAATGACACCACAATCACAACATAACGTGCTATAAGTGCGCCAAAACATGCACTGCAAAAACGGGCAATGCTCCACATGTTCTTGAGCTACTTTGGGGCATTTAACATGTGTAGGGCATCCCATTCAAGTTAATGGGCAGCCCTATGTTTGTCTCACGTTTACATGTGAAAAACACACAAAAATGCAAGCGGGAATGTGCATTTGCGATACATTCAGGTGTGAATGGAATGTGCTTGGGAGGAGACTTTTTAGGCAGCAAGGATGAGCTGGGGGGAGAGGTGAGGGTTAAAAAAAAACACTGATTTAATTAAAGACTCATAGGAATTGCTTCCTATCCATGCTGATGCAACTTCTGTGATTTAACATTAAAGTCAATTTGTTCCCCACTGAATGCTTTACTGATATTCAGAAACAGGCTGAAGACAGGGACCTTTATTTCCATGTGTCTGTTGTCAGTACTATATCATTGATTACATAGTAAAATCATGCAAAATGGAATGACGATGGCTCTTAGGAAAACAAAGGACAAGTGTACGAGAGAAATTCCTGGTTTCATCCAAAGAAGGCACTGCAACCTTAGACAGGTACATTTTTGTATTCTATATATCTATTACTATTGATAATAGGATAGACTAGATTTATGTTGTGTGTTGTATAACTCATACAGTAAACCGTTCATCCAGACTGGTAGAGATGATCACTACAGAAGAGAAACTGAAACTGATGACACACATTAGGGGTCATTCACACCATATCTGCATGAAAACTGATTGGAGAACTGCACAGATTTCACTTGTAGAGACATGAGCTTACATCAGTTTGCCCTGTTCATACCACAGTGTTGATGTCATGTCAGTTTCTTTTTCTGTGCAGAAAACTACTTTGACATCATTGCAGATTCCTGCGCAGAAAAAATCTGCACGTGATACCATTTGTGGTGTGAACAGGGCACATAGAGAACAATTGTTTTGTTTTGTGCCCTTGCAGAACGTGTGCAGAATAATTGACGTCTTTGCACATGGTGTGAATGAGGTCTAAGGCTCGATTCACATCTATGTATGTTGCTTTTGAGCGTTTCTGCAGTGCTTTTTGCGGTGCTTGCCGTGTTTTTGAACATGCGTTTTTGTCGCGTTTTGCTTTTTTTTTTTTTACAGTGTTTTTTTTATACTGTATACAGTGTAAAAAAAAAGAAAGAAAAAAAAACGCACAACGTGGCAAAAACACGGTACTTGCGTTTTGGATGCGGGTCCATTGAATTCTATTACATGCAAAAAGTCCCTGACCCTTTCCAAAAACGCAGAGGCACAAAAATGCATTGATGTGAACATGTTCCATAGGAACCCATGCATTTCTGCAAAATGCACCAAAAAACGCATTAGTGTGAATAGAGCCTTTCATCAGAGCCAGTCACCTGCCCGTGGTCGACCGGTAGATCGCAACCAGGTACGCAAGTGGTGTAAATGGAACTTCAGTGTTTATCATCACTGTTCCAGACATGAAATAGGGAGATACAAAGTAATATTGTTAATCTTGAATCTACATTTTTTTATTTAATAATAAAAGAATATGCAGCGCTCAAATGTACACGCAATTAATACAAAAATGTGTAACCATTAGTATTAGGTGAAAAGGATTGTTATCCCTGTAAAAAGGAAAAACAAATGTCCACCAAGGTGAAGAGACAAATATTTAAAAAAAAAAAAAAAAAAGGTCTTAGGATATAAGAACACAAAATCCTTATAAATCTTGATGTATGTAGAAAATCAGCTGATTGACATCACTGGAACCACACTAAGAGCACGATGAAGAAAGGGTGTTTACAGAAAACGACCACCACCAGTTGTGCAGAGGCTTACTGGAATGTATGGACTTAACGGGGTATATACCTCTTAAGTCATATAGGCTTGTGGTGATGAACACCATATATGTAAAGATGTGACGTTTATGGATCAAAACGAGAAGGTATCCAGTATGTGGTACAAATTGGTTTCTCATTAATGGAAGGAGGACCACAACGAAACTCCGTGTTCACACGATGTGACCAAAAATTTAAAAAAGCTTCCACATAGTGTGATATCGTAGATAAAAGGGTTTATTAAAAAAGAATAAAATAAAAAAACTCACATTTCACATGGAGATAAATACACTTGCAAGGAAGATATGAATAAGTGTAATGGTGTAGGCAGGACTCGACCCGACGGGTTTCGTCTACACAGACGTCATCTGGGGTAACTTTGTTTTAATTATCTGCAGATCGAAGGGATAAGCTTCTATTTGCAGATAGTGTCAGTTAAAGCAACCCAAGTAAAATAAAATGTGTCTATTTAACTCATTATGAACACTTAAGCTGGATACACACTATACAATTTTCTTTAGATTTTTTCCTTTAGATTTACTAAAACGATATAATATGAGGTCAAACCTTAACAATTTCAAAATGTATGCAATCAGGCAGGCCCTTGCACTACATGGTTTTGGTAAATCTAAAGGAAATCAAACAACAAAAAGTTGTATAGTGTGTATCCAGCTTTAGGCTTGGTTCACACCTATGCAGTTTGCTTTTGATCTGTTTCTGTTGTGCGTTTTTGACGTGATTTTACTGCGATTTTGCTGCAGTTAGCGTTTTGCACTTTTTATGCTTTTTTTTGCCAATTTGTTGTTGGGCAGATTTTAAAAAAAATTCAAAACGCAAACCGCAGCAAAATTTCAGTAAAATCACGACAGAAACGCACTATATGCTTTCCTGCAGCTCCTCCATTGAAGTCTATTGAACCAGAAAAAGCTAAAAGAGCACCGTTTTGCATTTTAAAAAGTCCCTGACCCTTTCCAAAAATGCAGAAGCTGAAAAAAGTATAGATGTAAATGTGTCCCATAGGAAACCATGTTAAATGAACTGTAGTGAATTTCTGCGAAAAGCACCAAAAAACACATAGGTGTGAACCAGGCCTTAGCCCTGGTTCACACCAGTGTGGTTTTGAAGTTGTGCTACTTCAGAGCGACATAAAAGCAGTGTGATTTCATGTGCAGCTTGCTGATATCTGTGTTACTTCATTTAACAGATATCAATGCATGGTGCACTGAAGTGCAGGAACCTTTTTCAAAGTCGCTATGACTTGAGTCGCAGCAATTTGAACAATTCAGTTGCCGCAAATGGGGTGCGAATTGTCATGCGACTTTGAACTATCAAGTTACATGACAAGTCGCACTGAGTTTAGAGCCCTTGCACACTGGGGCGGTTTGCAGGCGCTATTGCGCTAATAATAGCGCCTGCAAACCGCCCCGAAAGTGCCGCTACTGTCATTCCAGTGTGAAAGCCCGAGGGCTTGCACACTGGAGCGATGCGCTGGCAGGACGGTAAAAAAAGTCCTGCTAGCCGCATCTTCGGAGCGGTGAAGGAGCGGTGTGTATACCGCTCCTTTACCGCTCCTGCCCATTGAAATCAATGGGACGGCGCGGCTATACCGCCGGCAAAGCGCCTCTGCAGAGGCGCTTTGCGGTGGTATTTAACCCTTTCTCGGCCGCTAGCGGGGGGTAAAACCGCCCCGCTAGCGGCCGAATACCGACGGTAAAACGCCGCTAATAATAGCGGCGTTTTACCGCCGACGCCGCCCCCCGCCCCAGTGTGCAAGGGCTCTTACTCTCTTCAGCCCTAATTAACTCCTTCTTTCCCTTCTCCCTTTAACTATTTTTTGCCATTTTTTTTCTATATTATTAACCATTATTATTTAAACTTTTTTTTTTGTTTGTTTCTTTTTTTTTTTTATTCTTAATTTTTTTAGTGTCACATTTTAAAACAGCTAAATTGAAAGTAAAAAAAAAAACAAAAAAAAAACAACCAGTTATTTCTGTTGTAAATAACTTTGCAATACTTTATACCAGAGTCATAATGTTAGTGTTCTTTTCAAACAGGAAAAATTACAGAATATAAATTATACTTTAATTGTACAGTAACACTATTTTTTTATATGAAAAATGGTCAAAAAAGGGAAAAAAAGGTATTTTTTTTAGCTTTGTGACTTTTATGTCTATAACTTGTATAGAAAATCATAGAAGAATACGAAAATTATAGAAAATTATTTTAGCAAAACAATATCACGAAAAGAAAAATTGTTTGTCCTTAAAAAAAATAAATAAATATATATATATATATATTAGGGTTGTCCCGATACCACTTTTTTAGGACCGAGTACAAGTACCGATACTTTTTTTCAAGTACTCGCCGATACCGATTACCGATACTTTTTTTTTTATGTCACGTGACAGTTTTTTTTTTTTTAACAATGCTTTCTTTTTTTTCGGGGGGGGGGGGGAGGGGTGAACGGTGTCTGTGTGTTTTTTTTTTTTAATTTACAATTTTTATTTTTTACAATAATAATTTTTTTATTCATTTTTGCAATATGTTTTTTTTTTTTAAATCAGCCCTGTTGGGGGGCTTTGGTGAGATATCAGGGGTCTTAACATACCCCTGATATCTCCCCCTTGAGACAGAGAAAGAGACAGAGGATAGAGATTCCCCAGTCCCTTTCTCTGCAGCCTCAGCTGCACTGAGAATGAATGGAGAGAAGACAGCGGCTCCTCTCCATTCATAAACTGGCACATTGTAATCACAGAAGATTACAATGTTTCAGTTATGTGAATGGACAGAGTCAGCTGACTCTCTCCATTCACACAGGAAGGAGGAGGAGGACGGCGGACCGGAGGGGACAGCGGAGAGGCAGAGGAACGGAGGAACGGAACGGAGGGGGACAGATAAGGAGAGGGGGACAGAGGAACGGAACGGAGGGAGACAGAGGAGAGGGGGACAGAGGAACGGAACGGAGGGAGACAGAGGAGAGGGGGACAGAGGAACGGAACGGAGGGAGACAGAGGAGAGGGGGACAGAGGAACAGGGGGGGCATGGAGGAGGATGCAGTGACAGTCAGCGCCGGTGATCGCGTGGGGAAGTTACAAGCACCGATCACCGCTGTATGTCACTGAAAGCCGCGGGGGGGAAGCTAGTAACTCCCCCACACGCCGATCACCGCTGACTGTCATAGTATCGGCGGAAGCATCGGGAGCATTTGCCCGAGTACAAGTACTTGGGCAAATGCTCGGTATCGGTGCCGATACCGATACTAGTATCGGTATCGGGACAACCCTAATATATATATATATTATATATATATATATATATATATATATATATATATATATATATAAATTTTTACAGTATGTATTACGTTGTTATCTTAATTAATGTTATTGTAATAAAGAGGTCCACAGTTGAATTGTAAAAAACTGCTCTGGTCCATAGGGGAGTGTACTGGTGTGACAGAGGAAGAGATTCAAGACCCAGGACACCTCTATGTACTTGGATTTAAATTGAAACATTACTGGACTTTTAGAATACCATGGCAAGTGGGTGAGTCTTTTTCTTGCAACCCTTATCATCAGTTTTCCACTCCTTTCTCCTTTATGGCTCACCTTCTGTTGCTCTATTTTCTTTTTGATACTGCACTGTCCTGCCATTGGTTTTCTTTATCTGTGCTGACATACATCATAAACCAAAAAACCCAGATTCACAAAAGGTTCCTCGTGCAAATCCAGTTTCCATTCCATCCTGTATTGTCCACCCTAATTAAAGTGATTCTAAAGGTTGGAATAAAAAAATAAATAAATAAAAAAAACCTGTGATACCTGCTCTGTTTAAGGTTTTTCAGAGAGTAGCCCCATCCTCTTTTTTTGGGTCCCAGACTGGCAATTCTGGCTCTGCCCCCCTGCTGAGAGCACACAATAGAAAGCTTCTTGCCATGGGGACACTTGCGCAGGCTAGCTCCTGAGCTGCAGTCCTGTGAATGGACATTGTCCATTGACATACAGAGCATAGCTCGGCACTGCCCCTGCTGCTGTGTTTGCCAATGAAGAGAGACAGGCACAGGAGAGCCGCTGCTCTCATGCCCATCACTGGATCGAGATGGGGCTCATGTAAGTATAAGGAGGGGCTGGGGGGAAGCTGCATCCGGAAGGTTTTTTACCTTAAGGCATAGCATGCCTTAAGGTAAAAAAACTTCTGCCTTTAGAACCACATTAAGCAGCATTGAAGTAAGCTGTTACCTGTGATTGTCTTTTATTGTTAATAAAAATGCCCCTTGAATGAGATCTGGGTCTAATACAAACTATAGTATTTTACAAAAATGTATGGAACAAAGTTCAGGAAAGGTGTCTGTTTCTAGAACACAATTCCTGGGGTGATGACAACAATTACTGCGTCTGGAGACCTGGAGCACTTTATAGACGACCAGAGACACAAGCTCTGGGTAATAGGGTCTACCAATGCTCCTTGCTTCCGTGAAGTGCCAAAACATATTAATTGCTGAAAAAATACAGTGGAAACGTTTTTAGGCCAGTAAACAAAATTCAGGAAAAACAAAATCAAACACAATTTTCCTAGTATCTGTAGGTTTTATTTGTCTATGGAAAGTGATGGAGCATGAATGCAGACTTCAGAATCCATGAGGTTCAAATAACACAGCCTGTGCTACTAGAAGCTTTGATAACTCTGCAAGCAGTAGGGGGGGGGGGGAGGGGGGGCGGGGGGATTTGTCATGTAAACACAGCAGAGAAGGGCTCTCACTGTTAAAACATTTAGCGATGGAGTGAATTCTCAATATTTAAAACCCTTCAAATAGTACAAGACAATTAAATATGAGTTCAAACTGGAAAAAAAATGGCTGTTACTTGCAGCCTACGTGTTTATTTTCCAAATGCCGCATGTTTTTTTAAAAATGTCATTCATCATATACAGTGGGGACGGAAAGTATTAAGACCCCCCCTTAAATTTTTCACTCTTTGTTATATTGCAGCCATTTGCTAAAAACATTTAAGTTCATTTTGTTTCCTCATTAATGTACACACAGCACCCCATATTGACAGAAAAACACAGAATTGTTGACATTTTTGCAGATTTATTAACCACCTGACAACTGGGCACTTAAACCCCCTTCGTGACCAGACCAATTTTCAGCTTTCAGTGCTCTCACACTTTGAATGACAATTACTCAGTCATGCAATACTGTACCCAAATGAATTTTTTGTCCTTTTTTTCATACAAATAGAGCTTTCTTTTGGTGGTATTTGATCACCTCTGGGTTTTTTATTTTTTGCGCTATAAATGAAAAAAGACCGCAAATTTTGAAAAAAAACGCATTTTTCTTAGTTTCTGTGATAAAATTTTTCAAATTAGTAATTTTTCTTCATAAATTTTGGCCACAATTTATACTGCTACATATCTTTGGTAAAAATAACCCAAATTAGTGGATATTATTTGGTCTTTCTGAAAGTTAGAGAGTCTACAAGTTATGGTGCAAATCATAAAAATTGATCACATCTGATGCACTGACGGCCTATCTCATTTCTTGTGACCCGAACAAGTCAGGAAAGTACAAATACCCCCCAAATGACCCCTTATTTGAAAGTAGACATTCCAAGGTATTTAGTAAGATGCATGGTGAGGTTTTTGATGTTGTAATTTTTTCCCACAATTCTTTGCAAAATGAAGATTTTTTTTTTTTCCCCCCCCCCACAAAATTGTCATTGTAATAGGTTATTTCTCTCACATGGCATGTATATACCACAAATGACACCCCAAAATACATTCTGCTACTCCTCCTGAGTATTACGATACCACATGTGTGGGACTTTTTCACAGCCTGGCCACATAGAGAGGCCCAACATGCATGGAGCACCATCAGGTGTTCTAGGAGCATAAATTACACATCTAATTTGTTGACTACCTATTACACTTTTGAAGGCCCTGGAGCACCAGGACAATGACACGTGACACTGACGTGGCACTGATGACAAATGGCACTGATACGTGGCACTGATGTGGCACTGATGACAGATGGCACTGATACGTGGCACTGACGTGGCACTGATGACAGATGGCACTAATACATGGCACTGATGACAGATGGCACTAATACGTGGCACTGACAGATGGCACTAATACGTGGCACTGACAGATGGCACTAATATGTGGCACTGATGACACATGGCACTAATATGTGGCACTGACGACATGTGGCGCTGATGACAAATGGCACTGATATGTGGCACTGATGACATGTGGCACTGATGAAAGATGGCACTAATACATGGCACTGATGACAGATGGCACTAATACGTGGCACTGATGACAGATGGCACTAATACGTGGCACTGATGACACTGATGACAGGTGGCACTGATACGGGGCACTGATGACACTGATGACAGGTGGCACTAATACGTGGCACTGATGACATGTGACACTGATGACAGATGGCACGTGACACTGACAGGTGGCACTGATGACAGATGGCACTGATGACAGATGGCACTATGTGGCACTGATGACAGATGGCACTATGTGGCACTGATGACAGATGGCACTATGTGGCACTGATGACAGATGGCACTATGTGGCACTGATGACAGATGGCACTATGTGGCACTGATGACAGATGGCACTTATACGTGGCAGTGGGGACAGATGGCAGGGGCAGATGACAGGGCAGATGGCAGGGGCAGATGACAGGGCAGATGACAGGGCAGATGACAGGGCAGATGGCAGGGGCAGATGACAGGGCAGATAGCAGGGCAGATGGCAGGGACTGTTAACAGCGGGACACCTTTTTTTTTTTTTTTTTACACTCACCGCCGCAGCGGTTCGCTCTCCCTCCTCACACGCTGTCTCTGTGTGAGGAGGGAGAGCCGGCGATGAGAGAGGATCTCATATGTTTACATATGAGATCCTCTCTCATTGGCACCGCCGATCGCACCGTAAACGGCCGCTGTCATTGGCCGTTTACGGTGATCTGTGACTGGCTGTGTCCGAGGGACACGGCCAGCACAAAACTTCCGCGATGCGCGCTCGCGGGAGCGCGCAATGCGGAAGTAAACAGGAGGACGTCCAGGGACGCCCTCCCGGCAATTGGAGTCCGCGCTGTAGCCGTCTTTCGGCTATAGCGCGGACGCCTAGTGGTTAAAAAAGAAAAACAGAAATATCACATGGTCCTAAGTATTCAGACCCTTTGCTCAGTATTTAGTAGAAGCACCCTTTTAATCTAATACAGCCATGAGTCTTTTTGGGAAAGATGCAACAAGTTTTTCACACCTGGATTTGGGGATCCTCCGCCATTCCTCCTTGCAGATCCTCTCCAGTTCTGTCAGGTTGGATGGTAAACGTTGGTGGACAGCCATTTTTAGGTCTCTCCAGAGATGCTCAATTGGGTTTAAGTCGGGGCTCTGGCTGGGCCATTCAAGAAAGTTACGGAGTTATTGTGAAGCCACTCCTTCGTTATTTTAGCTGTGTGCTTAGGGTCATTGTCTTGTTGGAAGGTCTAAACAGGCCCCTGATGTTTCACTTTTGAGATAAAGAAAGGGACAGAGATTCCCCAGTCCATTTCTCTACAGCCAAGCAGCAGGGGGAATCTGCCCAGCACAGGGTGATTAGGGTGTGCACAGGCACATCTGGCACACCCTATGCGCACACCTATGCCCATCTCATATACATACATACAGATATTAGGACCAATTTAGTTAGAAGCCAATTAAAGTGGTGGTAAACTCTAAAACTTATAATAAGGCTTACCTGTAGGTACTGTGAATATCTCCTAAACTTGCACAGTTTAGGAGATATTCAGAGTGCATGCAGCTGGTGACCTGACCAGCGCATGAGCTCTGAAGGTCCGGCATACAGTTCCGGACCTTCAGAGCCCGTGCTGTAAATGGTAGCTCCTGTGCGTATACGCAGGAGTGATGTCACCATGCCCCCGGCCACTCATGTAACCAGAGGCCGCAAACTCGGAAGGAAGATGGGGGGAAGATGTCAGCCCTCTCAGCGGTGACAGTACGGTGCTGGAGTGCTTTGTTCTAAGGTACGTTTCTTATTATGACATTGCCTTGTAGGATTTTTTTTTTTTTTTAACAACTGCAGTTTACTACCGCTTTAAAGAGGAGCATCAGTCTTCTTTTAAAAATAAAATAAAAGTCAGCAGTTACAAATACTGTAAATGTAAGGTACATATCAGTACCTGGGGTCAAGAGCTGTCTTTGCTGGTCACTGGCACCGCCATTTAGGAAATGTGAGCTGACTGTGACTTCCTGAGAATTCATCGCCTGCTTCCCACATCCACGAAATTGTGTGGCACTGTGAGGCCAGTCTTGCAGCCTCCTTGGACATCTGATGTGTGCCAGCAGGGTGTGAGCAGTGGGGCTTGCCCATTAACTGCACATCATTCTTGCCTAGGTTAGAACTTGGACAATGGGAGAGGGTATCTGTCAAAAAAGATACCCATTCCCTGTAAAAAAAAAAAAGTCAAAAGTGTTGGGGATAAAGATGGGAAGTTGAATAAGCAGCACTTTCACTTTTGAGCGAGGTCTGCTTTAACTTTCCAGCATGTCTTTGGTCTGTGGGAGGAAACTGGAGCACCTGGAAGAAACCCAGGACAGGGAGAGCATAAAAACTCCATACAGATAGAATTCTGGTCAGAAACTGAGGACCCCAATGCTGCAAGGAAGAAGTGCTAACCATATAGCTAATGTGCTGCCCACTATGAATATAAATAAAGATAAATAAAGCAGAAGAAAAACTGTACCAAGTTTGTTGTATCTAAATCATGGTATATCATGGTAATCATAGATAACTGAAATCCAGCAGATGTCGCTACAGCACAACGATAGGGAAATGTAATATAGTGTAAAATACAGTGGAAACGTCTTTAGGCCAGTAAACAAAATTCAGGAAAAACAAAATCAAACACAATTTTCCTAGTATCTGTAGGTTTTATTTGTCTATGGAAAGTGATGGAGCATGAATGCAGACTGCAGAATCCATGAGGTTCAAATAACACAGCCTGTGCCACTAGAAGCTTTGATAACTCTGCAAGCAGTGGGGGGGGGGGGGGGGGGATTTGTCATGTAAACACAGCAGAGAAGGGCTCTCACTGTTAAAACATTTAGCGATGGAGTGAATTCTCAATATTTAAAACCCTTCGAATAGTACAAGACAATTAAATATGAGTTCAAACTGGAAAAAAATGTCTGTTACTTGCAGCCTACGTGTTTATCTTCCTAAAAGCCACATGTTTTTTTAAAAATGTCATTCATCATATACAGTGGGGACGGAAAGTATTCAGACCCCCTTAAATTTTTCACTCTTTGTTATATTGCAGCCATTTGCTAAAAACATTTAAGTTCATTTTTTTCCTCATTAATGAACACACAGCACCCCATATTGACAGAAAAACACAGAATTGTTGACATTTTTGCAGATTTATTAAAAAAGAAAAACTGAAATATCACATGGTCCTAAGTATTCAGACCCTTTGCTCAGTATTTAGTAGAAGCACCCTTTTGATCCAATACAGTCATGAGTCTTTTGGGGAAAGATGCAACACGTTTTTAACACCTGGATTTGGGGATCCTCTGCCATTCTTCCTTGCAGATCCTCTCCAGTTCTGTCAGGTTGGATGGTAAACGTTGGTGGACAGCCATTTTTAGGTCTCTCCAGAGATTCTCAATTGGGTTTAAGTTGGGGCTCTGGCTGGGCCATTCAAGAACAGTTACGGAGTTGTTGTTAAGCCACTTCTTCGTTATTTTAGCTGTGTGCTTAGGGTCATTGTTTTGTTGGAAGGTAAACCTTTGGCCCAGTCTGAGGTCCTGAGCACTCTGGAGAAGGTTTTCGTCTAGGATATCCCTGTACTTGGCCGCATTCATCTTTCCCTCAATTACAACCAGTCGTCCTGTCCCTGTAGCTGAAAATCACCCCCACAGCATGATGCTGCCACCACCATGCTTCACTGTTGGGACTGTATTGGACAGGTGATGAGCACTGCTGGTTTTCTCCACACATACCACTTAGAATTAAGGCCAAAAAGTTCTATCTTGGTCTCATCAGACCAGAGAATCTTATTTCTCACCATCTTGGAGTCCTTCAGGTGTTTTTTAGCAAACTCCATGCGGGCTTTCATGTGTCTTGCACTGAGGAGAGGCTTCTGTCGGGCCACTCTGCCATAAAGCCCCAACTGGTGGAGGGCTGCAGTGATGGCTGACTTTCTACAACTTTCTCCCATGTCCTGACTGCATCTCTGGAGCTCAGCCACAGTCATCCTTGGGTTCTTCTTTACCTCTGCCACCAAGGCTCTTCTCCCCCGATAGCTCAGTTTGGCCGAACGGCCAGCTCTAGGAAGGGTTCTGGTCATCCCAAATGTCTTCCATTCAAGGATTATGGAGGCCACTGTGCTCTTAGGAACCTTAAGTGCAGCAGAATTTTTTTTGTAACCTTGGCCAGATCTGTGCCTTGCCACAATTCTGTCTCTGAGCTCTTCAGGCAGTTCCTTTGACCTGATTCTCATTTGCTTTGACATGCACTGTGAACTGTAAGGTCTTATATAGACAGGTGTGTGGCTTTCATAATCAAGTCCAATCAGTATAATCAAACACAGCTGGACTCAAATGAAGATGTAGAACCATCTCAAGGATGATCAGAAGAAATGGACAGCACCTGAGTTAAAGTGGAGTTCCACCCACTTTTACAACTCTTCAGCATCCCTCACTAAACTGTGCACTGTAAACAAATTGGATATTTTTTTATTTTTTTTCTCAGCACCTACTGTATATCTGCTGTATTCATTTTTCACTTCCTCCTCCCTGGCTGCGGCCCATCGCATCATTTCCTGTTTGCAATGCCTTCTGGGAAGGGGCGGCAACTTCCTCTGAAACTGCCGGTGCTATGGAAACCTGACCTGAAACCTATTACACTGCTTGTGCTGCACTGAGCATGTGCGAGATCTGTAAGGATGAGATCCAGGAAGAAATACAGTCTGGCCTCAGATGCCCACACTTAAGATGGCCACAGCCTGCTGTAAGTTTATAAAATAACAAACTACTGCTATAAACTAACAAAACAGACCTTAGTTTACAAACTAACTTTACTAGAATACATTAAGCTTGTGTATTATAGCGGTATTTTTATTTAAAAAGTATAATTTCATCCGCCACTTTAAATATATGAGTGTCACAGCAAAGGGTCTGAATACTTAGGACCATGTGATATTTCAGTTTTTCTTTTTTAATAAATATGCAAAAATGTCAACAATTCTGTTTTTTTCTGTCAATATGGGGTGCTGTGTGTACATTAATGAGGGAAAAATGAACCTAAATGATTTTGGCTGCAAATGGCTGCAATATAACAAAGAGTGAAAGATTTAAGGGGGTCTGAATACTTTCCATCCCCACTGTATATATATTTGAATTCCCATTTTTACATTTTGGGTCGGTTGCAACTGCAGGCAAAATGCATCCATACCTTGGATATCATGTAAAATCATGTAAACATTTATTTTGTAGAAAACACAAGAAATCAGTTTAAGATTTTTTTTCTTTTGTTTGTTAGAAGGAACACTGCACCCTGTTTATAAAATGATTGATGGAATCAATTTGGGACCTTCAACATTCTTACATGAGATGTGAATGTGTCCTTGTCAAGATTTTGTTGTTCAGCTATGCTGACGTCAGCTGCACCTCTGGAAGTTTCATTTTCAGGCCTTCGGTTATTTTACAATTCCATGAATAGCAAATTCTAGTAACTCTTTAATAACAACCTTTGTAAAAACTGCTTTCTCTGCATATTGTACATGTTTCAGGATAGAAGGTATTGACAAAAAAACAACTGGTAAGCCTTTTTTTGTTTGTTTTTATTCATTTATTACAGGTAGTCCCATCAATTCACTTAGCGCTTTACATACTATTTATTTACACCAGTCACTGCCCTCAAAGAGCTTACAATCTAGCGCCCCCATCTCCATAGGTGTGCGCAGCCTATTGCATTAGGGTGTGCACCCCAAAGCTCTAACACACCTATGCCCCGTACACACAGTCGGACTTTGTTCAGACATTCCGACAACAAAATCCTAGGATTTTTTCAGACGGATGTTGGCTTAAACTTGATTTGCGTACACACGGTCGCACAAAGTTGTCAGAATTTACGATCGCCAACCACGCAGTCACGTACACCACGTACGACGAGACTAGAAAAGGCCAGTGGTGAGAGACGATTCGCGCTTTTTCAGACTCGTGGCTTTCAGATCGTTTTCTGCGGTTCAGTTTGTGCTTGTGGGTTTGTATCTGCTATTCAGTGCATGCAGTAAGTTCGTATTGGAGTTATCTGTGCGATCTTGCCCGCTCGTTGCTGTTTTTCAGGTCGCTCTTCACAGGCCTTGCTGCTCTTCAGTGCGTTCTGTTACTTCATTCTGAGCAGCCGACTGTTTTCTAGCCATGTTTCGTATACGTACTCCTCGTAGAGTTTGTGCTGTGCGGGGGCTTGGTGTTGGGGTCCTGACCTTGACACAAGTCCAGTCCATGAACAGGGTGGGGAGGAGTTCATGGACCAAGAATTGGTTGCTTCAGCGTGACCAGTTCTCTCATATGCCTTTGCTCCGTGAGATCCGTGAGAATAATCCTGATGATTTCAGGAACTTTCTCAGGATGACGGACCCCGTATTTCACCGTCTGCTGGCTTCGCTGACCCCCTATATCAGCAGGCAGGATACCTGCATGAGGCAAGCCATCACTCCGGAGCAGAGGCTCGTCACTACCCTGCGGTATTTGGCAACAGGGAGAAGTCTGCAGAACTTGAAGTTCTCGACAGGCATCTGCCCCCAAGCTCTGGGGATCATCATCCCAGAGACCTGTTCTGCCATCATCCAGGTCCTGCAGAAGGAGTATATGAAGGTAAGATTTTTATCCTTTAATATCACATTTTATTGTATTGAATGATTGATAATATATTGTATTTCTTTCCTCATTCTCTAATTACCATGATTGTAATATGCTGTGAATGTCCCCTTTGTCCTCATGCATGCTGGATTTTTATGTAATTATTTTTTTTAGGTCCTTCATACAGATTGGCCTTCAATAACCTCCCCAGCATGCTCTCCTGCCCTATATTTACCTCATGTAGTCACTTAACAATGTATTTTGTCAGCTCCATAGTAGTGCTTTACCCCAAACACCCCATAAAATGTTTAGAAATGTGATTTGTGCTTTAAATTCAGGCAGAGTGCCAGAGGCTTTTTTTTGTGGTGTCCCCAAATCCTCTTTATTAACCCTCCCTCCCCCAACTGCTAAGTCAGCTGATCCCAATTCTCTATCTATCCTCAATCATCTATCTGCTGACTTTGCCAAACCCATACACACTATACCCATCTCTTTACTGGTCAGATTTATGGATGAATTCCCCAAAGCATGTAGAGCAAGGGCCTGCCTGTATACTTTCAAATGGTACTGTTTAAACTTTTTATATCCTATTATTATCTTGATAGGTAATAGGAGAATGTCCAAATGTGCTCAAATGTGTACAGTGTGTATTTATATCTTTGTATTATGACACTTCTTACCTGTCCAGTGGGCTGCCAATAGTGTAACTAAGGAGGGGCTGTTCCAAGTAATACCCTGTATTTAGGCATTCATCTCTCAATGAAGTGAAGAGGGTTACCTGTCCAAGATTTCCACACACCCCCTATAATGTTAGAAATGGCCCATGAGAGGGGGGGGGAGGGGGAATATGATAGGTGTACCTTATACTTTGGTGTTGTTAAATTCCCCTTAATAAATGCTATCTGGAGGTTGGCCAAGAATTTTGTGTCTAATCTGCTTGCCATGTTTATGTGCAAAAATATTAATTTATTTTTGTTTTCCTCAACAGTTTCCTTCCACGCCACAAGAATGGCAGACTTAGGCCCTTAGGAAATAACCCCCATTTTCACAGAAAACAGCAATGACATCACCAACAAAGTGTTGTAGCGTTGAGACAATAATCCACACATTCTTGCTTAACAATCTCTTTAATACCTGCACAATCACATGTGCATTTAGAAATGTTTTTTCTAACAAAACAACATGTGTGTGGTATAACAATGTTTGGGGTGGCATTATAAAACAGATAAATGTCCATTTAAGATAAAACAGGCATGTGTAAAACCAACAAGAAAGCCACAAATCTTGAACTTACAAAGTTCACATTTGGTAGAACTTGAAGGCAATATCAGACATGAGTATTTAGGAACTGTGTTTGATATTGCGTTCAGATGGGGTGAAGTCACCCCAGGAAAAGCCAAATTTGGAAGATGCACACAAATTTCCCAATGTCAACATGTGCTAGCTGCCATCACGGGGGATCAAGGGACGTGTTTTGGGGGAGCAACCCCTTCCTCACTGCTACTTTATTATTGAGGAAGGGGTTGCACCCCCAAAACGCGTCCATTGATCTCCCGTGATGGCAGATAGCACATGTTGGCACTCTGTGTGCATCCTCCAAATTTTGCTTTTCGACAAATCTTTCAAACATTTTGAACATTGGAGCACACAAAAAAACAAAGGGATTGGGAGGGGTTTTAAACTCGCCCTAAAACATCAGTGATGTTTTTATTTTTTTGAATAACATCAATGATGTTTTTCTTGAGGTTTTCCAATTCTAAATTACACCCCATGATCTCCCCGATCAGGATCTGGGCACTTTCTGATGTGAAAGGATCTGGATCCACAACATCACAATCACCTAAAAAGAGAGAAACCAAACAAAAACAGGTATCAAAAATATGCCGGCATCCATCTCTTACCTGAGCCTGTGGTCACAGACACTCACCTGTTGTGGTGACAATTTCCACCACGTCTTCTTCCTCTGCTCTTCTTGGGATGGTGGAATTTCCCCTTCTTACAGAGGTGGGGGGTCTGTGTTCTCCTCGGATGAGGGGTGTCCTCCGAGTCTTTTCTCCCCTATGTCAAGAAAAAATGCTATACTTAGCACACAGTGATTTGATGGCAGAACTATAATTAGAAAACATTGCTTGGAAGTGGGGTACAATTGTCTATTTTGGCAGAGTTCAAAAATGTGGAATTTTCAGTGTCCTTTGTCAAGCTGCAATACTTACATGTTTGGTACAAGCTTCACAGATGAAGCCCCCCCCCCCTATAGTATACACTGGAGCACCTGTGTGGCCCCCTAATAAAAATGGTGTTCTTGTGTCCCACACTAGTGCTCCAGTGTCCAGATGTGAAAACAGCTGCTGAGTGTCCTCTCCTTACACAGAATCTAGTTTGCATTTCATTCTAGTAACAAAGCCATCTACACAACCAAAATAGTTTATGACAAGTAGGGCGTAAAAATTGTGGCCAAATGCATATGGCCTAAACAATGGTGTTTTATAGGCCGAAAGAAAAATGTTTGATACGAACGAATAATGTGCCCATGAACATGAAATTTGCCATGTAAAAATGTAGACTTGTAAGAAAAGCACATGGAGCAGCACGAACGTAATAAACATAAAGAATAGGAACACAGCACAACTACTTACTTTTTTGCAGCACTCTCCGGATCTTTCTGTACTTCTCATGTTCTCTTAATTTCAGGTCCGACCATTGCTTCCTGAGCTGATCTTTCGATCGTTGTACCCCGAAATGCCGGTGCAGACTCTTGACCACTTTCGCCATGATCTTGGCCTTTTGGACATTGGGGTTGGGGTAAGGTCCATACTTCCCCTCATAGTCGGCCCTCTTCAGGATGTCCACCATCTCCAACATCTCCCCAAAGGACATATTTGAGGCCCTAAATCTCCTTCTGGATCGTGACGTTTCAGGCTCCGGGCTTTCCTCCCCCTCCTCCTCGTTGCTATAATTAGCACGCACCTGCAGCGTGACCAGTTCTCTCATATGCCTTTGCTCCGTGAGATCCGTGAGAATAATCCTGATGATTTCAGGAACTTTCTCAGGATGACGGACCCCGTATTTCACCGTCTGCTGGCTTCGCTGACCCCCTATATCAGCAGGCAGGATACCTGCATGAGGCAAGCCATCACTCCGGAGCAGAGGCTCGTCACTACCCTGCGGTATTTGGCAACAGGGAGAAGTCTGCAGAACTTGAAGTTCTCGACAGGCATCTGCCCCCAAGCTCTGGGGATCATCATCCCAGAGACCTGTTCTGCCATCATCCAGGTCCTGCAGAAGGAGTATATGAAGGTAAGATTTTTATCCTTTAATATCACATTTTATTGTATTGAATGATTGATAATATATTGTATTTCTTTCCTCATTCTCTAATTACCATGATTGTAATATGCTGTGAATGTCCCCTTTGTCCTCATGCATGCTGGATTTTTATGTAATTATTTTTTTTAGGTCCTTCATACAGATTGGCCTTCAATAACCTCCCCAGCATGCTCTCCTGCCCTATATTTACCTCATGTAGTCACTTAACAATGTATTTTGTCAGCTCCATAGTAGTGCTTTACCCCAAACACCCCATAAAATGTTTAGAAATGTGATTTGTGCTTTAAATTCAGGCAGAGTGCCAGAGGCTTTTTTTTGTGGTGTCCCCAAATCCTCTTTATTAACCCTCCCTCCCCCAACTGCTAAGTCAGCTGATCCCAATTCTCTATCTATCCTCAATCATCTATCTGCTGACTTTGCCAAACCCATACACACTATACCCATCTCTTTACTGGTCAGATTTATGGATGAATTCCCCAAAGCATGTAGAGCAAGGGCCTGCCTGTATACTTTCAAATGGTACTGTTTAAACTTTTTATATCCTATTATTATCTTGATAGGTAATAGGAGAATGTCCAAATGTGCTCAAATGTGTACAGTGTGTATTTATATCTTTGTATTATGACACTTCTTACCTGTCCAGTGGGCTGCCAATAGTGTAACTAAGGAGGGGCTGTTCCAAGTAATACCCTGTATTTAGGCATTCATCTCTCAATGAAGTGAAGAGGGTTACCTGTCCAAGATTTCCACACACCCCCTATAATGTTAGAAATGGCCCATGAGAGGGGGGGGGAGGGGGAATATGATAGGTGTACCTTATACTTTGGTGTTGTTAAATTCCCCTTAATAAATGCTATCTGGAGGTTGGCCAAGAATTTTGTGTCTAATCTGCTTGCCATGTTTATGTGCAAAAATATTAATTTATTTTTGTTTTCCTCAACAGTTTCCTTCCACGCCACAAGAATGGCAGACTTAGGCCCTTAGGAAATAACCCCCATTTTCACAGAAAACAGCAATGACATCACCAACAAAGTGTTGTAGCGTTGAGACAATAATCCACACATTCTTGCTTAACAATCTCTTTAATACCTGCACAATCACATGTGCATTTAGAAATGTTTTTTCTAACAAAACAACATGTGTGTGGTATAACAATGTTTGGGGTGGCATTATAAAACAGATAAATGTCCATTTAAGATAAAACAGGCATGTGTAAAACCAACAAGAAAGCCACAAATCTTGAACTTACAAAGTTCACATTTGGTAGAACTTGAAGGCAATATCAGACATGAGTATTTAGGAACTGTGTTTGATATTGCGTTCAGATGGGGTGAAGTCACCCCAGGAAAAGCCAAATTTGGAAGATGCACACAAATTTCCCAATGTCAACATGTGCTAGCTGCCATCACGGGGGATCAAGGGACGTGTTTTGGGGGAGCAACCCCTTCCTCACTGCTACTTTATTATTGAGGAAGGGGTTGCACCCCCAAAACGCGTCCATTGATCTCCCGTGATGGCAGATAGCACATGTTGGCACTCTGTGTGCATCCTCCAAATTTTGCTTTTCGACAAATCTTTCAAACATTTTGAACATTGGAGCACACAAAAAAACAAAGGGATTGGGAGGGGTTTTAAACTCGCCCTAAAACATCAGTGATGTTTTTATTTTTTTGAATAACATCAATGATGTTTTTCTTGAGGTTTTCCAATTCTAAATTACACCCCATGATCTCCCCGATCAGGATCTGGGCACTTTCTGATGTGAAAGGATCTGGATCCACAACATCACAATCACCTAAAAAGAGAGAAACCAAACAAAAACAGGTATCAAAAATATGCCGGCATCCATCTCTTACCTGAGCCTGTGGTCACAGACACTCACCTGTTGTGGTGACAATTTCCACCACGTCTTCTTCCTCTGCTCTTCTTGGGATGGTGGAATTTCCCCTTCTTACAGAGGTGGGGGGTCTGTGTTCTCCTCGGATGAGGGGTGTCCTCCGAGTCTTTTCTCCCCTATGTCAAGAAAAAATGCTATACTTAGCACACAGTGATTTGATGGCAGAACTATAATTAGAAAACATTGCTTGGAAGTGGGGTACAATTGTCTATTTTGGCAGAGTTCAAAAATGTGGAATTTTCAGTGTCCTTTGTCAAGCTGCAATACTTTACATGTTTGGTACAAGCTTCACAGATGAAGCCCCCCCCCCCTATAGTATACACTGGAGCACCTGTGTGGCCCCCTAATAAAAATGGTGTTCTTGTGTCCCACACTAGTGCTCCAGTGTCCAGATGTGAAAACAGCTGCTGAGTGTCCTCTCCTTACACAGAATCTAGTTTGCATTTCATTCTAGTAACAAAGCCATCTACACAACCAAAATAGTTTATGACAAGTAGGGCGTAAAAATTGTGGCCAAATGCATATGGCCTAAACAATGGTGTTTTATAGGCCGAAAGAAAAATGTTTGATACGAACGAATAATGTGCCCATGAACATGAAATTTGCCATGTAAAAATGTAGACTTGTAAGAAAAGCACATGGAGCAGCACGAACGTAATAAACATAAAGAATAGGAACACAGCACAACTACTTACTTTTTTGCAGCACTCTCCGGATCTTTCTGTACTTCTCATGTTCTCTTAATTTCAGGTCCGACCATTGCTTCCTGAGCTGATCTTTCGATCGTTGTACCCCGAAATGCCGGTGCAGACTCTTGACCACTTTCGCCATGATCTTGGCCTTTTGGACATTGGGGTTGGGGTAAGGTCCATACTTCCCCTCATAGTCGGCCCTCTTCAGGATGTCCACCATCTCCAACATCTCCCCAAAGGACATATTTGAGGCCCTAAATCTCCTTCTGGATCGTGACGTTTCAGGCTCCGGGCTTTCCTCCCCCTCCTCCTCGTTGCTATAATTAGCACGCACCTGCTGTGTATCCGCCATGTACTCTTCCCCCACTGCGCCGAACGAAAAGGGGCGGGGAATAGACTAGAAAGAACGTCAGGGGCGGGCGGAGTTACACGCATGCGCAGTGTGTATAAAGCGTAACACGCGTGCGTATTATGTACGATCTGTGAGCGGAGGAAGGAACATCGAAAGCGCCGATCGTGATAACGAAGGTAAGATCTAAACTTGGGCCTATACTGCTTCAAAATTGAAGCCTATATTGTAACAAGATTAGTAGAGTTTGGCCTGACCTTAGGGTTTGTCTTGTGTTGTGTCTTGCAGAGAAAATGGATGGCTTCAATGACCACAATTTCCTCCCCCTGTTCATAGACAAATACAGGGAGCTGCCCTGTCTGTGGCAGGCGAGACACCCCCATTATAACAATAAACAAAAGAGGCAGGCAGCGCTGGAGAAACTGCTGGAGTTGGTGAAGCCGGTGGTCCCCACAGCAACCATCCCCTATTTAAAAGCCAAAATTGGTGGCCTGAGGAGCACTTATCTTAGGGAGCGCAAGAAGCTCACGGATTCCCAGAGATCCGGAGCTGCAGCAGATGACGTTTATGTCCCAAGGCTGTGGTACTGTGAGAGACTGCGATTTCTGTCAGACCACACTGAAGTCAGGGAATCCCTCTCCACTCTTCCTTCCACTCTTCCTTCCACTCCAGCTGAGACTTCCGATGTCCAACCTGGGCCTTCCAGCCAGGAAGAAGTGGAGGAGCCCAGCTGGAGTCAGGTATAGCATTCTTCTACAGATTTCAGGACAATAAAGAAATTATGTTTACTAGATGTTATTATTGATCACTAATTGCTGATTGAAAAAAGTGTTTTACATATCAATAGACAGTAGTGGGCACACAAAATTGGGACAAGAATGAAAAATGCTGGGCTCAGAATGATAGTCTGTTATATTTGTTAACATTCAATTTGCAACAGTCAGGAGGTGAAAATTGTGTGATTGATGAAAAAAAAATAAAACTATGCCCCTTTTTCATACACAGGAAGACCTCAGCCAGGAGGAGGTTGTGGAATGTGGCAGTCAGGAGGAGGCGGGGATTAGTGGCAGCCAGGAGGAGGCGGGGCTAAGTGGCAGCCAAGAGAAGCCTGGGACAAGTCGAAGCCTGACCGAATCGCAGGTTCCTCCCCTCCGCCTTCCATATAAAAGAGCGAGGAAGACGACTCCCATGCAGGATTCAGCGCTCAGGCTCATTCAGGAGGCTTCTGCGTCCCTCCGAGCCTTACCCACTCCTGAAGAGGCCTTTGCCTGCATGGCTGCCACCAAACTGCAGGGCATGCAGGAGGGTCAACGCCTCCTGTGTGAGCAACTTATTTATAAAGTCCTAACTAAGGGGGTGAGTGGGGAACTAACACCCAAGACCCACGTGATTGAGTTGGACCATCCTCCTCCTCCTCCTGTGGCCACAACTCCACCACCAGAGCCACCGCGTGGAAGGAAGCGTGGAAGGAAGACCAGAGAGTGATGACCCTGGGTTCAGTCTGGTCTGACAAAAGCTGCAGTCTCTCATATGACCGCAGCCTGGGGACACAGATGTCATCTGCTGCTTTCCGGATCTCTGGGACTTCTGGACCAGACTGCACTCCCTTACATATGGACTCCTCAGGCCACCAATTTTGCTTGAAAATTGTTGATGTGTGCCCTGGGGGTCCAAGGCTTCACTCATTTCTGCTGTTTCTCCAGCGTTGCCTCCCTCTTTGTTTAGTTGTGAGCCCTTAATAAAAGTTATTTTTTGGAAAATTATACTCTCCTATGTGTGTTTTCATCCAAAAAGGACAGTTTATTGGTGACGATTCAGGTACATTTCTAACATAAAATGTGAAATTAACAAGGGACAACAACACCAAACAATCTTCTACAGATTAAATAGAACAACATATCAATGGTGTTGTGGTAACTTGACACAAAAAACACACACAAAAATTTTCAGGAGTACAAATAAAAATCACAAAAACAAAAAATAAGCCTTGAAAAAAAGACAAACCCAAAAAAACATAATCGGCCTTAAAAACCAAAAAAAAAAAAAAAAATTATGTTGTCAGATGTGACAAATCAAAATATATTGAGGGAATCCCGATAAATAGTAAAGAAATAAGTTTGTGAGAAGTGTGTGTGAATATGAGCAGCAAAACTACTTAATTCTTGTCACATTATAAAGAAGAAGAGAGTGCGCTGTATTAAACCATTTTTAACATTGCAGCGTGACGAAAGTGCTGTATCCATTGCGAACGCTAAGTTTACCAGACCGAGCTGTTCCGTGTCGGAATTTCTTCTGAGCATGCGTGGCACTTTGTGCGTCGGAACAGGCCACACACGGTCGGAATTGACGCGATCGGATTTTGTTGTCGGAAAATTTTATCTCCTGCTCTCCAACTTTGTGTGTCGGAAAATGTCCGATGGAGCCCACACACGGTCGGAATTTCCGACAACACACTCCGATCGGACATTTTCCATCGTAAAATCCGACCGTGTGTACGGGGCATTAGAGTGTGTGTGTGTATAAATATATAGGGCAGTAGGGCAATGGACAGCATCGGTACAGCAGTGGACTATGTCAGTAGTTTATGTTTTTATTACATTTCATTTTTATTATTGTTTTTTACAATCTTTTTAGGCGCCCCATTGGGGGCTTTGGTGAAATATCAGGGGTCTAAACAGGCCCCTGATGTTTCACTTTTGAGATAAAGAAAGGGACTGGGGACAGAGATTCCCCAGTCCATTTCTCTGCAGCCAAGCAGCAGGGGGAATCTGCCCATTTTAGTTAGAAGCCAATTAAAGTGGTGGTAAACTCTAAAACTTATAATAAGGCTGGGGGGAAGATGTCAGCCCTCTCAGCGGTGACAGTACGGTGCTGGAGGGCTTTGTTCTAAGGTACGTTTCTCATTATGATATTGCCTTGTAGGCTTTTTTTTTTTTTTTCAACAACTGCAGTTTACTACCGCTTTAAAGAGGAGCATCAGTCTTCTTTTAAAAATAAAATAAAAGTCAGCAGTTACAAATACTGTAAAAATAAGGTACATATAAGGTACATATCAGTACCTGGGGTCAAGAGCTGTCTTTGCTGGTCACTGGCACCGCCATTTAGGAAATGCGAGCTGACTGTGACTTCCTGAGAATTCATCGCCTGCTCCCCACATCCACGAGATTGCGTGGCACTGTGGGGCCAGTCTTGCAGCCTCCTTGGACATCTAATGTGTGCCAGCAGGTTGTGAGCAGTGGGGCTTGCCCGTTAACTGCACATCATTCTTGCCTAGGTTAGAACTGGGACAATGGGAGATGTATCTGTCAAAAAAGATACCCACTCCCTGTAAAAAAAAGTGAAAAGTGTTGGGGATAAAGATGGGAAGTTGAATAAGCAGCACTTTCACTTTTGAGTGAGGTCTGCTTTAACTTTCCAGCATGTCTTTGGTCTGTGGGAGGAAACCGGAGCACCTGGAAGAAACCCAGGACAGGGAGAGCATACAAACTCCATACAGATAGAATTCTGGTCAGAAACTGAGGACCCCAATGCTGCAAGGAAGAAGTGCTAACCATATAGCTAATGTGCTGCCCACTATGACTATGCCCACTATCTTCTGTATTCATGAGGTAAATAAAGCAGATGAAAAACTGTATCAAGTTTGTTGTAACTAGAATGACATTGAAAATAATTACTCTAAAAAGGGCAATACTGTACTACTTATACTATGCTACTTCCATTGGTCAAAACTGGATAGAGAATAACTGTGTTATTAGAAGGACTTCGGAAAAGAAGGGGATGACTTAAAGGGGTTATAAAGACAGAATTTTTTTTTATCTTAATGCTTTCTATGCATTAAGATAAAAAACCTTCTGTGTGCAGCAGTCACCCTCCAGCCCCCCTAATACTTACCTGAGCCCCATCTCTCTCCAGCGATTTCCACGAGTTCCTCGACGGTCCGGGACTCTCCACCTGATTGGCTGAAACACAGCTACCGCTGCTGTCAGTCAAAGTCAGTTAGCCAATTAGGAGAGAGAGGGGGTGGGGCCAAACCGGGGCTCCGTGTCTGAATGGACACAGGAAACTGTGACTCAGCTCGGGTGCCCCCATAGCAAGCTGCTTGTTGTGGGGCACTCGACAGGAGGGAGGGGCTAGGAGAGCCAAAGAGGGACCCAAGAAGAGGAAGAACTGGGCTGCCCTGTGCAAAATCAGTGCACAGAGCAGGTAAGTATGATATGTTTGTTATTTTTAGAGAAAAAAAAAAAAAGCTACACTTTACAATCACTTTAAAGAAAGGAGGGAAAGGAAGAGAAAAAAGGGAGGTGGCTTGGTGATGGGAAGTTACCTAGAGGGAAGAGATTGCAAGTCCTATAATACTGGGGTTAATTTATTAAAGGAAAATATGCAGTTCACTTTGCAAGTGAATTTGCCCCAGAGCTTAGTGAATGTGGTGAAGTTTCACTTTGTAAAGAATACCAAATTACGTGCAAGGAAAATAAAAAAAAAAGTTTACTTGCACATGATTGGATGATGTAAGTTAGCAGAGGTTTCCTCATTCGCTAAGCTCTGGGGTAAATTCCCAAAGTGAACAGCCTATTTGCTAAATCAACCTTGCTAACTGTTACATTTATTAAACTCTTAAGTAGATCCCATATGTTCATAGAGTTATTCATTCACCATCACTTGTATTATTATCTGCAGTCTCTGACCATCACTTGTATTATATCTGTGGTCTATGACCATCTCTTGTATCATGTCACCAAACTCTGACCATCTCTTGTATCATGCCATTAGTATTTGACTATATCCTGTTACGTGTGTGCTGTCTCTGATGTTGAAAATTCACTGACTTTATTGTGTGGCCCTTGATGATGGGCACTTGAGACCTCCAATACTGTATCAAGAAAGTTGACCATCACTGTACTAGTGGATCTCACTGTTCTAGTGCTTCTATCGGATCTCATAGTATGCCTAAGATGGAGTAGACTAATTGGTAAGTTCTAATGAACACAATTGTATCTTGAAAAGCCCCACTACATATTTTTAACATTTCCTGAAGAAGGCTCAGGCAGGTGTTGTGCCCACTTTACGCTAGCAAGGGTAAGTATGTAAGGTGTAGTTTTTAGAAGAACTAATGTTTTTCTAAAGATTTCTAGATATAAATGTGCATGTGGTAAATGTAAATCTAGCAACCAAAAACTGACTACTTTTTGAAGTATAGTTTGCAATATACATGTACATAAGCCGAGCATATTTCTTCTATTACATGTTCAGATTTCCTTTAAAGTCTGATTAACATAAAATTACAATGCTTGTAACTTTCTGTACCTCTCTCTTAACCTGATTAAACCTGAAGACTCTCTTTAAAGTGATTGTAAAGGCTCATTTAAAAAAAAAATAACAAACATGTTATACTTACCTCCCCAGTGCAGTTGGTTTTGCACAGAATAGTTCCGATCCTCCTCTTCTCGGGTCCCTCTTTGCTGCTCCTAGCACCTCCCTCCTTTGAGTACCCCTCAGCCAGCAGCTTGCAACAGGAGGCACCCAAGCAGAGTCAGAGCTCCGTGCATCCATTCAGACACGGAGCCCCGGCCTGGCCTCTCCCCCCCTCTCCCCTGATTGGCTGATTGACATTGATTGACAGCCACGGGAGCCAATGGCGCCGCTGCTCTGTCTCAGCCAATCGGGAGGAGTGTCCTGTATGGCTGAGGAGATCATGGACATCGCTGGAGAGAGAAGGAGCTAAGGTAGGTAATAAGGGAGTGCCGGGGGAACTGCTACACACAGAAGGTTTTGTATCTTAATGCATATGCATTAAGATACAAAACCTTCTGCCTTTACAACTCCTTTAAGACTGACGGCTATAGACATCTATGGGCAGGCTGATTGTGCCCAAGTCGATCCATCAATTTTTCATAGCAATAATCACTGTGTGTTTTCCTGGCAAGGATGGCTTCCCGCTCCCCCCGCAACCCCCGCCGGGAGAACACAACTACTACATGGGAGGGATTCCCCTATCAGCACTGACTGTGTTGATCGGAGAATTGAGGTTGCAGGAAAAAATATTGAACCATCTTAACCGCTTAAGCTTGTCAGCAGTACATTTTATTCAGTAACAACTCATTTACTCAGGTTTTGTTTTTGTTTTTTGTTTTTTTTCAAGCATTTTTTTGCACTGTACAAGACTCCATTTGATTGACCCATATGGGAAAACTTAGATCGACATACCAAAATGCATAATGTACAATTATATTTTCAATGCAACTCAATGCAAAGCATTGGTGTTTCTACATGAAACCTTTTGTTATATGCACTGGAAGAAGCAGCAAATGACTAGTGTGAACAACCTCCTGCAATTCTTACAATAGGATCTATAATGCAGCCCCTAGATCAGGAGTAGGCAACCTTCCAGAGGTGGATATCTACCTGGACAACATGGACATCAAAGATCACGGGGGTACGGTGCCCTTTTTTAAAAAAAGAAATGACCTATCATGCCCACATAAAAAGTAAAGAAGGCATGAAGAAAACTTAGAAAATCTAATAAAACTATTGTTACTGTAAAAATATAAACTTAGCCTACTTTGGGATTTAGCTATAGTGAGAAACTCGGTATTCACTTTCATTCACATTTTTTTTATGTCTGGGGAGTATTTGGTCACCCCCACAAGACTGATGCTGGAGTCTACTATAAGGCAGAACATTTGGTACTGCAGGCTGACTTGCTCGGCTAGTTTCAGGGCCTGGTTATCCGCTCTGATTTCTGGCTAGTGTAAGTAGTATGTAGGGCAGTGTTCAGGGGTTAATAGTAGGTAGGGCAGTGTCCAGGGGTCAGTAGTAGGTAGGGCAGTGTCCAGGGGTCAGTAGTAGGTAGGGCAGTGTCCAGAGGTCAGTAGTATGTAGATCAGTGTACAGAGGTCAGTAGTATGTAGATCAGTGTACAGGGGTCAGTAGTAGGTAGGGCAGTGTACAGAGGTCAGTATTATGTAGGGCAGTGTACAGAGGTCAGTAGTAGGTAGGGCAGTGTACAGAGGTCAGTAGTATGTAGGGCAGTATACAGAGGTCAGTAGGAATGTAGGACAGTGTACAGAGGTCAGTAATAGGTAGGGCAGTGTCTAGAGGTCAGTAGTATGTGGGGCAGTGTACAGAGGTCAGTAAAAGGGAGGGCAGTGTACAGAGATCAGTAATAGGTAGAGCGGTGTACAGAGGTCAGTAATAGGTAGAGCAGTGTACAGAGGTCAGTAGTATGTAGGGCAGTGTACAGAGGTCAGTAGTATGTAGGTCAGTGTCCAGAGCTCAATAATAGGTAGGGCAGTGTCCAGAGGTCACTAGTAGGTAGGTCATTGTATAGAGGTCAGTAGTAGGTAGGGCAATGTACAGAGATCAGTAGTTTGTAGGGCAGTGTACATAGGTCAGTAGGATGTAGGGCAGTGTACAGGGGTCAGTGGTAAGGGAGGCAGTGTACAGAGGTCAGCAGTATGTAGAGCAGTATACAGAGGTCAGTAGGATTTAGGGCACTGTGCAAAGGTCAGTAGTATGTAGGGCAGTGTGCAGAGGTCAGTAGGATATAGGGCAGTGTGCAGAGGTCAGTAGGATGTAGAGATGTGTGCAGAGGTCAGTGGGATGAAGTGAAGTATATAGAGGTCAGCAGTATGAAAATCAGTGTATAGGGATCAACAGAGCAGAGAACAGAGGGTCAGTAGGGCAGAGGAAGGGGATCAAGAGGATAGGATATTAGGGCGTCAGAGGGTCATGGAGCGGGGGGGTCAGGAGAGCCCGGTACTGGGGGTTTAGGAGGGCAGAGTACAGGGGGGTCAGGAGGACATAGTACAAGGGGATCAGGAGGGTATGGTATTGGGGAGACAGTAGGGCACAAACTTGGGGGTCAGGAAGGCATGGTATTAGGGGTTCAGAAGAGTATGGTATTGCGGATCAGGAGAGAATAGCACTGTGGGGTCAGGAGGGTGCAGAAGTTGTTACAAGAAGCAGAGTAGCACAGGGAAGCAGCATGTTCTGGCAATGATCCCCGCCAGCCCTCCACGCTTGTCCACCCCACAAGCACCATGGATGGATCAGGGAGGAGGCAGGGCGGTGGGGATGAGCTCACTACACACAGGGCTCAGGGTCAGAGCTCGGGCGCGTTCGTACAAGAGCCGGAACACGCCCAAGTTATTCCGGAGGCTTTCCTCGCCCCCTGGACAATCGTATGCAGGAGGGCGGGGGGCAGGGATGTCTTTGCAAGTTACCTGCCACCTGTTGGCGGTCAACAGGTAGCTCGCGATCAACAGGTTGCCGACCCCCCCCTAGATGATTTCATTTTCTATCCTTCCACCCTGGGATCCTTTGCCCCCAGCATCGCATTTGTGTTCTTCCTCTACAGCCGGACCAACATGCTAGTGGCTACAGCCGTAGATGGGGACATATAATTCATGTAACATTTACATCCTCAAATCCATCTGCCTTTAGCACAGTAACAGAGGCAAAAGAGTGTGCAGAAGGGAGGGGAACCCCTCTTTCTCTCCATCAGATGAAAGAAAAAAAAAATGGCCATAAAGACTGGGATATATCATTTTGGCCTAGGCCAGAAACCATGAAGCAGCTGAAGAAATATAAAAAACAAGTTTAAAGAGTAAGACCCTATACACACTACTAGATTTTCTGAAGATTTTTGTCTTCAGATTTACCAAAACCATGTAGTGCAAGAGCCTGCCTGATTGCATACAAATTGAAACTCTTATGCCACGCACACACGATCGGAAATGCCGCCAGCAAAACTCTGATGAGAGCTTTTTGTCGGAAAATGCGACAGTGTGTATGCTCCATCGGTCTTTTGCTGGCTTAATTTCAGCCAGCAAAAGATTGAGAGCATGTTCTCTATTTTTCGGGAAAAGTTTCTATCCAAAAATGCGTTCTTCTGTATGCAATTCGGACGCACAAAAAATCACGCATGCTCGGAAACAATTTGACGCATGCTCAGAAACAATTTGACGCATGCTCGGAAGCATTGAACTTAATTTTCTCGGCTCGTCGTAGTGTTGTACGTCACCGCGTTCTTGATGGTCGAAAGTTCAGAGAACTTTTGTGTGACTGTGTGTATGCAAGGCAAGCTTGAGCAGAATTCCGTTGGAAAAACCATCCAAGTTTTTTCTGACGGAAATTCCGATCGTGTGTACGCGGCATTAAGGTTTGACCTCATATTATATGGTTTTGGTAAATTCGAAGATAAAAATCTGCAGAAAATCGAATGGTGTGTATGGGGTCTAACTCTACTTTTGTTGAGAAACAAACATTCCACTCTGGGTGATCTATGTACATTGCAGGGATTTTAACAAACGTTGTTGCAGATTCCTAAATTTTATTCGTGTGAAGAAATTACTGTTTGTTTGTCTGTGTCCATATGCCTAGTGAATCTGTTTGGGAGTGGTTTTATGATTATCAATCAGCTGCACCTGCAGGGCTCTAATGAGGAAAGCTGTAGGGTCTACATACCTTTAGATGTGATTTATCTTTGAGAGTAACACACCACAAATTACATTTTTATTGCAGGGGATGCTTAAAGTCGGATCTGTATCTTAGTGCAGACTCCTGGGAAAATCAGTAAGCCAATCACACAAGCAGAAAATTATATTTCAGGGGGGGGGGGTTGGGCTTCTGTACACCATCTGTGTACAGAACGCCTCCAGGTAGCCATATTGCATTTTACAGAAAATGACAGCGCTGCAGATTGAAAAGGAAGGGTCGTTTTTAATAAGATTAAATTATAAACATGACCTGTGTCGCAATTGTATATGCTATATCAGGGGTAGGCAACCTTTTGAGCATAGTGTGCCAAAAAATGTTTTCAAAGAAATTGAGCGTGCCAATTTTATAACAAAAAAATGTAAACTTCACACACTCAATCACAAAAAGGATTTTATAAAGTAAATGCTGTAAACTACTTTAGCAGTGAGAAATTAACATCCTGCACTCTCACGCCTCAGATCAGCCCCAATTCCTGCACCTTCACACCTCAGATCACTGTACCCCCCGCACATCTGCCACACCACTGTACCCCCCTGCTCATCTGTCCCACCACTGTACTACTCTGCACATCTGCGCCACCACTGTAACCCCCTGCTCATCTGTCCCACCACTGTACCACCCTGCTCATCTGCCCCACCAATTTACCCCCTTTCTCATCTGCCCCACCACTGTAACCCCCTGCACATCTGCCCCACCACTGTAACCCCCTGCACATCTGCCCCACCACTGAACCCCCCTGCCCACCTGGCCCAACACTGAACCCTCCTGCTCATGTGCCCCAACACTTACCCCCTTGCTCTTCAGTCCCACCACTGTAACCATCCTGCTCATCTGCCCCATCAATGTACCCCCTTTTCTTATCTGTCCCACCACTGTATCTCCCTGCACATCTGCTCCACCTCCGTATCCCCATGCTCTTCTGTCTCACTACTGAATCACTTTCTCATCTGTCCTAACACTGAACCCATCTGTTCATCTGCCTCACCACTGTAACCCGCTTTCTCATCTGCCCCACCAATGTACCTCCTGCACATCTGTCTCACCTCTGTACCCCCCTGCTCTACTGCCCCACTTCTTTTCCCCCTGCTCTACTGCCCCACCTCTGTAACCCCCTGCTCATCTGTCCCACCAATACACCTCCTTTCACATCTGCCCCACTGTTCTACCCCCTGCTTTTCTGTCCCACCACTAAACCTCCCTGCTCATCTGGCCCAACACTGAATCCCCCTGCTCATCTGGCCCAACACTGAACCCCCTGCTCATCTGGCACAACTCTGAACCCCGCTGCTCGTACCCCCCTGCTCTTCTGTCCCACTGCTGAACCCCCTTCTCATTTTCCACCACTGTACCTCCTGCACATCTGCCCCACCGCTGTACCCTCCTGCTCATCTGTCCCACCTCTGAACACCAGAGGTGGGACAGATGAGGCGTGGGGAATTCTGAAATTGGAATGCATTATCCCTCATACACATGAGCGGATTTCTCGTTGAAAAAAGATATGATGGCTTTTCCGACGGGATTCCGCTCAAGTTTGCCTTGCATACACACGGTCACGCAAAAGTTCGCTGAAATTACGGCTGTCAAGAACGCGCTGACGTACAATACTACGACGAGCCGAGAAAATGAAGTTCAATGCTTCCGCGCATGCGTCAAATTGTTTCCGAGCATGCGTAGGGATTTTGCACGTCGGAATTGCCACAGACGATCACATTTTCAGCTAGGAACTTTTCCCGACCGAAAAATTGAGAGCATGCTCTCAATCTTTTGCTGGCTGGAATTCCACCAGCAAAAGACCGATGAAGCGTACACACGGTCGCATTTTCCGATGAAAACCTCTCATCGGTCTTTGGCGGGTCGAAATTCCGATCGTGTGTACGCGGCATTAGTGTCTCATTGACACTTCCCCTGCGCTGCTCTGCTGATGAGGAAGGAGTCGAGTGCCGGCAAAAGTGGCTTTGTGTGCCGCTTGTGGCACCAGTGTTGAGGGTTGCCTACCCCTGTGCTCTATTATGTTTTTTATTTGCTAAATTTTTTCTCCACTAAAGTGCAGTTATCCTTCAAAACAAGTAAATACCTTCACATCTATTTACTAATGCTAGCAGCATAAGGATTGAAAATAATTAATGTTGATTGAAAGAGTTTTGTTCTGCTTTAAAATATGTTACCAGGTGACTTTTAAATAAATTGTTTTTTTTTTTGTCTACAGAATGCGATTCACATTGCCCCTTATATTTTTATCAGTCATATACACAGGTATGTATACATTAAATATTTATAGCTATACATATAATTAAAAGAGAAGTCCAGGCCTACCCACAACCCTCACCCTTTCACCTAACACCCCTTGCTCAGTGGCAGCCCATCCATAGGGGGCGCATGGGCGCCGCCCCACCCAGCAGAATTTCTTTTAAAAAGGTCCCTTTAAAAAAAAAAAAAAATAGAAAAAAGTGGCAGCATTTGATGGCACAGTGGGAGCATTTGATATGGCATGGTGGCTGCGTTTGATGGGCACAGTAGCTGCGTTTGATTGCACAGTGGCGGCAATTGATAGGCACAGTGGCTGCGTTTGATGGCACAGTGGCTGCAATTGATGGTTTTTTTTCAGAATTTTTCAGTTTGTTTGCGCCCCCCAAAAAATTTTGAGCACTAGCCGCCACTGCTCTTGCTGAATACCTCCCCATTCACACTGCATAGGAACCAAAAGCATTACATCTGTGTTTCCAAAATAATACACAGAGTAGCTACGTGATAATATGATGGATCAAATAACACATTTCAGCAGATGTTATTAAAATTATAATAGCAAGTGCAGGACCATCTTCTTGCACAAATCTGAGCTACTCAGCCTTTCCTGAGATCCTGTCAGAGTGATGGTGAATAGAGGAAAGTTTGGGTGTCCTCTGAACATATCTCAACCCAAATTTAGAACACATGCTCTTTATTATCATGCCGCTGACCAGGTCATTCCCACCCTTAAGCCCATCTCTTTGTTTACATGGGCTGCAGCTCACAGCTTATTGGAGTAAAAAAAAGAATGCAAGTGTGAAGTTTGGGTTGAAATGAGTTTGACGGATGCCTAAGTTCATCTGCAATGGTGACATCAACCCTGCCTAGGCGCCACAGACAGAAGCAGGGTAATGTAATTAAAATGACTAACCTTTTTCTCCCCACAGTTTTTTTTTTCTTCTGTTTAAAGCAGTGTTTTGGCAGTGGGGGGGGGAGGGGGGGCGCTAAATACCGTATTTATCAGCATATAACATGCACAGGCCAATAATACGCACATTCATTTTAAGAGGGAAGTTTCAGGAAAAAAACTTAAATTTTAAATAAGGTACTTTGAAGCAAAATAAGGGTCAGTGCCCATCTGCAGCCTCACCATTGCCCTCAATGCAGCCTGACCAATGCCCATCTGCAGCCTCACAAGTTTCATCAATGCAACAGCCTCACCATTGCCATCAATGCAGCAGCCTCACCATTGCCATTAATGCAGCAGTCTCACCATTGCCATCAATGCATACTTACCAACTGTCCCGGATTTCCTGGGACATTCCCGGGATTTAGACTCTTTTCCCAATTTTATTGTTTCCCTGGAAATGTCCCGAGAAACCTGTTTTTTCACGATTTTTCGCCGCCGCCTGCCACCAGTAGAGGTCCGCGGACATTTTTAAGAAGACCAGGAACACGGCTGGGTGGCTAGACGGAGCTCCTGCATCGCTGCCCACCCTCCGTCCCGCCTACCCCCCGCCCAGCTCCCCCCGCCCCCTGCCCCGCCCCACTCCGCCCCGCTGCCGGTCTGTTATGGAAAGGGACGGGGTTCTATTGTAACCACGCGGCCGGCGGAGGGAGACACTATTTTGTATACCCCCTCTGCAATGGCGGCAGAGACCTACTAGGACACCTGAGGTAAAGGGGGGGCACCACTGGGGACATCTGATGTAAGGGGGGGCTCCGCTGGGGACATCTGATGTAAGGGGGGGCTCCGCTGGGGACATCTGATGTAAGGGAGGGCTCCGCTGAGGACATCTGATGTAATGGGGGCTCTGCTGGGGACATCTGATGTAAGGGGGTGTCCGCTGGGGGCACCTTATGCAAGGACAGACTCTGCTGGGACACCTGATGCAAGGACGGACTCTGCTGGGGGCACCTGATGCAAGGACGGACGGCTGATGGCAGGCGACGTGGCAGATGACATGCTCAGGGATGCTACTGATTCGGCATTATGGTGAGTTGAATGATTTCATTTTATATTACAATGTAATAATAGAAATAATGCACTTCAATCATCCTGACACCATAACAACCATGGTGCCAGGATGGTTGAAGTGCTAACACCAGGTGTTTGGAGTATCTTTATCTGCTGATTGTTAAACTTTCTAGAATACACATATTTCTATTGTTGTGTAGGATCTGAGGCTAGTGTCCCTCCATCCCTCTCCATCCCTCATTCATCTCAGAATCTAACCACACCCCTTTTGAGCCACGCTCATTTAAGACACGCCCTTTATTTCACGTAACCCACGCCCACTTTTCACCGTGGCATGCTTCGCTTTTACTTTTACCCCTGTGCCACGCCTACAAATGCATGCCCCGCCCCCTAATTACAATAAGACTCCACCTACAGCCAAAAAAGTTTCCCTAAAAATTTTTTTTACAATGTTGGCAACTATGTCAATGCAGCAGCCTCACCATTGCCATCAATGCAGCAGCCTCACCACTGCCATCAATGGAGCAGCCTCCCCATTGCCATCAATGCAGCAGCCTCACCCCTGCCATCAGTGCAGCAGCCTCACCATTGCATCAGTGCAGCTTGATCGATGCCCATCTGCAGCCTAGAGGGGACAGGGAGGGGGGCGGACAAGCGCCGACAGATTACATACAGTGAGAATCTCCTATGATAGACAGAACAGTGGTCCAATGGCGGCCCAGGAGACGGGACTTCCTATTACAAAGGCCGCCAAGTAAACAGGAGATTCTCACTGTATATAATCTGAGGGCGCTCATCACGCCCCCCCGCCTTGCCCCCTCCGAGACAGCTAAAATTGAAGTATTGGCGTATAACACACACACGCTATTTGCACCCGATTTTCAGGGTAAAAAAGTGCGTGTTATAAGCCAATAAATACAGTAAGTACATGCTATTAAAGTGCAAAGTCTGTTTTGAGGGCATTTAAATATTTAAATGTCTATAGCCTGGCCTCAATTCTACCTAAAGTCTTGTACACACGATCAGATTTTCGGATGAACGTTCGTCCGTTTTTTGTTGCATGCTAGCCTCATGTCAAAAATGAGTTTACTCACCATATGAAAATTCTCGTATGACAGAATACAACTTCCGAAGTGATGTAATGTGTTGAATAGTTTTGCCTTGATCTTACAATTTTTTGCGGACAAGAACCGTACTAATTGAATGAAAATCGGACGTTTAGCGTATGACAAAAATATTATAGTCTGCACATTCAGCAAAACCGGAATAGGCTGTCTAAAGCACCGTACTAATTGAATGAAAATCGGACGTTTAGCGTATGACAAAAATGTTATAGTCTGCACATTCAGCAAAACCGGAATAGGCTGTCTAAAGCACCGTACTAACAATCTGAAAATCGGCAAATCGTTCGTCTAACAAAATTTTACTTCCGATTTTCGTATCGTGTGTATGGGCCTTTAGACTCCCTAAAGTAGTCCCTGGCCATGTGGCTCTACAGTAGGCAAGAATTTGGAGCTACAATGAATAGTGTGAAAGGGAGGCTTTTTAAAGCAGTTGCTCCAGAGCTTAGTAAATGAGGTGAAGCTTCACTTTACAAAGAATACCCAATCACATGCAAGGCGCAAAAAAAAAAAAAAAATTGCATTTTTGCATGCACACAATTGGATGATAGAAGTCCACAGAGCTTCCCCTCATTTACTAAGCTCTGGAGCAACTGCCCTTGCAGAGTGCACATTCTTTTTGTCTTTAGTAAATCATCCCACTTGTGTTGCTCTTTACATAACTAACCATACATGTGCATGTATTGCAGAGTCACAGATACATTCCTGCAATTCCGGATATGCAGGTAAGGTTTAGATTTGGTTTAAGTTAAAAGGAGCAGAGCTGTTACATACAGCAATGATTAAAAAAATCTATAAATAATCCTCCAAAAATGTATTCATACATTTAGTAAAATGTATAAAATAAAATACTGCGCTAACAAAAACTAAAACCTACGTGAGCTGCGACTAAAAAGTAGTAAACCACACAATCTAATAAAAAATAAGAAAGTTGCGCTGAAAAAATGTGAGAGTGGCAACAAACAAGTGCCTTAAAACCTCATAGAGGGATATGAATATAAGTGGTAATCACTGTGCAATTTGGTTCAGTGATAATCAGTGTATTACAATAGATTCATAAAACACAGATATTGATTCTTTGTCTGTAAAAAGAGAACAATAATGTGACGTAATAAAGGCAACAAATGAATGCCTCAAAACACCATGGCAAAATATATCAATGTGACAAGTGAATGCCTCAAAAAACCATAACAAAACATAAATCAAAAAATAATCAATATATAATATGAACAGATCTTATGAGGCCCAGATATTGTCCTTAGTCTGTACGCACAGAACAATAGTGGTTATAGTCCATACTTTATGTATAGCACAAAATAAATTTTTTTTAATCTGAACACATGGAGAGATTTTATGCTATGTGGAGCTGTTTATCTCTTTTATGGTGACACATCCAATCCATCTTGGTGTGACTGGCAGAGAGGGTTCCTGTGGACCGGATGACATCTAGTGCCTGTCTCACAGATCCCGGGCTGGGGTTGCAGCCATCCGCCCAATAAGGTCTCCTATAATTAAGAGACCAACGTTTTTTGGTAAGAGGCAGCAGTTTTTGAAGGTGGAGGTCTATCTACGCACCCTATTCACTGCAGCAAGTTTATCAATATTCACTTAGCACTTGGGGATATTCTTCATTCAAATATTTTTATTTTGTGCTATGCATAAAGTATGGACTATAACCACTATTGTTCTGTGCGTACAGACTAAGGACAATATCTGCGCCTCATAAGATCTGTTCATATTATATATTGATTTTTTTTTTATTTATGTTTTGTTATGGTTTTTTGAGGCATTTACTTGTCACATTGATATATTTTGCCTTGGTGTTTTGAGGCATTCATTTGTTGCCTTTATTACGTCACATTATTGTTCTCTTTTTACAGACATAGAATCAATATCTGTGTTTTATGAATCTATTGTAATACACTGAACCAAAATGCACAGTGATTACCACTTATATTCATATCCTTCTATGAGGTTTTAAGGCACTTGTTTGCTGCCACTCTTACATTTTTTCAGCGCGACTTTCTTATTTTTTATTTAGTAAAATGTGAACTAATTAAAACCAGTGGTTCTTGCCCTTAAAAATTAATACAAATGGTAAGTCTGCCCCTTTATGAAACTCATGGCAGAACCAGATCACTAGAGCCTGTATGCACATGACCATCGGCATCCAAAACAGGTCCATTGTACCTTATAGTAACTCAGACCGTAAAAAACAGAAATCACATCTTTGTTTGGGGCCACATATGTGGGGTGGTCCCTCGACCATCTGTCACACTGTCTCCAAATGTAATTCTAGTTTTAAGCTACCAGACAGAGGTGGCATTATGAAGAAGAATTAGGGTGCAATGCCTCTTCAGACAAAGTTTAATGGCTGGGGCAAAATAAAAGCTGCCATGGCAAAGTATGTGAAAAATGCACAACCATTGTTAAAGCCCAATTCCCAGCAGATAAAAAAATGATCCCTTGCAGTGGGGCTGTGTCCACACTGCAAGAGTTAATAGCTTGTTTTCTCTAGGGAAGAGAAAAAACTGTTTTACTTGCCTGATCCTCCACTTCCCTGGCAGGTGGCACTCCCCCACACTCCAGCAATGGACTGTCCCTTGGCGTCCTCATGTCCAAGGTAGGGCTATGGACTCTGCTCTGGTCTTAATGACATTAGGACCCTAGACTGCTAGAGTGTAGGGGTGCAGAAGCTGGGAGGTCTAGTCTATCTCTGGGGAGCAGCAAAAGATCAGGTAAGTTTATTTCCATTTACTGTTCACCTAGACACAAAGTAACCCTTGTGGTTTCGGGCACAGCCCCACTGCAAAGAATTATTTTTTATTTAAAAGAGAAGTATGTTTTTTTATTTTTTTATTTCATATTCATGCTTACCTATGTGGATGCAGCATCACACCGATACTGCAGCTGTCCCCCACCATCTCTGCACTGAGAACCGAGCCACCAAACATTGCCTATGGCTCGGTTTTCACAGATCCCCGAGAGGAGAGCTGTTGACTGCCGGTCAGCGTCTCTCCTCTCTGCTTCTCCACACTCATTGGAGCGCTGAGCTATGAAGGTGCGGGGAGCGGCCGTCTCAGCGGCTGCTGAGCCTGCCATCAACCGAGGCAGCTTCTGGATCCAGACTTGGGAAGTCAGGATGACGCGCTGCCTCAACTGATGGCAGTGACGTCAGCTGAGAGCGGACTTCTCCTTTTAACTTTCAGAAAAGTTCCCCTGGAAAGTTCCCCAGACCAGAGTAATAACCTTGTAATGACAATCTGTCAATAAAATCATAGCTTGGTGATGCAAAACCTTTTTTGGAAACTGGTAGAGTTTTTAGTAAATAATTATGTACTACACAATAAACTTCTTTTTATTGTAGATGCTAAAATGAATTGGGTTTTCCAGTAATCAACAGTTTTTGTTTTTAGTTTTAGTTCCCTGTTGTACCACAGCTGATCACTTGACAGATGATATCACAAAGTAAGTTTAAAATTATGAAATTTTCCAAAACAATATGAAATTAAGAAAACAGGTGACCTGTTCAGAGTAGTCATTTTTGTAACTTGTGATAGTTGTACTTGTAGTATGTTATCTGCCCCAGCCTTCCTTTAAAAAGGTCTGAACGCCAAGGGGCAGGAAAGATCGGCTGGCCACCAATCATTCGTAAGGACCAAGAGCTGTTTCTCACAACTCTGTGAGCATAGTGAACACGCTCTCAGCACAGAAACATTGGCTGCCCAGTGACACATATGGGCAATGTGTGAGGTGAGCGTTAAAGCCTACCTTGTGCGGGCACGTCGCACTTTTTCTTTTGGGGGATGCGGACAGGAGGGCGATATGTTTCATATTTGGTGGTCCTGTCCGAAGGACCAACACTTCTGGATCAGAGTGTTCAGTCTCGTCTAATCAGTGATGGGACAGAATATACCCAGAGGCACCAAAACGGCGCTGTTCGCTGACCTGTCAGAGGAGATGCCATGAGATCATGAGATATCAATAACAAATAATCCAATGTAGCGAGCAGCACAGTGGCTAAGTGGTTAGCACTTCCACTTGGCAGCACTAAGGTTGGCGGCTTGAATCCCTGCCATGGCACTACCTGCCTGGAGTTTGCATGTTCTCCCTGTGCCTACATGGGTTTCCTCCTACACTCTAAAGACATGCTGGTGGGTAATTGGCTTCTGTCTAAATTAGCCCTTGTATATGTATGAATGTGAGTTAGGGACCTTAGCTTGTAAGCTCCCTGAGGGCAGGGACTGATGTACAAGATATATGGTGAATGTACAATGTACAATATATATGTAAAGCACTGCGTAAATTGGCGCTATAGTACATAAAATAAATACAATGCTTCACACACACACACATATTCTAGGTATTTATAGTTGTCTGGGCCTCTGTTGCAGAGATTTCCCACCAGTTCTTGTCCCACTGGCAGCATTGACCTACCAAGGCAGAAAATTATGGGGCAAACTCTCGAACATGGCTACAATGGTAATATAATCTATGCATATAATAGTTTTAAGGTAGCTCCTCTTAATTCTGTAATGATGTATTTCAGTGTGTATTGTCCATCTGGGTGTATGACAAAGAGCCTCTCCATATGGGGAACAGATATCTACACAGAGGTAGGAGACTTTTCTTACTTCCTCATACTGCATAAACAAATACTATTGCCTATGCAATCTTGTCTCGATGCTTTGATTCCTCAATGTTATTTCTACTATTACATAACTATAGTCATGTGATTTCCTAAGTGTTAAGGTAGTGTAGATATAGGGATGCATAATGCAGTTAAATTATTACTATCGACTACATAAAATAGCTGTTACTGGGCGAAACTTAAAGTGTAGGAATGGACATTTTTTTTGTTTTAGATAGAGTAAGGAATGGATAAAACCCAGATACTTAATTTTTGGTTACTGTGTACCATTGGGGAAAGTTCCTTTTACATTCTGCCCCAAGATGGACTAAGAAATTAAAGGGAAATCTCCAAAAGTAGTCTTTAGAAAAAGGTGTCCCCTTTGGAAATTTTTCCTTAACTGTTCCTCCGTCAAATGACGGAGGAACAGTGCGGTTCTTGTTTTGCAAGGACGTCATATGACAGCGCCCCAGAACGGCCACCATGCGTGCGCCCGCGGGGGCACGCATCACGTCAATCATGACCCTGCCATGTCCTAGCAACATGGTGCGGCCATGATTGCCGTGCTACGTGCCCCTGCGAGCCACGGCTCTTTAACCATGTGATTGGCTGGGCAGGTAATCAGGGCACTGATCATCAGTGCCCTAGTTACAGGAAAACCCCAGCAGTGCCCATCAGTGCCACCAATCAGTGCCTATCAGTGCCACCAATCAGTGTCCATAAGTGATGCCAGTCAGTGTCTCCCATCAGTGCCCATCAGTGCCTGCTCATCAGTGCTGCCCATCAATGCCCATCAGTGCTGCCCATCAGCGCACCAGTGACGCATATCAGTGCCTCCTATCAGTGCGGCATATTAGTGCCTCCTCATCAGTGCCCATAAGTGCCATACGTGCCCATAACTGCTGAATCAACAGTGCCCATAAGTGCTACCTCATCAGTTCCCATCAGTGCAGCCTATTAGTGCCCATCAGTGCAGCCTTATCAGCGCACATCAGTGAAGGAGAAAAATTACTTATTTACAAAATTTACTGACAGAAAATAAGAGAAACTTTTTTTCCCACAAATTTCTGTCTTTTTTCTTTTTATAAAAAATAAAAATCCCAGCAGTGATTATATACCACCAAAAGAAATCTCTATTTGTGAGAAGAAAAAGATAAAAAAAAAATATTTGGGTACAGTGTGCATGACCGCGCAATTGTCATTCAAAGTGCGACAGCGCTGAAATCTAAAAAATGGCCTGGGCAGGAAGGGGGAGAAAGTGCCCGGTATTGAGGTGGTTAAAGTGGTTGTAAAGTCAGTGGTTGTAATGCATTCTATGTATTAAGATAAAAAACCTTCTGTGTGCAGAAAACCCCCCTCAGCCCCCCTAATACTTACCTGAGGTCCATCTGGATCCAGCTATTGGCTGAGACAGCAGCGCAGCCCCATTACATCCTACTGATGTCAATCAAAGTCAGTGAGTCAATAAGGAAAGGAAAGGGGCGGGGTTGGGCTGCGGCTCTGTGTCTGAATGGACACAGGGAGCTGCGGCTCGGCTCAGGTGCCCCCATACAAGCTGTTTGCTGTGGGGGCACTCAACAGGAGGGAGGAGCGGGCTGCTCTGTGCAAAACCACTGCAGAGTGCAGGTAAGTATAACATGCTTATTATTTTTAACTAAAAAAACAAGTCTTTAGTATCACTTTAACTTTTGCCTTGGGATAACTCTAAATAATTGGATTTCCCCCAACCTCCTTATTGGTGACAATGGTTATCAACACACCTGGATCAGTGAGGCTCCCCAGTAATGGCACAGACAGCAATAAAAACTTTACAGAGGCACTTACTCAGACCAAATTCTTTATTTTGTTAAGGAGTGGGAAAGAGTTGCAAAAAATAATACGACTTTCACATGTTTTGTCTAGACATGTGCACTACCGAAAAATTCATTTAGTTTTGTTTTTGCTTCATTCATTTTTTTGGGGAGGTTTCTTCGTTTATCGGATCATTCGTTATGATCGGCATTCGTTAATTTGGATCATTCGTAACTTCGAATGCATTTGTATTCGTTCTGTTCCATTCGTTTAGATGCGAGTTTCGTTACTTCAGATAATTCGTAACTTTGGATGCATTTGTATTCGTTACATTCACTAAGAGTTACTTTAGCCAAATTTGAAAGGGAATTCCAATAAAAATGTAAATCTAATCTATCCCAAATTAGCTGCTATAGTGCAGAGGCCTGAATAGAAGAATTACTGACTTCAGCTATTTTACCTATAATTTAACAGTTTATAATAATAAATAATATTAATGTAATTATAATATAAACTATAATAATAGTTGATAATTTAATTATAATAAAAAATACAAAAAACTAAATTATCCGAATGTAATAAATTCGTTAAACTCGTAGGCTGAATCGTTTGCTGTTCTTTCGGATTTTTGTTCTTACGGGTTTCCATTCTTTCTGACAATTCGTTTTCGCACGCATTCATCAAAAGAGTCTTTCATTCATTCAGATGCTTCCGAATGAACAAATATCCCGAATTTTGTCCAAAAACGAATTAGTAACGAAACAAATTGCACCTGTGTAGTTTTGTCTAATAGCACCACAACTTGGGAGTCACGCTATAAATTTCTGCCATGATGGCACCCCTCTTCTCACCTAACAAAGGTTTTTCCCAGAGCGAACTCAAGGTGCTGGAGGGGTTGTGGGCAGGAGTAGACATTTCTTCATATTTAGTGGATGTGCCCCAAGATTATATAGTTCTAGGACTCCATCTCACCATGGGTGCAGAAAACCTTCCTTAAGCCGATAAGATGTACTCCTCTTATTTTCTGTTTCATGATGTACCCTCCTCCTTCAAATCTTATAAAAACAGTAATAATCTACACTTACTGAACACAGCCAAAAGCCTAATATCTAGATTTTGGAAGTAAACTGTTTGTCCAACTATAATAGATTGGAAGAAAGAAGTAGATAAGGTAATGGAGGTAGAGAGGTATGTCTTTACTTCCAAGAAAGAAAAGGAGGAACAATTCAGAGATATTTGGGCAGGGTGGATGTATTATTCCTATGAGATTACAGGGCAGGTCTGGTAATCCTATTTCTGCTTATAGGTTTGCCATAGGGATAACTGAAAACCCTCTAACTACTCTTGCTTCTATAATTTATCATTACATACAATCTTGCGGTACACATTTTTGTAAAGACATAACGTTATTACGTTCCCATTGATATCTGGCGGTATCTTGATGTTCTATTTTTCCTTTATCTGTATGTTTATTTTATGATTTCTTTTTTTTTATCTGGTTTTCATCAAATACGTAGTACTGACAACCCCTATGCCCCGTACACACGGTCGGACTTTGTTCGGACATTCCGACAACAAAATCCTAGGATTTTTTCCGACGGATGTTGGCTCAAACTTGTTTTGCCTACACACGGTCGCACAAAGTTGTCGGAATTTCCGATCGACAACAACGCGGTGACGTCAAGCACGTACGACGAGACTAGAAAAGGCCAGTTCAGAACCAAGCGCAGCACCCTTTGGGCTCCTTTTGCTAATCTCGTGTTAGTAAAAGTTTGGTGAGAGACGATTCGCGCTTTTTCAGACTCGTGGCTTTCAGATCGTTTTCTGCCGTTCAGTTTGTGCTTGTGGGTTTGTATCTGCTCTTCAGTGCGTGCAGTCAGTTCGTATCAGAGTTTTCTGTGTGATCTTGCCTGCTCGTTGCTGTTTTTCAGGTCGCTCTTCACAGGCCTTGCTGTTCTTCAGTGCGTTCTGTTACTTCGTTCTGAGCAGCCGACCGTTTTCTAGCCATGTTTCATATGCGTACTCCTCGTAGAGTTTGTGCTGTGCGGGGGCTTGGTGTTGGGGTCCTGACCTTGACACAAGTCCAGTCCATGAACAGGGTGGGGAGGAGTGCATGGACCAAGAATTGGTTGCTTCAGCGTGACCAGTTCTCTCATATGCCTTTGCTCCGTGAGATCCGTGAGAATAATCCTGATGGTTTCAGGAACTTTCTCAGGATGACGGACCCCGTATTTCACCGTTTGTTGGCTTCGCTGACCCCCTATATTAGCAGGCATGATACCTGCATGAGGCAAGCCATCACTCCGGAGCAGAGGTTGGTCGCTACCTTGCGGTATTTGGCCACAGGGAGAAGCCTGCAGGACCTCAAGTTCTCGACAGGCATCTCCCCCCAGGCTCTGGGGATCATTATCCCAGAGACCAGTTCTGCCATCATCCAGGTCCTGCAGAAGGAGTATATGATGGTAAGATTTTTATCCTTTAATATCACATTTTATTGTATTGAATGTTTGATAATATATTGTATTTCTTTCCTCATTCCCTAATTACCATGATTGTAATATGGTGTGAATGTCCCCTTTGTCCTCATGCATGCTGGATTTTTATGTAATTATTATTTTAGGTCCTTCATACATATTTGACCTTCAATAACCTCTCCAGCATGGTGTCTCCTGCCCTATATTCACCTCATGTGGTTACTTAACAATGTATTTTATCAGCTCCATAGTAGTGCTTTACCCCAAACACCCCCTAAAATGTTTTGAAATGTTATTTTTGATTTAAATTCAGGCAGAGGGCCAGAGGCTTTTTTTTGTGGTGTCCCCAAATTTTTGGTAACCCTCCCTCCCCCCAACTGCTAAGTCAGCTGATCCCAATTCTCTATCCTCAATCATCTATCTGCTGACTTTGCCAAACCCATACACACTATACCCATCTCTTTACTGGTCAGATTTATGGATGAATTCCCCAAAGCATGTAGTGCAAGGGCCTGCCTGTATACTTTCCAATGGTACTGTTTAAAGTTCTTGTATCCTATTATGATCTTGATAGGTAATAGCAGAATGTACAAATGTGCTCAAATGTGTACAGTGTGTATTTATATCTTTGTATTATGACACTTCTTACCTGTCCAGTGGGCTGCCAATAGTGTAACTAAGGAGGGGCTGTTCCAAGTAATACCCTGTATTTAGGCATTCATCTCTCAATGAAGTGAAGAGGGTTACCTGTCCAAGAGTTCCTCCCCCCTATAATGTTAGAAATGGCCCATGAGAGGGGGGGGAGTGGTGAATATGATAGGTGTACCTTATACTTTGTTGTTGTTAAATTCCCCTTAATAAATGCTATCTGGAGGTTGACCCATAATGTTTGTGTCTAATCTGCTTGCCAGGTTTCTGTGCAAAAATAGTAATGTTTATTGTTTTTTCCTCAACAGTTTCCTTCCACGCCACAGGAATGGCAGACTGTGGCCTCCCACTTTGCCCAGCGGTGGGACTTTCCTAACTGCGGAGGGGCAATTGATGGGAAACACGTCCACATCATCCCACCACCCAACTCGGGGTCGTACTATTATAATTACAAGGGGTTTAATAGTATAGTGATGTTGGCGGTGGTGTCGGCTAATTACAACTTCTTGTATGTGGACGTGGGGAAGAATGGCCGGATGTCCGATGGTGGAGTGATCGCCCAGACGGAGTTCTACAGGCGTCTCCAGAATGGCAGCTTGGACTTGCCACCTCCAGAGGACAATGTTGAAGGTCTCCCATTTGTGTTCGTTGCTGATGAAGCATTTGCGCTGGGGGACCACCTGATGCGGCCATTCCCGATGAGGACCCTCACCCCGGAACAGAGGGTTTTTAATTACCGGCTGGCCAGAGCCCGAAGAGTGGTGGAGAACACATTTGGAATCCTGGCCAGCCGGTTCCGATTATTTATGACACCCATCCATATGGCGGAGTATAAACTGAACCATATAATACTTGCCTGCTGTGTTCTCCATAATTTTCTACGAAAACATTCAGCCAACTATGCTGGCTCAGTTGGGCCTGAGGCCGGAATCCCAAATACTTCAACAATGACGGCACTTGAAAGCGGCCGTCCTGGCTTGCCCTCCCTGAATGCCCGTGATGTCCGGTTACGATACCTGGAGTTCTTTGCGGGTAGGGGGGCTATCAATATGCCAGACAATATGTGACACCTTTTTCAAATAAAAAACAACCAAAAGAAATTCTTGGTGGACATTTACTGCTTGTGTTTGTTTTAGCTGACCCTGACAGAAATGTGTTGAGTGCAGAAAATGTCGTGATTGGGTAACCTTATAAAAAACAGTGTTGGCTGGTACTTCCTAAATGCAAAAACACATTTCACTACAAGTGCACTTGCAACTGCACTGAACCTGCACTTGTAGCGCAAAGAGGATTTGCCCTTAGAAAATAACCCCCATTTGTGCATAAAACAACAATTACATCACCCCAAAAGTGTTGTAGTGTTGAGACAATAATCCACACATTCTTGAGTAAGGCACTTTTTTATACCTGCACAATCACATGTGCATTTACCAAAGGTTTTTAAAACAAACCAACATGTTTGTTGTATAAAATGTTTGCAGTAGCATTATGAAAAATCTAAATATCCATTTCAGATAAAACAGGCCTGTGTAAAACCAACAAGAAAGCCAAAAAACTAGAACTTACAAAGTTCACATTAGGTAAAACCTGAAGGCTATATCAGACATCAGTATTTAGGAACTGGGTTTGATATAGCGTTCAGATGGGGGGAAATCACCCCTGGAAAAGCCAAATTTGGAAGATGCACACAAATTTACAAATGTCCACATGTGCTATCTGCCATCAGGGGGGATCAAGGGACGTGTTTGGGGGGAGCAAGCCCTTCCTCAACGCTACTTTATAATTGAGGAAGGGGTTGCCCCCCCAAAACGCGTCCATTGATCTCCCGTGATGGCAGATAGCACATGTTGGCACACTGTGTGCATCCTCCAAATTTGGCTTTTCAAACTAAACATTGAAAAAAGTTTGGTACCATAAAACAGGTGATTTTGTGGGGTTTAAATTCGCCCCAAAACATCAATGATGTTATTATTTTTTTTAATAACATCACTGATTTGTTGCTGGATGTTTTGCAATTGGAGATTGCATCCCATGATCTCCCCTATCAGTATCTGGGCACTTTCAGAAGTAAAGCGTTCTGGATCACGATCACCTAAAAAGAGATAAAGAACAAAAAAAAAAGGTCTCAAAAATCTGCCACCAGCCATCTCTTTTACCTGAGCCTGTGGTTGCAGACACTCACCTGTTGTGGTGCCAATCTCCACCACGTCTTCTTCTTCCTCCTGCTCAGCTTCTTGGGTTGGTGGTATTTCAACTTCTTCCAGAGGGGGGGGGTCTCTGGTCTCCTCGGATGAGGGGTGTCCTCCGAGTCTTTTCTCCCCTATGTAAAACAAAAATGGTATACTTAGCACACAGATATTTGATGGCAGAACTATAGAAATAGGAAACATTGCTTGGAAGTGGGATACAATTGTCTATTTTAGCCGAGTTCAAAGATGTATATTTTTTATTGCCCTTTGTCAAGCTGCAATACTTTACCTGTTTGGTACAAGCTTCACAGATGGAGACCCCCCCTATAGTATACACTGGAGCATCAGTGTGCCCACCCTAATAAAAATGGTGTTCTGGGGTCCCACACTAGTGCTCCAGTGTCCAGATGTGAAAACAGCTGCTCAGTGTCCTCTCCTTACACACAATCTAGTTTGCATTTCATTCTAGTAACAAACCCATCTACACAAACAAATATTTGGCATCCAAGTAGGCTCCCAAAAATGTGTGAAAATGCATATGGCCTAAACAATGGTGTTCTAGAGGCCGAAAGAAAAATGTTTGATACGAACGAATAATGTGCCCATGAACATTAAAGTTGACCTTTGGAAACGTTACAACTAATCCAAGCATATGGAGCAGAACGAACGTAATAAAGACAGAAAGAATAGGAACACAGCACAACTACTTACTTTTTTGCAGCACTCTCCGGATCTTTCGGTACTGCTCTGGCTCTCTCAACTTCAGGTCCGACCACCGCTTCCTGAGCTGATCTTTAGACCTTCGTACCCCGAAATTCCACTCTAGACTCCTGACCACTTTCGCCATGATCTTGGCCTTTCGGATGTTCGGGTTGGGGTAAGGCCCATATTTTCCGTCATAGTCGGACTTCTTCATGATGTCTACCATCTCCAACATCTCCCCAAACGACATATTTGTGGCCTTAAAACGTCTCCTTCTGGATTGGGACGTGCCTGGATCCGCCCTTTCCTCCTCCTCCTCGTTGCTACAATTAGCCCGCACCTGCTGTATGTCCGCCATCATGCTCTTCCCCCACTGCGCCGAACGAAAAGGGGCGGGGAATACACTAGAAAGAACGTCAGGGGTGGGCGGAGTTACACGCATGCGCAGTGTATATAAAGCGTAACACGCGTGCGTATTACGTTTGATCTGTGAGCGGAGGAAGGAGCATTGAACGCGGCGATCGTAAGAACGAACGTAAGAGACAAACTTGGGCCTATACTGCTTCTATAGATTGAGGCCTATATTGTAACAAGATTAGGAGAGTTTGGTGTGACATTAGGCTTTGTCTTGTGTTGTGTCTTGCAGTGAACATGGATATGGTACTGGAAGATCAGGACTTCATTTCAGTCTTCATTGATATGCTAAGGGAGCTGCCCTGTCTGTGGGAGATTAAACACCCCCATTACAAGAACCAAGCAAAGAGGAAGGCAGCACTGGAGCAATTGTGTGAAATTATGAAGCAGGTGATCCCCACGGCAGACATCCTCTATTTAAAGATTTTCATTGGTGGCCTGAGGAGCACATATCTGAGGGAGCGCAGGAAAGTCCTGGATTCACAGAGATCCGGAGCAGCAGGTGACATCTATGTCCCCAGGATGTTGTACTACGACAGGCTGCACTTTCTGGCAGGCCAGACTGAACCCAGGCCATCCCTCTCAAGTCTTCCTTCCACACTTCCTTCCCGTCCGGCTGAGGCTTCTGACGCCCAACCTGGGCCTTCCAGGCCACATGTGGAGGAGCCCAGATTGAGCCAGGTATAGCATTCCTCTAAATATTTCTGCTTGTCCAATCAATGATGTTAACTAGATGTTAGTTGGGAGTACTAATTTATGATTGTGATTGATGATGCAAAACATAAACCATGTCCCTTTTTCATACACAGGGAAGTCTCAGCCAGGAGGTGGCTGATCTGCAGGTCCCTCCACCCCCCCTGGAAAGAGAAAGTGGCAGCAGGAGGAGTAGCCTAGAGGAGGCGGCTATCAGATTTTTTTGTAGGGCTACAGAGGTCCTGGGAGCACCACACACCAGGCAGGAGAACCTTGCGGCATTCATTGCCTATAAAATGCAGAGGATGGAGGAGGGCCAAAAAGCCATGTGTGAGGCCCTCATATCAGAGGCTCTGGCGAAAGGTGTGAGGGGCCAACTTACACCTCACACACAGCTTTGGGATGGTCCTCCTCCTCCTCCTGCAGGTCCTACTCCTCCTCCAGGTCCTACTCCTCCTCCTGCCACATCTCCAACTGCACAGCCACAACCCGGAAGGAAGTGTGAAAGGAAGACCAGAGAGTGAGGACCCTGGATCCAGTCTGGTCGGCCAAAAGATGCAGCCTCTTGTGGTACCACAGCCTGGGGACACTGATGTCATCTGCTGCTATCCAAGTCTCTGTGAATCCCGGACCAGACTGCCCTCCCTTATATATGGACTCCTCAGGCCACCAATTTTGAGGTTTAAGAATTGATGTCTGCCGTGGGGGTCCCAGGCTTCACTAATTTCTCCTGTTGATCCAGTGTTGCCTTCCTCTTTGTTTGGTTCTGATACCTTAATAAAGGATTTTTGTTTTGAATTATACTCTCCTATGTGTTTTACTTCAAAAATGATGGTTTGTTTGTGAGGATTCAGGTACATTGCAAATATACAATGTGAAATGAACAAGGGACACCAACAACAAACAATCTCATGGAGATTAAATAATAAAAGATATCAATGGTGTTGGGGTAACTTGCCACACAAAACACACACAAAAATATTCTGGAGTAAAAATAAAAATAACATTAAACAAAGATCAGCCTTGGAAAAAATCCAAACATTAAAGAAAAAAAAAGGGTCAAAAACAAAAAAATAAAAACCTGTCAGATGTGACAACTAATAACAATATATTGAGGGAATCCCACTAAAAAAACACAAATAAAAGTTTGTGAGAAGTGTGTGTGAATATGAGCAGCAAAACTACTTAATTCTTGTCACATTATAAAGAAGAAGAGAGTGCGCTGTATTAAACCATTTTTTACATTGCAGCGTGACGAAAGTGCTGTATCCATTGCGAACGCTAAGTTTACCAGAACGAGCTGTCCCGTGTCGGAATTTCTTCTGAGCATGCGTGGCACTTTGTGCGTCGGAACAGGCCACACACGGTCGGAATTGACGCGATCGGATTTTGTTGTCGGAAAATTTTATCTCCTGCTCTCCAACTTTGTGTGTCGGAAAATCCGATGGAAAATGTCCGATGGCGCCCACACACGGTCGGAATTTCCGACAACACGCTCCGATCGGACATTGTCCATCGGAAAATCCGACCGTGTGTACGGGGCACTATTCTTACTCGGAGCTTTGTGTAGGACAGGCACTGATATATCGAGTATGGCTATGCCTATTTTTATTGTGTCGATCTCAGCTACGCAAAGCTACTTGAATCTGTATTTGTACCTTGTTTGTTTTATGTTGTAAAACTAAAGATTATATTTAAAAAATCTTTACAGAGTGTCTAACCCTTTCTCACGCTTTTCAAAACTAAAATTTTTGCCTAGAGATAATCTTTATAAGGCACTATTCACAAGGGTGCATAGACCCATACCTCTGTGCAGAGGGTTGTGCTTAAGCGCCCAGGGAATGACAGGTATTCTGTGCAGTTATGAGCAGCTAGCCTGTAATATCAATGACAGTCTCTGTATGCAGACAATACCATAAAAAATGTATGGAATGTAGGCAACCACTTTAAAACCGTAAGTTGACACAGTTAACAAATGGGGATGAGCTCGATGTTCAAGTCGAACATAAGTTGGACCCGAACATTGAGTGTTCGCCTGTTTGCAGAATTTAGAACATTATGGGACGTTCACGGCAAATTCGAGAGCTGCGGAACGCCCCATAATGCACTGCAAGTTCGCAGTGCATTGGTGTCTTATTATTGGCCAAAGCATGCATGCTTTGGCCAATCACAGTGTGCTCTGCTGAGAGAGCCATAATTGGCCAAAGGCAGGGTGCCTTTGGCCAATCATGTCTCAGGGGGCTAAGCCCCACACTATATAAGGCTGCTGCTTACACGGCGGCCGTATATAGTTTAATGAATGAAGAGAGATTAGGCAACTTAGTTAGTGGCGTGCAGCAGGCAGTGTATTTGATATATATATATATATACATATATACACTCACATACTCTGCATTTAGTGTAGATTGGATATTCAGTGTAGAATCTATATTCAGGGAGTGTAGTATATATAATATAGTGTATTGAAGTGGTTAAGGTTAACTCTGCGCCAAATTTTTTTTTTAAAAATGGCGTGGGGGTCCCCCCCCAAAATCCATACAAGACCCTTATCAGAGCATGCAACCTGGCAGGAAAAGGGGGGACCTGAGAGCACCCCCCCTGAACCATACCAGGCCACATGCCCTCAACAAGGGGAGGGTGCTTTGGGGTCCCCTTTGGGGTGGTTGTGGGTTGGTCTGCGGGTGGGGGGCTTATCAGAATCTGGAAGCCCCCGTTAACAAGGGGGGCCCCCAGATCTCAGCCCCCTCCCTATGTGAATGGGTCAAAAAAGTAAAAATGACAGGAGACAGTTTTGGACAAGTGTCCCACGATGACCATCCATCTTCAATCACGGCGCCAACGTTCCCGAAAAAAACAAACTATAAAACTACGCCTCCATGGGAGGCGTCCCCACGACAGCTGTCTTTTTGCTTTGACAGCTGTTATTGTCAAGGGCGAGGCCACCCGGGGACGTAAATGGGTGAACCCCCCTCTGACGTCACATGATGTCAGAAGGGGGCGGGGTCACTCAGTTACATCAGTGGGTGGTCCCGCCCTTGGCTAAGCAAAAAGACAGCTGTTGCGGGGAGGCAAAGTTTTTCCTTTTTTTTTCAGGACCGTCGGTACCGTGATTGAAGATGGCTGGACATTGCGGGACACTTTTTTTTAATAAAGGAATTGTCCAAAACTGTCTCCTGTCATTTTTACTTTTTTGACACTTTTTTTGGTGAATGGGTAGGGGTACAATGTACCCGATACCCATTCACATGGGGGGCCAGGATCTGGGGGCCCCCTTGTTAAAGGGGGCTTCCAGATCTTGATAAGCCTCCCTGTCCACAGACCCCCACAACCACCAGGCAAGGGTTGTGGGGATGAGGCCCTTGTCCATATTAACATGGGGACAAGGTGCTTTGGGGAGACCCCAAAGCACCCTCCCCATTTTTAGGGCACTTGGCCTGGTACGGTTCAGGAGGGGGGGCGAGAGAGGTGTCCCTTAATATCCATACCAGACCCGAAGGGCCTGGTAATGGACTGGGGGGGAATCCACGCAGTTTTTTTCAATTATTTTTTATGTATATTGCCGGGATCCGGCAATACATTACAGCCACAAGCAATTTTAAATGAAATTTTTTCCTTTAGAAATGTGCCCGGGTCCCCAAACACTTTTTATGGCAATAACTTGCATATAAGCCTTTAAAATGAGCACTTTTGATTTTTCATGTTCGCGTCCCATAGACTAACGCTGTTCGCACAAATTTTTTGCCTGTTCGCATGTTCTGCTGCGAACTGAACTGGGGGGGTGTTCGGCTCATCCCTATTGACAAACAGTAAACACAAAATGAATGTACTGTCAATACCACAACCATACAGCCTACGAAGCCCCACCAACACCACTCAATAGTTGCATTTGCTGGAACTGTAGAGTCAGCTGTCTGGTTTGATGGTATTGGGTTGCCTGCCCAGTATTTTGCCCTTAATTGATTGCAAACCCTCACCTTGTAAAACAAACCCATTCAGTTTAAACATAGAAAAGAAATGCAAAACATTTGTCATTGTCATGTTGGAATGTCCAAGTACATCCCATGCGCAGCTTCCTGGCTGATGAATGCAAATGTTCCTTCAGTATTTTGTGCTAACATACTGCATTCATCTTGCCATCAATTTTGACCAAATTTCCTGCGCCTTTGTAGCTCCCACATCCCCAAAACATCAGCGATCCACCTCTGTGTTTCACAGTAGGAATGGTGTACCTTTCATCATAGGCCTTGTTGACTCCTCTCCAAATGTAGTGTTTATGGTTGTGGCCAAAAAGCTAAATTTTGTTCTCATCACTCCAAATGACTTTGTGCCAGAAGGTTTGAGGCTTGTCTTTGTGCTGTTTGGCGGGATACTTTGTGGCATTTGCGTAGTAATGACTTTCTTCTGGCGACTCAAACATGCAGCCCATCTTTCTTCAAGTGCCTCCTTTTTGTGCATCTTGAAACAGCCACACCACATGTTTTCAGAGAGTTCTGTATTTCACCTGAAGTTATTTGTGGGTTTTTCTTTGCATCCCGAACAATTTTCCTGGCAGTTGTGGCTAAAACACTAGTTGGTCTTCCTGATCGTGGTTTGGTTTCAACAGAGCCCCTTATTTTCCACTTCTTGATTACTGTTTGAACACTGCTTATTGGCATTCTCAATTCTTGGATACCTTTTTAGATCCCTTTCCTGTTTTATACAGTTCAACTACCTTTTCCCACAGATCCTTTGACAATTCTTTTGCTTTCCCCATGACTCAGAATCCAGAAACGTCCGTGCAGCACTGGATGAAAGATGCAAGGGTCTGTCAAGAGTCCAGAAGCTCATTGACCTTTTAGACCGGGTTCACACTGGTGCGACACGACACTCGTCCTACTTTGGATATGACTTTGCCCTGCGACTTGAAGTCAGAGACGTGTCCAACTTCAATGACTTGAATCCCCGTCAGTACCAGGCACTGTGTTTGGTATGAATCTTGAGGGGGAACTCCACGCCAAATTTTAAATAAAAAACCGGCATGGGTTCCCCCTCCAAGAGCATACCAGGCCCTTCGGTCTGATATGGATTTTAAGGGGGACCCCCTAAGCCGAAAAAATGGCGTGGGGGTCCCCCCAAAATCCATACCAGACCCTTATCCGAGCTGGTCAGGAAAGGGGGTGGGAACGAGCGAACCCTCCCTGAACCGTACCAGGTCGCATGCCCTCAACATGGGGGGGTGGGTGCTTTGGGGCAGGGGGGCGCACTGCGCACCCCAAAGCACCTTGTCCCCATGTTGATGAGGACAAGGGCCTCTTCCCGACAACCCTGGCCATTGGTTGTCAGGGGTCTGCGGGCGGGGGGCTTATCGGAATCCGGGAGCCGCCTTTAATACATCGTACCCCTACCATTCACCTGGAGGAAAAAAGTGTCAATAAAAAAAACACACTAGACAGGTTTTTAAAGTAATTTATTAGGCAGCTTAAGTAGGATCAAAGTCAGACCAAAGTAGTGCAGAGAGCATTTTCAAAGTCGAACCAACTTGTTCTGGAACAGTTAAGATGGCTCTCATAGGGAAACATTGATTTTCACACGTCATGCGACATGAGCTCCCAATGTCGGAGCGTTTGTCGCACCAGTGTGAACCCGGCCTCATACACACATGCTAATTACAAGCAAACAGATCACAGGTGAAGATGGTTATCTTTAATAGCCATTCAAACCCCTTTGTGTCAACTTGTGTGCATGTTATCAGGCCAAAATCACCAGGGTATGTAAACTTTTGATCAGGGTAATTTGGGTAGTTTCTGTTGTAATTTTTAATTTAAAAAGAATAAACACAGTTGATTGATAATAAATGGCTTCAGCCAAACACTAACCATGAGTGAAAGAAAAGTTTTATCGTTCATATTCTCTGAAAAATGGCCAATAAATCATAAATTCTGCCAGGGTATATAAACTTATGAGCACAACTGTATCTGTAGTGTTTAGTTATCTCTCTCAAAAGTCTGTGTCTTTCTGCTGCTTCGTACTTCTGTTATCAGCATAACTTTTGACAAGTTCTCAGACACAGGAAATGAAAGCAGCTGAAAATTTGTGTCAGAGAGGTAACTTAGAGATAGATAGGCAGAGATGCGGTCTATTCACAGTACAGCTCTGCAAGTTTCTTTGTTCCTCTGCCTGTGTGTAGGGGGGTGTGTACCTTTCCTCTAATCAGCTCACACACAGTCTAAACCCAGACTCCACACCCACTGCTCAAACAGGAAGAATGTTTGTAACACAATGTGGACTTTCTAAATGATGTAGAAAGCTGAAGACTGCATATATACATGTAGAACTTATGTAGGGAGATTTGTTTCATCTCTGTGTATCATCTGAGGCTGTTCATTTCACTGGGTATATGTGAGGGTTTACATCCACTTTAAGCCTGATCTTACAGAAACTCAGCTGTGACATCAAAACATATGCTTCTAAGCCTGTAATGGAGACAAAGTAATACCTCTTTTAATCGTCACCACCGCAACAAAAGTTTAATTAGCTATGTGCAGTAAAATAGAGATAAATATGACTGTGCTTAGGTTAATTAACAAACTAACAGCAGCTAGCATAAATTGTGGGTAACAATATACAAGTATGAAATGGAAAATGCAGCGCCTAAATGTCCATAAAAGAAAAGGGAACGTCCATCAATCCCAGAAGGCACCCAATAGGTGAATCAATCTTGACTACACGGTGAACAGTATTCTTCCACCAACACCACAGTAAGCCAAGCCTCTTACCCTTACAATTGGACCACCAGATTATAAGTGGTCAAAAACGCCCAAACATCAATCCACCACAGACTGCTCCAGCATGGATGCAGGCATCACTCCTTATGTTAGAAGGTATAAAGACAAAAAACACTTCATGGTGTAGTATATCAAAACCATTTCAAATTTATTAAAATCACATATATATACACTCACACAGTGGTAGATATAAACAGGCATCTCATATGTAAAGACATCTGATGGTTTCAAACCGACAAGATAGCCGCGGTCCTCACGTACAGCGATACCACGCATTCAAAACTCCACCCTAAGCGGCGTATTAGACGTCATCATGTGCAGTAAAATAACCGTCCCATAAAACCATGTGTATCTTAAATAGATTTAGTTATCATAATCTTCTGAGACCTCTGTAAGTTTTTTTCTACAATTTTTTGAATGATGTTCATGTACATAAACCTATTTGTAGCTTATATTTCTTGACCTTTTATAACACGAAAACCCATATGTACACTGATCTTTACAGAACTCTCCTATATGCGTGGCTGCTATTCATGTCGGAGTGGGCTCTAATGGAGGAGGATATGTCACAGTAGTGAAGATGCCAGGTCAAGCAAACTACATTGGCTCCATTAAGAATGGCATCGGCAGCCTTAGTTATCAGACATCAGCCAGATCCTTCATGTTGTTCACTAACCTCACTGCTTCAACTGTTTCTTCCTCTACTATTGCAGCTGTTCCCAGCACTTCCCCTCCTACCTCTTCAACTGCTCCTGGTTTTACTTCTGCTGATAATGTCTCTCCTTCATCCAGCACTGCCCTTCCTGCTTCATCTTCTTCTAGCATTGCCCTTCCTGCCTCTTCTACGGCTTCTGCTTCTAGCACTGCTCTCCCTTCCGCTCCTCCTTCTAGCACTGCCCTTCCTGCCACTTCTGATGCTATAATCACCACTGGTGTTTCAGACATTACTACCGCTCTTCCATCTAGTACTGACCTTCCTGCTACTTCTGATACTTCAATCACTACTAGTGTTGCTGACACTGCTACCATTCCTCTTTCTAGTACTGACTTTCCTGCCACTTCTGATGCTATAATCACTACTGGTGTTGCAGACACTACTACCACTCCTCCTTCTAGTACAGACTTTCTTGCCACTTCTGATGCTATAATCACTACTGGTGTTGCAGACACTACTACCACTCCTTCTAGTACAGACTTTCTTGCCACTTCTGATGCTATAATCACTACTGGTGTTGCAGACACTACCACCATTCCTCCTTCTAGTGCCGACTTTCCTGTCACTTCTGATGCTACTATCACTACTGGCTACTCAGACACTACTACTGCTCCTGTGAACGCTGGTGCTTCAGGAATTGGAATTCCTCAACCTGGTAGCAGTAATCTAATGGCTGCTGATACTATTGTAGCTGCCAATGCGCTTGCTGCTGCCAATGCTCCAACTACTTCTGATACGCCTATCCAAACAGCACCTATAACAACTGATCTTACAACTGGGACCCTGGTTGATATAGGTAAGATACATTTTAGATAAGATTTTAGTCAGTGTGAATGTATGAGTTTAATTTTAAATATTTATGAATGGATTGTATAAATTAGGCCACACACCACTAGTACATTTCAGATCTGACAGCAAGATGCTACTTTCACTAAAGCGTTTGGTTTTCCAGTATGTTCACATTATTATTAATATTATTATTATTATACAGAATTTATATACCGCCAACAGTTTGCGCAGCGCTTAACAAAATAAAGGCAGATATTACAGTTACATTACAATTTGGTACAAGAGGAATCAGAGGGTGCTGCTCATTAGAGATTACAATCTAAAAAGGAAGGGTCAATAGATACAACAGGTAATAGCTGTGGGGGATCAGCTGATGGAGGAAGTAAAACAGTGTATCAGTTAGAAGCAGAATAGGCTTTTTTAAAGGGGTTGTAAACCTTCGTGTTTTTTCACCTTAATGCATCCTATGCATTAAGGTGAAAAAAACACCTGTTAGTGACCGGCCCCCCAGCCCCCACCCCGTTTTACTTATCTGAGCCCTGGAACTTGACCTAGTGGGGACGCGCTGTCTCTCTGCCCAGGGTTCTTGACTCTTGATTGGATAGATTGATAGCAGCGCAGCCATTGGCTCCCGCTGCTGTCAATCAAATCCAATGACGCGGGTGCCAGGGGGGGCGGGGTCAAGTCATACATTCGGCGGCTATGGACGCCGAATGCTGGACTCGGGAGCGCGCCTGCAAGGTAACCCCCTCTGGAAAGCGCTTCTCCTAGGGGGTTATTGTAAGGGCTTACCTAGGTTGGAGTCCATGATGCAGAGATGTATGCTCACCCTTGCATATACACACAGCCCACGGTAACAAGGTAATAAGCTACCTGGGCTGTGAATCTGAGCACGGGGGATTGACAGGAATTTGCCAAAGGAAAGTCGAAGTAAAGCCGTAGTCAGGGATTCCAGAAGACAGAATAAACGATAAGCAGAGCCAGGGTCAGAAGCCGGGGTCAGTCTTGGAACACTGTAACTAGAACACAGGAATACTGGAACACAGGACTACTGGAACCTTAGGCAAAACAGGAAACAAGAGACAATGAACTGACAAAGCCCTCAGAGTGAGGCAGTGTTTTATACCCAGCTGATTGGATAAACTGCCTCAGCTGAACCAGGAGTGACAGGTACAATCAGAGTATCGCCCTCAGTACTTCATGCAGAACTGGGCCTAGCTGGAAAGCAGGCTGAAAGGAACTGAGGTGTGGCTCAGAGACAAAGTAACAGGAGCGCTAAACAGGCAGTCATGGGTTCAATACCTCCTTGAGCCACTTGGGGTGCGACCACGCCTGGCTGTCTACTTGGCACGGTAGGGACTGTGACAGTTATCTGCTGTGGGGAGTAGCTGAGGGACCCCAGAAGACGAGGATCGGGGCCACTCTGTGCAAAACGAGCTGCATAGTGGAGGTAAGTATGATATGTTTGTTATTTAAAATAAAAATAAAAAACGAACCCTTACAATCACTTTAAAGAGAAGGGTTTTCAGGAATCGTCTAAAGGTGAATAGATTAGGGGACAGATTGGGGTAGGGAGTTCCAAAGGATGGGAAAAGCTCTGGAGAAATCCTGTAGGCGAGCATGGGAGGAGGTGACAAGGGAGCTAAAGAGCAGGAGCTCTTGGGAGGACTGAAGAGAGCAGCTTGGTTGGTATTTTGTGACTAGGTTGGTGATGTAGCTGGGGGCAGAGTTATGGATGGCTTTGTAAATTATTGTTAGTACTTTGAATTTTATTCGTTGGGTGAGTGGAAGCCAGTGGAGGGATTGGCAGAGAGGGGTGAAGGACACTGAATGGTTGGTAAGGTGGATGAGTCTTGCAGCGGCATTCATTATGGACTGAAGGGGGGATAGTCTATTTAAAGGTAATCCAATGAGGCGGGAGTTGCAGTAGTCGAGGTGAGAGATAACCAGGGAGTGAATTAGAAGCTTGGTGGTGTCATTAGTTAAAAAGGGGCGAATTCTGGAAATGTTGCGGAAGCTAAGGCGGCATGATTTGGACAGCGATTCAATGTGGGCCTGAAAGCACAGTTCAGAGTCTAAGGTTACACCTAGCACCCTGGCACATGGAAATAAGATTTATTTCCACGACGCATATCAAAAAACATCAATACAGGAGGCCCCAATGTTTTTTGCCAGGGTTTGTAGAAAATACTGGCCACCTCAATATTGCAGAACAGTTAATTGAGTGATTTCTATTTTCTGAAAGCTTAATTTGAGTGGAGGTCCATTCCTATGACCACACATCTTTGTAGCTACACTATATTACCAAAAGTATTGGGACGCCTGCCTTTACACGCACATGAATTTTTTATGGCATTCCAGTTTTAGTCCGTAGCGTTCAATATTGAGTTGGCCCACCCTTTGCAGCTATAACAGCTTCAACTCTTCTGGGAAGGCTCGCTACAAGGTTTAGGAATGTGTCTATGGGAATGTTTGATCATTCTTCCAGAAGCGCATTTGTGAGGTCAGGCACTGATGTTGGACAAGAAGGCCTGGCTTGCAGTCTCCACTCGAATTCATCCCAAAGGTGTTCTATCGGGTTGAGGTCAGGACTGTGCAGGCCAGTCAAGTTCCTCCACCCCAAACTCACTCATCCATGTCTTTATGGACCTTGTTTGTGCACTGGTGCGCAGTCATGTTGGAACAGGAAGGGACCATCCCCAAACTGTTCCCACGAAGTTGGGAGCATTAAATTGTCCAAACAAAATGTCTTGGTACTGATGCATTAAGAGTTCCTTTCACTAAAACTAAGGAGTCAAGCCCCACCCCTGAAAAACAACCCCCACACTATAAACCCCCCCCCCCCCCCACACACACACACCAAATAAGCATTGTAGTTCATATGTGCAGAGGCGGCTCTAGGCTTTGTGAGGCCTTAGGCAAAATTTAGACATGAGGCCCTACTCACACCCTTTGCAGGGCTTAAGGAAGAACCCCAGGCTGGAGCATCTTATTACTGCTGCTGCTTGTGTGGGTGGGATGTGTACTGCACCAATCACATGGGATGAATAGGAGAGGGGGGTCAGCAAGGATGGGTGCAGTACACTTCCCACCCACACAAGCAGCAGCAGTAGTAATATGCTCTGCCTCAGGGTCCTTCCTTAGCCCCTGAAGAAGAAGGCGGGGGTAAAAAGGAAGGAGTGGGTAGGAAATGAGTGATGGGTAGAGGAGAAGTGGAGTGAAACTGAGGGATCTTGGTCTGTATAGGGATAAAAAAGGAAGAGGATTTGCGCTGGCATGAGGGGGGGGATAGATGGATGTCAATGGGACTGCAGCGGGATGGGGAATACTGTTGGTTGGTGAGGAAGCAGGGAGTGAATGGGGGGGTGGGTGGTATGTGCAGGAAGGAGGCACGGAATAATTGGTGGTGGGTGGTATGTGCAGGACGGGGGCACGGAGTCATTTAGGGTGGGTGGGTGGTATGTGCAGGAGGGGGGCTCGGAGTGAATGGGGGTGGGTGGTATGTGCAGAAGGGGGGGCATGGAGTCATTGGTGGTGGGTGGTATGTGCAGGAGGGGGGCACGGAGTCATTTAGGGTGGGTGGGTGGTATGTGCAGGAGGGGGGCTCGGAGTGAATGGGGGTGGGTGGTATGTGCAGAAGGGGGGCACGGAGTAATTGGTGGTGGGTGGTATGTGCAGGAGGTGGGCACAGAGTAGTTTAGGGTGGGTGGTATGTGCAGGAGGGGGGCATGGAGTAATTGGTGGTGGGGGGTGGTATGTGCAGGAGGGGGGCTCAGAGTACTTGGTGGTGGGTGGTATGTGCAGGAGGGGGAGAGGGAGTAATTTAGGGTGGGTGGTATGTGCAGGAGGGGGGCATGGAGTAATTGGTGGTGGGTGGCATGTGCAGGAGGGGGGCTCGGAGTAATTGGTGGTGGGTGGTATGTGCAGGAGGGGGGCAGGGAGTAAATAGGGGTGGGTGGTATGTGCAGGAGGGGGGCTCGGAGTAATTGGTGGTGGGTGGTATGTGCAGGAGCGGGGCAGGGAGTGAATAGGGGTGGGTGGTATGTGCAGGAGGGGGGCTCGGAGTAATTGGTGGTGGGTGGTATGTGCAGGAGGGGGGAGGGAGTAATTTAGGGTGGGTGGTATGTGCAGGAGGGGGGCATGGAGTAATTGGTGGTGGGTGGGGGTGGGTGGCATGTGCAGGAGGGGGGCTCAGAGTAATTGGTGGTGGGTGGTATGTGCAGGAGGGGGCAGGGAGTAAATAGGGGTGGGTGGTATGTGCAGGAGGGGGGCAGGGAGTGAATAGGGGTGGGTGGTATGTGCAGGAGGGGGGCAGGGAGTAAATAGGGGTGGGTGGTATGTGCAGGAGGGGGGCAGGGAGTGAATAGGGGTGGGTGGTATGTGCAGGAGGGGGGCAGGGAGTGAATAGGGGTGGGTGGTATGTGCAGGAGGGGGGTGCAGATGGGTTAAAAGTATATGGTGTGAACAAGCCCCAGCACTGCAGAGACCACTGGTATGCACTAGAGCTGCACGATTCTGGGAAAAATGAGAATCGCGATTCTTTTGCTTAGAATACAGATCACGATTCTCTCACGATTCTTTAAAATGGTTAAATTTAAAAAGAGAAAAATCAGCTGTAGACGGCGCATGCGCAATCAACACGCCGCTCACTCCCGATGCTCGGGGCTGGTTATTCATTTAATACAGAAAGGGGCGGATGCTTTTCTCAAAGGGGCGGATGCTTTTCTCAAAGGGGCGGATGCTTTTCTCAAAGGTGCGGATGTATAGTTAACCATACATCCGCCCCTTTGAGAAAAGCATCCGCCCCTTGCTGTCTTTATAACCATATATACATCCGCCCCTTTGAGAAAAGTATCCGCCCCTTGCTGTATTAAATAACCAGCCCCGAGCATTGGGAGCGAGCGGCGTGTTGATTGCGCTTGCGCAGTCCAGGCCGGCACTATGCTCTATGCTGACTGACGTCAGTTCCGGTTGCTGACGTCAGTTCCGATATCGGCGCCATTTGCGTTCCAGGCTGGTTCCGTGCTTCCGACTGGGAGATCCGGAAAATCGAGCTAATCCAGCTTGCAGATCGCGCGGGGGGGGTGAATCGAAATTGCGATCTTATATACGATTAATCGTGCAGCTCTAGTATGCACTGAGGAAGTGAAGCTAGCTGCATACACACACACAGCACTAGAACTGGCCTCGCACCTCCCAGCAGACATTGCTCCCCCCCCATCTTAACCCTCTTCCTCAAGTTGCTGCACAGAAATGTCTCCTGGAAACATGCAAAACCCCGCCAACTTACCACATTGCACACACCCTGCAGAATGGACTCGCTCTGCTTGTATCCTTCCCCGTGGGATCTCCGATCCCAGGCAATGAGCTCTCAGCGTCCCATTCACTCCCATCTAAGCACTTGTCAGCTGCAGCTCCGCCTCCTCCCTTGTTGTAAGATTTTTGCCGACAGCACTGGAGTACACTGAGCGGGAGCGCCAGAAAGAGCTGAGAGAGAGAGGGAGGATAATCCATGCCCGTGCGCGGCCGCGTTTTTAGAAACGTAACAGGAGCCAGAGAGTGACAGGCGCGGCTTTGTCTCATCCATGGGTGCTCTGTGGGCCAGCCTCAGAGTCGGCTCTTAGGCAAATTAGGCAGCTGCGAGGCCCCTATGAGCTCTGGGCCTTAGGCGACCGCCTAATTTGCCTAATTAGAGAGCCGCCTCTGCATATGTGTGTAAGGGCAGGTGTCCCAATACTTTTGGTAATATAGTGTATATACTACATAAAATAACTAAGTGTTGTCTGCACCTGATTTACCAAAGTGTGGAATGAGGTGACATGAAATAAAGTTTTCTAAAGATATATCCTAATCAGGGTTTAGAACTATTTCATGTTTTAAGGCTGTATCACTATAATTGCCCATACAGTGCCTTGAGAAATTATTCACTCCCATCCCTTTTTTGGTGTTTTTTTTGTTTGTTTGTTTTGCTGTGTAATTACACCTGGGAATTAAAACGGATTGTTGGGGCTTTGTAGGCCTTAAAGTAGAACAATAGACAAAACATTTTTATTTTCATTTTGGACAGAGTAAGGAAGGGTTATCACCCCTGCAAGGTTTATTTTTGCAAACTTTGTCCCATTGGGGACTTGTCTTTACATCCTGTCCTATAACCAAACAGTAAGTGAGAGGAAATCCCTGCAAATTCAGAGAACCTCTTGGGGACCCCCAGGTCACCAGAACGAGTATCCCTATTGAAAGATTTCCCCTCTATTACTTTTCTGGGGACAACCCAAAATTTGGGATTTTCTTTTACTTTCACTTTCAATGATTATTGTAAACAGGACAAATAGAGAAGGGGAATCTCTCTAATGGGGACACAGACAGCAATAAAAACTGACTGGTGTTCAAATCCCGCTCTCCATCCAAAACTAAAAAAAAAGTTTTGCCTTTAGTTATACTTTAATTTTGGAATGAAGTAATGTCCACTTGAGAAATAGGTTTTCCACACTTTGGTGTAGCCGTGACATACAGTCATGGGCAAAAATATTGGCACCCCTGCCTTTCTGTCAGATAATGAGCCACTTTGCCCAGAAAATTGTTGCAATGTTTAGGCATTCTCATGTTTATTTATTTTGTTTGTAGTGGTATGACACAAAAAAGTAGAGAAACAAAAAGCCAAATCTGACACATTCCACGCAAAACAACAAAAATGGACTGGACAAAATTATTGGCACCTTCTCAAAATTGTAAGAAATAATTGCATTCCAAGTTTGTGATGCTCCTGTAATTTGTAATTTAACTCAACTGTATCAATTAACAGGTGCTGACAATATATAAATCACAACAGCAACCAGTTAAACTGGTGAAAAATCAACTCAACTTCTCTGTTGTGTGTCTCTGTGTGCCACATGGAGCATGGAAAAGAGAAAGAGCAGCAAAGAACTGTCTGAGGATTTTGAGAGCAAAAACTGTGGAAAAGTATGGACAATCTCAGGGTTACAAGTCCACCTCCAGAGATCCTATTGTTCCTTTGTCCACTGTGCGCAACATTGTCAAGAAGTTTACAGCCCATGGCACTGTAGCTAATCTCCCTGGACGTGAACGAAAGATAATAATTATTTAAAGATTGAAGCAAAGGATTGTTTGAATGGTGGATAAAGAACCTCGGTCAACTTCCAGATGCATTCAAGCTGACCTTCAGGCACAACTGTGTCAGCTCACACTATACGTCACCATCTGAATGAAAAGGGACGCTATGGAAGGAGACCCAGGAGGACCCCACTGCTGAAACAGAAACATAAAAAAGCAGAGGAAACTAAAATCCTTTTGGGGGAATGTGTTGTGGACAGACGAAACAAAATTACATCATTCTACTATTTTCAGAAAAGGGAATGAGGCCTTTAAAGAAAAGAATACAGTCCCTACAGTCAAACATGATGGAGGTTCACTGATGTTTTGGGGTAGCTTTGCTGCTTCAGGGACTGAATGTCTTGACCATGTGCATGGCATTATGAAATCTGAAGACTACCAAAGAATTCTGGGGTGCAATCTGGGACCCAGTTTCAGAAAGTTAGGTTTTCTTCAGAGGTCATAGGTCTTACAGCAGAACAATGACACAAAGCACATGTCATAAAGCACCCAGAAATGGTTAAAGACAACCTGCTGGAGAGTACTGAACTGGCCAGCAATGAATCCAGATCTAAATCCCATAGAGCACCTGTAGAGAGATCTCAAAATAGTGGTTGGGAAAAGGAACCCTTCCAATCTGAGACCTGGAGCAGTTGGCGAAAAAAGAGTGGTCCAAAATTCCAGTAGAGAGGTGTAAGAAACTCATTAATGCTTACAGGAAGCGATTGATATTAGTTATTTTCTCCAAGGGGTGTGCTACCAAATATTAAATTGAGGGTGCCAAAAATTTTGTTCACTCCATTTTTGGAGTTTTGAATGGAATTCAAAAGCCAGATTTGGCTTTTTTTTCTACCAGTACAAACAAAAGAAATAAACATGAGAATCCCTAAACATTTGTAATTGCAACAATTTTCTGGGCGAATTGGTGCATTATCCAACAGAAATGCAGTGGTGCAAGTATTTCTGGCCATGCTTTTATAATATCAGATTGACATACTGACAGAACTCTTCAGCACACACCACCATACACAGAGCATTAGCAGTCATTTGGGTGCAGAATGCCAGCACATAATAAATAAACCATGTTACCTATTGCATTTCCACTTTCCTTTGGAGCACCACAGTGTTGGGACCAAACTTCCTGTATACTAGATTTACAGCATTCCACTTCTGTCACTGAGATTAACAAGGTGCTTTTCTGTAGTATACACTTCTCTCTCTCTATGTCCCATTCTTTAGCTCTACCCAGCCCGACATGCTTCCTGATGTTACTCTCTCACTCCCAGGTATATCATCATCAACATCAGACCATAACAAGAGTCAGAGCGACTAACTACCTCACCCATTACAATAAAAATAATAATAAAAAAAAAAAAACTACCTCACCCAGATCTTCAGTGCTATTAAGGGCCCTTGCAGTAGCAAACTACATCCATATGGCTTTGAGCTGTTTGGCTACCATATCCCATCTAAACCAGACTCACCCCAGCTTGGCATTTATATGGGCACTAACGCCACCCTTTACATCACTACAGGAAGGCTTTGTCTAAAAGGGGACCTAACACCCATTTACATAATTTCTTATTAGCACAGTAATTTGGGACAGAGCCACCCAGTGGAAGACTAGCTAACTGCACCCGCTAACATGCTACTCAATATAAAGTTTACCTAACGTTTGAGTATAGGCTCTTGTTTACTACTGGATGCTCTATTATAGGTCAGCAGGACTGAAAACATTTTGTTTTTTGTTTGTTTGTTTTTATATTTTCTTTTTGCTTTAAATTTCTTTTCAGGACCTATTAGCTGCTCAACCTATTTGGACCTTCTGAAAGGTGACCCATTACGGTGAGTATCTGAGTACGTGACTGACACAACCTTGTTTAATTCATGTCCGCCTGCCTTTTGGAAAGAAAAAAGGACAAGCTGACTTTGGTGAGCTTCAGAGAAAATACAATATAGTTATAGTTACATGCAGGGGATGGTTCAAAAAGGGAAGTTGCATAACGTAGCATGATGAGGTTAAGGATGGAAGATTCCCAGAGTCAGATCTCAGTATCTGTTTAATGATATATATATATATTTATATATATATATATATATATTTATATATATATATATATATATATATATATATATATATATATATATATATATATATATATATATATATATATATATATATATATATAGTGGACATTCTAACCTTCCTTAGCACAGCTGCAGCGCTTTCTGAACAGCAGTTCATGGAATTATTTAAAGCCAAAGTTTACAAAAATAAATAAAAATCAGCACAAGGGACATTACTTATATTCAATGTGATGTATTTGTTGTGCTGGTTTAGTTGATTTCTTCCTCCTCTGATATCACATTTCTGTGAGCGAGGGCCACTCACCCTGCACGCAGGGGTAACATTCAACATATATGCGCCCATCAATGCCCAGGACTGCGGTCATGTGGTTAATTAAACATTAAAAACTTCTGGCAGTGACCAGCCCCCCATTTTACTTACCTGAGCCCCTTCATTCACTCGGCAGAGACGCACTCTCCCTCTCTGCACGGGGTCCCGGCTCTTCATTGGATAGATTGATAGCAGCGCAGCCATTGGCTCCCGCTGCTGTCAATCAAATCCAATGACGCGGGTGCCGGGGGGCGGAGCCAAGTCCGGCATTCGTGTCTATGGATGCAAATGCTGAACTCAGGAGCGCGCCTGCAAGGTAAGCCTCAGGGAGAGCGCTTCTCCTAGGGAGTTATCAGATAAGAGGAGGAGCCACGAGAGCCAACGAGGGACCCCAGAAGTCGAGGATCGGGGCCACTCTGTGCAAAACAGCTGCACAGTGGAGGTAAGTATGACATGTTTGTTATTTAAAAAAACAAAACATGAAGCCTTACAATCACTTTAAGGCAGTTCCCCGACTTAGAGATGAGCCATGCCACTGTGTGCAGTAAAAATAAGTTCCTCTGAAAAGTGCTGTCCCATGTCACTTCACACTGTTGCCTGATGCATATTGCAATTCAGAGGAACACTGCTGAGCCCGTACCCTCTCCACCAGTCCAGCGTACCTCTGTCACCTCACTCCCAGTGACACAATGGAGTCCTGTTTTAAACATAGCATGCACCTCATGCGTGCACTTGTTAATACTGACCCCCTCGCTACTGGATGACCCTCTGCCATGCCAGGCACCACACTTCATGACTGGCTGCAATGTACCTGCACTAGTTCTTGGTTACCCATAGCAACCACATTCCTCCTTCTGTTTGTCTTGCTGAGTAAACCTTTTGTAGTGGCTTTGTTTCATACACCATCTGTGCTTTACCCTAGTTCTTTCATAAACCCAAAACCATCATGTGTACCCCTTTGAATAACTTCAGACCAGGCTTAGAATAGTTGATGCAACTTTTACTTAAATATCATGGTAATAAAGTCTAATATGATTAAATACATTAGCGTGTCCCCTAACTAGCTCTATTAGGCTTCCCAGGCATACCTCCATAGGGTAGTAGTTAATGTTTGCTGTTCTCCAGAAGCTGGTAGATCTCTGGATCTCTGTGCTTCCCAACAGACTGCATGGCATAGCAGTCCTCCTCTGCAGTATCACGGTATTCTCAGCCCTGGACCCTGGCCTTCCCCCTTTTCATAATACCGGTCGAAAAGGCTGGGTCCAAAAAGCTCGGGAACAGCAAAGCCCAGACTACCCCTTTCCAAACTGAGTTAGCCACTGTCTAACTAACCCGTCGACAACCTGTCTATATTCCCTCCCACCCCCATCATCATAATCGTCCAGTGTGGCAGTAGTGTCCCTGTTTTTTTGGGGGTTTTTTAAGTAAATTTAGGCTTTAAAAGTTGCTTCACAGAGCAGAATTACAATACAATCAGATACTAATAAGAACTACTATAAAATGTACAAACATGTTTACAATATATATTTTTTACACATAAGAGTTTGCTTCTGTCATTTACAGTATGTTAATACATTTCGTTTTAATATCCATTTCTGTTTTTTGTTTTAGGGTTTTCTGTCCTGCATCCTGTGACTCTTCATATATAGTTTGGGGAACTAATATTTACACATCTGTAAGAATTTGTATTGCTCTCCTTTTACAAGCAAATAGCTTCTTTGACCTGTATGCTGTAAGCTTTAAAATGTTGCATTTATATCCACTGAAACCAGGCTTGGACTGGGGCAAAAAATTAGCCTGGGCATTTTAGACTGAGCGCCCAATTTTTCCAGGGAATAAGGGGGGAGGGTGTTCATGGGGGTGGTTGGTGATGGGATATTGACGGAGTCGGTCCTCAACACTGTAATGTAAAGGGGCACTGTGATATAAAGGGGACTGCATTGTAAAGGGGCACTGTAATGAATACAGCGTCCCTTTACAGTGCAGTCTCCTTTCTATCACAGTGCCCCTTTTTACTCTCTGCCTCCCCTGCACAGGGCAGAGGCAGAATTCAGCCTGTGTCTCCTCTCCCGGAAATGCAGATCTGGGTCATATTAACAAGCGGGTAATTACGCACTTGTTAATATGAAAAGACTCCCTGTGCAGATAATATGAGAAGACTCTCTGTGCAGACCTTCAGCTCCTCCCATCCCCTGCTCTGCTAATAGTATGGCATCGTTGGCGAGGCGGGAGAGCCAGGAGAGGAGACACAGGTATGGCTGCATAGCGGGAGGTTAGGGGTGAACGCCGTCTGTGTTAGCCCTGTCCGGACTACAGTCACTGCTTACCTTCCGCTGTGCAGCCTGGTCATCAACAGGTCAATCTTGTTAGGACATGAATGCCCAGTGTGCCCTATGGCCAGTCCGGGCCCGACTGAAACCCTTCAAGCGTAACTAAAGCTTTTTTTGTTTTTTTTTTGTTTTGGGTAGAGTACAGGCTGGTAATGACCACAATTAACTTTATTTATTTTTTCTTATTTTATGCTGTCTTTGTTCCATTTGGGAGATTTCCCATTACATCTGTCCCCGAGACAAATAGGAAGTAAAATGAAATTTTTCCAAAGCGAAAGGAAATTATGTATTTTCATTTTTATTCTGTACTGAAGACAATGGTTAGCAGGACAAATAGAGAGGTGAATTACCACAGAGGGGACACAGACAACAATAAAAATGATCAGAGACGGAGAGAGGGAGGCAGCACAGTTCTAGATGGAGGATGGGAGCTGCTAGAGTTACAGTGTTTGTTACCCCAACACTTCATATTCCTGATATGTCCTGCTGTACCATGTACTTGTATGAGAAAGTATCCTGTTCTTTTGTATTGCTTCCTTTTTGTGAAATTCCTGGTGTCCCTGCCAGTTCCTCTGCTTTCTTAATAAAAACTGACCACACTAAGCAGGAGAGCACACCGTAGTCTGTTCTCTAGCTATGCTGGGAACTCAGTGTACTCTCCTCCAATGATCAGACTTGTCCTGACATGCCCCTGCAGCACAGCCATTCACTGGGAAGCTCAGTATGCTGCTGCTGCTTCTCCTCCCCCAGTTCTTATGCAGCAGAGAACAGAGGGGATGTGATCACTTAGGAAAAAAAGGGAAAAAAGGTATTTATAATGTTTTTTTAGATCTATACAAAATATTTTGCCTTTCATTTCTATTTAAACTGAATGGGTTGTTTTAAAAGGTGATCATTTGCAATCATGTTAACTTTTCATATTAACAAGCTGGTGATTGGTTACTAGGACTGCCCTGCAGCCTAGCAACCAATCATCTGCTAGTTAACTTGAAACTGGGGCAGCTCCCGCTCCCGCCCTTCATCTAAAACTGTGCTCCCTCCCTCTCTCTGCTCTGCTGTGAGGACCAGAGCATCGGAGGCTGAGGGAAAGGACCGGCAATGCAGGGACGTGTTTGCTATCTACCTATCGCCTGCTCATTGTCGATCGTGATTGATGGGTTGTCAACCCCCGTTATAGATGATATTAACTCCTTGTAAAAAAAGCCCTGACGATGTCCCAGGAAACTAAGTATATATTATTTATTTCTAGGACTCTGACATCTGCGCTTCAGCGATCCATGCGGGGGTGATGCCCGTCACCGGAGGTTATGTAACTTTGAAAAGGGAAATTGCACAGGCATCTTATTCTGGAACTTATCAAAACGGGATTAAATCCCTATCCACCTCTTCTTCTTATGAATCCATGGTATTTGTCTAGGATACTGTGTACCTTGAAGCTATACTATACTTAGTTTATTCACAATATACACAAAGATTTATGTTTAAAATAAAATAGAATGACTACGAGCTGCTGCTTTGTATTTTTATACTTTATTGAGGAATTTCTATGTTGACAGTTCACAGAAGGACATTTTTACAGGGTAAAGCCACCTATAATACCTGGTTGAAGCAGCCATGTGCACAAAGAAGATAAGGGTCTACTGAACCCTGAAATCTATCTGCCTCAAAGCTTTGAAGGAAACTACAGGAAAAATAAAGGACACTGTTTAAGTTTCTTCTAAGCTTCCTGTCAGTACAGGTGTATTTGAAGCATATGGTCTCCATCTGTATGCAGAAATTCTCTCCCAAAATTCAGCTTGGAGCAAAAGTAACCTGGCACACTTACAGTGAGTATAGAAAAGTATCACCCACCCTTAAAATCAAATAACAGACACAGTTTTTGTTTTATCCAGTTAGATGTTATAAATGACACTAGTAAATACAAGTGAAAGATAAAACACCAACATGTCAGTAAAAAAAAATAAAAAATTCAATAACAGAATAACCGAGTTGAAAAAAGGATCACCCACCTCCTAAGGCCCCTTTCACACCTATACGACTTCAAAGTCACGCGATTTTGCCGCGATTTTACCGCAATTTGGGAGCAGTACTACTTCGTACGACTTTGCCAAAGGGGGAACTCCACGCCAAGTTTTAAATAAAAAAACTGGCGTGGGTTCCCCCCCAGGGGCATACCAGGCCCTTAGGTCTGGTATGGATTGTAAGGGGAACCCCCTACGCCGAAAAATCGGCGTGGGGGTCCCCCCAAAATCCATACCAGACCCTTATCCGAGCACGCAGCCCGGGCGCCCCCCCCTCCTAGACCGTACCAGGCCGCATGCCCTCAACATGGGGGGTGGATGCTTTGGGGCATGGGGCCGCCCTGCGGCCCCCCCACCCCAAAGCACCTTGCCCCCATGTTGATGAGGACAAGGGCCTCTTCCCGACAACCCTGGCCTTTGGTTGTCGGGGTTTGCGGGCGGGGGGCTTATCGGAATCTGGGAGCCCCCTTTAATAAGGGGGCCCCCAGATCCCGCCCCCCACCCTATGTGAATGAGTATGGGGTACATGGTACCCCTACCCATTCACCTAGGGAAAAAAGTGTCAATAAAAAACACAGTACACAGGTTTTTAAAGTAATTTATTAGGCAGCTCCGGGGTCTTCTTCCGACTTCGGGGTCTTCTTCCGACTTCGGGGGTCTCTCCGGAGTCTTCTCCCGGTGTCTGCATCTTCTGCCGGCTCCACCGCTATCTTCTGCCACTCTTTTGCCAGCGATGGCCCGGACTTCTGGATCGTCTTCTTCCCTCTTCTCTTCCAGAGATGTTGACACGACGCTCTCTCCAGCTGCAATGGTCTCTGACCGCTCCGCAAGGGACTTATATAGCCGGTGACCCCGCCCCTTTATGCCGTCACAGTCCCTGGGCATGCTGGGACTGTGAAGTTTTAGGAGGCGTGGTCACTGGGTGATGACCACGCCCCCTTATGACGGCACAGTCCCAGCATGCCCCGGGACAGTGACCTCATAAGGGGGCGGGGTCACCGCCTATATAAGTCCATTGCGGAGCGTTCAGAGACCATTCCAGCTGGAGAGAGCGTCGTGCCAACATCTCTGGAAGAAAAGAAGAAGGCAGAAGGCAGAAGGCAGAAGTCCGGGCCACCGCTAGCAATTGAGCTGCAGAAGATAGCGGAGGAGCCGGCAGAAGATCAGGACACCGGGAGGAGACGCCCGAGAGACCCCCGAAGTCGGAAGAGGACCCCCGAAGTCGGAAGAAGACCCCCGAAGTCGGAAGAAGACCCCCGAAGTCGAAAGAGGACCCCAGAAGTCGGAAGAAGACCCCGGAGCTGCCTAATAAATTACTTTATAAACCTGTGTACTGTTTTTTATTGACACTTTTTTCCCTAGGTAAATGGGTAGGGGTACCATGTACCCCATACTTATTCACATAGGGTGGGGGGCCGGGATCTGGGGGCCCCCTTATTAAAGGGGCTCCCGGATTCCGATAAGCCCCCCGCACGCAGACCCCGACAACCAACGGCCAGGGTTGTCGGGAAGAGGCCCTTGTCCTCATCAACATGGGGACAAGGTGCTTTGGGGTGGGGGGGGCCCCACAGGGTGCCCCCCATGCCCCAAAGCATCCAGCCCCCATGTTGAGGGCATGTGGCCTGGTAAGGTCCAGGAGGGGGGGTGCTCGCTCGTCCCCACCCCCATTCCTGACCGGCCGGGCTGCGTGCTAAGGGTAAGGGTCTGGTATGAATTTTGGGGGGGACCCCACGCAGATTTTTCGGCGTAGGGGGTTCCCCTTAGATCCATACCAGACCTAAGGGCCTGGTATGCCCCTGGGGGGGAACCCACGCTGTTTTTTTCATTTAAAACTTGGCGCGGCGGTCCCCCTCAGAATTCATACCAGACAGCTGTCAGCACTGCCTGTCGCTCATCGGGAAAGGAAAAAAAAGTTTTCCTTTCCCGATCAGCAAGCCAGGCTTGTGCTTACAAAGTCGTACTGAATTTGTGTCTATATTATTCAGGCACGATTTGCATGCTACTTGAGGGTTTAACATTGAGGTCTATGGAGTACAACTCGCATAGAAGTTGGACCAAAGTAGTGCAGGGACTACTTTCAAGTCGGCACGACTTAAAGTCGTGCCAATATGAATGGTAGTCATTGAAAATCATGGAGAATGACTTGTCATACGATTTTGCAGTACAAAATCGTGGAACAAGTCGTATAAGTGTGAAAGGGGCCTAAAAAAGACTTGTAAACCCAATCAGATGTAGCGAATCACCTCTAAAATGGCACATAAAGCCATTTGACTTTCAACTGTGATCAGATGTGGTCATTTTGATTGCCTCAACATGAAAAGAGATTTCCTGGAGCATTTCAGTCCATGGTAGTGAAACTGAAGCAAACAATCAACTATGGGTGGCAAGGCACAGTCAAAAGATTTCCGGGATAAAGTTGTGGACAGGCACAAGTCAGGAGATGGATACAAAACCATTTCAAAGGCTTTATCAATGCCTGGAAGTACTGTGAAGCCTATTATTAAGAAATGGAAGGTATTTGATACAACACAGATCCTTCCTGGATCAGGACGTCGGTCCAAACTGGATAAGCAAGCCAGGAGGAAACTGGTCAGGGAGGTTACCGCGAGGAGTACAGCAACTCTGAAGCAGTTGCAGAAATTTATGACAAAGAGTGGTCATTGTGTGCATGTGACAACAATATTACAAATTTTCCACAAATGTGGCTTGTATGGGAGGGTTGCAAGAAAAAAAGCCACTCCCCAAGAAAGGCCCCATACAGTCATGACTGAGCTTTGCCAAAATGCAACTTGAATATTCTTAGGCCACGTGGAAAAAGGTGTTATGGTCAGATGAGACTAAAATTGTATTATTTGGCCTCAACACCAAACGATATGTCTGGCGGAAATCCAATACATCTTGCCATCCAAATAACATCATTCCTATGGTAAAGCATGGAGGAGGGAATTTCCTGTTATGGGAGTGTTTCTCTGCAGCAGGGACTGGAGCACTTTTCAGGATAGAAGGAAGAATGGATGGGGCAAAATACCGTCAAATTCTTGAGGAAAATCTGCTGCCCTCTTCCAGAAAGTTTTTAATGGGAAGAATGTTTACCTTCCAACATTACAATGGCTCAAAGCACACAGCAAAAATTACCACACAGTGGTTAAAGGAGAAAAGGGTGAATGTCCTTGCATGGCCTAGTCAGAGCCAAGATTTAAACCTCATTGAAAATCTGTGGAATGGCTTGAAGACTGCAGTCCACAAACGGTCACCATCAAATTTAACTGAACTTGATCAGTTCTGCAAAGAAGAGTGGGCAAAAATTGCAAAGTCTAGATGTGCAAAGTTAGTAGAGACATATCCCAACAGACTAAAGTCTGTAATTAAAGCAAAAGTTGGTTCAACAAAATCCCGATACAAGGGTGTGATTCTTTTTCCAACTCAGTGATTCTGTTTTTGAATTTTTAAATTATTTTCTGACATGTTGGTGTTCAATCTTTCACTTGGATGTTATAAGTTCCACTGGGTAAATACAGCTGGATAAAACAAAAATTGTCTGTCTTCATTTCAGGCTGCAAAGCAACAAAGTGTGATTATTTTAAAGGGGGTGATTCTTTTCTTTACACACTGTATAAACACTCACTGTTGCACAGCTTAAAGTGGTTCTAAAGCCCGATCGTGATCCAGTGCTGTTCATTAGAGCAGCTGTTCTCCTCATTGGAAGAGAGACAGCAGCCATTGGCTCCCGTTGCTGTCAATCACAGCCAGTGAGAAGAGAGCTGGGGGCAGCGCCGAGCCCCATCCTCTGTGTCCTTTGGACACACAGAGCGGGGCTTCGGGAGCTATCACGCATGAGGGCCCCCATAGCAAGTGGCTATGAAACCTTGCCACTGCACAGGAGCTTCCTATAATAAAGACTAATCACTGTTGCTTGTTCCAGGTGACTGGTCTTGTATCGGTCCCTTCCTGTCATTTTTTGCAGGCAAACTGTAGTGCATGGAGCCTGGCGGGCCCCTCCCATAGCTCTACTCTCTGCACAAGTTATGTACAGCACAGTAATGATGTTACAGCTGCTTTTACAAGTTAATAACTATAATTGCAAACACATTTGGTGAACACAACAACATGGATTAATATCAGTTGTGGCTTTTGACCAATATATTTCAATGAAAGTTTTTATGCCCCGGAGTTCAGCTTAATATAAAAAAAAGGTCAGTCTGGCTTCAACACTGTCATTATAATACACCATATTTGTTCTTGTTGTCCGTATTTCCTTCTATCACCACCAGGACAAGCCTCGAAGAAAGAGGATTTGTGAGCCCCTAAAACGCATTGGCTGTATCTACTGACTTGTTATTAAGATTAATACATTTTTACTGGACCATTTATAGACCTGTGGTGCTCTCATCCTTCACACTTTTGTTGGATAATACAAATATGGGTGAGCTACTGGTAACATGGTTTTAAAAATGCTCACTGACTGGCTTCATTACTACTTTATCTAAAGCTGCCCATAAATTATACAATTTTCTTATTCAATTTCCTTTAGATTTACCTTCAACTATGTAGTGCAAGGGCCTGCCTGTTTGCATACAAATTGAAAAAGTGTTTAAGTTTGACCTCATATTATCCCAGATAGCAAGCATTTGTGCCGCAAGTGTCACATACCTGAAGGTAGCTTAACTCTGGGAGGGCGTACAGTGACGCCCTCCCAGAATTCCGCTCTTGCGCGCCCCCTGGGGCACGCACCCGAGAACATACGTGACCGCCGGGTCCGGCATCACGGATCCCGGTAAATGGCCCCTAATCACGGCCGTTTACCATGTGATCGCTCCGTCAAATGAAACAAACCAGCATCATCTCATGATGCCGGTTCCTCTCCTCCCCTCTCTGTACCGATCGGTACACTGTGAGCGGAGAGGGGCAGGGATCGGATGGCAGCAGCGCTGTGGGCTGGATCTGTAGTGCCCACAGCGCTGCTCTGTGACAACTGCCATCCATCCATCCATGCTCAGCCATCCCTCAATGCTCTGCAATAACCTGCACTACTCTGCAATGCCCTACAATACTGTGCAATACTCTGCAATACCCTACAATACTGTGCAATACTCTGCAATACCCCACAATACTGTGCAATACCCTGCAATACCCCACAATACTGTGCAATACCCCGAAATACTCTGCAATACCCTGCAATACTCTGCAATACTCCACAATACTGTGCAATACTCTGCAATACCCCGCAATACTCTGCACTAACCCACAATACTCCACAATACTGTGCAATACCCTGCAATCCTCTTCCGCTTTAGGTTTGCAGTAGAAAGCCATACCTTATCCCCAGGTTTCAGTTCTAGATTACCCATCCTCTTCTTATCATAGAACCTTTTGTTATTTGCCTGGGATTTGGTAATAGCATCTTGCAAGAACTGGTTATTGGACCTCCAGAACTCCAGATGATCCTGTACTGCTGGTACCGAAGATTCTTGGGGGACATCAGGCAGGAGGAATGGGTAAAACCCATAGTTTGCAAAGAAGGGTGTTTGTTTGATAGCAGAATGTATTGAATTATAAGCAAACTCCGCTAACGGCAAAAAGAGATGCCCGGTCATCTTGTGCAAACGAAGAAAAAAAACACAGATATTGTTCCAGGGTCTGGTTCGTTCTCTCCGTTTGACCGTTAGTCTGCGGGTGAAAGGCAGATGATAAACAGTGTTTAATACCCAAGACTTCACATAAGGATTTCCAGAATCTGGAAGTAAATTGTACCCCAAAGGGATGTTAACAGGAATAACGTGTAGACATACTACTTCACTGATGAAAGAGGCAGTTTTTGTAGCGGAAGGGGTACCTTTCAGGGGCACAAAGTGGGCCATCTTGGACAATTACGAAAATGGTGGTAAATCCTTTGGACAGGGGTAATTTGACAATAAAGTCCATAGAGGTCATGCTCCATAACTTATTAGGTACATGAAGAGGTTCTAACAGACCCCAATTTTTAGCTCTATCAGCCTTGTTCCGTAGACATGCTGTGCAAGATTTAACATAGTCCCAATAATTTTGTACCAAGTCTGGCCACCAGAAAGAGCGAAGAACTAGATTTGAAGTTTTATGTACTCCAAAATGTCCAGCCAAGGGGGGGTCGTGGCACATTTATGCCCTGTACAAACGGTTGGATTTTCTGATGGAAAAAGTGCGATCAGATTTTTTCCGTCGGAATTTCCGACACACAAAGTTTGAGAGCAGGATATAAAATTTTCCGACTACAAAATCCGATTGGTTAAATTCCGATCGTGTGTACACAAATCCGACGCACAAAGTGCCATGCATGCTCAGAATAAAATAAGAGACGAAATCTATTGGCTACTGCCCCGTTTATAGTCCTGACGCAGTGGCGTAGCGTGGGGGGTGCCGTGGCCCAGGGCGCGACATTTAGGGGGGCGCAATTTCGTGCCAGTAGTGTCACTACTGGCTGCCTCCTCCTAATTTAATTCCCTGTGTCCCCCGCGCTCCGCCGCCATGTCCAGTGTTTGGCGCCCAGTGATTGGGCGTATGGGGGTCATGTGCGGGGTGGGGCTGGCCTATCCGCGATCACGGTTGCTCCTGAAGTCCCGCCTCCGCACATGACCCCCATACGCCCAATCACAGTGCGCCGGGAAGCAATGAATATGGCGGCCGGAGCGCGGGGGAGACGAGCACTGGAGAGTGTGAGCCGCCGGGGCCGCTGTCTTCTCCTCCTCCTCCTCCTATCCTCCAGACCGATGCAAGACACCGATACAAGAAGGTGAGGAATGGATAAACACGGCGGGGGGGGGGAGAGAAGAGACAGGCGCCGTATATGTAGTGTCAGTATAGGAAGACTAGGCAGGACAGTATAGTGTACAGTGTAGTATTTTGGTCAGTATAGTGTAGTGGTCAGTGTAGTATAGTGGTCAGTATAGTGTAGTGCACAGTGTAGTGTAGTAGTCAGTGTAGTGTAATGGACAGTGTAGTATAGTGGTCAGTGTAGTGGACAGTGTAGTGTAGTGGTCAGTGTAGTATAGTGGTCAGTATAGTGTAGTGGACAGTGTGGTGTAGTGGTCAGTGTAGTATTGTGGTCAGTATAGTGTAGTGGTCAGTGTAGTGTAGTGGACAGTGTAGTGTAGTGGTCAGTGTAGTATAGTGGTCAGTATAGTGTAGTGCACAGTGTAGTATAGTGGTCAGTATAGTGTAGTGCACAGTGTAGTATAGTGGTCAGTGTAGTGGACAGTGTAGTATAGTGGTCAGTGTAGTGTAGTGGTCAGTGTAGTGTAGTGGTCAGTGTAGTGTAGTGGTTAGTGTAGTGTAGTGGACAGTGTAATATAGTGGTCAGTGTAGTGGACAGTGTAGTGTAGTGGACAGTGTAGTATAGTGGTCAGTGTAGTATAGTGGTCTGTATAGTGTAGTGGACAGTGTGGTGTAGTGGTCAGTGTAGTATTGTGGTCAGTGTAGTGTAGTGGTCAGTGTAGTGTAGTGGACAGTGTAGTGTAGTGGACAGTGTAGTATAGTGGTCAGTGTAGTGGACAGTGTAGTGTAGTTGACAGTGTAGTATAGTGGTCAGTGTAGTATAGTGGTCAGTATAGTGTAGTGGACAGTGTGGTGTAGTGGTCAGTGTAGTATTGTGGTCAGTGTAGTGGTCAGTGTAGTGTAGTGGTCAGTGTAGTGGATAGTGTAGTGTAGTGGACAGTGTAGTATAGTGGTCAGTATAGTGTAGTGGACAGTGTAGTATAGTGGTCAGTGTAGTGTAGTGGTCAGTGTAGTGTAGTGGACAGTGTAGTATAGTGGTCAGTATAGTGTAGTGGACAGTGTGGTGTAGTGGTCAGTGTAGTGGTCAGTATAGTATTGTGGTCAGTATAGTGTAGTGGTCAGTGTAGTGTAGAGGACAGTGTAGTATAGTGGTCAGTATAGTGTAGTGGACAGTGTAGTATAGAGGTCAGTGTAGTGTAGTGGACAGTGTAGTGTAGTGGACAGTGTAGTGGTCAGTATAGTGTAGTGGTCAGTGTAGTGTAGTGGACAGTGTAGTGTAGTGGACAGTGTAGTATAGTGGTCAGTATAGTGTAGTGGACAGTGTAGTATAGTGGTCAGTGTAGTGTAGTGGTCAGTGTAGTGTAGTGGACAGTGTAGTGGACAGTGTAGTATAGTGGTCAGTATAGTGTAGTGGACAGTGTGGTGTAGTGGTCAGTGTAGTATTGTGGTCAGTATAGTGTAGTGGTCAGTGTAGTGTAGTGGACAGTGTAGTATAGTGGTCAGTATAGTGTAGTGGACAGTGTAGTATAGTGGTCAGTGTAGTGTAGTGGACAGTGTAGTGGTCAGTGTAGTATTGTGGTCAGTATAGTGTAGTGGTCAGTGTAGTGTAGTGGACAGTGTAGTGTAGTGGACAGTGTAGTGTAGTGGACAGTATAGTGTAGTGGACAGTGTAGTATAGTGGTCAGTGTAGTGGTCAGTGTAGTGGACAGTGTAGTATAGTGGTCAGTATAGTGTAGTGGTCAGTGTAGTGGACAGTGTAGTGTAGTGGACAGTATAGTGTAGTGGACAGTGTAGTGGACAGTGTAGTATAGTGGTCAGTATAGTGTAGTGGACAGTGTGGTGTAGTGGTCAGTGTAGTGGTCAGTGTAGTATTGTGGTCAGTATAGTGTAGTGGTCAGTGTAGTGTAGTGGACAGTGTAGTATAGTGGTCAGTATAGTGTAGTGGACAGTGTAGTATAGTGGTCAGTGTAGTGTAGTGGACAGTGTAGTGGTCAGTGTAGTATTGTGGTCAGTATAGTGTAGTGGTCAGTGTAGTGTAGTGGACAGTGTAGTGTAGTGGACAGTGTAGTGTAGTGGACAGTGTAGTATAGTGGTCAGTATAGTGTAGTGGACAGTGTAGTATAGTGGTCAGTGTAGTGGACAGTGTAGTATAGTGGTCAGTATAGTGTAGTGGTCAGTGTAGTGGACAGTGTAGTGTAGTGGACAGTGTAGTGTAGTGGTCAGTGTAGTGTAGTGGACAGTGTAGTGTAGTGGACAGTGTAGTGTAGTATAGTGGAAGTGTAGTATTGTAGTCTGTATAGTGTAGTGGTCAGTGTAGTATTGTAGTCAGTATAGTGTAGTGGACAGTGTAGTGTAGTGGACAGTGTAGTGGTCAGTGTAGTGTAGTGGACAGTGTAGTGTTGTGGTCAGTATAGTGTAGTGGTCAGTGTAGTGTAGTGGTCAGTATAGTGTAGTGGTCAGTATAATGTAGTGGTCAGTGTAGTGTAGTGGTCAGTGTAGTGTAGTGGACAGTGTAGTATAGTGGTCAGTGTAGTATTGTGGTCTGTATAGTGGTCAGTGTAGTGTAGTAGACAGTGTAGTATAGTGGTCAGTGTAGTGTAGTGGACAGTGTAATGGTCACTGTAGTGTAGTTCTCAGTATAGTATAGTGGTCAGTATAGTATAGTGTAGTTCTCAGTGTAGTGGTCAGTATAGTGGTCAGTGTAGTATAGTGGTCAGTGTAGTGGACAGTATAGTGGTCAGTGTAGTTCTTAGTGTAGTGGATAGTATAGTGGTCAGTGTAGTGGACAGTATAGTGGTCAGTGTAGTTCTTAGTGTAGTGGACAGTATAGTATAGTGGTCAGTGTAGTGTGTAATGGTCAGTATAGGAATCAGGTAGGTCAGTACTATTGTATTTGAAGGGACTCGGGGAGTGATAAAAGTCCACAGGTTAGGGGGGGGGGCGCAAATTACTTGCCTTGCCCCGGGTGCTGACAACCCACGCTACGCCACTGTCCCGACGCACGTGTTTTACGTCACCGCGTTCAGATTTTCTGACAACTTTGTGCGACCGCGTGTATGCAAGAAAAGTTTGAGCCAACATCCGTTGGAAAAAATCCATGGATTTTGTTGTCGGAATGTCCAATCAATGTCCGATCGTGTGTACAGGGCAGTAGAGAACTGCTGTCCATAACTGCTCTGGAACAAAAATCTACTTACCATGAAAATAGAGACCCTCTTTTAGCTGAAGGTGAAGTTCCTGAGATGGAGGATGATCCAGGACTGCTGTCTTGATTTGAGAGATGAGATCAGTCTGTAACAAAAGAAAGTTTTTAGCAGGTAAAATGGTATCAGGTTCAGGGGGCACCTCAGTATCTTGAAACATACATGAAAGAGCATCAGGTTTCCCATTCCTAGATCCAGGCTGATAGGTAATATGGAAGCAGAATCTTGCGAAAAAGAGGGCCCATCTGGCCTGGCGGAGTCTTAATCTTTTTGCTGCTCTCACATATTCAAGATTCTTGTGATCAGTGAATAGGGATGAGCCGAACACCCCCCCCAGTTCGGTTTGCATCCAGAACATGCGAATAGACCGAAAGTTTGCGCAAACATTCGAACACCGTGAAGTGATGTTAACAGGAATACTGTGTAGACGTACTACTTCACTGATGAAAGAGGCAGTTTCTGTAGTGGAAGGGGTACCTTTCAGGGGCACAAAGTGGGCCATCTTGGACAAACGATCCACAATTACGAAAATGGTGGTAAATCCTTTGGACAGGGGTAATTCGACAATAAAGTCCATAGAGGTCATGCTCCATAACTTATTAGGTACATGAAGAGGTTCTAACAGACCCTAATTTTTAGCTCTATCGGCCTTGTTCCGTAGACATGCTGTGCAAGATTTAACATAGTCCCAATAATTTTGTACCAAGTCTGGCCACCAGAAAGAGCGAAGAACTAGATTTGAAGTTTGATGTACTCCAAAATGTCCAGCCAAGGGGGGGTCATGGCACATTTATGCCCTGTACACACGGTCGGATTTTCTGATGGAAAAAGTGCGATCAGACCATCTTTTAGCTGAAGGTAAAGTTCCTGAGATGGAGGATGATCCAGGACTGCTGTCTTGATTTGAGAGATGAGATCAGTCTGTAACAAAAGAAAGTTTTTAGCAGGTAAAATGGTATCAGGTTCAGGGGGCACCTCAGTATCTTGAAAGTGAAAGAGCATCAGACAAAAAATCTATTTTTAAGCTTTTTGGATAACATAGGGAAGGGTTATCATCACCCCTGTAACATTTGTTTTGCTGTCTGTGCCCCTGTTCAGAAGAATTCACCTCGGTTTCTGTCCCAATGACAATTGTATTTTGAAAATCTGGGGTTTTTAGGGAAACAAGGATTGGTGATAAAGCATCAGTGGAGACTTGGTAATAATAAGCGCTCTTTGCGGGACACTGAATTGCTGATGCCTGTTCCCTCAGACACTGTTCATACTGGCTTTAAACCTGGTGATACTACTGCTTTGTCTTCCTCTTCTTTCCTGCCTGATTTACCTATGGATAATGTGAATTATGTTTTTCTATCTCCTGTGATGCGCCCTTTGCTGATTTCTGATGCTGTTAGTGCTTGTTCTTTTCCTACAGCTAACCCCTCTGGTTCAATGTGTCCTACACAGGCTGTTTCTGATGCTTATTTGGGGTCTGCCAGACCTGTGAATTCACCTCAATCTATGCCACAGATGACACCCAGTGGTGAGTCTAATCAAATGCATAATTTAATGTTATGTATGTCTTCTTTTGCTTCATTTGCTGATAATTTTAAGAAATGTTTTTCTGATGGTTTAAATGTTGGGGTTTTACCTGCTGTGGATGTGCGACCGCCTGCGCATGTTCCGTCGGTCGATGATGCTGATGTTTTGCCTTTATTGAATCCATCTTCACATTCAGTTCCTGAATGTTGCTTTAAAGAAGCCATGACGTGTGAAATTTCTCCGCTTGGCTTCCATTTATCGCCGTCTGTCAAAAACAAAATTTGGAAAGGCGAATATATTGAGATACTCTCACTTTTGCCATCCTTTAAAGAAAATCGTATGGATGTTAGGAATTCGGAAAAGACTGACGACGACAAGAGAAAATCTGCTCCGCGCAATTTTAATAACTGGCTACAGGCCTTTAGTATTTTCTCTAGTGTTATCGGTGAGCGGTGCCCGGAGCTCTGCAGCGGCCTTTTTAGGCATCTTGAGATTATCCTTGAGGCATACAAGAATTTTCCTGGGCTGGCTTGGTTTTTTTACGACGAGTCGTTTCGTCAAAAACTTGCTATTCATAAAAATATGGCTTGGGGGACTAAAGATGTGGGTTTGTGGTTGAACCTTCTTATACCACGTAAACCCACATTGCCTGTGTCTTCTTCCCAAACCTTTACAATTTAGGAAAGGTTTTTGTTTCAGTTTTAATGAGGGGCAGTGTAAATGGCCAAATTCGTGCCGTTATAAACAAAAGTGTGCTTCTTGTTCGGGTAATCATCCTGCCTCCCGTTGTTTTAAAAGATTGCATTCCAACGTGGTTGCTTCTTCTAGGGATAATTTTCGTGCTGGGAGTAACACCGGTAAAATTGCCCGCCATGTTGCCGTTCCTTCTCAGTTGTCCAAACCGAAGGATGGCGCAAATTCTCGTTGAGGGTTTTTCATTTGGTTTTCGATCGCCTCAATTTTCTGGCCCTGGTTGTCTTTGTTGTGATAACCTTGTCTCTGTTCATCGTTTCCCTACCATTGTCTCCGGTAAAATTGCTAAGGAAATATCTGAAGGTAGGGTTGCGGGCCCATTTTTATTTCCTCCGTTTGCTGATTTTCGTGTTTCTCCTTTAGGTTTGGTTCCTAAGAAGGAACCCAATAGTTTCCGCCTTATCCATTATTTATCTTTCCCTGCCGATTTTTCTCTTAATGACGAAATCGAACCTGAATTGAGTACTGTTACGTATACCTCTTTTGATGAGGCGATTTTCAGGATTCGCCGCTTGGGTGTGTCTGCTGTTATGGCTAAGGCTGATATTAAATCTGCTTCCGCCCGTTGCCCATACACCCTTCGGCTCTTAACTCGTTGGGTTTTCATCACAATGGTTTTTATTATTATGATAAGTGCCTTCCCATGGGCTGTTCCTTATCCTGTACTTACTTTGAGACGTTTTCGACATTTTTGGAATGGGTGGTTTCTTTCTTGACGGGTTCATCTAATGTATTACATTATCTTGATGATTTTTTATTTTTCGGTCCGGCAGATACTTCTGAATGCTTATATTTGTTCACTGAATTTTGTTTAACCTGCTGACGTTTTGGAGTCCCATTGGCCCTCGAAAAGTCAGTTTGGCCGACGACTTGTATTGAATTCCTGGGTGTTACCATTGACACTGTAGTGATGGAATGTCGTTTACCTCAGGCCAAGTTAGATCATTTGAGGTTTATGATTTCTTTTGTACTTTCCAAACCTAAGGTTACCGTTCGCACATTGAAATCTTTGTTGGGTTTACTAGCATTTGCTACGCACATAATTCCTGTGGGCCGTGTTTTTTCTAAAAGATTGTATAGAGCTATTGCTGGTTGTAGATCCCCGAATCATTTTGTGCGGATCAATTCTTCTTTAGTATCTGATTTGTTGGTTTGGAATGATTTCTTTTCCTCGTACAATGGCCATTCTTTTTGGCAAACGCCTTTCCAGGATAATTCAGTTGTTTCTTTATTCACTGATGCAGCTGGAAGTATGGGTTATGGTGCCTTTTATCAGAGTCATTGGTCGGCTGCGCGTTGGCCTGATTGTTGGCTTTCATTGGGATATACGAAAAATGTTGTACTCCTTGAATTGTTCCCGATTCTAGTTTCCTTGGATCTTTGGGGTGCTCACCTTCGCAATTCTCGTTTGTTGTTTCATTCTGACAATAAAGGGGTTGCCTATGCGTTCAATTGCTTGTCTTCTAAGTCTTTGCCTGTATTAGCTGTTTTGCGTTGCATTGTTCTTAAATGTTTAGAACTTAATCTTTGGATTAAAGTTAAATACATCCCAGGGTACACTAATGTGATTGCTGATTCTCTTTTACGTTTTCAGGTAGATCGGTTTCGTGCTCTGGCCCCGGAAGCGGATCTCCTTGGTCTACCTTGCCTGGAACGCCTATGGTCCGTGGTCTGCGATCTGTGAATTCTGCTTTGATGAACTCTCTTGCTCCTTCCACGTGGGCGAATTACAACGCCGCGTGGTCTTTATGGAATGTCTTTTTGGCTTCTTTGGGTGTTCCTTCTAGTTGTATCTCTGAGACTTTGGTTTTGCGTTTTTTGGACTATTTGATGCAACGCACTTATTCGTATTCACATATTGTTAAAATCTTGGCGGGGATTTCTTTCTTTTTTAAAAGCCGTGGCTTTCCGCCTTGTTCTTCCTTTTTCTTAGTTAAACAGGCCCTAAAGGGTTACCGTAAATGCAGTTTCCGTAGTGATACTCGTCTTCCGGTCACTTTCTCTCTTTTGCGGCATGTGATGGCTGCTTCTGCCTTTGTTTGTTATTCTACTGATGAGGATTTACTTTTTAAGGTCTCTTTTAGTTTGTTATTTTTTGGGGCTTTTCGCATTTCAGAATTGCTACCTAAGGCTTCATCCTCTTTGGGGGGTTTGTGGTTTTCTGATGTTTCCATGGGCCCTGATTTTATTAAAATATTTCTGCGATTCAGCAAAACTGATCAGTTGGGGAGGGGTCGGTGGATTGTTATTCCGCGATCCTTCGGTTCACCGGTTTGCGCCTTCTTCTGGTTGTCTACGTATTTGCCATCTCGGCCCCTTGGTTCACCACAATTGTTGCTTCACGGTTCTCCACTTACTCAGCGCCAGTTTTTGGCTGTCCTTAAAAAATGTCTGCTTTATCTTGATTTGCCCCATTTACGTGTTACCAGTCATTCATTTTGTATTGGCGCAGCGACTGAGGCGGCCAAGTTGGGTTTCTCTGAGTCCGATATTCAAAGATTGGGTGGTTGGAAATCAGACTGTTATCGTTCCTATATTAGACCTAATTTATGTTTTTTCTGATTTTAGGTTCTTCGCACACTGTATGGCTTATTGGACATTCATTCATTTACTGGGCACATGTTCGAGCTTCCACCAGAGTCTATGGAATTAATTTAAATTTGGACGGTGCGACTGTTGATTGGCATGGTTACCGTGGAATGTCTTGCTTTGCTTTTCGTTCTTTATTGACGGAATTGCTTTCTTCTTTCTCTAGTCCTGTAGTTATTATTCATTTGGGGGGTAATGATATAGGGATTTATAAAACTTTAGATTTGCTTTCCCAAGTTAAACTTGATTTTCTTCATTTACGCTCTGTTCTCCCCTCCTCAGTTCTGATTTTTTCGGAGATTGTTCCGAGATTGAAATGGTTGATTGATCCTGATCTCTTATATCTTGAGAAAATCAGAAAGAGGGTGAACAGACTTATATCTAAATTTATGCCCTCTGTTCACGGTTTTTCTTATAGACATACTGATTTGGAAGGTGGATTGCATGGGCTTTATCGCCCTGATATGGTCCATCTTTCTGATATAGGGCTTGATATATTTCATTTGGATTTGCAAACTTGTGTGGAAATGGCCGTGGCCCGGGTGGGGTGCCAGGCTATATAAATATAGCCTGGCGTTTGGGGTATGGTATATTAACGTTAAAGTCGTATATATATAGGGTTCGAGCTTTAATGGCTGAACTATTTGGTATTAATCGTTTGTATATAGTTCGAGCTTTGATGGCTGAACTATTATTGTTTTGGTATGATTTTAGCAAGCAATACTTGGTATTTTTATTATGCCAATAATAAAGGACCACGGCCATTTTTATCCAAGTCTATAGTCTGCTTGTATTTATTTATTATCATTATATTTGTACATCAGTTTTCAGCCTCTGATCCCATTTCCCTGCCTAGGGTAGATTTCCTCTCACCTCCTGTTGTCTCCCTCCGTTTGTAAGTAGGAGTCCTTTGTAAGTCGGATGTTTAAAAGTAGGGGACCACCTGTATAAACTATACGGCCTGCCCTATATACTCTGAAGAAATTTGGGCCTTAGATGTTGGTGGAACCAGAACACTGTAAGCCCTCACAGTTCTGTTGTTGAGCGCAGGAACGAGCCCTGCTGTAAAATATTAGATCAAAAATTGTAATTATACGCCCCTGTTAAACAGGGGCAGAAAAATTGGGCTTTAGGCACTGGTGCTGGTGCCCAGAACCAAAAATGTTCTTAGAAGCTATCAACATGAACATTGAGGAGGAATAGGATAGTCACTCAGCATAACAGGATAGTCACTCAGAATCAACATAGGCAGTCTTCAAGGGATCTCACATTCTTAAAAAAATTAATCGGTTACATCAGCATCAGGTGCTTGGTAGCTGGTGATCTAAGACTGATTCATTTTTATGAAGTGATCATTCGAGTCTGTGGACAGGCGCACTCTGTGATCGGTTACAAAGCCTCCAGCAGCACTGAATGTGCGTTCAGATAGAACGCTGGAAGCAGGACAGGCCAGGGCCAGTAGCTCAACTGCATACTGTGCAAGCTCTGGCCAGTGATCCATCCTCAAGACCCAGTAACCCAGTGGATTTTCGGTTGGAAAGGTCTCCAAGTCTGATCTTGCCCCAAGGTATTCCTGCACCATGTAAATCAGACACTGGCGATGGTTGCTGGAACCAATCAGACCTTGGGGCTGCGGACTAAAAAATTGTCTGAAAGTATCGGTCAGACGGCCACCTTCTCCACCGCTCCTTCTGTGACTGACCGAAGCCTCAGCAACATGTTGTCCAGGAGGACCAGGAAATTGTAACCTCCCAGGCCATGGAAACGCATTGCACAAACCTTTCTGCAAGGCCTCCCAAAGATGTTTCATCCTCTGCTCCCTCTGCGAAGGCTGGATAAGTTCCGCAACCTTACCCTACCCTGTTTCCCCGAAAATAAGACCTAGCGTGATTGTGGTTGATGGCTGCAATATAAGCCCTACCCCCCAAATAAGCCCTACCCTGTTTCCCCAAAAATAAGCCCTACACTGTAAATAAGACCTACAAGGACTTTAACTAGGGCTTATTTGGGGGGTAGGGCTTATATTGCAGCCACCACCGACAATCACGCTAGGTCTTATTTTCGGGGAAACAGGGTAGTAATGTGGATCAAGAAGGGTTGCCAGGCAGTACTGATCCCTCTCCTTGATACCACAAATCCGAGGGTCCTTTCGCAGACTTTGCAGGATCAGGGAGGCCATGCAGCGTAGGTTTGCTGAGGTATTCGGTCCAGAGTCCTCTGGGTCACTAAGGACGACATGATCCGCAGCCACCTCCTCCCAGCCACGTACAAGTCCATGGGTTTCTGGGGACTGAAAACGATCTCTTGAAGACTGCTGCTGATGCTGAGTGCCAGGCTCCACAGACTTTCCTGGCCTGCCTCAGGAGATCCTGTAAGCCCGGGTACCTGCACAAGAACTGCTGCACCACCAAATTGAGGACGTGAGCCAAACAGGGAACATGGTTTGAGTTGAGGAGGTTGGTGCCATTGTCGCCAACCACCATTCCTGGCTGAAGCTGGCGTGGCGTCAACCAACTCTGAGCGTGGCACTGCAGAGCTGCCAGAATCTCTGCCCCAGTGTGGCTCCTGTCCCCTAAGCAGACCAACTCAAGCACTGCATGGCATCTTTTTGCCTGAGTGCTTGCGTAGCCCCTAGATTGCCTACGGAGCACCACTGGTTCCAAGAACAAATCTGCACAGGAAGAGGCCATAGAGGAAGAAGAAGAGGAGGGGGTGGAGGAGAGAGGTGTGGCAGAATCACCACTACCAGCATTTTGGAAGCATGGTGGCGGAACAAGCTCCAACATTACTGTACCCTGTCCTGCATCCTTCCCAGCTGCCAGCAGGGTTACCCAGTGCGCTGTGAAAGAAAGGCAACGTCCCTGTCCAGCCCCTGCTGGACCATGCACCTTACCGCTGACCGTCCTGTCCAACGAGGCCAAGACATTGCCTTCTACATGCTGGTAGAGAGCCGGAATGGCCTTCCGAGAAAAAAAATGGTGTTTGGGAACCTGCCACTGAGGTACCGCACATTCCACAAATTCTTGAAAGGGGGCAGAGTCTACCAGCTGAAAAGGCAGCAGTTGGGGTGCTAACAACTTAGCCAAACTAGCATTCAGCCGCTGAGCATGTGGTTGGCTGGGATCGAATTTCTTTCGCCGATTTAGCAACTGGGGTACAGAAATTTGCCTGCTACAATCGGATTTAGGTGTACCACTAGCAGATTGCCCGCAAGTGCTTGAGACACCTAATTCTACACCTTCATTCCTCTCAGTGCAGGTCTCTGAGAGGACTGAAGGTATAGTGGGGTTGGAGATCCCAGGTGATGAGGAGCAAGGAGAGGTCCGCCTTGTTCTTTGGTGTGGGTCTTTTAAGTACTGTTGACAACGGACTGCATGGGAGCTCGACATATGTCTGGTGAAGCATGTGATGCCAAAGCGGCTGCTGTTTTGGCCACGCTTGATACGCTTTAGACATATGTTGCAAACAGCAACAGTGCGATCTGCTGCACATGTCTCAAAAAAAGGCCCACACTAAAGAACTTTTGAAAAAACGCGCGGAGTCAGCAGCATCCTGCACATGAGGAGCTCTGCGGTGTGATGCAGTCGGTTGGCTGTCCTTAAGCTGTCCCCTGGAGGGCATCCTGCCTTGTTGGAGATGTGCCTCCTTCTCCTCCTCTCTTCTATCAGGCACCCACGTGGAGTCAGTGACCTCATCATCCCCTTCCTCCTCGCCACTGGAGCAAACCTGGTAGTATGCTGCAGCTGGGGGAACATGACTGCCAGTTTCTTGTCCTTCTTGGGCACCCCCTCTCTCTGGGCTCACGTTACTGCCTTCATCCTCAACCTGGGTACCATCATCGGAGCCTTCAAAATGCTGCGCATCCTCCTGCAGCATGTACCCGACACCGTGGTCGAACAGTTTGGGGGACTCCTCAGGACATGATGGTGGGGCTAGGGAAGGAGTGACTGATGCCATTGAGCAGATGGAATAGGCCGCTTTCTCAGCTGCATTGGCAGCCAAGCTTGTCTTAGCCTGGGTGACAGAGGATGAGAAGGATGAGGACGGCTTTGTGATCCACTCTACCAACTCTTCTGCATATTGTGGTTCAAGATGGCCAGCTGTCAAAAAAAAGGACAAGCGTGCCCCACGGCCACGTGCTGAGGATGCACCGTGTCCACGACCAGCACTGTTGGCTGTAGACACAGAGCCTGCTTGCCCTCTTTTAGTGGCCTGTGAGCGTCTGCCATTCCTTGGTGGCCTTCCAGACATGCTGTAAAATTGGATTAGCAAAACACTGCCTGAAGTTTACTAGAAAAATTACACCAGGAATGGCCTGCAGTCGGGTATAGGCTTGGCTAGACTAGAATGCAGTGGAAATATATGTAGGAGACAGTATATATATGTTATGCACTGTAGATCACTGAATCACCTGCCTGCCTGCCTGAAAGTGTATTTGAAAACGTACACCAGGATGGCCTGTAGTCAGGTATAGGTTTGGCTAGACTAGAATGCAGTGGATATATATATGTAGGAGACTGGATATATATTTAATGCACTGCAGATCACTGAATCACTTGCCTGCCTGAAAGTATATTTGAAAATGTACACCAGCAATGGCCTGCAGTCAGATATAGGCTTGGCTAGACTAGAATGCAGTGGATATATATGTAGGAGACTGTATATATATTTTATGCACTGCAGATCACTGAATAACCTGCCGGGCCTGTCTGCCTGAAAGTGTATTTGAATACGTACACCAGGAATGGCCTGCAGTGAGATCTAGCTACACAAGATACAGTGTATGTATATATATATATATATATATATATATACACTACCGTTCAAAAGTTTGGGGTCACATTGAAATGTCCTTATTTTTGAAGGAAAAGCACTGTACTTTTAAATGAAGCTAACTTTAAACTAGTCCTAACTTTAAACAAATATACTCTATACATTGCTAATGTGGTAAATGACTATTCTAACTGCAAATGTCTAGTTTTTGGTGCAATATCTACATAGGTGTATAGAGGCCCATTTCCAGCAACTATCACTCCAGTGTTCTAATGGTACAATGTGTTTGCTCATTGGCTCAGAAGGCTAATTGATGATTAGCAAACCCTTGTGCAATCATGTTCACACATCTAAAAACAGTCTAGCTCCTTCCAGAAGCTACAAAACTGACCTTCCTGTGAGCAGATTGAGTTTCTGGAGCATCACATTTGTGGGGTCAATTAAACGCTCAAAATGGCCAGAAAAAGAGAACTTTCATCTGAAACTCGACAGTCTATTCTTGTTCTTAGAAATGAAGGCTATTCCATGCGAGAAATTGCAAAGAAATTGAAGATTTCCTACAACGGTGTGTACTACTCCCTTCAGAGGACAGCACAAACAGGCTCTAACCAGAGTAGAAAAAGAAGTGGGAGGCCGCGTTGCACAACTAAGCAAGAAGATAAGCACATTAGAGTCTCTAGTTTGAGAAACAGACGCCTCACAGGTCCCCAACTGGCATCTTCATTAAATAGTACCCGCAAAACACCAGTGTCAACATCTACAGTGAAGAGGCGGCTGCGGGATTTTGGGCTTCAGGGCAGAGTGGCAAAGAAAAAGCCATATCTGAGACTGGCCAATAAAAGAAAAAGATTAAGATGGGCAAAAGAACACAGACATTGGACAGAGGAAGACTGGAAAAAAGTGTTGTGGACGGATGAATCCAAGTTTGAGGGGTTTGGATCACAAAGAAGAACGTTTGTGAGACGCAGAACAAATGAAAAGATGCTGGAAGAATGCCTGACGCCATCTGTTAAGCATGGTGGAGGTAATGTGATGGTCTGGGGTTGCTTTGGTGCTGGTAAGGTGGGAGCTTTGTACAGGGTAAAAGGGATTCTGAATAAGGAAGGCTATCACTCCATTTTGCAACGCCATACCATACCCAGTGGACAGCGCTTGATTGGAGCCAATTTCATCCTACAACAGGACAATGACCCTAAACACACCTCCAAATTGTGCAAGAACTATTTACAGCAGAAGCAGGCAGCTGGTATTCTATCGGTAATGGAGTGGCCAGCACAGTCACCAGATCTGAACCCCATTGAGCTGTTGTGGGAGCAGCTTGACCGTATGGTACGCCAGAAGTGCCCATCCAACCAATCCAACTTGTGGGAGCTGCTTCTAGAAGCGTGGGGTGCAATTTCTCCAGCTTACCTCAATAAATTAACAGCTAGAATGCCAAAGGTGTGCAATGCTGTAATTGCTGCAAAAGGAGGATTCTTTGATGAAAGCAAAGTTTGATGTAAAAACAATGTTATTTCAAATACAAATCATTATTTCTAACCTTGTCAATGTCTTGACTCTATTTTCTATTCATTTCACAACGTATGGTGGTGAATAAGTGTGACTTTTCATGGAAAACACAAAATTGTTTGGGTGACCCCAAACTTTTGAACGGTAGTGTATATATATATATATATATATACATACATACATACAATGATAACAAGAAAAGCAGTAAAATAGATCCCCTGTAGCCAGTAACAATAAAGCCCTATCTAGCAACAATAGATCCCCCCACAATGGGCCACCCGAAACAAAATCCCCCGGCAGCAACAACAGATCTCCTCAAAGCCAGCATCAATAGACTCTCCAGCAGTCAGCAACAATAGTCCCCTCCCTCAACAGTAGATCTCTCCCAGCCATAGTGATAAATAAACAATACTTCCGCGCCTTTGGTAAAAAATAAAAAAATAAATTGGTATGTGTAAAACCACACACTCAAAAAAACCGTAAGTACAAGCTGCTCCCCTTAGTTTGAATAGAACAATCAAACAAGCAATAGTGTATAATAGGGGGCGCTAGAGACCTAACAAACATATGCTTCTGCCAATATGTGCACACACTAACCAAATCAACCTCAGTGAACTGAATAGTGCTGATTGTGCTAAACTAAAAGTATCACAAACACATATTTTATGCTGCAAATAAAATACAAAATACAGTGAAAAAATTAATAAATAAAGAATCCAGTGAAAAAAATTATACGAAATTCTTGGTGCAAGTGAAATAAATAAATCGTGGTGTCTGATAGTCCCAATCCATTGAAGAGATCAGAGAAAAACAGTTGAAACCAACATCACAGCAGACACATGGATCCTCACAGATGCAACAATTTATGCGTTGATATAAAGATTCCGTCACCCAAGAGGAAAAAACACCTGAAGGTAGTAGATATCTGCTTACCAGATACCAATGACTTCTTTAACTAAAAGGAAGTGCCATAACTCCCAGCCATAACTGACCCCTCAGCGATATAAGACCCACCCCCAGCAACAATAGGTCCCCCACCAGTAAGAATAGACCCCCCCTGCAAAAATAGATCCCCTCCAGGTAGAATAGACCCCTGCAGCACACCCCAGCACCCCTTACCATTACATACAGTCAGTATGTATTTTCCTGCTGAAAACAAAGCCCTGTGTATATATATATATATATATATATATATACATATATATATATACACACTAAACACACTGCAGCTGAGTCAACTGCCTGCCTGAAGTAGATTAGAAACAGTACACCAGGAACGGTCTGCAGTGAGATCTAGCTTAACTAGGTACAGTGGATATATATATATATATATATATATATATATATATATATATATATATATATATATACATACAGTATCTCACAAAAGTGAGTACACCCCTCACATTTTTGTAAGTATTTTATTATATCTTTTCATGTGACAACACTGAAGAAATTACACTTAGCTACAAGGTAAAGTAGTGAGTGTACAGCTTGTATAACAGTGTACATTTGCTGTCCCCTCAAAATAACTCAACACACAGCCTTTAATGTTTAAACCGCTGGCAACAAAAGTGAGTACACCCCTAAGTGTAAATGTCCAAACTGGGCCCAAAGTGTCAATATTTTTTGTGGCCACCATTATTTTCCAGCAGTGCCTTAACCCTCTTGGGCATGGAGTTCACCAGAGCTTCACAGGTTGCCACTGGAGTCTTCTTCCACTCCTCCATGACGACACCACAGAGCTGGTGGATGTTAGACCATGTGCTCCTCCACCTTCCATTTGAGGATGCCCCAGAGATGCTCAATAGGGTTTAGGTTTGGAGACATGCTTAGCCAGTCAATCACCTTTACCCTCAGCTAGTTTAGCAAGGCAGTGGTCGTCTTGGAGGTGTGTTTGGGGTTGTTATCATGTTGGAATACTGCCCTGGGGCCCAGTCTTCAATGGGAGGGGATCATGCTCTGCTTCAGTATGTCACAGTACATGTTGGCATTCATGGTTCCTTCAATGAACTGTAGCTCCCCAGTGTCGGCAGCACTCATGCAGCCCCAGACCATGACACTTCCACCACCATGCTTGACTGTAGGCAAGACACACTTGTCTTTGTAGTCATCACCTGGTTGCCTCCACACAAACTTGACACCATCTGAAACAAATAAGTTTATCTTGGTCTCATCAGACCACAGGACATGGTTCCAGTAATCCACGTCCTCAGTCTGCTAGTCCTCAGCAAACTGTTTGCAGGCTTTCTTGTGCGTCATCTTTAGAAGAGGCTTCCTTCTGGGACGACAGCCATGCAGACCAATATTATGCAGTGTGCGGCGTATGGTCTGAGCACTGCCAGGCTGACCCCCTACCCCTTCAACCTCTGCAGCAATGCTGGCAACACTCATACGTCTATTTCCCAACCTCTGGATATGACGCTGAGAACGGGCACTCAACTTCTTTGGTCGACCATGGTGAGGCCTGTTCTAAGTGGAACCTCTCCTGTTAAACCGCTGTATGGTCTTGGCCACCGTGCTGCAGCTCAGTTTCAGTCTTGGCATTTTTCTTCTAGCCTTGGCAATCTTTATGTAGAGCAACAATTCTTTTTTTCAGATCCTCAGAAAGTTCTTGGCCATGAGGTGCTATGTTGAACTTCCAGCGACCAATATGAGAAAGTGAGAGCGATAACACCAAATTGAACACAGCTGCTGCCCATTCACACCTGAGACCTTGTAGCACTAACGAGTCACATGACACTGGGGAGGGAAAATGGTTAATTGGGCCCAATTTGGACATTTTTAATTAGGGGTGTAATCACTTTTGTTGCCAGTGGTTTAGACGTTAATGGCTGTGTGTTTGATTATTTTGAGGGGACAGCAAATTTACACTGTTATACAAGCTGTACACTCACTACATTACATTGTAGCAAAGTGTAATTTCTTCAGTGTTATTACATGAAAAGATATAATAAAATATTTACAAAAATGTGAGGGGTGTACTTAGTTTTGTGAGATACTGTATACAAAGCCGGGATGTATATATATATATATATATATATATATATATATATATATATATATATATATATATACAAAATACACTGCAGCTAACTGAATCAACTGCCTACCTAAAGTAGATTAGAAACAGTACAGCAGGAATGGTCTTCAGTGAGATCTAGCTAACTGAGTAAACTGCCTGCTCAAATGAAATCTCTCTCTCTCTCAGGCCGACGTGCAGACGGCCTTATATAGTGTGGGGCATGGACTTAACCCCCTGAGCCATAATTGGCCAAAGGCACCATGGCCGTTGGCCAATTATGGCTCTCTTTGCTTACGGCGCTGTGACTTGCCAAAGCATGCGGGTCATAGTGCATGCTTGGCCGATCATCAGCCAGCAATGCACTGCGATGACGCAGTGCTATATGGGGCGTGACGCGCCGCTCTAATTTGGTGCAAGCGCCCCATAATGTTCGATCTTCGAACGTTCAAACAGCCAATGTTCGAGTTGAACTCGAAGCTCATCCCTATTCAACACTGCCAAAAATTTGTGCACATTATCCTTGCTATCTGGGATAGACCATATATGGTACAAATTTCTTTACCAGACTCTAAATTCACAATACCCCTATTAACACAGACAGTAAGCCATCCCCACCGGGAGAAGACAGTGATTATCACTAGCAACTATAGCAGCCGCTTGTGATAATCATAACAGAATCCGGCAGGCTGGCTGTACCCAAGTTGATCAATCGAGCAACTTGGTACATTTAGCCTGCCCATTACCGGTTCAAATTAACCTGCCGAGATTCGAACCGTGTATGGCCGGCCTAAAGGAAAATTATACTAGAGAATTGTATAATGTACGGCCAGCCTTAGTTATTAGCCAAAAATAATTATGCAGATGAGTAAAGTCATAAGTCAGGGAAAAGTCAGAAGCCCTTGTCTGCAGGAATGTTTTGAGTCAGTGATCAAATGTATTCAAGCCAAAGACATCCAGCCAACTAAAATTTTTAGAAAGATGGTTGAACAATGGGAGCTGCCACCAATATCATATGTAGCATATAAGATTAGGCAACAGCTGATACAGCTACTAAATGAGTCATCAAGGCTGAAAAGAAACTGTACTTGTCAGCAATGTAATGTAAGAAACTTGTAATTGTCAGCAGTGGTTTTCCTGTTCTAGAAAAACAGAAGCCCATGTGACTGACAACTATGGGTGATCTAACTACTAGCTAACAAACAAATGTAATATATTTCAAGTATGTTATTTATATAAAAAAGATTGAAAAAAAGAGAAATATCCCCAAATTTTTAGACCATTGTGTACAACAATGTAGCAATGCTCCAAACAGATCAGCCCCATGTACTCTAAAATTATTAAAACAAACCCCCTATCTCACCACCAGTCCTCAAATATACCAAAAGAATATAATAAGAAACCAGAAAGGTCATGATGACTGGAATGACGCAGCCATGCAGAGACATGATCTGTGCCTGCTGTTGGCGGCCCTGGTACCATGTGATCGCTGTAGCCAATCAGTAATCACATGGACAGTAGAACACAATATATAATTTTCCTAGCATCATTGTTTACTATTAAGCGATCTCTGATCAGTCACAGAGATCACATAGTACAGGGCCATTCACAGTAGCCCTGTACTATGTCATAGCTGAAGCCAATCACAATGTTTCTCAGTGACTGCAGGAATGCAAACAGAGAGGGTGAGAAATGGTTGAAGCAATTACAGTGCAAAAAAAAAATCCTGATCATACTCCCCAACCCTCCCAGAGTAGTACATAAATAAATAAATAAAATATTTAAAAAAAAAATGTAAACAAAATTTAAAAAAAAAATGTAAACTATTTTTTTTAACTCACTGTCACCAGTCAGTGTCACCATCATCCACTCAAACTGTCCCTAATCACCACCACACTGGTTACAGTGTCCCACACCAGTTACGGTGTCCGTGATCACTGCCACACCAGTTACTGTGTCTGTGATCACCGCCACACCAGTTACAGTATTTGTGATCACCTCTTCACCAGTTACGGCGTTCATGATCACCACTACACCAGTCCCATTGTCCCTGATCATGATCACACCACATTTATTGTCCCTAACCACTGCCACCCACTCACAGTGTCGCTGATTACCACTGCACCACTCACAATGTCCATGATCACCACCACACCAATCATATTGTCCCTGATCACTACCACACCAGTCATATATTCTCTGATCACCACCACACCAGTTACAGTGTCTGTGATCACTGCCACACCAGTTACGGTGTCTGTAATCAAAGCTACACCAGTTACGGTGTCCATGATCACCACTACACCAGCCCCAGTGTCCCTGATCATGATCACACCACTCATATTGTCCCTAATCACTACCAACCACTCACAGTGTCACTAATCATCGCCGTACCAGTCATGTTGTCCCTGATCACTGCCACACTAGTCCCAGTGTCCCTGATCACCGCAACATCAGTTCCAGTGTAACTGATCACTGCAAACCAGTTAAAGTATCCCTGATCACCACTACACCAGTCATATTATCATTGACCACAGCCACGTCAGTAACAGTGTCCATGATCGCCGCCACACAAGTGCCAATGTTACTGATCACTGCCACACCAGTTACGGTGCTCCTGACTCCCACTACACCAGTGCAGTGTTGCCTCTGCCTGATGCCTGTACCAATCCTGGTCTGTTTATTGAGCACGTTTCTGCCCGCTGCCTGGACCGCTCCTTTGCCTGCTTGCTGACCATGTCTCTGACTGCGCCTGAACTGACCCATCTGCACATCCCGCTGATCATGTAAGACACCAGTCCCAGCCATCCCCTGCAGACAACTGCACTCCTGGAACCCCAAGAACTCTTTTGTTCTTCATTTATTCAGCCTCCTGTACTACCTGGCCAGTGAGCATGGCCTTCCTGCGGGCAGCCACATACCAGTAGACTAGTCATGCTTGGCTTATAGGAACTGGGACTGCTATAAGCGGTGCTACATTGAGCTATATTCCCTGAGCATTCACACAGAAAACACTAAATACAATGTCTGGTCAGGGCCATCTTTGATATTGATTGGTCCCTGGGGAAACATTTTCTCTCCCCCCCCCCCCCCTCCATGCAATCTCACTCTCCATCTGCTCTGAGACATACAATAAATAGCAGCTAGTCTCAAAATCAGTTTCCTGAATCAGATCAGGCAGCGATTGTGATTGGTTGCCAGAGGTTACAGTGTATTATTACCACTCACTGACTGGCTACTAGAGGTTACAACACACATTATGGCTCACTGATTATTTGCTAGAGCACATAACAGCACATAACGCCTGCTTGTTGATTGGTTGCCAGAGATTACTGTACATCAATACTGCTCACTGATTGGTTGCTAGAGGTAACTGGACATATACCACTCACTAATTGGTTGCTAGAGATTACTGCACATTATTACTGCTCACTGATTGGTTGAGGTTACTGCATATTCTTACTGTTCATTGATTGGTTGCAAAAGGTTAGTGCACATTATTACTGCTCACTGATTGGTTGCTAAAGGTTACAGCACATCATCTCCTCACTGCCTGCACACCATGGACTGAGGAGGTGAGGGGACCCATCATAGTTACATAGTAGGTGAGGTTGAAAAAAGATACAAGTCCATAAAGTCCAACCTATGTGTGTGATTATAGGTCAGTATTACATTGTATATCCCTGTATGTTGCGGTCATTCAAGGGCTTACTTAATAGTTTTTTTAAACCATCGATGCCGGCTGAGACCACCGCCTGTGGAACGGAATTCCACATCCAGGCCACTCTTACAGTAAAGAACCCTCTACGTAGTTTATGGTTAAACCTCTTTTCTTCTAATTTGAATGAGTGGCCACGTGTCTTGTTAACCACTTGCCGCCCGCCCACCATAAAATGACGGCAGGGCGGTGTGGCTCTCGTTCTGGGTGGGGGCGCTCATCGCGGCGATTGGTGGTGCGGCATGTTAGTCTGACACACCGCTAACCTGATCTCGGTAAAGAGCCTCTGACAGATGACAATTGCACTGTCATGCAACACTGTACTCAAAATAAATTTTTATAATTTTCTTCCCACAAATAGAGCTTTCTTTTGGTGGTATTTGATCACCTCTGCGGTTATTTTTTGCTAAACAAACTAAAAAAGACCAAACTTTTTGAAAAAAAAATAGTTTTTTTTAGTTTCTGTCAAAAAATTTTGTTTTCCCTTTCACTGACGGGCACTGATGAGGCGGCACTGATGAGTTGGGACTGATAAAGTGGCACTGATATGTAGAATTGATGGGCACTGATAGGCTGCACTGATATGCAGCACTGATGGGCACTGACAGCCGGCACTGATTGGCACTGACAGGTGGCACTGATGATGAGGTACTGATAAGTACTGACAGGTGTTACTGCTGGGCAGTGATTGGCACTGGATTAATTTATTGTTTTTACATTGCTGGGCACTGTTTGGCAGGTGATTTGTACATTTGAGGGGGCTGTGCTGATAATCATCATGCTGATTATCAGCACAGACCCCCCCCCTCTGACAGGGAGAGCCGCCGATTGGCTCTCCCTGTCAGCGCGAACCGAGGAATGCCGCTTACCGGCACTTCCTGGCTCACGCGATGATCAGCTGTGATTGGTCACAGCTGATCACATGGTAAGAAGCCTCTGACAGAGGTGATGCGGGGTGCCAGGCTAAAACGCCGCACTTGCGATCTCCGCGCCCCCACGGGCGCGCGCCGGCGTGTTATCCTGCTGGACGTCATATGAAGCCCAGTCAGGATAACAGAACCACTTCCCGGCCGTCATTCTGCATACAGCGGGCGGGAAGTGGTTAAAGGGGGCTTCTACATGGACCACCAATGCAAGGGAGGATTTGAAACTGACCACAAATGCAAGTTTGGATTTTTTTACTGATTACCAATATAAAGAGGAGTTTCTACACTGGCCACCTATGTAATGGGGATTTACACTGACCACTAATGTAATAGGGATTTACACTGACCACTAATGTAATGGGGATTTACATTGACCACTAATGTAATAGGTGCATTCTACACTTAGTCCAGTTCTTGCTATTTGCGAATACCCCAGTGCTATTTTGGAGGGTTCCCCTGTTTGATGCACAGACGTGATTTGTAACTACATGCTCATGTGTTGTATTTTATTTAATATTGTTGTTTGTCTTAAACTTATATATTGCTTTATCCATTTATGTATTCATAAATGTGCGCCTTTTGGTTTTCTTTGCAGGTCCGGGCTGTGTGGTGTTTGTTCCTGACCCCTGGGCGGTTGGTGGTGCCCTCTGTTTTGGCCACTCATGGGCCCCACGGCAGGCAGGGGGGATAGCGGGACGAGTTGCTGTTTTTTCCCCCACCTTTTTGTGTCCCCTTGGGTGGTCTTCTTCTATCTGTCCACCAGAGGGAGGACATCCCTGCCGGCGGAGTCCTGAGATCACTCCGGGCATCCATTGGCGTGTCGTGCATGTGCGATTCTCCCTCGAAGTGCGCGTTGCATCATGATGTCACGCGCATTGCAGCGGAAGTGAGGGCAGCGGTCAGCGGGATTTTCCCTTCCAGGATGCCGGGGAGGCCGCCGTTAGCAGTGGCTCCCTGCCCCTTTGTTTTCCGGGGGGGGGGGGGGGGCGTTTATGGAGGGGATAAAACGTATGTCAAGGGCGCTCAGAATGTCAGGACCAGGCAGATAGTGTTTTTATTGGATGGATGAAGTGGTCTTCAAACACTCAGGGCTGCACTCAAAGAGGGAAGCAATCTCTAATAGAAAACAAATAAAAGAAAAAGAAGGCGCCCCTAAGTGCAGAATTAAAACTTTTAATATCCCCAAACAAGATTAAAAACACTTACAGAATCAAGGATAAGAAGAGGCATAACATGGATGTATGAAGCAGGTACTAGGGTACTAGGCTAGGGGCCTATGGCATTCATTATCCCATCTGGGAAAACACTTACTTATATTGGGGTGACAGCTAGGATCTCTCTCAGATCCGAGGCAGGCAGGACTCTGGACACATTCAAGTTTACATGAGCTGAAAGTAAGTAACGTTCTTACCAGCATTAGGAATCTATTTGGACTATACACTTTGTCCAATGATTCCATCTTCAATCCAATAATTGCTACTATCACTATTCGTCCTTAGGCTCTCTAATCTGTTTGCCCACTGTTCATCTATGCTGGAGGCTTGATGGTTCTGCCCTGCCACCAGCTTAACATCGTATTTTGATTATCAATCTGATCATTTTAACTTTTTCAGGTAATGTCTTCAGCTTATATTCTTCTTCTTTCTTCCCTTTCACCCCCCCCCCCCCCTCCTCACTGGTATGCATTCACTTTTCACATTCACATCCACTTCTCACTCACCTTCACTGCTTGCTCACAGCCCCTGTTTGTATGGTGTTTTTTCTTTGCTTTGGCTATTGTTGATTTTTCATTTTTCCCTGTAACTGGGATCCAGTTCTGTCTGTCTTGCACTTTTTTGCATATTTCCTTACTTCCTCCCTCCGCACACTCTTCAGTCATTTCACCCTTCACTTACTCACATATTTGCAATCATTCACGGTCACCTTCATTTTCTATACCTTTGCTTTCACTTTTTTCCAACTTACACTCTTTTTCCTTTTCTTTTCTTCTTCCCCTTACCCTGGCATGGAGCCATGTTCACATCCATTTTGTACACAACCCTCACACACGCACTTTCACACATTTCTATGTTGGTTCACAGCCTCCGTTTTTTCTGTCGCTCCTCTATGGTTTGGTTTCTGTTTACTGAGCAATTCTTACTTCACTCATTCTCCCAACTGCCAGGATTCAATTCCGCTTTGTTGCACTTCGCTGTTTCTTCCTTCACTTCCCTTCTTCCACATTTTTTGCACCATTCACTTCTCCTTGACCCACACTTTTGTGATCATCCACCTCACTCTCATATCTATATAGCTCAAGACTAAGTGACATTTTCTAATAATTGTCAGTTTTTATTGCCTTTGGATCCCGCTCTTGGTTTCCGGGCCATTCCTTTGTAGAAGTTTTTGTACTCCTATTCCCCCAGAAGAAGACCTCTACTACTAATGGTCGAAACGCGTCAGTGTTTTTAGTATGATTATATATACCTATACCATACTATATGTTTCATGTACATTTATGTTTGTATTACCATGATGTATATACAATGGCTTCAATTACAGAGCTCATGTTTTAACATAATCCATACTGTATGATATTTATTTATTAAAATTATTTTTCTACCTTTATCTCAATTTTTTGGCTGCAATACAAAACCCCACGGGGAAACTTTTCCTTTTATAGGAGCATTCACAGTAACCACCAATGTAAGGAGAGATTTACACTGACCACCAATGTAAGGGGGACCTTCACACTGGTCACTAGTGTAAATCAAAGGGTTGTACACCAGCCCCAATGCAATGAGAACATTTATAATGTAACCGAGACATTTAGCCTGCGTTCACATTTGTGTGTGTCGGGAATGCATGCAAAATTGCTTTCCTGACACCACAGAAACGTGCTGCCCTTTAGCAGATATACAGCAGTGCCATTAATTGCTAAATACACCCTCACAGATGTGCTGAGATGTGCGTATTCACAAGCACCAAAATTCAGGGTGCTGTGGCACACCTCTTTGCTTTTGCAATTTGCTTACCTTTGCAGGCTGATGTTAGGCTTAATGACCACAGTTGTAGACAGGCCTTTCCAGCATGCCCCTTTACCTCCCCTGTGGGCCGCATTTAGCAGAAGTGATGGTGGATATGACCTCAGGGGGGCATGATATACATATGAATGCTGCCGCTATTTACATATCTCTGCGGCTATTTACATATTAATGCCGTCGCTATTTACATATCAATGCAGGATATTTACATGTGGGGTCTGCAGGTAAGTCATATGTACATGGCAATAGGGCAGAGCTGGGCATCATTAGTAACAGAACTTTACACTGAGATATCGGGACACGGCATGGGACTAAAACTTCAAAGCACAAGGGAATTAAAAGTGGTATAGTTGGCAAGTATAAGGCAGCTGCTTTGGGCCCCACAACAGTGATGGGGCCCTGGGCAGCTTCCCATTTTGCCCTGCCTTAGATGGCCCTGGCACCCCCATTGCAAGTTGGGGCAGAGGGGAGGGGCCAGGAGCACTGGCGGGGGACCCGAGAAGAGGAAGATCTGGGCTGCTCTGTGCAAAACTGTGGCACAGGTAAGTATAACATATTTGGTTTACAAAAAAAAAAATCCAAGCCCTTTAATATCACTTTAACCGCCCCACATACATATACTGCGGCTGAGTGGCCTTTAAGTGCAAAATCACGCACCTGTACGTGATCCCTGTAAACAGCTCTGGGGTGCGCGCGCGTGCGCGCCGCTGGAGCCCCACTCCTGCTATGTAAACAAGGCAGACCGTCGTTCTGTGAGAGAGGAAAATGGAGATGTTGTGTTTCTGTTAAGCAGAAACATGGATCTCCTTTTTCCTCCAGTCACAGCATTCCCTCCACAGTTAGAAACCACTACCTAGGAGCACATTTAACCCTTTGATCACCCCTGATGTTAAAGTGACACTAAAGGTTCGAACATTTTTTTTTTAAATAACAAACATGTCATACTTACCTCCACTGTGCAGCTCGTTTTGCACAGTGGCCCAGATCCTCGTCTTCTGGGGTCCCTCGGCGGCTGTCTCGGCTCCTCCGCGCTTCTGATAACCCCCTCTGGGAAGTGCTCTCCCAAGGGGGTTACTTTGCGGGCGCGCTCCCGAGGATGCATTAAGGTGAAAAAACAAGAACCTTTACAACCCTTTTAACTTCTTCCCTACCAGTGTCATTTATACAGCAACAGTGCATTTTTTTTTATCACTGATCACTGTATTGGTGTCACTGGTCCCCAAAAAGTGTAATTTAGTGTCAGATTTGTCCACCGCAATGTCGCAGTCCCGCTAAAAATTGCTGTTCGCTGCCACTACTAGTAAAAACAATTAAAAAAAATAAAAATCCATAAATCTATCCCATAGTTTGTAGATGCTATAACTTTTGCGCAAACAATCTATACACGCTTATTGCAATTTTTTTACCAAAATCATGTAGCAGAATGCATATTGGCCTAAATTGATGAAGACATTCGATTTTTTTTATATGTTTTATAGCAGAAGTAAAAAAATATTGTTTTTTTGTTTTTTTTTTAAATTGTCTGTCTTTTTTTTGTTTATAGCGCAAAAAAAAAAAAAAGATCACAGAGGTGATCAAATACCACCAAAAGAAAGCTCTATTTTTGGGGGAAAAAAAAGACATAAATTTTATTTGGGTACAACATTGCATGACCGCCCAATTGTCAGTTAACCGCTTCAGCCCCGGAAGATTTTACCCCCTTCCTGACCAGAGCACTTTTTGCGTCCTTTTTTTCCCCACAAATAGAGCTTTCTTTTGGTGGTATTTGATCACCTCTGATCAAATACCACCCAAAAAAAAAAAAAATTTAAACGCGCCCCCCTCCCAACGAGCTCGCGTGCAGAAGCGAACGCAGACATGAGTAGCGCCTGCATATGAAAACGGTGTTCAAACCACACACGTGAGGTATCGCCGCAATCGGTAGAGCGAGAGCAATCATTCTAGCACTAGTCCTCCTCTGTAACTCAAAACATGCAACCTGTAGAATTTTTTTAAATGTCACCTGTGGAGATTTTTAAGAGTAAAAGTTTGGCGCCATTCCACGAGTGGGCGCAATTATGAAGCGTGACATGTTGGGTATCAATTTACTTGGCGTAACATTATCTTTCACAATATAAAAAAAAAAATGGGCTAACTTTACTGTTGTCTTATTTTTTAATTCAAAAAAGTGTATTTTTTCCAAAAAAATAAAACAAAGGATTCACCACGGGACTTTAAATGAAGTGGGTACCGTTTCCGCCAGTAAACATAACAGTAGTAAATACAGTATATGGTTTATTCAAGTAAAATTGTTTACATGCATAGATAACACCAACAGTTGCCAATTTAAAAAAGATACATAAACAAGAGATATTGGTACATAGATGTAATGGCAGTCATAGTACACGGGCATCATACTACCTGACTAGATTCGCGAGATCCAGCTCGCTCTTCAGGGGTGGATGTGTGTACCTAGGATGAAAAAAGTATATATTTGGCAATATGGCACAGTATTGATTATAAAGGCACAGGGTAGGCATACTCACCACTGAGCTTGACCATGGCTAACAGGTGTGCAGCTCCAAGATGGCGGCAGCAGATGCCTCATCTGTCTCGCATTGGGAGCTGCAATGTGTATAAAGGGAGGCTTTTCTGTGTCTCCTGCTGTCCCCATCTGCTTTTGGGCGGATGGGGACACCTACACATCGGCGCCATGTTTAGGCGCCAGAGGCGTGGCGTCTGCGACTTTTACTTGAATAAACCTTATACTGTATTTACTACTGTTCTGTTTACTTCATTTAAAGTCCCGGGGCGAATCCTTCGTTTTATTATGTTACAGGGATGGAAGTGTGTTACTGGGGACACCAGACCTTTCCCCTTTCTTTTTCCAAAAAAAGTGCGCTTGTAAGACCGCTGCGCAAATACGCTGTGATAGAAAGTATTGCAACGACTGCCATTTTATTCTCTAGGGTGCTAGAAAAAAAATGTATAATGTTTGGGGGTTCTAAGTAATTTTCTAGCAAAAAAAAAACAAAACTGTTTTTAACTTGTAAACAACAAATCTCAGAAAGAGGCTCGGTCCTTAAGTGGTTAACCGCTTGCGGACCAGCAGCCGCAGTTATACTGCGGCAGGTTGGCTCCGCTGCACGAAATCACGTAGCTGTACATATTCTTGCGAGGTCCGGATAGCGGGCGGGCGCGCGCCGTGAACTCCGTGAGTCCGACCAAGGGTCCCGCGGATTAGATGTCCGCAGGGATACCCGCGATCGTCTCACGGAGAGGAAGAACGGGGAAATGCTGATGTAATCAAGCATTTCCCCATTCTGCCTAGTGACAGGACACTGATAACCGCTACCTGTAATCGGGAGCGGTGATCGGTGTCATGTCACACGTAGCCACGCCCCCCCCCCCCCCACAGTTAGAATCACTCTTTAGGACACACTTAACCCCTACAACGCCCCCTCCTGGTTAACCCCTTCGCTGCCAGTCACATTTACACAGTAATCAGTGCATTTTTAATCGCATTGATCACTGTATAAATGTGAATGGTCCAAAAATAACGCTGATCTCTGTGATTTTTTTTCACCAAAAATATGTAGAATACATATCGGCCTAAACTGAGGGAAAAAAATGTCTTTTTATATATTTTTTGGGGATATTTATTATAGCAAAAAGTAAAAAATATTGCTTTTTTTTCAAAATTGTTGGTCTTTTTTTGTTTATAGCGTAAAAAATAAAAACCGCAGAGGTGATCAAATACCACCAAAAGAAAGCTCTATTTGTGGGGAAAAAAGGGCGTCAATTTTGTTTGGGAGCCACGTCGCAAGACCGCGCAATTGTCAGTTAAAGCGACGCAGTGCCAAATCGCAAAAAGTGCTCTGGTCAGGGAGAGGGCAAATCTTTCCGGGGCTGAAGTGGTTAAAGGGGATCTCTGGCGGGCTTCTTGAGGGTCTGACTCCAGGAGAAGGACAAGCAGGCTCAGGGAAAGGTGCATGAAATCTGCGGCTGGCTGTGAGAGGGAGTGTGATATGAATGTGTATGGTAAACTTAGAACATGACTAGGCGCCCACCATCACCTCAGAATCTCCCTGACAGGGCTGACAATCCATTGGCTCGTAGCGTAGACCGGGTGACAGGTGTGCCGCGGAGCATGCTGGGAATCGCATCCCGTGGTACTGATATCATCGTTTCCTAACCGGGAAATAAATATTACTACTAGGAAACCAGAGAGCGGAAGTCGGCTTTTCCCGGCGGGTCACGTGATCGCAGCCTATAAAGAGGCTTTAGCGCTGGAGTCCGGAGGACAGAGACTGCTATTGGTGGATTGCGAGTGCAAGGTACAGTACTGTCTTCTTATCTTCTCCCATCTATGTCTGACAAGAGGGAATTGCAGGTTGTAAATATCGTGTTATGACTGGGTGCCCAGTACTGAGGATGGCGATCAATCCCAGCACTGAACTGGTGTCCTTTAACCCTTTCACTTTTTTGTTGTTTTCTGCTAACCTGTTTTAACAATTTATTTTAGGCGTGAAGATTACATAAAAACCCCAAACTATACATTTTCTGAACGCAGACCCCTTAGAGAATAAAATAGTGGCGCTTTTCATTTTTTATTTTATTTTACACAATATTAGCGACAGCAGTTAAGAAAACACAAAATTTCATTTAAAAAAAATACTCCAAAGTTAAAGTGGTTGTTAAGCCCCTCTGTGTTCTAATAACAAGTTCTCCTGTCTGTGTGCTTTATTTAAAAAAAAAATCACAGCGGTTTCCCGCGATCACGGCACCGGCCATGTCTCCTCTCTGCCCGGCTGACAGATGCAGTGGGCGGGGCCGAGATTTCCCTGCTGATGTCAGCCAAGACGTGAGGAGGAGAGAGAGAGCCGGCCATCACGTCATCGCGGGGAACCGCTAAAGAAGGCATTTTTATAATGAATGAATGAGTAACTTGTATGGCGCTACATAAGCAAACTAAATCGCTTCAAGGCGCACAAAGCACACAGACAGGAGCACATGTTATTAGAACACAGAGGGGCTTGTATAACATTATAAAAGTTATGAGAGCAGCAGGAACGGAGGGGGTGGGCACTGACGCAGGGGCAGACAGGCAGGGAGGGGAGGAGGACAGGAGGGCTGCGGATGACGGAGGCACGTCAACTGACCACTAAGGATGCGCTCCGGCGTGTTCGCAAACAGCATGTGCAGAGCCCGCCAGGAAGTCAGCACTGCGGAGCGCTAATTACAAGCAGTGAGACATTGTCCCAATGCGCGGCTACAGAGATCGGGAAATGTCTCACTGCTTGTGATTAGCGCTGTGTAGTGCCGACTTCCTGGCGGGCTCTGCACGTGCTGTTTGTGAACACGCCTGAGCTCATCCTTACTGACCACTGTGTCAGGGCTCAGCAGCCTTGATACACCGTGGTCAGTTTACAGAGAGCAGGGTATAGCCAGGCAGGATCAGACCGGTATTTCAGGTGTTGCAGAATAAGGATGAGCTCCGGCATGTTCGCACACCCCACGTGCAGAGCCATCCAGGAAGTCGGCGCTGCGCTAATCACAGGCAGTGAGACATTTCCCAATCTCTGCAGCCGCACATCGGGAAAATGTCTCACTGCTTGTGATTAGCGCAGCGCAGTGCCGACTTCCTGGCAGGCTCTGCACGTGGAGTGTGCAAACACGCCAGAGCTCATCCTTATTACAGAGGGCCAAATGACACAGCACAAGCACTGTGCTGTATAACATGTTTTAAAGGGACAGGATCCATTTATTTATTTATTTTTGGGGGGGGGGGGGTTAACAAACGCTTTAACCACTTCAGTTCCAGAAGGCTTGTTCCCCTTAAAGTGGAAGTCCATGCTAAAAATAAAATCACTGCATCTATACAGATCCACAATTTAACACAAACCTATCTAGCCCTGTAAAGAAGAAATCAGTATACATATCTTTTTCTGAAGGCGATCCAACCCGATCTCCAGTGGCAGAAGCTCTGCAGAGGACACAGTCGACAACGGCTGTGAAATGAATTGCAAGTGACGTCACCCGTAGACTTACTATGGGGCTTCCGTTGTTGGATGTGTCCTCTGCACCCGCCCACACAGCGAAGCTGCAGCTGACGGCTCAGTGTGGGGTCGGATCGCCTGCAGAAAAGGTATGTATACTGATTTCTTCTTTACAGGGCTAGATAGGTTAGGCCCCTTTCACACTGGGGCGGTTTGCAGGCATTATTGCGCTAAAAATAGCGCCTGCAAACCGACCTAAAACTGCCGCTGCTGTTTCTACAGTGTGAAAACCTGAGGGCTTTCATACTAAAGCGGTGCGCTGGCAGGAGAGAAAAAAAACTCCTGCAAACAGCATCTTTGGAGCGGTGTATTCACCGCTCCTAAACCGCTCCTGCCCTTTGAAATCAATTGGGCAGCGCGGCTATAGTGCCGCTGTAGCGGCGCTATGCGAGCGGTTTTAACCCTTTTTCGGCCGCCAGCGGAGGTTAAAACTGCACCGCTATCGGCCGAATACCGCCGCAAAGACGACGGTAAAGCGGCGCTAAAAATAGCGCCGTTTTACCGCCGACGCCCCCACCGCCCCAGTGTGAAAGGGGCCTTAGTGTTAGATCATGGGTGTCTATGCAGGGATTTTAGTTTTAGCATGGACTTCCACTTTAATGACCGGGCCATTTTTTGCGATACGGCGCTGCATTAATTTAACAGACAATTGTGTGGTCGTGCAACACTGTACCCCCCAAAAAAAAGGCCTTTTTTTTTCCCACAAATAGCGCTTTCTTTTGGTGGTATTTGATCACCTCTGTGTTTTTTATTTTTTGTGCTATAAACAAAAAAAGAGCAACAATTTTGAAAAAAATACAATATTTTTTTACTTTCTGCTATAAAACATATCCAATAAAAAAATGTAAAACTGATTTCTTCATCAATTTAGGCCAATATGTATTCTTCTAGTGCATGTTTATCTTTAAATCCCAATAAGCGTATATTGATTGGTTTGCGCAAAAGTTATCGTGTCAACAAACTATGGGATAGATTGATGGACTTTTTTTTTTTTTTCACCGATTTTTAGCAGGATTGCGGCAGACAAATGTGATACTAAGTGACACTTTTTGGGGACCAGTGACACCATTACAGTGATCAGTGCTAAGAAAAAAAAAGCACTGTCACTGTATAAATGACACTGGCAGGGAAGGGGTTAACATCAGGGGTGATCAAAGGGTTGAATGTGTTCCTAGGGGGTTCTTGCTAACTATGTGGGGGATGGTTTGACTGGAGGAAGATAGGTATCCGTTTTCCTGCTTAGCAGACACACAAGATCGCCCTCTTTCCCACTGACAGAATGGCGATCTGCCTTGTTTACATCAGCCGACCGCCGTTCTGCCTCTCTACGAACAATCGCCGGGTTCCTGACGGACATCACGTTGCGTACGCCCCAGACCCGGAGGAAGCGAACAACGTGCAGGTATGTTGTTTGGTGTAGCCAGGCCGCCCTGTCGCAGTATATGTGCAGTGGGCGGTCTGGAATCGGTTAAAGCGGATGTATACCCACAGAAAAAAAAAAAAGAAAAAAAACCTGTAAGGCAAAGGCATATTGAGCTAGTATGCACTGCAAACAAGCTCATTATGAAATACTTGCCTTAGAACGAGGCGTCGGTATCTAATCCTGGTCCGCACCGAGGGAGCGGACATTTTGCCCTCGGCGTGTCTCCTGGGTGCGAGTGGGCGGAGCCGCGATGACGGGAGTCTTCTTGCCAGCAAGATCCAGCAGCGTCTGCTGGACCTTCAACCGGGCATTCACAGCACATGCGCCCCTGACGTCAGTGGTTGCATGCAAAGTCCATACAGGTTTAGGAGATATTCATTTTACCTACAGGTAAGCCTTTATTATAGGCTTACCTGTAGGTTGAAATTTAAAAAATGGGTATACAACCGCTTTAAAGCAGAACTATACTCACATTGGCTCCGACAATCTGGAGCTCCCCACCAGCTGCTGACATCTTTGAGTGGCTAGCTTCCGGGTACCGAACGGCCAATTGCTTTTATTGCCGGGGGGGCGGACGACATCATTCCCATGCATGCAGGGCTTCGGCATTGCTGAATTCCTACAGAGAGCTGTGCAGGGGCCGACAGGCAAGTAAGTCATTTTAATGTAGAAGAGACAAAGCATGACTTTCTGCTATAAAACATATCCACGCTTTTTTGAGGACCAGTGACTCTAATAGCAGGAACACCGATCCCTGTCTTCCCTCAGTCAGAGCACCCCCCTAGGGACACGTTTAACCCTTTGATTGCCCCTGATGTTAACCCCTTCCCTGCCAGTGTCAGTACAGTGATGGTGCATATTTTTAGCACTGTATTAGTGTCACTGGTCCCCAAAAAATTGTCAATTAGTGTCAGATTTGTTCGCTGCAATGTTGCAGTCCTGCTATAAGTTGCTGATCGCCGCCATTACTAGTAAAACATTTTTTTAATAAAAATACCATAAATATATCCCATAGTTCGTAGACTATAACTTTTGCGCAAACCAATCTATATACGCTTTATTGGGATTTTTTTTTTTACCAAAAATATATAGCATAATATATATTGAACTAAATTTAATAAGAAACTTGATGTTTTACACTTTTTTTTTTTTTTTTTTTATTGGATATTTTTTATAGCAGAAAGTAAAAAATATTGATTTTTTTTTTTTTCTTTTCAAACTTGTCAGTCTTTTGTTTATAGCGCAAAAAAGAAAAACCGCAGAGGTGATCAAATGCCACCAAAAGAAAGCTCTATTTGTGGGGGAAAAAAAGGACATCAATTTTATTTGGGTACAGAGTCGCACGAATTGTCAGTTAAAGTAACGCAGTGCCGTATCGCAAAAAATGGCCTGGTCATGAAGGGGGGTAAACCTTCTGGAGCTGAAGTGGTTAACAAAGAACATACTTTATATTCCACATTAATAATTTTGCTAGGAAAATTGGTGTGTGCTGTAAATTGCCTCCAGCATTGTTCCTGCTTCTTCTTGTTCAAGTCTGACATTTTGCTGGAGTCCAAGGCAAACAAACCGCACAGGAAAAGTAGCACTACTCTAATGCCAAGTTTAAACAACAAAAACATTTGAAAGTATATATGGACTTTAAAGTTATACTATACACCCGCTGTTTAATTTTACATGGGCCCTTCTATTGCTTTATGTGTATGATGGCATTGTAATTATTTTAATAAAAGAAAAAACATCCAAGTACCTTTTTTCCCTAATCAATACAGCTGTCACATGACCCAGATCTCTCCCAGCCTGTCTGCAGGGAAACTTAAGCAGGAGGAACTTCTAGTCCTCTGCTGCTGGTCACATGTTCAAAATATAAAAAAAAACAGCCTTTGGAATACAGAGTAAAAATAATTATCAATAAACTGTTTTTTACTGTCATACAAATAAATATATATTTGAAATCTGATCTGTATTTTTTGGCAAAGAGATGGTGTGGGCGGATTTCTGCCAGTCACAGGCTGTGTCGTGCCCCTCCAGCCTGTGTGTAAGAATAAGGGGGAGGTGAAGCCCCGTTAATCTACATATATATTCCCACCCCCATTGTGTTTAGCTTGTTAGTGGGCATGGAGGAAGAGGAATGGAGTGGGCTTTAGTTTACCACTGTGTATACGCCCACATGTGTGACTCGTACATGGGCTGCTCAGATGTGATGAGGAGGAGATGCTCCACATAGAAAGTCACTGAAAACTGAGCATGTGCAGAGTTGCCACCACAGCTGCAAAATCCCTAGCTGAATTGGGGACATAAGCAGAAGGTGGAGATAGAGAGCAGCAGGATCAACCTTCTTCTTTTATTTTTTTGCAGAATTCAGAAAATGAATCTCAGTGACTGAGTGAGAATGAACAGCATGTAATACACCATTTATTCATAGTTTTTTATGATGTGGGTTTAGTGACACTTACACTCCTCAGCCCAAAACGGGAGAGATTTCCTGTCTGTCACCTGGACCAGAGGTGAGGGAAACTCTTGCTTGTGGGACACAGACAGCAAAAATGAATCTAATAGGTTTTTTGACCTTACTCTGGATTGCTTTTACAGAAATGTTTGACAGGTGGGAAGAGGTGTTATATCGGTAAAAATGTGTCTCAACTGCCTGGTTTTTAATCTCCTCCACCCTTCTCACTTCCCAACTGTAATTCTAAATGAGTCCTATAAATCAACAGTTTAAAGAGGGAGTAAACCCTCTCTACAAAAAAAAAAAAAAAGCACTTGCAGGACAAAGGCATAATGAGCTAGTATACATGGCATACTAGCTCATTATGAATTGCTTACCTGAGATTGAAGCCCCCGAAGCGACCCTCGTTCACCTCCTCCGTTGCCGCCATGATACCCAAAGTGACTTCCGGGTATCGCTGCTCCAGCACTGTGACTGGCTGGAGCAGCGATGAAGTCACTCCGGCACATGCGCGCGGAAGCCGTCAGTGACGGCATGATCTCCTTCACTAACGGCACGCTCAGTGCGCCTGCGCCGTTTTTCTACGCCGCGCATGCACCGTAGACATCAGCATCGGTGCTTGTTTTTAGGAAAATATCTCCTTACCCGTGTAGGTTAAAGAGATATTTCTTGCACCTACAGGTAAGCCTTAATCTAGGCCTACCTGTAGGTTAAAGTGGTCTGTAAGGGTAAACAACCACTTTAAAAATATTGTTCCCTTAACTATAAACTGGTTGTGTTTAACCCTTTCATGACTACATCTATTTTTGACATTTGGTGTTTACAAGTTAACATCCGTATTTTTTGCTAGAAAATTTACTTAAAGCCCCCAAACTATATCTATATATATATATGTATGTGTGTATATATATATATATATATATATATATATATATATATATATATATATATATATATATATATATATATAATCTCTATCCCAAGGCGTCTTTCAGGACAGCACCTGAGAGATAGCGACTCCACCCACCGGAAACAGGAAACACCTTCTTCCTCCAAACTTTAAAGGGAGGCGCCTCCCTACCATACCTCAGTTTTTGTGTTTCCTCTGGCCCGGAGGGAACATCTTTTTGAGGGGGAGTCAGGTGCTCCTGGGAGACGGGGCTTCCTTTCTTTTGCCTCCTTCAGGAGACCCGCTGTCCTCCCGGCCTACCCAAGCCTTTGCAGCGGTAGCAATCGGGCTCCTCCTCCCCTCCTGGTGCTCGGTGAGAGCCGTAGACCCGGTGATCCGCGCTGTCGTAGGAGCGGCGGTGCGCATGCGCCGCCGCCATGTTTTTTGGCCGGCAGGTGCGGCGGAAGTGACAAGGCGGGTCACTGGGTCAGCAGAAGCGTCATTTCTCAAGTCGTCTTCCAGGACGGCACCCTGAGAGATGACTGGTCCTCCTGACAGGAAACACAATCAAGAAAGAGGTTAAAAACCCCGCCCCTCCCTGCACTCCTCAGTTTTTGATTGTGTTTCCCCACAGCGAAACAGTTTGTTTTTTTCTAATAGACTGAAGGCCGTGGGCTGGAAGTCTCCCCCTGGGCGCCAGACTGCAGGTTTTTGGAAAACCTTTGGGTTTGGTAGGGCTTGCCCTTCCCGGGGGGGTTCATTCCCCTATTTTTCTCAGGGGGGCAATGAAGAGCTCCCCATGAGAACTGGAGGACCCTGGGCACTGTGAGTCTCCAGAACTCCAGGGACCATGTTCCTGCTCCCACCTCTCCTTACCTCATGGTTTCTAGAGAGGATTTGCCACATTCTGCCTGTTTCAGCTCTTTGCTGGGTCTCCTGGCCGCCTCAGCGCTGGCGGCTGTGTATAGTATCGGCGCCATTTTGTGGTGGTCATTTCTGGGAGGAAATGACGTCACGGCCGCCCGGTCACTAGAGCGCGCCGCCCATAGAGGAGGAAGTGGCCTCGGCAAGATGGCGGCGGCGTTCGGAACGCCGTGAGGAGCCAGCAGCCGGCTTGAACCACAGGTACCAGCAGGGGTAATTCCGGGCGGCAGAAGCAGCATCAGGCAAGGAGCAGGCGTCCACTACTCACTCACTGCAATGGAGCAGGAGGAGTTTTCAGCCGTTGTAGAGGCCACCGGGGGTGAGTCTATCAGGCTGGAGGAGATAAGGGAGGGGGTGCCCCTCTAGCTTTTCCCTCATAAGAGATCTCGGTTTAAGTGTTACTAGCTAAATGGGCTTCTTATTTTTGCAGATACAGAAACCCAGAGTGTTGCCAGTAGACCGAGACCCAAAAATCCTTCCCGTTCCAAGAGGTGTGGGTACTGCAATGATAAACTAACTGCAGAGCACACCAAGCCGTTCTGTTACAAATGCATTCATAAATTATCAGGGAAGGAGACTTCTGAGGTTATGAGAGATTTTCTCTCAGTACAATCTGAGATGTTGTCCACACTTAAAGCCTTCCAGGCTAGCCTTAATGCTAGGCAGGATAGCAGAGAAGGCTCATCCTCTCAGGAAAGTGCTTTTTCTAATATTAGACAGGTGAGCACTGCTCCGCAGAAACCGCCATCTTCTCAGGATTCGGAGGAGGAGGCGGAGGAAGTGGAAGGTCCCTGCCAAAGTCTCCTTGAAGAAGGGGAAGACGCAGAAGATAGCCAGGAGGAAGGGGAACACTCCAGGCCAGGCAGACATATCTTCTCAACAGATGATATGGAGGGCCTCCTAGGGGCTATTTATGCTTCTGAGGAGATCCAGGAGCCGGAGGCTCAGACTTCTGTACAGGATAGGTTGTATCAGGGGTTGTCTTATGCCGCGTACACACGGTCGGACTTTTCGTCTACAAAAGTCAGACAGCCTGTCCGACAGACTTCCGGCAGACTTTCGGCGGACTTTCGACGGACTTGCGGTGGACTTTCTAACGAACAGACTTGCCTACACACGATCACACAAAAGTCCGTCGAATTCTTACGTGATGATGTACACCGGACTAAAATAAGGAAGTTCATAGCCAGTAGCCAATAGGTGCCCTAGCGTGGCTTTTTGTCCGTCGGACTAGCACACAGACGAGCGGATTTCGGGGTCCGTCGTAGTTACGAAGTAAAGATTTGAAGCATGTTTCAAATCTAAAGTACGTCGGATTTGAGGCTAAAAAAGTATGTTGAAAGTCCGGAGAAGCCCACACACGATCGGATTACCAGCCAGCTTTAGTCCGTCAGCGTCCGTTGGACTTTTGTAGACGAAAAGTCCGACCGTGTGTACGCGGCATAAGGCTCAATCTAAAGTGTTACCTATCCACCAGTCTCTGAAAGACATTGTTTTAAGAGAATGGAAGGAGCCAGAAAATAAACTTCAGAAGTTTAAAACCTGGAAACGCAGGTGTCCGTTTAAGGAGCAGGAGAAGTTTTTTAAACTTCCCAAACTAGATGCATCTCTGGCCCAGGTATCTAAACAATCTGAAACAAGAGAAACTAACTAACTAAGTGGGACTTTAAATGAGGACATTTCTAAAATGTACCTCCATCCCCAAAATGCATATATAAAAAACACAGAAAGCTAAGGGGGTTTGTGGGACTTTAAATGAGACAGGCCTGGGAAGATAACACAACATGGTAATAATAAGAATATCTGTTGATTGCACCATAAATGCGACCACATCGTGTTGCATAGTAATAATTACATAAACGGTAAGTTATAATAAATCCAGGAGCTTTTATTCCATAATAAGGTATATATTGTAGAAACATCATAAGACAACATAATAGCATAGCAGCCTATTATGGTCAGTATGGTACCATAGTAAAAATTCATCAGACTGATATTTGCATGTGACTGCATCATAGTATCAATAATGTCTGGTGAATGGACCACATTGATGACCACATAGCTTGCATGGATACAGAGTAAAGGAGTATGACATATGAAATAATTGTTCCCTGAGTATGAACCAACATAGCAAGGTGACCCATCAACATAGCAGCATGATGTGGAACGCAACGGTGAGGTAACAATAATTCAATTATGGATTGTGTGTCTTTACAGTAATATAGTAACATAGCAGTTGGTGGAATCCAAACGGCGTAATCTGGTAAAAATGTAGAAGGGCTGTTCATGTAAATAGCATCTAAGAGCTCTACGCGTTTCATGGATCTTTACAATCTTCAGGAGCAGATGCAATATGTAATGTCTATAAAAAGATGTAGGAGAAATTTTCAGGGGCTAATCACAGGGCAGGTCGGAAAAACTGTTATAACATGATCCTAAGGTAGTAATAATAATCAAATAATCTACATTTTTACCAGATTACGCCGTTTGGATTCCACCAATTGCTATGTTACTATATTACTGTAAAGACACACAACTCCATAATTGAATTATTGTTACCTCACCGTTGCGTTCCACATCATGCTGCTATGTTGATGGGTCACCTTGCTATGTTGGTTCATACTCAGGGAACAATTATTTCATATGTCATACTCCTTTACTCTGTATCCATGCAAGCTATGTGGTCATCAATGTGGTCCATTCACCAGACATTATTGATACTATGATGCAGTCACATGCAAATATCAGTCTGATGAATTTTTACTATGGTACCATACTGACCATAATAGGCTGCTATGCTATTATGTTGTCTTATGATGTTTCTACAATATATACCTTATTATGGAATAAAAGCTCCTGGATTTATTATAACTTACCGTTTATGTAATTATTACTATGCAACACGATGTGGTCGCATTTATGGTGCAATCAACAGATATTCTTATTATTACCATGTTGTGTTATCTTCCCAGGCCTGTCTCATTTAAAGTCCCACAAACCCCCTTAGCTTTCTGTGTTTTTTATATCTAAACAATCTGACCTGTCTTTTGAAGACGCAGGTAACATCCGGGACCCAATGGACCGTAGGTCAGAGACCTTTTTACGCAGGGCCTGGGAGGCCAATGCGGCTACTTTAAGTCCGGCTTTAGCTTCAGCTTGTATAGCCAGGAATACTAACATGTGGCTGAATAAGCTGACTGATCATGTGGCAAGTTCTTCCAAGTCCAAAGATCTTTTGGATTCCTTGGAAGTAATTGGTAAGGCAGTAGCCTTTCTTGCGGATGCGGCAGTGGAGTCGGTGCGGACTTCAGCTAAGACAGCAGCGCTCCTAAATTCTGCCAGAAGAGCCATATGGGTTAAGACCTGGGATGGGGATCATACCTCTAAGACCAGGTTATGCGGTCTTCCTTTTGAAGGATCTCTCCTGTTTGGTACAGGGTTGGACCAGACCCTCTCCAGATCTACGGAGAAGGGAAAGAAATTTCCGGTTAAACCTAAAAAGGCCAAAAAAATTTTTCGAGGCCCCCAGGTCAACAACCGGTTTAAAGACCGTAAGGAAGGAAAGAAGTGGGGTGTTGGTAAAGCCAAACAGAAAGGAGCTCTCCTTTTCTCCGGCCCTAAGGCCGCAGACAGGGATCCTAAGTGACGCCAGCACCAAGGTGGGAGGGAGGCTGGCACAATTTATCCCACAGTAGGAGCGGGTAGCCCAGAGCCCTCTGGTCCTTCAGTGGATAAGAGAGGGCTACGGGCTAGAGTTTGCTTCCAGGCCTCCACAGACTTTTCTACTGACCTTTTTACCCAGAGAAAAGCCATAGGACTCATGGAAAATATCGAGCAGTTGGCGAGTCAGAGAGTCATTCTCCCAGTTCCGGCGGATCAACAAGGAAAGGGTTTTTACTCCCACGTCTTTGTTGTTCCCAAACCGTCCGGGAAATTCAGGTTAATCCTGAATCTAAAGAAATTAAATACCTTCCTGCGATACAAAAGATTTCGCATGGAATCGGTCTATACGGTCAGAAAACTTCTGTTAAAAGAGGTCTTCATGGCTACCATAGACCTGAAGGATGCATATCTGCATATTCCCATTCTACCGCAGCACCAGGTATTCCTTCGCTTTGCTATCCGCATGGATCTGGGTACACAGCACTGGCAGTTCCAGGCCCTACCATTCGGACTGGGGGCCAGTCCAAGGGTGTTTACAAAGATCCTGGCAGAGGTCATCTCCTACCTGCACCTTCAGGGGATTTCCCTGATACCATATTTAGACGATCTGTTGGTCTACAACCTTTCCAGGGAATCCCTTCTCCAGGATCTGGACAGAGTAATATCCACCTTGGAGTCCCTGGGATGGTTGATAAGTCAGGAGAAATCCTCTCTGATTCCTTCCCAGACCAAACTCTACCTGGGTCTGTGGGTGGACTCGGTAAGGCAGAAACTGATCCTTCCGCAGGAGAAGATAGAAGCACTGATTGCTTCAGTGTCTTCAATCCGGCACCAGAAAGTAGTATCCAGAAGAGTGATCATGAGGATTCTAGGTCTCATGACCTCATGTATCCCAGCAGTACTTTGGGCCCAGTTCCATTCAAGACCCCTGCAAAACTTCCTTCTATCCTCATGGGATGGAAAGAAGGAATCCCTAGATACTCTGGTGACCATCCCTCTAAAAATAAGAAATTCCTTACTTTGGTGGCTCAACCCCCAAAGGTTGGGGGCAGGCCATCGTTGGTTCCAGCTCCAGCCGGTCAGAATAACGACCGATGCAAGCTCGTGGGGATGGGGGGCCCATCTAGAAGAACTGCAAGCTCAGGGTGTGTGGGACACACGACAGAGAATTGCGTCTTCCAATTTCCGGGAATTGTTAGCTGTCAGGGAGGCTCTAATAGCCTTCGAGGACAGGATCAAGGGGAAGGAAGTTCAGATCCTCTCCGACAATTCCACGACAGTGGCCTTTCTGAACCGTCAGGGGGGTACACGGTCGCTTCCCCTAATGAGTCTGACACAGGAGATTCTAGAATGGGCGGAGCAGAGAATTCCGTCCATTTCTGCGGTACACATAAGGGGAGTTTTCAACATAAAGGCAGACTTCCTCAGTCGTCAGACAGTACAACAGGGGGAATGGGAGCTAAACCCCGAAATTTTCGCCATAATCTGTCAACAGCTGGGTACACCGGAGATAGATCTCTTTGCCTGCAGGGAAAACAGGAGAGTCAAGAGATACTTTTCCCTCTGCAGGGAACGAGGGTCCGAGGGGGTGGACGCATTGGCTCAGGAATGGGATTTCAGTCTAGCTTATGCGTTTCCTCCCTTACCTCTGATTCCAAGAATCCTTCAACGACTGAGTCGGGCCAGGGGCAATTTGATCCTGATTGCCCCCTGGTGGCCCAAAAGGTCCTGGTTTCCCACGTTGTGGAACTGGGCGGTGGTGCCTCCGGTTCAGCTTCCAGAACGTCAGGATCTTCTGCTTCAAGGCCCTCTTTACCATCCGAACCCCGGCTTCTTCAGGTTGACAGCCTGGCTGTTGAAAGGGAGTGCCTGCGCAACAAGGGGTGTTCAGAGAAGGTGATTTGACACCCTGTTACTGAGTAGAAAGCCGGTAACTAGACGCATTTATGCTAGGATCTGGGGGGTTTTTTCCCGTTGGTGTGAAGCGAGAAAAGTTCCCCAGAAGGAAATACCAGTTATTTTAGACTTCCTACAAGAGGGAGTAGACCGAGGTTTAGCCACCAAAACTCTGAAGGTTCAGGTGGCGGCCTTGTCTAGTTTTCTGGATGTTAGATTAGCCCTAGATCCTTTAATTAAAAGATTCTTGTCGGCTAGAGAGAGACTTTCCCCGGTGCAAATGAAGGAATTTCCACCGTGGGATTTATCTTTAGTCTTGGAAGCCCTGACCAGGGCACCTTTTGAGCCGTTGGCTCAATCTTTAGTCAGACTGATTTCTTTTAAAATCGCCTTCCTTCTGGCTGTTACTACAGCCAGAAGGGTGGGCGATTTACATGCCCTTTCTATGAAGGAGCCTTTTTTCCGCCTGTTAGAAGACCGAATTATTCTCAGGCAGGATCCTTTGTACCTTCCCAAGGTGGCTTCACGCTTCCATAGGTCACAGGAGATTATTTTACCCTCCTTCTGTCCCAATCCACAGAACGAGAAGGAAAGGGCCTTCCATACGTTGGATGTCAGGAGAGGTCTGTTGCTTTACCTAGAAAAGGTTAAAGAGTTTAGGAAATCTCAACATCTGTTGGTTAATTTTTGTGGAGTTCGAAGAGGCGAACAGGCCTCTAGAACGACCATTGCTAGATGGATATTGCCATAGCTTATGAGCATTCAGGTCAGACGGCTCCAACTAATCTTAAAGCTCACTCTACAAGGTCTCTGGCAACCTCTTGGGCAGAAAGAGCCGGAGCATCGGTAGATCAAATCTGTAAGGCAGCAACGTGGTCAAGCCAGAACACGTTCCTGAAACATTACAGAGTGGAACTTCTGTCACCCCAGGACTTGGCCTTCGGCAGAAAGGTCCTGCAAGCGGTGGTCCCGCCCTAAGGTAGGCCTGAGCTACTTGCTCCTCTCTCAGGGTGCCGTCCTGGAAGACGACTTGAGAAAATGACCAGTTACACTTACCGGTAACGGTGTTTCTGGGAAGTCTTCCAGGACGGCAGGCCTACTTCCCACCCGGTTTGTATTTTTATATAGTGGTACATTGGAGGTGTTTTCGTTTCACTTTCATGCACTGGTGTGGGTCAATACTTTTGCACAACTGAGGAGTGCAGGGAGGGGCGGGGTTTTTAACCTCTTTCTTGATTGTGTTTCCTGTCAGGAGGACCAGTCATCTCTCAGGGTGCCGTCCTGGAAGACTTCCCAGAAACACCGTTACCGGTAAGTGTAACTGGTCATTTTCCGGCGTGGATGCAAGGGGGGAGGAGGGAGGACAGGAACTGGCGCCTACTTCCGGTCCGGTGCAGATGCACTATGGGAGTCCGGAAGCGGCATATAAAGCCACAAGTGAGGAGCTGCACACCAGAGATAGAGGACTCAGCGTCTGCAGCGGTGGGGACAGGCACAGGCACCAGTAAAGCTCAGGTAGGAGCAGCAGTTTAAGTCTGCCTTTCTTCCTTTTCCTGGGTTTGGTCTATTTTCTTTTTTCTCTACCCCCTAGTGGCAAGGGGCCTGTCTGGGCACTAGAGGCTGACTGGTTTCTTCTTAGTGCACCTGTGGGTGATTCTTGTGTAGCTGAGACCGGGTCTCACTAAAAGGTCCCCTGGTTTTTTTTCCTTTGTTTTTGTTTTTCTCTCATAGGCTAAAAGCTCTGACCCAAAAAAGAGATGTCCTTCTTGCAGGGCCAAAATGGGAGAAAATTGGAAAAAAGTCTTATGTAGTACATGCATCACTTCTTTAGTTAAGGAGGAATGAGCTTCGGTTTGTGATGACCTGGTTGCCTCTGTAAAGAAGGAACTATACGCCACGATTCAGACTTTTCGTGACTCTTTAGTCAATCCAGCTGCTAGTCGGCCATCCACTTCTGAGGCTTCCCAGGGTTCTATTTCTATCCCCATGGTAGAAGCTTTACCTGAAGGCCCCTCTATCAGGGAAGAGCAGTCCCCTACTCCTTCCGTTAAAGATTCGGAGGAGGAGGGTGAGGAAGCGGAGGTGGCTCCTTCCAAATTTAAGCTTTCCCTAGAGGAGGTAGACGGACTCCTTAAGGCTATCCATGTTACACTTGGCTTAAGTGAGGAAAAGAAGGAGTAATCTCTTCATGACCGCATGTATGCAGGGTTAAATGAGCCTAAGGGGCGAACATTTCCGGTTCATTCGGTCATTTCTGACGCCATTACTAAAGAATGGCAAGATCCAGAGAAAAAGCCCTTTTTTTCCAGAGCCCACAAAAGGCGCTTCCCTTTTGAGGAGGACCCTTCTGCGGTGTGGAATAAGGTGCCCAGGTTGGATGCAGCCTTTTCACAGGTCTCAAGATCCACAGACCTGTCTTTTGAAGACATGGGGGTTCTAAGGGATCCAATGGACAAACGCATGGATCTTTTGCTCAAGAGATCATGGCAATCAATCATGAGCAATTTAAAACCAGCAATGGCCACAACCTGTGTAGCCAGGAATCTGGAATACTGGGTGAACCAACTTAGATCTCATATAGTGGCAGATTCCCCCAAGCAGGAGATCTTAGATTCCTTTCCTACCCTGATTTCTGCGGTTGCTTATATTGCAGATGCTTCGGCTGAAGCTATCAAAATGTCAGCTAGGTCTGCAGCTTTAGCAAATGCTGCGAGAAGAGCTTTATGGCTAAAAACCTGGCCAGGTGATACAGCTTCAAAGAGTAAACTTTGTGGTATTCCCTTTTCAGGTGACCTTCTTTTTGGCCCTGATCTAGATAATATCCTAGACAGAACTGCCGATAAGAAGTCCTTCCCGGTCAAAAAGAAAAAGCAGACCCCAAAACGTCTTTTTCGACCTCAAAAAAACTCAACAGCAACAGCAGGAAAATACGTTTCAGGGCAGGAGGAAAAATTGGTCCGCGCAAAAGGCGAAGGGCAAAGGTGGAATTCTCTTCCCTCCTCCTTCACAGGCCGAAAACTCACAATGACTCATCTCTGCGGGTCGGCGGAAGATTACGAGAGTTTCTTCCGCAGTGGTCAGGGATAACTTCAAATCAGTTTGTTCTGACCACTCTCTCGCAGGGTTATACTCTCGAGTTTTCCAGAAGCCCCCCAAGAAGGTTTCTGGTAACAAATGCTCCTCGAGATCCAATAAAGGCCCTGGCCATGAAATCCTCTCTGGAGGAACTGATGCAACAGGGTGTAGTAATCCCAGTGCCACCAGAAGAATGGCACGAGGGCTTCTATTCACATGTCTTCCTGGTAAAAAAACCAACAGGAAGATTTCATTTAAACAGAGCCATCAAATACAGAAGGTTCAAGATGGACTCAATTTTCACCGCCAGAAATCTTCTGACTCCAGGTTGTTTCATGGTGTCAGTGGATCTAAAGGATGCATACCTGCATATTCCAATCTCATCCCAGTCCCAGAGGTTTCTCAGGTTGGCGGTAAGGTTGGAAGGCAGAATTCAGCATCTGCAATTCAGAGCCCTACCCTTCGGGCTATCATCCGCACCCCGAATTTTCACCAAAGTAATGGCAGAGGCCCTAGCTCCGCTGCGTCTTCAGGGAATCGCAGTAATTCCTTACTTAGACGATCTGCTATTTTTCGCCCCCTCAAGAGAGGAATTGAGGAGCAATTTAAGCAGAGCATGCAGCCATCTGGAGTCTCTAGGTTGGATCCTAAATCTCCAAAAATCTTCCTTGGAACCATCTCAGGAGATTCGGTTTCTAGGGTATATAATAAATTCGGTAAGCCAAAGAATTTTTCTTCCTTCAGAGAAGAAAGGAAAAATCCAGGATACAGTGTCTTTCTTGCAGACCAACCAGCAGCTGACAGTAAGATTGGTCATGTCAGCTCTGGGTGTTCTGACTTCGTCAATGCCAGCTGTTCAGTGGGCAAGACTACACTTCAGACATCTGCAGGCCTTTCTTCTGAGATCTTGGGATCACAATTTGGAATCCCTAGAATCGGAGGTAAAAGTTCCAACCCAAGTGAAGAGGTCACTATGGTGGTGGAAAAGGCAGGATATCCTATCGGAGGGGTTAGTCTGGGCCTTTCCAATCGGAAAAAGGCTGACAACCAATGCCAGTTCCTGGGGTTGGGGAGCCCACCTAGAAAAGGGTTTCACTCAGGGAAACTGGTCCAGGAAAGAGGCGACAAAGTCCTCAAACTGGAGAGAGCTCAAGGCGATCGACTTGGCTCTGAAGTCATTTGCTCAGGGGCTCCGGGCCCAGCATGTTCAAATACTAACAGACAATGCCACGGCCGTGGCTTATATAAACAGGCAGGGAGGTACAAGGAGCAAATCGCTGCAAGTACTAGCCATGAGCATTCTCCGATGGGCAGAAGGACACTTGCTGTCTTTATCAGCAGTCCATCTAAAGGGATCCCTGAACAGGGTGGCGGATTTCCTGAGCAGAAACCCCATTCAGGAAGCAGAATGGTCGCTGAACCCAGAGGTTTTCGCCATGATTGCCGAAAAGTGGGGGCTGCCAGAGGTGGACCTGTTCGCCTCAAAAGAGAATGCCTTGGTTCCGCAATTTTTTTCCCTAAACAATCACGACTGGTCACTAGGAACAGATGCCTTGGCGTATCCATGGAGATTCCATCTCTGCTACGCTTTCCCCCCATTCCAGTTAATTCCCTTAGTCTTAAGAAAAATTCAAAGGGAAATGGTACCGGTTATCCTAATCACGCCCTTTTGGCCAAGAAGGGTTTGGTTTTCAACCGTTCTGAGAATGGCGGTCAGGCCTTATTGGCATCTGCCCCTCAGGCACGATTTACTATTTCAGGGTCCAGTAAATCACCCAGAGGTAGCCACTTTGGCGCTCACAGCCTGGTATCTGAAGAGCAGCTCTTAAGGAGCAAGGGTTTTTCCAACCGGTTAATCTCAACACTATTATCCAGTAGGAAAAGGGTGACTAGAAATATCTATTCCAAGGTCTGGAAGGTTTATAATACATGGTGTAATTCATCTGCCCAGGACCCACGGAGTCTTGTTACCATTCTGGAATTTTTACAAGTTGGTGCTGACAAGGGACTAGCAGTTAGTACCTTGAAGGTGCAGGTGGCTGCGCTAGCAGTGTTCCTAGAAAGATCTGTGGCCTCAGATCCGTTGGTAACCAGATTTTTTAGATCCCTTACGAGATCCAGACCAGCACCACTTAAGTTGTTTCCCAAATGGGATCTGTCGATAGTCCTTCAGTCTCTAACAAGGAGTCCCTTTGAACCTTTGGAAGAAGCGCCACTCAGATTTCTCACTTTCAAGTCTGTGTTTCTGATTGCCATGGTCTCTGCACGCAGGATCAGTGACCTTAATGCCTTATCAATTAAGGAACCCTATTTGTCTATCTTCCCAGACAGGGTTATACTTAGAACGGATCAGAAATTCTTACCAAAGGTAGCTTCAGTACAGAATCGTGTTCAGGACATTGTACTTCCGACCTTCTGCCCCAACCCAGTAGGGGAGAAAGAGACTTGTTTTCACATGTTGGATGTTAGAAGAGTTTTGTTATGTTACTTGGAAAGGACAAAGCTCTTTAGACGTTCAGATTCTCTGTTTGTGCTATTTTTGAGCAACAGGAAAGGTTGCCAGGCTTCTAAGATTTCTTTAGCAAGGTGGCTGAAACTAGCCATTTCAGAGGCTTATTCGCATGCAGGTGTGTCTCCACCAGCAGGAATTTCTGCACACTCAAGAGCATTAGCGGCCACTTGGGCAGAGAGAGCTGGTGCCACCCCTGAACAAATTTGCAAGGCGGCAACATGGTCGAGTTTTCACACATTCGTGAAACATTACAGGCTGGACCTCACATCTGCTAATGATCCGGCGTTTGGCAGAAAGGTCCTGCAAGCTGTTGTCCCGCCCTAAGGGGGTAAGTCTCTGTTATCCTCTCAGGTGCTGTCCTGAAAGACGCCTTGGGAAAAACCAAGTTAGACTTACCCGTAACTTGTTTTCCAGAAGTCTTTCAGGACAGCAACATCCCGCCCTATTGTATTGTATATACTATGCTGTGACTAACGTATGTGTTTATGTGTTCCAGCCGGGACCGGAGGTCTTCTCTACTACAACTGAGGTATGGTGTGTTTATGTGTTCCAGCCGGGACCGGAGGTCTTCTCTACTACAACTGAGGTATGGTAGGGAGGCGCCTCCCTTTAAAGTTTGGAGGAAGAAGGTGTTTCCTGTTTCCGGTGGGTGGAGTCGCTATCTCTCAGGTGCTGTCCTGAAAGACTTCTGGAAAACAAGTTACCGGTAAGTCTAACTTGGTTTTTTTAGCAGAGAATCTAGAGAATAAAATGGCGATTGTTGCAATATTTTATATCACACGGTATTTGTGAAGCGGTGTTTTAAACGCAACTTTTTGGGAAAAGGGAAACTTTCATGAATTTTTAAAAAACCAAACAGTAAAGTTAGCCCCATTTTTTTGTATAATGTGAAAGATGATGTTACGCTGAGTAAATAGATACCAAACATGTCACGCTTTATAATTGCACGCACTCGTGGAATGGCAACAAACTACGGTACCTAAAAATCTCCATAGGCGACGCATTTATTTTTTTTCACGGTTACCAAGTTAGAGTTACAGAGGAGGTCTAGTGCTAGAATTATTACTCTTGCTCTGACGATCGCGGCGATACCTCACATGTGTGATTTGAACACCGTTTACGTATGCGGGCGCGACTTCTGTATGCGTTTTCTTTGCTGCACGAGCTCGCAGGGACGGGGGCGCTTTAAAAAAATTTTTTTTTTTTTTTCTTATTTAATTTTATATTATTAAATTGTGTTTTTAAAAAAAAAGTTTTGAACACTTTTGTTGCTGTCACATCCCTTGTGACAGTAATAGGTGGTGACAGGTACTCTTTATGGAGGGATCGGGGGTCTAAATGACCCCCGATCCCTCCTTTGCACTTCAAAGTATTCAGATCGCCGTTTTCGGCGATTCTGAATACTGTATATATTTTTTTTTAAATCGGCACCATTGGCAGCCGAGTAAACGGGAAGTGACGTTGCTTCCGTGTTTACAATTAGGAGGCTGGAACGAAGCCGCACACAGCTTCATTCCAGACCGTCACTAGCCGCCGGAGCCCGGTAAGAGCGGTGGGAGGGGGGTGACGTCCCCTCCCGCTCCCCAGATATAACAGCCGAGCGGCTTTTAGCTGCATTTGGTTGTTATACCTGGATAGCCGATCGCCGGCTCTAAAAAACAGTACCGGGATGATGCCTGCAGCTGCGGGCATCATCCCGGTATAACCCCCGAAAGCCGAGTACGCACATCTGCGTACGCTCAGCGGGAAGGGGTTAAAGCTGAACTCCGGGCTGAGAAAAATATCCTTCCAGTGGGGCTCCCAAACGTTGCCTCTGATAAAAGTCAGTATGACCTGATGTGTAAGGCAGGACTGGCTCTCCATGTGGGATTTCTCACACAGTCCTTTTGTAAGTTTACAGTGAGTGTAAAGGAAATATTTTTATTTTTATTTTTTTATTGAAAAAATAAAAATAACAAACATGTCATACTTGCCAGCTCTGCGCAGTGGTTTTTGCACAGAGCAGCCCTGATCTTCCTCTTCTCAGGTCCCCCGCAGGCGCTCTGGGCCAGTGCCCCCATAGGAAGCGGCTCGCTGTGGGGGCACTCGTACCTGCTCACTCCCTAGCCGGCTATCTGCATGCATAAGACTCAGCACGGCTCAGCCCGCCCCCCCCTCACTGGCTTTGATTGACGGCAGTGGGAGCCAATGGCTCCTGCTGCTGCATCTCAGCCAATCAGGAGGGAGAGACCCGGGAGAGCCTCAGGTCTCATGCACATCCCGAATCGAGATCGGGCTTAAGTAAATATTATGGGGGCTGCTGCACACTGAAGGTTTTTTACCTTTATGCATAGAGTGCAGAGCCTCTGGCTTAGCAGCCCGGGGCAGCACAACACACATCTACCCAGACAGCCGTTCAGGTCGCACAGAACCCTGATCACCTGACCTCCCCAAAATAAATAGGCTCTCCCAGCAGGCCAAGGGACCCAAGAAAATCCCTGCACATTGGGTGAGATGCCTCATCTATTCCTAATCTGTCCTTGCAGTGCCCTTGTCTTATCTAATGTCACCAGATACCCGGCCATCCAGTGACAGAAGAGAGAAGTGCAGCAATTCCATAATTAAGGTGGAATCAATTGATCTATCAATTGGCCAAGGCAACTATACCTGGCAGGTAAATTTACTAGCAACCCAGCCTAACCATCAGGGTGCTACACATAAAAACTGATAGGCGTTCTAATCCCTTTCCCCTCCATCCAAAGCAAAACAAAAAGTTTTGCCTTTAGTTACTTTAAATGTAACTACACTTTATCTGAGCACCACAAACTAAAAACGCTATTTAATTCATTTGTAATATTCAAAGCAAACTCCCCCATCTATCCACGTCTCCATGCTTTATTTTGTTGAGAAATCACTTTGAAAAACTCCCCCTGGCATTTCTAGCTGTGCCTGTCTTGTATAAGGGCAGAAATATCCTGTAGCATGGACTTCCTGAAATCCATCTGCCCTTAGCTCAGGCATAAAGGCAGGAGGGTGTGCTTATCTTTTTTTTGCACCAGTGGGTTTTGTCCCAGTGAATTGCAGTCAGTGAGCCAATCAGGAGACGGAGGGGGTGGGGCCAAGACTCGTCTATGTGTGAATGGACACACAGAGCCTCAGCTCAGGTGCCCCCCATAGCAAGCTGCTTGCTGAGGGTGCACCCAATGGGAGGGAGGAGCCAGAAGCACTGGCGTTGGATCCGAGAAGAGGAGGATCCGGGCTGCTCTGTGAAAAACAATTACACAGAGCAGGTAAGTATGACAAGTTTATTATTTTAATGAAAAAAGGGGTGTAACAGGAAGTTAGAGGAAATCGCCCACAGTGAGAGTCTGGGGCAATTCTAAAATTTTGAATGATCCCTCACTTTTTCTGGATGTCAGTGTTTACCAGTACAATTAGGGAGATGAATCTCCCCAATGGGGACACAGCATTAAATACTTGACAGGAGATCCAGTGGCGTCTCTAGGTTTCATATTTAGGGGGGCACATGGGGGGACAGGGACAAAAGTAGGGGGCCAACTATAAAACACAATTCTATACCCATACCCAGGGTGTGCTACGTGCAACGTACAGGGTCCAGGGTGTGCAACGTACAGGGTCCAGGGTGTGCAACGTACAGGGTCCAGGGTGTGCAACGTACAGGGTCCAGGGTGTGCAACGTACAGGGTCCAGGGTGTGCAACGTACAGAGTCCATATTTCAGGAGTGCCACATTTTAGCTGAAAAAAAGCCCGGAGTAAAAGTATACAGTGCAAACACTGTCTGCAGCCATGAAAGATACAGCCACAGCTTCTGTGATCATCATTATCATGCTGATGATTACACTGTACTTCATGTGACTGTACTGTATATAGGCTGTACAGTGTGATCATCGGCATGATAATGATGATCACAGGAGCTGTGGCTGTATATTTCATGGCTGCAGACAGTGTTTGCACTGTATACTTTTACTACTCTTGTCAAAAGTAGTAACAGCGGTATATTGTAGCAACACCTGCAGTCTGAGTCTCACTCTAGTACTATACTAGCCTGCTGCCTGAAAGAAAAAAATATATTTAAGGACTGTAAAGAATGTATGAAGCTGCAGAACAGTTGGAAGTAAGCTGGGAATGAAAGGGTGTCATGCACACAGTCAGTGTGTGGACTTTCCCAAATCTGAGACTGGAGGCTGCAGGATGTGTTCAGTGCAGATTTATGGGAGTGGAGAGCAGAAAATAAGAGCAGATAGTGAACTGGAAAGGGGAGGGGGATGAGGATCAGTGTGTGAGTGTCTGATCACTGCATACTGCATAGTCTTATCAGTAGAGGTCGACCGATATTGGTTTTTCTCTGGCCGATGCTGATATTTAGAAATCGCGGCGGCCGATGGCCGATATATGATGCCGATTTTTTTTTTTTTTTTTTTTTGCCGATGTTAAGCCGATTTTTTTTATTTTTTTTTCCCCTTCATCTCATAAAATCTATCAGTTAGACGCCTTTCACAATGGGGCGTTTTTCAGGCGCTTTTGGGCTAAAAATAGTGCCTGTAAAGTTCCTGCAAAACGGCTCCCCTGCAGTCTCAGTGTGAAAGCCCGAGTGCTTTCACACTGAGGCGATGCACTGGCAGGATGTTAAAGCCCTGCAAGCAGCATCTTTGGAGCGGTGTATACCGCTCCTCCACCATTCCTGCCTATTGAAATGAATTTGCACCGCTGCCGAAGCGCCTGCAAAGCGTTTCGGCAGCGGCGCTTCACAGGCGCATTCAACCCCTTCCTCGGGCGCTAGCTGGTTTATAAGCGCGCCGCTAAAACGACGGTAAAGCGCCGCTAAAACTAGCGGCGTTTCACCGTCAACGCCCGCCTTCTCCAGTGTGAAAGCAGCCTTAAGTAATAAGTGATACAGAAAATTTCTTACATTTAAACAGGTAATCAAAACTTTTGGACGAAAAAAAAATGGGCTAACGTTACTGCTTAGTTTTTTTTTTTTTTTTTAATTCATTAGTGTATTTTTTCTCAAAATTGCGTTTGAAAGACTGCTGCGCAAATACCGTGTGACATGAAATATTGCAGCAACCGCTATTTTATTCCCTAGGGTCTCTGCTAAAAAAAAATATATAATTTTTGGGGGTTCTAAGTGATTTTCTAGCAGAAAATACAGAATTTTTACTTGTAAGCAACAAATGTCAGAAAAGATTTAGCCTTTAAATGGTTAAACTGAACTCCTCCACAGTTCAGTTCATTGATAAAAGAAACTAAAAAGCTACAATGTTTCCACTTATCAGACTTTGCAGGCTGCCCAGAAAGAAGAGAAGTTGCTCCACAGAAGACTTCAGGCAACTTGCATTGGCTTCTATTACAGAAGTCATTTGCAAGTTCGGCTGAAGTTATAATCGGCCTTTTTTATCAGCACAATCGGCCGATGCCGATTTAATTAAAAAATGCCAAATATCGGCCGATATATCGGTTGACCTCTACTTATCAGGAGAATGTGGAGCCATGTAGTACAATAGGGGGAAGGAAAGTAAAGCTGGGGGTGTAATGCCTCGTTTCCACTGAGCGGATCGGTTCGGTACGGTACGCTATTTTGGGTGTTTCCATTATGAAAGCGGCCCATACAATTGAACCGAACCGTTCCATTCAGGGTCCTGCTTCAGATGTGGGGCCATAGAAAATGGAACGGTTCGGTTAGGGTGGAGCTACGATACTTTACACTGATTGGTGGACATGTGACGCCATGACGGCATTTTTTCTAAACCCACGTATGGCCCCTGTCTGTCCCACTTGCAGTGGAAACGCTCGCCTGAATAGGCCGGACCATTCTAGGCCGTCCAAACTGATCCGACCCGAACCGATCCGCTCAGTGGAAACGAGGCATAAGATTCCGATGTATCAGGAGAAAGTGAAAGTAACTTTTCTCCTCTCTCACCTCGATCATTGCAGGAACTTCTGCAGCTTCTGGAAGCCCGCGGGATGAATTTGCAGGGAAGGACAATGCACTGTGTGTACCCATTGGCTGAGGAGGCAGAAGCATCGCCCCCTGCTGCCTTCCCAGCCAATAGGTAGCTGAAGCTCACGATAAGTGCCTTCCTCCCTCATACGGGACCTCTCAAGAACCGACCTGCTTTACAATGTAGGCAGATCGGGGACAAATGTATTTTCTTCCGGTATCCATTATCTGCAGTTAGGCTCCTGCAGCTGATAGGCTACACTAGCCTGGCTGCTGTGAAATTGACTGATGTTCTGGGGGGGTTGTCCCTGCATGGTACAGCTAAGAGCCTGAGAGCCGTCATTGATGTCTCTCTCTCCCCTCCTTCCTCTCTCGCACTGAATGATACACAGACGATCTGCTCCTTCTCCCCCTCCCCTCTCCTGTGTATGATCCAGAGAAGTCAAGTGTGAAGCTAAGGAGCTCACACTTCCCGCGGTACACACACACAAGAGAGGGGAGGGGGAGAAGGAGCAGATCGTCTATGTATCATTCAGTGCGAGAGAGGAAGGAGGGGAGAGAGAGAGACATCAATGACGGCTCTGACGTCACTGGTTGCTAGATGTGAGGCGGTTATAGCAACCAGTGGCCGGGAGTAGACTCAGGAGGCGGAGCCAGAGCCAGCAACACAGTGGCTCAGTCCATACCTGTCCCCTGCATTCCCAGTGTCCATTTTTTTTAGTTGGGGGGCACAATATAATGTTGGGGGGGCCGTGGCCCCCTCTGCGCCCCCCCCCCCCCCCCCCCAGTGACGCCACTGAGGAGATCTAAACCCTCACCACTCAAAGGCTGCAAAAAATAATTTTGCTCAGAGATGCACTTCAAAGGACACCTGTCATAGGAGAAATTGAGGGGCTGTCATTACTGATCCCGTCAAACCTTGGCTGATCCTGGCTGATATGGTGGTCAATTGGCTTCAGTGCTTTCTGATTCTCTGTCTCTGTCCTAGTGAGACACTAAACTCTGGTTAAAAAAATATATATTCTATTCAAATATGTATTTTTAACTCAAAACTTTCTATTGCTCTCTCCAAATCTCCTTTTTGCCTTTTTTTTTTAAATTTTTTATTTTTTTTTGCTGCTGCTGTGATCTGACTTCCTGTTCGAGAATGGCTATGTTCATTCTCCATGGTCCCACTGTATGTCTGAAAGGAGCCACTCTCTCTTGTTCTCTCCAGAGAGAGGTTTGGGAGCTTACAGAGAAAAACACAATAAAACACTTTCAGGTAAATGGATTACAGGACTATTAGGTAGTGGTTCTGTATAGATTAGATTATTTTTAGAAGTATATCTTTTAGTGCTGCTTTAACCGTTTCCGGACCACCCAATAGCTGATTTACTGCTACAGGGCGTCCCTCCTGTGCAGGATCACATGCATACATAATTCTGCACTCCGCTTTCAAAGGGCACGCATGCGCACCGCCGGCAGGCTGCTTCTGCTGTGATTAATTAAATTCATTATTTAATTAATAATTAAAGCCGATCGTCGGTAAGTTTTCATTCGCACCTAGGCGTTTGGAATCGCTGAGCTTTTGCCCTCCTATTCCAAATCGCGGCAAAACGCAGAACACGTTCATAATGCCATTACTTGTCCAATCGCGGCACGATTTTGCCGAGCGACAAATTGTGCAAACAAAATCGCAGGACGCCTGTCACCCAAAAGAAGTTCCGGAACCTCTTTTGGGCGACACGGGTCCCACAGTTTTGTTTGCAGGATTTTGTTGCACGACAATCGTAGCAAAATCACACCGCGATTGGGCTGGCATTAAGAAGTAATGCCATCGTAAACGCATTCCGTGTTTTGCTGCGTTTATAAACACCTAGGTGTGAGTGGAGCCTTAAACACACACAACAGAGATCTGCCTATGTAAACAAGGCTTTTATCTGTTCTGACGGGGGGAAGTAATCTCTTCACCTAGTAAAAGCAAGCACACGTGTCACAAAAACACTGGCTAGGCACACGGTTAACCCTTTGATCACCCAGTCAATCAGTCTTTAACCCCTTCCCAGCCAGTGTCATTAGTACAGTGACAGTGCATATTTTTAGCACTGATCACTGTATCAAATGTCATTTAGTGTCCAATTGCCCACCGCAATATCGCCGCTATTACTAGTATATAAAATAAATAAATAAAAATTCTATAAATATATCCCATAGTTTTGTAGAAGCTATAACATTTGTGTAAACCAATCAATATACGCTCGTTGGGATTTTTTTTACCAAAAATATGTAGCAGAATACATATTGGCCTAATTGATGTAGAAATTCGATTTTTTTTTTTTTTTTTTTTTTTTTTATTAGATATGTTTTTTAGCAGAAAGTAATAATATAAAAAAAATATTTATTTTTTCAAAATTGTCTTTTTTTTTTTATAGCGCAAAAATCTTAAAACCACAGTGCTGATCAGATACCACCAAAAGAAAGCGCTACTTGTGGGAAAAATGACATTAATTTTATTTATGTACAGTGTTGCATGACCACGCAATTGTCAGTTAAAGTAACGCAGTGCTGTATTGCAAAAAATGGGTTGGGGGGGTAAATCTCCCGGAGGTCAAGTGATTAAAGCTAGAAATTGCAAAGCACTGCCCCCCCCCCCCCCCCCCCCATTATATCCACTTTTGTAGAATTTATAGCACAGTATCTGCTGCTTCTGCAAAATAGGATGCAAATGTGCAACCCCAGCGAAACTGTCTCCTGTTCATGTGACCCTTTTGTAGTGAGCAGTTTCCTTCTAGTTCCCTAACTGGATTAACATATTACAAACTCCAGCTTGGTGAGTATTTTCTTTGGATGTGAGAGGTGAGCTGCTTGCACATTGTCCAGACTCTGCTCTGCTAAACACTCGGTAAGTAAGGGGTACTAAGGGATATGGTTAAAGCAACCCGCCCGCTTTCTTGGGATGTTTTTGACTAGCAATTTCAGTGCTAGAACTTTTTTTTTTTTTTTTTTGCTATTTTTCTGTAAATAAGGTCAGTGTGCCTTATAAGCTGCATACACACTATACAATTTTCTTTAGATTTTTTTTTCCTTTAGATTTATCAAAACCATATAATAGGTCAGACCTTAACCACCTCAATACTGGGCACTTTCACCCCCTTCCTGCCCAGGCCAATTTTCAGCTTTTAGCGCTGTCACACTTTGAATGACAATTGCGCAGTCATGCAACACTTTACCCAGATGATATTGTTATCATTTTTTTCCCCACAAATAGAGCTTTCTTTTGGTGGTATTTGATCACCTCTGCAGTTTTTATTTTTTGTGCTATAAACAAAAGAAGAGTGACAAGTTTGAAAAAAAACACAATATTTTTTACTTTTTGCTATAATAAATATCCATTTTTTTTTTTTTATTTTTTTTTAAACAAATTTTTTCCTCAGTTTAGGCCGATATGTATTCTTCTACATATTTTTGGTAAAAAAAATCACAATAAGCTTATATTGATTGGTTTGCGCAAAAGTTATTGCGTCTACAAAATAGGGGATAGATTTATAGCATTTTTATTTTTATTTATTTTATTTTTTTTTACTAGTAACGGCGGCGATCTGCGATTTATTTTTTATTTTTTTCATGACGGCGATATTGCGGTGGACATATTGGATACTTTTGACACATTTTTGGGACCATTCACATTTTATGCAGCGATCCGTGCTATAAAAATGCACTGATTACTGTATAAATGTGACTGGCAGGGAAGGGGTTAACACTAGGGGGTGATCGAGGGGTTAATTATGTTCCCAGGGAGTGATTCTAACTGTAGGGGGAGGGGACTCACAAGGGGAGGAGACCAATCGGTGTTCCTCTCTACTGGGAACACACCATCGGTCTCTTCTCCTCCTGAGAAGGACATGGATCATATGACAGCCGGCGGGCGGAAAGCGGTTAAGAGTTTCAATTTGTATGCAATCAGGCAGGCCCTTGCACTACATGGTTTTGGTAAATCTAAAGGAAATCCAACAACAAAAGTTGTATAATGTGTATGGGGTCTTATGCTGGCCATACACTATACAGAAAATCGGCCGAACCCCTTTTCGAAAAACGAACGTTCGACCGTGACCGCAAACGATCGTGCCATCATGTAATGACCGATAAATTGTTCAGTGGACATGAATAAATCATTTTGTGTTCGTTTTTTTACATATACCTAGTGCAGGCAGTTCGGACGGGAAACACATTAACCTTGCAATTTATCGTACGTTAGGCAGAAATTTTCCAAACATGCCGTTCGTTTTTTTTTTTCCACAAAAACGTCACAAACGATTATCGATTTGTACCCACTAACTTGCCGAAAAACGAACGAAGTGTCCATACGAACGATTTTTCGGCCGATTTTTCGTATAGTGTATGGCCAGCATTAGAGTTTCTTTACTTTTTCTGGCTCAGTTGTGGCCATTATTGGGCTTACAGCGAAGGAATTTAGGACATTGTAGCACTTGTCCATTCAGGTGCTCATTTGATATAGAGTCGGAGGTAAAGGGGTTCTGAAATATGACTGATTTTTAGGTAGGATGGTGAAACCTATTTGAAAGTTGCAGCAACTATTTCTTTAGATTAGCTATATTTACCTAGGCTTGATGAGTCCACCATCTATATTATGTTCTATGTTACACCCGTATTCAGGATGTAACATGTTACTAAATCAGCAGCCCCCGCACGTGGCCAAGTGAATGTAGCCTAAGAGAAATAGCGCAAATGTGCCTAAGTGCTGCAGCTCATATTTTTAATGGGAGGCCATAGTTCTTCCTTAGATGGTAAAGGGCATCAGCCAAAAATATTCTTTTAAAAGAGAAATGTGGGAATGGGAAATACAAAAAAAATCATACTCCCCTAGATGGCTGCAGCACCGATCCCAGCTGCATCTGTTCCCTGCCACCTCTAAGACCAAGAACCGAGCGATTGAATGCCACTGATCGCTCAGCTCTCAGTCCCCAGTCTGCAGAAAGCTGGTGCCTGTCAGTTGCCGGCTTTCTGCTCTGCCCCTCCAGCGCTCACTGGAACGCTGGGCTGTGGAGGGGGTAGAAGCGTCTGGCTCAGGCTCACAGCGTCTCGCTAAGAGGCTGAACCAGCTGTCAGTCCTGGCTTCTGGGCCGATCCCGACCCATATGGTCAGGATCTTTTCGGAGCCTGGATTGGCTCTGTGATGTCAGCCAACAGCGGACTTTAGCCCACTGTCGGCTGAAAACAGGTCACAGGGGTGTAGAACTAACTGTACTCCTGTGATGCACAGGAGAAGCATGGCCAACAAAGATTTGGCCATGCTTCTCCATTAATTGTGAGGAGCGTGCGTTAGTCTATGTTCACACTAATACAGTGCGGGAAATGCCATGATATGTGCACTGCCCTTGCGATCTGCTGAGGATGTCTCCACAAAAGCGGTGTGTTTGCTCACACCAGATCACATGGTGGAAAACGACCATGTCTGCAGAGTGGCTTCAGAAAGGTGCATGGACGTCTTTGGTGTGATGCGGTGTGATTTGAGGCTATTCATTTTGCACTGAATTGCACAGAAATGTGGTGCGGGTTCGTAGTGTGAACTAAGGCTTAGTGTCTGGACATTTTTTTTCCCTGTGAAACATTTTTGTATTTGAATTAGCAGCTCAAGTTGCTAACAGCAAGCACTAACGTATTAGTGGAAATAGACGCTTCAACATTAATTGACAAGTGATGCCAATGATCTTTTTAGGAAGATTTTCATACAGCTTGTTAACTTTGGCATTTATACTAGTATGAGTTCTTGTTCTTTCAAATGTTGATCCGCATCACATGACTCATTAACTACATATTAAAAAAAAAAAAAAAACCTAGATGATTTTGCAAAATCAACATTGCATAATACCAGTAACAATTTATAGGAGAAGCTAATGGTGTTACAAAAAGGCATTGGTACTAGAGTATCAACTGAATGTTTTACTTTGTGTACGGAGTCACAAACTGACCTTTTTGATGAATCATTAGTGAGCAATAATTAAAGGTTAACCCCACTCAGAAATGATTGATGGGCACTAGTGAGTCGTTTCACCTTCTACATTTATATAGATTTATTTTTTTAAACATTTGCTGCAGGGATGTCTCAATTCCCAAAGCCATTGCAAATAATCTCCTTGAATGTTTATAATACTATATGTGTGGCATTTCTGTTTACTTCCTCTGATCATCTGCTTCATCTAGTGACTATAATGAGGTTCTTTCCTGATTGCCAAATTTCAGGAAAATACCACATTATGGCCACTAGATGGAGCTGGCGATCATAGGCAGTTAGGGGTGAAATGTCATTTTCTATTAATGTGCACACTAGAGAGATTTGTGACATCTGTGCAAATGCTGAGACATTTGCACTAGTGTTGCACCAATACCGGTATAGGTGCCGATACTAAGCATTTGCACAAGTACTTGTACTCGTGCAAATGCTCCAATACTGAAAGCGATACCTTCCAGCTAGGATCACATATATGCAATGTAAAATCGCACCGTTTTTGTAGTACAATTCAGCCATGCGATTCACATGCGGTTGTATATGAATACCAGTCCCTTTTTGATGCAATTTTACAGCAGTGTTCTGAGGCTGGGTTCACACCTCCGACGGATGTGGCTCGCAGCAGGGGTCCGGTGTGTCCCTGTTTTCTGTTTCAGGGACGAATCAGGGCTGACTTTTTGCCTGAATTGGGCCCTAAAACTGAGCCAAAGATGCACAGCACTCCCTTTTTTGGAAAGCTAATGGTATGTGAAACACACCCAAAAACTCCACCTGGTGCCAAAAAAAGTGCACACACATAGAGTGAAACACAGCACTCCTCTGCAAGCCGCTCCGTAGCCTCCATAGAGAGCCGATCACAATCTCCTGCCATGCGAATTGGATGCGGTAAAAAAACGCATTCAATTCGCATCGCATTGGTGTGAACCCAGCCTTAGCTCTCTCTGTGTGCAGAGGGGATCAGGAGAAAGGAGTCTGTCAGTAGTTATTAGAGCGATGTGTGAAGCCGCAAGTCAACACATTATCAGGGAGCTGTGTTGAGGGATGGATCATGGAAAGCCGCACCAAAGGCTGCTGAAAGACACAGACAACGCCGGCCAGCAACAGCTTCGCTTCTACAAAGGGCTTCACTGAAAAGATGGACCGGAGGAAGCATCGCTGGAACGCTAACACCGCCACAAGATCTCTCTCCCTCTGCCACATAGCACCTCATGCCTCCCCCAGGAAAGTCAGTACAAAAGGCAACTCAAAGCAAAAACGTATTGCTTTCTCAATAGTCCCATTGTAATCTATAGGGTGCCATTTCAAATCGCACTGGACCAAACTCGCACAGGACCCTTTTTCTCAAATGCAATACGATTCACCTGCATCTACGTCTATTGACGTCGTCCCGTGCAAGAGCGGCCTGCGCGCCCCCTGCAGGGCGCGCGCGGCGCGCTCGGTGATCAGCGAGTCTATGAGACTCGCCTGATCACAGATCAGAGTAAGGGTCGGTCCCGACCCCTTACCACATGATCAGCTGTCAGCCAATGACAGCTGATCATGTGATGTAAACAGAGCCGGTAAATCGGCTATTTCTCCTCCTCACGCTGACAGCGTGAGGAGGAAAAAAAAACCTGATCACCGGCGGCCGTGATCGGGACATCAGTCCCGATCACAGCGATCTTCTGACACACAGCAATAGGCAGCAGTGCCGCCCACCAGCGTCACCCATCAGTGCCCACAGTGCCATCAATCAGTGCCACCCATCAGTGCCCACAGTGCCACCCATCAGTGCCACCCATCAGCACCCACATCAGTGCAACCTATCAGTGTTGCCCATCAGTGCCCCCCATCAGTGGTACCTATCAGTGCCTATCAGTGCCGCCTTAACTGTGCCTAACAGTGCCCACCAGTGCCGCCTCATCAGCGCATATCAATGAAGGAGAAAAATTACCTGTTTGCAAAATTTTATAACAAACTATTAAAATACAAATACTGTAGCTGATGACTTTTAGTATAAGAACACTTACCTGTCCAGGGATCCAGTGCTGTCCTCATCCGTCATTCTAGCATCTTCAGCCGGCATCTGAAGTAAGGGAAACAGGAAGTGAAGCCAGTTTCCTACTGCGCATGTGCGAGTCATGCTGCGCCTTGTGAATGGTCCCATAGTCGTTAGGGATCTCTGATGTGTCCCAGAAGACTGCGGGGGGTGGGGGGTGAACTTCCTGCTCAGTTTGTTGCAGCGATCTGTGCCGAAAGTGGGAGCAGGTACCTGTCAAGACCAGGTACCTGTTCCCCCCGCAAAAAGTGCCAAATATGGCACTGGTGGGGGGAGGGTGCAAACAAGCGGAACTTCCCCTTTTTGGGTGGAACTCCGCTTTAAGTTATCATTTTTCATTAGTCTAAAAAAAGTGACATTAAAAATAGGTATCGATAATTTGCATCAGCGAATACTTGATAAAAATTATCAGTACTTGTACTCAGTCTTAAAAAACTGGTATCAGCGTGTCCCTAATTTGAACAGTGATATTTATTTATTTTTTTAAATAAGCACCCTAGTTTTTTTAACCACCTTTTGATATTTTGAATCCCCATATATGAGAATAATCTCTGATAGGTGCCTCTATTTGAGTTTCCTGAAATCCGTGCACTGAAAATTCATGTAATCGTATCGATTACATTACCAGTAGTTAACAACGGCGATCATTCATGACATTATTGTTTACTAATGTGATCTCTGTGATTGGCCCTGTACCGTGTGACTGCAGTGACCAATCACAGTGGACCTGTACCATGTGATAGCTGTGGTCAGTCGCAGTAGTATTCAATAGCTGTATGAATTCAGACTGTTTATACAGCCAGGAAAAAAAATCTATATGCCCCTTAAAGGGGAAAGTGCATCTTGACCTATTGCTTATGGTTCAAACGTCAAGGTGAGAGGCTGGTGTAACTAGTGGTGGATTCACCACGTGGGGAATCGCAAGTATAGTATTGAAATATTGATAGGTGTCTCCCATTTGAGTTTTCTGAAATTCATGCCTTAAAATTTCATTTAATCATATTCTAATATTCATTTGAAAATCTTGTGTATTTTAGACTATTTAGCTCTTGAAGTCACTAATTGCAAGGATTCTCCACTGTAGGTTGTCTATTCTTTGCTTTCATTGTGTATCTTGTGCCGAGGATTTACTGGAACGTAAATGACAGTATACATTTACTACAAGAATGGGACATGGTAGTAGATTGTGCTCATTTGTTTCTTTTTATTATTTAGTACACAGGGTCATGGCGCTAGCTGGGAAAAAGCTGAGGGGCCTTGTAGCTGCGACCTTCACTCCAATGACAAGCAGGTGAATATGAAATTGTATTCATTTGTAGGGTTTTTGTGGTCACGTTCCTGTAGACCCGTGTAGTCGAAGTGATGATTGTTTCAGCATTCATTTCTGACCACTATTGATAACTGCACAATAACTAAATATTTTTTGGTAATTTCTCTTCTTTCAGCAATGACATCAACCTCTCTGTCATCCAGGAATATGTAAATTATCTGGTCCACAAACAAGGTGTTAAGAATATATTTGGTGAGCTTGTGTGTTTTGTCTTTTATGTGTTTAATACTTATCTTTACCATTAGCATCGATGAGTTCTGGAAGTATCATCGAAAGTTTATGTACCCTGAAATAGTGTATATAAAACCCCAAATTTTCAGTTGTCACTAGTACATGGAAAATCTTCCTATGGGGACAACTGTTTAAGAGGTTATCCCCCATCCTGCTGTGTCTACAGGACAGGAAATGAAAGGAAATCTTCCCAATGGGGGGACTCATGGCACTGGCATTATTTCATACCCTGTCTGTTCAAAATGGGGGGAAGTTTTGACTTTACAAATACTTTAGGGGTCAGTTCACACCATGCCCATACATTAATTGCACAGAAACCGGCTGTGCATCCCTGTGCGATTCTGACTGCATGCAAAGCACACTCCATTTGTGATCTGCAGCCGATGTCAATGGAATGGTTAATAACACCACAAATGTAGGTCACAAACGCAGTGCGTTTGCCCGCACCGGATCGCATGGTACTTTTGTACCATGCAATCCGGTTACAGTGTATTTAAGGCCTGGTTCACACATTAGCGGTGCGAATTGACCTGCATTGCATTTCACCACGATTAAGGCCTGATGGCTGAAACACATTATGGTATTTAGTACTTTTTCAGCTCAACATAATGCAACAAAATCCACCGCATCTCAACATACTGCAGCCAATAGAACATAATGAAATATCACTTTGGGGCATTTCAATGAAGTTTACACAAAAATAGTAAACCATTTGATGTGCTGTTTTCAGCCCATTGCCACCACTGTCATCAGCGCTGGAGACTGCAATTTAATGCAGCTGCTGGGGTGAATGAGCCCTGAGAATCATGCTGGAGCGAAGCCTACTGAGTAATTCACTTTTCAGTCAAGCATTTTTCTATTACACCAGTCCTCCTCATTTCATTTGACTGTGATCTGGTGAGTGTCCAAGCTTGAGTAATGTCACATTGGGGAGGTTTTTGCTCTTCTGTACTGGGGGATATCTGCTTTTTAGAGCAACATGGTGAGGGCTCCAAAAGAAACATGGGTGTTAAGGAAAATACATTTTTGTTTTCTTACTTAATTTTCCAAAAACTTGTGACAACAAATGACAGCTGCAAAATACTCACCATGCCTCTTATCAGATACTTCGGAGTGTCTCCTTTCCAAAAATGGGTTATTTGGGGAGCGTTTGTACTTTCTATGGTATGTCCTCCCAGACGGCGCGCAAAGGCAGTCTGTGACCACTGTATCCACCTGACACAGCAGATCCCAGAACCGGATACAAGGCTGCTGTGATTGGCCCTGGTACCATGTGATCACCGTGACCAGTCACATTGATTCAATTACCAATAAACAACGGCGATCATTCATGACACTATTGTTTACTACTGTGATCTGATTGGTCACTGCTATCACATGGTTCGGGCCAATCACAGTGGCCCTGTATCATGTGATAGCTGTGGCAAATCACAACAGCCAATATTTTTGTATGTATATATATATATATATATATATATATATATATATATATATATATATATATATATATATATATATATATATATATATATATATATATATAATTTTTTTATTATATGCTTGCCTTTACACACACACATGAACTTTAATGGCATCCCAGTATTAGTCCATAGGGTTCAATATGGAGTTGGCCCACCCTTTGCAGCTATAACGGCTTCAACTTATCTGGGAAGGCTGTCCACAAGGTTTAGGAGTATGTTTGACCATTTTTCCTGAAGCGCATTTGTGAGGTCAGCATTGATGTTGGACAAGAAGGCCTGGCTCACAGTCTCCGCTCTAATTCATCCCAAAAGGTGTTCTATCAGGTTGAGGTCAGGACTCTGTGCAGGCCAGTCAAGTTCCTCCACCCCAAACTCGCTCATCCATGTCTTTATGGAACTTTGCTTTGTGCACTGGTGCGCAGTCATGTTGGAACAGAAAGGGGCCATCCCCATGCTGTTCCCACAAAGTTGGAGTATAAAATTGTCCTAAATGTCTTGGTATGCTGACACCTTAAGAGTTCCCTCCACTGGAACTAAGGGGCCAAGCCCAACCCCTGAAAAATGACCCCACATCATAATCCCCCCTCCACCAAATGATTTGAACCAGTACACAAAACAAGGTCCATAAAGACATGGATGAGCGAGTTTGGGGTGGAGGAACTTGACTGACCTGCACAGAGTCCTAACTTCAACCCGTTTAGAACAATAAAAAAAGGATTTTTAATACAGAAATGTTGGCTTACTGAAAAGTATGTCCATGTACAGTATAGTATGCACTCAATACTTTGTCGGGGCTCCTTTTGCATGAATTGCTGCATCAATGCGGTGTGGCATGGAGGTGATCAGCCTGTGGCAATGCTGAGGTGTTATCGCATTAAGATAAAAAAACCTTCTACCTTTTACAACTCCTTTAAGAACTACAAGCCGTCAGCCGCAATGGCTGCCAAAAGTTGTAATTCTCCCATCTACAGAACTCTGTGATCGAATGACGCGGTCGGGGGGTGCGGTGGCTGCTGCATCAGTAACAAGTTACACCCTGAATATGGGTGTAACATGTTATGAAAGGTGAACCTATGTTTTAACAGAGTTCAACTATTTAAAAAAAAACTGCCTTAGATTAATCTGCTGTAGTTACTAATACCATGCCACTTTAAATATAAGACCTTTAGTTATCCTAATTTATCAATGTATTAACTGTTTGATTTGCCAAATGATCAAATTTAAAGCATTAAAGCAGGAAAACCAGTGCCTGTTGAATATACTTTTTCTAAACTAGAGTTATAATCATTTTGTGTTTCTATGTTTTTGTATGCAGTAAATGGGACAACAGGAGAGGGAATGTCGTTGAGTGTACAGGAGAGGAAAAGGCTGGCTGAAGAATGGGTCAAGCATGCAAGAGGCAAGTGAGTAGCCCATCAAAATGGTATCTCTTTCATTACATGAGAGCTGGCTAAATACAAGAGCCAGGGAGTTAATGTATCTGCAGAATAAATGTTGGCTGATATACTGTATATATTTTGCAAACTTTGACCACAGTTTCCATGGCTTTAAATCTGAAGTTTAGGTATGGGAATTTTACACAATTTAAATTGGTCCAGCTTGACCAATATTAGTATGTATGTGCTATACCTAGTTTGGTCCCTGTGGAAGCTGGAAATCACTGTCGTAGGCACCTCTATGGTTCCCAAACACAGAAGGTTGCTCATTCGGCAGTTTAATGCCCTGTACACACGATCGGAGATTCTGACAACAAAATCCTTCTGATTTTTTTCCGACGGATGTTAGCTCAAACTTGTCTTGCATACACACGGTCGCACAAAGTTGGTTGAAAATTCCGAACGTCAAGAACGCTGTGACGTACAACACGTACGACGAGCCGAGAAAAAATTTATTTCGATAGCAAGTGCTGCTCTTCTGCTTGATTCCGAGCATGCGTGGCACTTTGTGTGTCAGAATTGTCTACACACGATCGGAATTTACACGATTGGATTTTGTTGTCGTAAAATTTTATAGCCTGCTCTCAAACTTTGTGTGTCGGAAATTCCGATGGAAACTGTCCGATGGAGCCCACACACGGTTGGAATTTCTGACAACAAGCTCCGATCGCACATTTTCCGTCGGAAAGTCCGACCGTGTGTACAGGGCCTTAGGGAACACTTTTTTTTTTCATTTTCTCAATGAATGCAAAGAATTCTCTGATTGGACAAGGTGAAGATGCAGGGTGCTGACTTCACAATCTGCATCTGATCCAATCAGAGAGGATTCTGCATTCATTAAGAAAATTGAGCAGGAACTGGACAACCTTTGGTCAGTGTGCACAGCTGTCTGTCTAACAAAAGCCATTTTTTGTCGAAGGGATATGCTGGAAAACCAGCTGATCGTTGTGTATTCTGGCGGGTGGGGGGGGGGGAGGTTGTCTTTTGAAAGCACAGCGGGGAAGATCGCCAAACCAACATCACTAGTTGGTACAGCGACCTGCTGGTGGAGTGAAAAAAAACTTGGTGTGTATATCTTCGTGCTGCATGTAGATCAGTGAAAGGTGTGGCTTGGTGGGTATAAGGAATATACACTGTGCACCCTTTATTTGGGTCCAGCGGTACAAGGTCTGTTCTAGACTGGAAACGGAATTCTTCGTCAGTTATAAAATTCTGCTTTTAACAATCTAAAAAATGGGTTTACTAACTAACTGTAAACCTAATTTGGCTAACCCTGTAAAGCACAAATCGCTGTACTTGCCTATTCTGCAGCAGGTCCGGTCCGGTTTAGAATGTGGCAGAGAGCAGGTTTAGTTAGTGTTTTTTATTTTTTATTTTTTTTGCCTGCACTTACACTTTAAGTGATGCTATAACAACGATAAATATTTTTTAACAAAATTGGCAGGTTCTATTTTTTTAAAAGATATTGGTTAATTAATTTTGTTTTATTTTTCTAGAATGGATAATGTGATGATACATGTTGGTTGTCTCAGCCTGGAAGATTCAAAGGATTTAGTGAGTTTTATTTTATATTTGATCCTTGATGTAAATCTTTTTATAAAACATCTTAGTTTCTGTATAGTAGAAATATTTATATTTGAATACAATTCTCCTACCCAATGCAAGACTTGCTATTATTATTATGGTATTTATTGTTTTCAGTATATTTTTATATATGTATAGTGCTGATATGTTCTTTATTGGCATGTCAAAGAATGGCTTTTTCCAGAGCATTTTCACTCAGTTGTTTTGCTTTGGAAATGGACAAGCTTATCAGCCACAGAGGACATCTCATTGGACAAGAAGCTGGGGGGGGGGGGCGCATAGGTTCCAGTGCTTAGGCTCAAAGTCTTTTGAAGGTTGGCAGTTCCCTTTCCTAAAGGGGAAGTATAGCCAAAGCATTTTTGGTTATACTTCTCCTATAGATCACAGGTTAAAAACGATCATCATGAGGAAAATCCTGCAGCAGTGTGTCTCCTTGCTTGCTGGTTCAACTGGCTGTGTCACTCAGGAACCCATAGAAAGCTGTCTGCCGGCTCTGTACACTCTATGGCTCAGATGGTAATACAGAGGAGAGGTGGACTACAGCGCCGTCTGATGTCACCGGAAGTGTTTGCAACGCCGTTTCTGAGCCTGCACACTGTCAGTGGAATGGACAGGCGCACTACTTTGTCAAGCTGGATATGCAGAAATTCAACATGCTATAGAGTCCACCATCTTGTTGTGATAGGGGGAAATGGCAGGTGATGATGAAACACAGGTGGAGAATAATATGGTCATGCAAGTGGGGGGACATCTATTTTATTGTATAAAATGATTGAACTTACAGAAGGTGATTAAAAACGTGTGAATAAACCGGCCGGCTTGGATGTAGCAGCCTGTCCTTCTGGGACCTGCGCAAACGCGGTGATGTCAGCACGTTGCTCCTCCCTATGTGTTTGTCACAAGATGACGACGTCCTGTGCCCCAGGTTGCTGATTAAATTCCACATAGCATAAGTCCTTACAAAAGAAAAAGGTGGGCACATGCAGCATGTGTTTTGTATGTATCATACCTTGTATGAAACAGAGGGGATGTCGAGTGATGCACACCAAATTGAGAATGTGCATGATGGCTGGACACTGGCTATACACTAGTACAATTTAGTTGGAATTGTTTGTTTTAAGAACACTCGTTTTGATTTTCTAATTGATGGAATCAAATCGTCATTCGATTTTGAATTCAGTGACCAGAAAATTCAAAGCAGGATGGACATTTTTTCTCTAACAAACATTTCTAACAGTATGGCCTCTTGCACACTGCAGCTTGAAAAAGCTCAATACAACTTTTTTTACTGAGCTAAAATACAGGCAATTAATTGTAATGTGCCTATGCACACAGGTGTGTAAACATGTGCTGTGCATTCTTGAGTAATAAAAAAATCAGCATTTTTGGTCAGCAATTTATGCCTCATGCACGCAAATACGTGCCATTGTGCACAAATGTCCATTTATTTACATATTGTGCAGAACAAGAACGTGGGAATAAGTATTTACCCGCATTTGCACAAAATTGCACGAGCGCAAAAGTGTGTGCAAATACATTATTAAAAAAGTCTGAAAAATTAGATGCTTAAACAGGAGTATCATGTGCAAGAGGCCATATATGTGGTTTTTGTTTTCAAATTTTCAATGCTTGCTGAGGGGGCACTTGGCAGGAGGGAGGGGCCAGGAGCATCGGCGAGTGACCTGAGAAGAGGTGGATCTGGGCTGCTCTGTGCAAAACCACTACACAGAGGAGGTAAGTATAACATGTGTTTTTGTTTTTTTTTGTTTGTTTTTTTTTTTTTTTTGGTAAATTTCTTCTTATTGAGTTTTTTTATAGGACATACAACAGTAATAGTGGGATTGGCACAACACCAATCCACTCTATGGACCACGCATGTTTGTTATTTTTAAACAATAAAACACAAGACTTTAGTATCACTTTAATTGTAGTAGCCTGGACAGTGCTCTAGTTGCTAACTTTATGGCTCTTTCTTTCTTGTTCTCATTTGTTTAGGCTGCTCATGCGGCTTCTTGTGGAGCTGATGCAATTAGTTCTGTGAGTCCTTCTTTTCTCAAGCCATCCAGCCAAGGTAAATTAACATAAAGTCTTTGTATGTGTACACCTGGTGCCTTGGATCCATATTTAAAAGTTATATTGCTTTGCACAAATACTGTTGTAAAGAATAATTATTTGGGCTGCTGTGGAATTCACGTAGCAACCCATGTAAACGTGAATCAATCTTACCATTCATTTTCTTCTGATCTTCCCCATTAAAAAGATATTTCTTTTCTCGGACATCACGGGACACACAGCCACAGTAATTACTGATGGGTTATAGGGTATCACTAGGTATTGGACACTGGTCACACCCTAATCAGGAAGTTCAACCCCCTATATAACCCCTCCCCCTTCCAGGGATACCTCAGTTTTTACGCCAGTGTCTTAGGTGTTGGACGTGCAAAGATGTCCTGTGCTGAAGCTCCAAAGGGAATATCCTAAGATCCTATACTGGGGCAAGCCAGGCGAACCGGATCCATTCAAAGTGTCTTTCATGGCCGAATTGGATGGTACCCGGGCCTCGTGTCCGAAGAAACAAGGTTTTACCTGTAACGCTTCTCTTTTTAGAGAGCTGGACCCGCGGATCAGAAAATGGCTTTAAACTTCCTAATTTCTGGCGAGGTGCTTTACAGGGCCAGAACTGAAGGATCCCCCTACTCGTAGGGGGCCCCAGTCTCTGACGGTTTTTCACAAACGGAGCCCACCGTGAGAGGTGAAGATTGGGTCTGTGTAAACTGAACCCTGCGGCTGGATAAGGTAAGAGGAAATTCCACAGAATTTTAATTCTAGTGGCTTTTCTCCTTTAAGGTAAATGCATGCTATGCCTATTGTGACCACCGGGGGCTGCCAAGAGCACTAGCCTTCTCATGCTTGATTCTGTCTCAGCGTTCGCTGCACAGGCTCTCCCACTGGCTCCAAGGTAAGATGGTGGGGGGTTTTCTCTGCTGGGATGTTCCCCCCAGGCTAGGGAGAGGCTCAGGTATGCTGTAAGGCGGGTGAGACCGTACTGTCACAGCCGAAGCCGCCATTGCAATGCAGGGCCCATCACTGCCGGCCTCCTCCTGATTCCCCCACCCCCAGCCTTCCTTCAGGCTTGTCAGGAAGGGTCGGCTCGCGCGGGAAGCGCTCGTTTTTCAAAAGAACGAGGGGGGGGGCGGGGCGTCAGCACAGTGTCAGCATGCTCAGACGCCCACAGTGCCACAAAGCATGGCTATTTAAAGCACACTGTACAGGTGCTCTGAGCCTTAGAGGGACACAGAGCTGACAGTCGCATGTAAGGTGGGACACAGGCATTCCCCTAGGCTGCATTTACTAAAGAACACCGGATTGGGCATTTGGTAGCAAGGCTTTTAGCCAGACTACATTGCTCAGCAGTCAGTGTTCGTTTATTGATACCTCACACCTTGTTGCTTTGCACTATGGGTAGAAGAGGTTCAAGCACCCCAAGAACCGGAGGCACTAGGGGGTCTCGTTCAGGTTCTGAGGACCCCCTGTCTGCTACACCATCCCCTCCTGAGGGACCAGGGGCAGCTGGACAGGGAGAGCCATTGGGGTTAGGGGCTACACTTGCTGCCGGCACTTCAGCCCCTGTGTACATTACACAAGAAGTTTTTTCCTCAACCATTACTGGATTAGAGAAAAGACTAATGGCCGTGATTACATCTTCACTTAGTGGAAGAAAACGCACAAGGCCTTCCTCTGCTCCCCAAGACCCTCAGTCAGAGGAGCTCTGGGATAAAGGAGATTAATCCCTTTCAGAGGATTGGGATGGGACGGATGATTCCTCTTCGGAGGATTCAGGTGGAGAGGGACCCTCTGTGACTTCCCAAGAGGAGAAAGTCTTAGTGCAGATCCTCACTGGATTGGCCCGCTCCACATTTAAGTTGCCCCTACCTGAAACTGCTACAGAAACCTCTTCTGCTTTGGGGTCACTGAAACCTTTCCAAGCAGCACATGCTTTTTCTGTTCATAATTTACTTGAAAAGCTGCTTTATTCTGAGTGGGATCACCCAGATAAGCGATTTCTTCCGGCGAAAAAATTTTCTACACTTTATCCTATGGAAGAAAAATTTATTAAGAGGTGAGGAATACCGGCCATTGATGCGGCCATTTCCTCTGTAAATAGTAGTCTGACTTGTCCTGTAGACAACGCTCAGATGCTCAAAGACCCTGTGGATAAAAAGATGGACTTCTTATTGAAAGATGTTTTTTCCTTAGCAGGGTCAGTGGCCCAACCTGCAGTAGCAGCGATTGGAGTCTGTCAATACTTAAGAGACCATGTTAAGCAGGTCATCAAAGTATTACCTGAACAGCAGGCCCAGGGGTTGGCTAACCTTCCTGCGGCTTTATGTTATGCTGTTGACGCCATCGGAGATTCTATCGTGCAGACCTCTCGCTTGAGTTGGTGCATATACGTAGAATCTTATGGTTGAAGAACTGGTCAGCCGAAGCACCATGTAAGAAGCTCCTGGCTGGGTTTCCCTTTCGTGGTGAAAGGTTGTTTGGAGAGGACTTAGATAATTATATCAAGAGGATCTCCTGTGGGAAAAGCACTCTCTTACCTGATAAGAAGAGTAAGCGTCCCTCTTTTAAGCGGACTCTTTCCCCAGCGCCAGGGGCATCAACCTCCAGGCAGTCACGACGGACTCCTCCGTCTGGGGCAAGAAACAAGAGTCAACCCCAGGGACGCAAGAAATCCTGGGGGAAGAAGTCTTCTAGACAAGACGCTAAGGCCTCTTCATGAAGGGGCGCCCCGCTCGCTCGAGTGGGGGGGAAAGACTGCTGCAGCTCTCAGGGCCCTGGAAGAAGGACTTCCAGGACAGATGGGTAATCTCCACGGTAACCTTAGGGTACAGACTGGAGTTCCAAGAATTTCCCTCTCCTCGTTTCCTCAGACCAGTTGGTGGCTCATACCCGAAAACCTGCAGAAGGGGAAATCCTTCCTACCGGTTGCCTGGGATCCTCTTGCAGGCAGGACGGATGCGTGGGTGATTCCGTGGCATCGGTTCTCACCGATTTATGCATTCCCTCCTATTCTGCTACTGCCACAGGTCCTTCGCAGACTCAGGCAAGAAGGGAAGTCAGTACTTCTGGTGGCCCCCGTTTGGCCCAGAAGAACCTGATAGGCAGAAATAGCAGGGATAACGGTGGGTTCCCGGTGGACCTTACCGGTACGCCCAGACCTGTTAGCTCAAGGTCCAGTGTTCCAGCCTGCCTTACAAACGCTAGATTTGACGGGTGGGCTATTGAGACCCACGTTCTGAAAGGTCGTGGGCTTTCAGGTCCTGTCATATCTACCTTGATTAATGCAAGGAAGCCAGCTTCCAGAATGATTTATCATAAAGTCTGGAAAGCTTATGTGTCCTGGTGTGAATCCAGGGGTTGGCATCCCAGGAAATATGTCATAGGTAGAATTCTTGATTTTCTACAATTAGGATTAGAGATGAAGCTGGCCTTGAGTACCATCAAGGGCCAGGTCTCGGCCTTATCAGTGTTGTTTCAACGGCCGCTTGCTTCGCATTCTCTGGTCCGAAACTTTATGCAGGGGGTGATGCGTCTTAATCCTCCGGTTAAGGCGCCCCTAAACCCCTGGGACTTGAACTTGGTTCTATCGGTGTTACAGAAACAACCTTTTGAACCAATACGTCAGATTCCTTTAGTCTTGCTGACGAGGAAACTAATAATTCTGGTAGCCATCTCTTCTGCTAGAAGAGTGTCAGAAATAGCAGCTCTTTCCTGTAAAGAGCCTTACTTGATTATACACAAGGATAGAGTGGTACTGCGCCCTCATCCTAGTTTTCTACCGAAGGTGGTTTCAGAGTTTCATCTAAACCAAGACATTGTTCTGCCTTCCTTTTTTCCAGATCCCTGTTCTTCGGAAGAAAGGTCACTACATTCTTTGGATGTAGTAAGAGCAGCCAAGACCTATCTGGAGGCAACCGCTCAGATTCGCAAGACGGATGTCTTGTTCGTGCTGCCAGAGGGTCCCAATAGAGGACAGGCAGCGTCAAAAGCGACCATTTCTAAATGGATTCGACAGTTGATTATTCAAGCTTACGGTTTGAAAGGGAAGGTTCCCCCGTTCCAGATCAAGGCACATTCCACAAGGGCTATTGGTGCTTCTTGGGCAGTGCATCACCGGGCCTCTATGGCTCAAATCTGCAAGGCCGCAACCTGGTCTTCAGTTCATACATTCACCAGATTCTATCAGGTGGATGTGAGAAGGCATGAGGATATCGCCTTTGGGCGTAGTGTGCTGCAGACAGCGGTACAAGGTCCTCAGGTCTGATAGCACCCTACCGGGTTGTGATTTCTCCCCCCCCCCCCCCCTCAGTTGGCATTGCTTTGGGACATCCCATCAGTAATTACTGTGGCTCTGTGTCCCGTGATGTCCGAGAAAAGAAAAAAGGATTTTTTATTACAGCTTACCTGTAAAATCCTTTTCTTTCGACGGACATCACGGGACACAGAGGTCCCGCCCCTCTTCTAATACACCTATATTGCTTTGCTACAAAACTGAGGTATCCCTGGAAGGGGAGGGGTTATATAGGGGGTTGAACTTCCTGATTAGGGTGTGACCAGTGTCCAATACCTAGTGATACCCTATAACCCATCAGTAATTACTGTGGCTCTGTGTCCCGTGATGTCCGTCGAAAGAAAAGGATTTTACAGGTAAGCTGTAATAAAAAATCCTATTTTTTACACCGAGAACTTATGACTTGTTGGATTTTTTTTTAAATCTTTGTTTATTATTCTGTAGCCTAAATACCAGGTTGGTTTGATGCTGCAACAGCTACATCTTCTACCAACTGTTATTCCACTGCCAGTTGGTTGTGAATCTTCTGAGCTTCAGTGTTTTTGTTGAAACAAGAACCTCCTTGTCCACGTCTGAATCATGTGGCTGTAACTTAATACATAAAGCATTTATAGTTATTTGCATTAAAAAAGCAGATTCCTCTTATAAAGCAGGCACTGAATGTATGTCCATGTACATAAAGTGCTCTGTGCTATGCCCCAATCTTCCTGTGCTTTGAAGTCTGTTTTTATCATTGGGGTAACTGCAGGTTATAGGTAGACAAAATGTGCATTTTAATCTAAAAAATATTTTTTCCTGTATCCAGTGGGCCTAAATTCCTACAGTTGTTTTTTCTTTCCATCTTTTGAATGGCAGTAAATTTAAATAAAATGCAGGTCAGGCATGCATCATGACTTGGCCACTTCTAACTTATGTCTGTCTTACACAAGAGTTCTTTTCCCACCCCGAGTGGTTTGAGAAGCAAAGCTGGTTATAGATGGATGGTTTTTTTTTTTTTTTTTTTTTTTTGAAACAGCCAGCCAGCTGATCTAAAAAAAAAAAACTGGATGGATTTCGCCACTTACACATTCAAGATAATGATGGAATCCTCCCCGTTGTACTATTGTATTCTGAGGACTCATCCGCTGTCGAACCGATCGAATGAAAAATGTCCAACATTACTGTTTGAGAGAAGCTGATCATTAGATTGACTTCTCTCTAGCAGAAATGGCTGTAAATTGATCAAAATTTTTCTGGTTCTTGCTGAACCAGCTGATTTTCCATTCATCTATGGCCAGCTTAAGACTAGCTGTACACGGCAAGTTTTCTAAATGGCGTACATAGAGGACCCTGCACCTGCTGCTTCCAGTGGTTTGAATGCGTCTGATAGGAGGCAGTCACTGTTTGGCTGATAATTTTCCACCTGGAGCCCTCAGTTTTTTAACCATTTGTTAGCCAAGTGGCACCAACAGCGCCACCAATGGCTCAAATTTCAAGACACGTGTGTGTGTGTGTGGCTAGCATTAGGTATAAGATTGACTGATCTTTCTGGCTTTAGCACAGCCACAGTAATTCCTGGATTGCATTACACTATTTTTTATAAATTGATTTATTTTGTATGAAGTTTTGCTATTTACATTTTTACTTTCTAGATGCTTTAGTCCTTTACCTTAAAGAAGTGGCAGCTGCTGCACCCAGTCTTCCCTTCTACTACTATCACATTCCAAGTTTATCTGGTGTGAACTGTAAGTATGAGAGGAAGGTGCAATAAATGAGTGGATGTTTGAGTGGTTGCAGACTGTATCATGAAGTGTTATTGTAGCTCTTTTTTTTATTTTTTTATTCTTTTTATTGAAGACTTTCAGCATCACATACAAAAGAAAAACATGATATAATATAAAACAAAATTAACAGGCTCAGCCTTTGAAAAATGGGACAATACCTGTTAAGTGCAATCCTCACTCGGAGCATTAGCTCAAGGATAGCCCATCAGTGCGTGCCCCGTCCTCCCTGACCAGTCTGGACATAAAGGTGGTGAATAACATAAAGAAAGGTACAATTGTAATCAAGATGACCATACCTCATGTAGGGGTCTACAAACAACTCGGCATCTTAAACCATAGTGACACAAAAGCAAGTGGGAAAACCTATACAATTGCTTTTTACTAGGAAATACAAATATGTATTCTCTCAATCCGAGACAGTAGTTGAGGAAAGCCATCCGCCCCACACTTTATCAAATTTGCCTAATGCCCCTCTACTTGAATACATGGCTACCGTAGCTCTTTAAACATCTGTATTTTCAGGGGAACCCCAAAGCAATTGCATTTTTATTTTTCATCCCCTGCTGCAGTGGTCAGTTAAAAGGCAGTGCTCAGGTTGGCTGGAGCTGCAACATTATGGGCCCGTTCATGTCTTCGTGTTTGTGTACAGTGTAACACACATCATTTTACTGCTAGAACAGCAGAATTGGACTGGGTAGTATATAGGGCTCTGCAGTATGCTTGAGTAAATAAAGGATGGCTTTGCACATGTATGAAGTGGTGTGAAAGATTTAGGTTCTGCAACTAACGATTATTTTCATAATCGATTAGTTGGCCGATTTATTGTTTCAATTAATAACCTTAAAGTGTGGTGTATAATTTAGTTAATATGTAAAGTTTTTTTTTAAAAAAAGGCAATTTTATTCTTAAATATCTCTGTGCAATGGTAAATATAAATAACCAACTATATGGTTAGGGAGCAAAATATTGAATCCACTCTGAGAATAACAGACAGAAGAGATATACTGTATATACTATTAGAGGAGATATACTGTATATACTATTAGAGGCGATATACTGTATATACTATTAAAGGGTGAATCTGGTAAATATCGCCAGACTCTGAGATCAAATTATTTTTAATAAAAAACAAAACAATGTCATCCTTCACAAAAAATTTATTTTAAGGATGTTCGTTCAATTTTCTATTCGTTAGTGGGGTCAAATCGACGTTCGTTTTCAACCACAGTGACGGGAAAATTTGGAAATAATAGAAAACTTCTCGGTCAAAGGAATTTTTAGACAGTGTATGTGGTTTTCGTTCATAAATTACATTTGTTTTAAAAACAAGTGAAAATTTCAAACAACATTCTTTCATTCAGCGAATGTACAAAGATTTTTCATCTGAATATTCTCGTCTGAAAATTGATCCGTGTGGCCAGCATAAGGCTCGGTACACACCTATGCAGTTTGCTTTTGATCTGTTTCTGCAGTGCTTTTTGATTTTTGTGATTTTGCTGCGATTTGCGGTTTAATTTTTTTGGCCAATATGTTGTGGGGCAGATTAAAAAACACATTGCTGCAAAAACGCATTACATGCTTTTCTGCGGCTTCTCCATTTTAAGTTTATTGAACCAAAAAAGCACCGTTTTGCTTTAAAAAAAAATAAAAAGTCCCTGACCCTTTCCAAATACGCAGCGGCTGAAAAAAGCATATATGTGAACGTGTCCCATAGGAAGCCATATAAATAAGCACAGAGGTAAAATGGTAGAAGATTGGATGATGTCTCACCAGTCATCTCACTCACTGAGATATCTGCTTGGGTCTGTGGCAGAAATACAAGAGTGGGTTGGGTAATGCACCACCCCTCCTAATCATGACAGTTCCCATGTCTGTTTCGACAGACAGAGGGCTCCCCACTTAGTACTCATTGGTTTGATCATGAGGAGAAGGTTCTGGTGGGTTTTTTGCTAGGTGGACCTGAGTGTGCCTCGCCTCTGTCAGGAGTCTGGAACCCTGAGGAGTCGGGGAAAGGTCCTCCCTCTTTGGGAAGGGACCATATAACACACACCAATGCACTTTTTTTTTGTTTGTTCACATGCACTTTTTAGATGCATATTTTTTTTTTTTTGCGCACCGCACTACAGGCTCAAAAAAGAAAAAAAATTTCCATCTTATGGATCATTTTGTATAGGTGACAGATTGTCTTCAGCTCCTATAGTCGTATACAGATGTGCTTTGCTTAATTTCTTATGATTCTATGTTTTGTCCTACATAGATCAAATGAACAATCTGGTGGGCAAGATGCAGCTTCACATCCCATCGTTCAGAGGGGTAAAATTTACTGATATCAACCTTATGGATTTCAGCCTGTGTATCCACGGGTATCAGGAGATTGATTTTCTCTATGGTGTAGATGAGGTGTGTGTTTTGTTGTTTTTTTCTAAAGTTTATTTTTATGTAAATGGAAGCTTTTGTAAACTTTTGTGTGTGTTTTTTTTTTTTTTTTTTTTTTTTTTTGCACAGCAACTCTTAGGAGGTCTAGTGTTTGGTGCACGTGGAGCCGTGGGCAGGTAAACTAAGCCTTTTGTTATGGTATGAAAAGAGCAAACCTCCTTCCTTTTTTTTTTTTTTGTTTTTTTTTTGTTTTTGTTTTTTCCATGACCAATTATATCTTTGCTGAACTAAGGTCTTGTGCACCCTGGATTTTTTTTCTACTGCTCCTTGGGGAACCTGACAGTTTGTTTTTTCCCTGCCTCTAAACACGCCTGCATGTTAGCCTATGAGTCCATGCACACATAGACCTTCAGAGGAGTTTAGAGGCAGAAAAAAACCCCCACCGCCAGCGGCGTTTTGGCAGAAAAACCACTGGACACCTGTAAATGCATATAAAGCTTTGCACGTTTAGCACTTGAACGGTAATTTATTTACAAATAAATTTTTCATCTGGCCAGTGAAATGCATTCTCACCCAGGCGCTTGACACGCCTAAACACCGTACACACATTTAGAGGCATAGAAGCCTTTTGGCATTAAAAAAAAAAAAAAAAACCACCACTGCCAGGAGGCAAAGCATCTAGGAGGGATAGCAAAACATCCAGTGTGCATGAGGCCTTAACGTAATCAAGAGTAAATCTGGCCATACACTGTGAATTTTGGCCAGTTTCTGATGAAATTTTGCCCCCTCCTGCCCAATATCGTTCAATTCAAAAATTGAAGGAACAGGTGGAAAATTGTTGACAACAGCAACTTCTTCCAGTGAGATGCAGCATGTGTTCAGGTATTCTGTCAGCCACTGCTGGTGGCTGTCAGAGTACAAGAGCCCTGGAGGGCGATTTGTCCATTGGAACTGTATAGCGTGTATCCAGGAATATGTTAGCTGTTTTTGTTCAGCCATCAGTCTATGGCCAGCCTAAACCTGTGAGAGGCTGGTCAAATAATAAACTTCTGTATCAAGCACTTCTTCCTCCGGTTCTCCCACAACTTGCTGCCTTTTTCTTTTTCTGTCTATCAGAAGGTTCTCCATAGATTCCTATAAGGAAATCTTCTATCTTGATGCAGCGCAGAGGCAGATTAGTTTGGGAAGAGCTGGACCCAGCTGTGTTTGGTGTGGGACAAATAGCATCAGGGGGGGGTAAGACTAATGCTGGCCATACACTATACAGAAAATCGGCCGAACCCATTTTCGAAAAACGAACATTCGACCGTGACCGCAAACGATCGTGCCATTATATAATGACCGATAAATTTGTTCAGTGGACATGAATAAATCATTTTTTGTTAGTTTTTTTTACATATACCTAGTGCAGGCAGTTCGGACGGGAAACACATTAACCTTGCAATTTATCGTACGTTCGGCTGAAATTTTCCAAACTTCCCGTTCATTTTTTTCCACAAAAACGTCACAAATGATTATCGATTTGTGCCCATTAACTTGCCGAAAAACGAACGAAGTGTCTATACGAACGATTTTTCGGCAGATTTTTCGTATAGTGTATGGCCAGCATTAGACTGTTTTTAACTACTGTTATCAGCAAGAGTTTTATGCACTCTGGGTGCTAAAATGGTAGGTTACAATGAGCTTTTTCTTTCAATGTGGACGAGAAGTAATGTGGCATACAGTTTGAATTGGGTTTTCACCTTCTTCCATAGGATTATTATGGTACTAAACCTATTGCTGATTTTTGTGTGCATCAAAGAGTTGTGATGTTTTTGCACATCAAAAAAAGAAACACTACCTTTTTATGTAGTTGAAAATTTTAATTTAATACCTTTTTAAGTCACCTAAGCTTGTTGATTGAAAGCTGTAATTATAGACACGCATTGAGTTCTGGCTGGGTCATAGTCACGCTCCAGTGTATGACCCGGGTGCTTGCTATAGTTTTTTTGTGTTGAGTACTTTTCACATTTTATTCTTTTGTGTGCAAAATGTACACACCTTGCTATTGCTACCCTGCCTCTATTCATAAAGCTTTGCTGGAGTTCTTTTTTTACCTAGTACATGATGTTCGTGTCCAAGCTTTTAGAGATTTGTAATCTGTCAGCTGGAATGAGAAAATTAATTTGAGTTGCTTGTAAAGCTGATTAGTAATATTATAAAAAAAAAATAATTTCTCTGCAGTACTTACAACTACTTGGGTTCTACTGCTAATAAAATGCTGGCGGCATTTGAAGAGGGAAATTTACAAAAGGCCCGGGAAATGCAGGTACTTTTTACTGTTTTTATTCTTTTTGCTTTCTCATAGCATACAACTTTAATCTGAAATTCTTGCTAATCTGTACATCTGTTGTTTCCACAGTTGAAAACACAGGAATTCTTGGCATTTGTTTTTGCCTTGGGTAAGTCATTTGTGGTTTTTTACATTTATCGCTGGTAACTAATGTTCTGTTGATTGTTTAGAGCCCTTTCACACTGGGGCTGGTGGTGGCGTCGGCGGTAAAACGCTGCTATTATTAGTGGCGTTTTACCGTCGGTATGCGGCCGCTAGCGGGGCGGTTTTACTCCCGCTAGCGGCCGAGAAAGGGTTAAATACCACCGCAAAGCGCCTCTGCAGAGGCGCTTTGCCGGCGGTATAGCCGCGCCGTCCCATTGATTTCAATGGGCAGGAGCGGTAAAGGAGCGGTATACACACCGCTCCTTCACCGCTCCGAAGATGCTGCTGGCAGGACTTTTTTTACCGTCCTGCCAGCGCATCGCTCCAGTGTGAAAGCAGCGGCACTTTCGGGTCGGTTTGCAGGCGCTATTATTAGCGCAATAGCGCCTGCAAACCGCCCCAGTGTGAAAGGGCTCTTAGAGGCACAAGGCTCGCACCTTTAAAGTATCAGTAAAAGGAGAGACGCACACTATCCTAATTATTAATATTTAACTCTGTCCTTTGTGTTAAAATAGTCCTTGTAAATAAATTATCTGTTGAACATGGAAGTGGCTCTTGAGTCTCTGCAGCATTGTCATCACACTGCACCCAGTCCTCTTCTGCTAAGTAAGCTGTGTCCACACACTTACTTACAGGCCTTTTTAAATTGACCCAAAGATGTGTGAGGGGTTCTTCTAAACAGGCTTTGGCATCAGTACTTTGAATCACAGATCTAAAATGAGTGCCAGAATTGCATGGCTCTGTTCTTGTTCCAGGTTAGTCACTCAGTAAGTATTGAAGCCATTGCATGAGCATGACAGCCAGGTAACTAGCAGTTTCAAAAGGCATGGTTTGCAGTTGCAGCCTGCATTATTCTCACATGACAAATTTCCTTTAAAATGCTGTGTGTGTGTTTAAAGCGGAGCTACACCCAAAAGGGGAAGCTCCGCTTGTCTGCCTCCCCCCTCTGCTGCCACATTTGGCACCTTTTTGTGGGGGAGGGGAGGAGTGGGTACCTGCTTTTGGCAGCGGTGAACTCATTCGGAAGTTCGGCCCCCTCCTCCTTTACCCGCAGCCGGCCCATACACGAGGCGCAGCGCGCTTTGCGCAGTAGGGAGTCGGCTCTGGCCCCAATGGGTATCGTGTGTGCAATGCTCTCTGAAGGTAGGGGCCTGCTCAGTAATGCCAATGAAGACAATTTAGTGCTCCAGCATCATTGCTCATATAGAACAGTAGGCAATAGTTTATTTATTAAGGTACTTATAGCTCCATCAATTTACACACCGCTTTACATATGAATTCTACATTTACATCAGTCCCTGCCCTCAAGAAGCTTACAATCTAAGGTCCAAAATACTAGGGCTAATTTAGACGGGAGCCAATTAACTTACCAGCATGTCTTTAGAGTGTGGGAGGAAACCGGAGTACCCAGAGGAAACCTACGCAGGCACAGGGAGGACATGCAAACTCCAGGCAGGTAGTCCCGTGGTTGGGATTCGAACTGATGACCCTTGTGTTGCTAGGCTAAGCCACTGTGCTGCTTTATTTGTCCAAAAGTTCCAAACAATATAGAAAGTTTTGAGATTGTTCACACACTGTACAACATGCAAAGGGTAGTAAACCATAACAACCAATAAGAAATTACTTTTATGAAATCAGAGCAGTGCTAATTGTATTCTAAAATGTTTGATTGTGTTGTTTTTTTTCTTTGCAGGCTGGGGTTTACCAGATTTTAAAAACATAATGTCTCTGATATCCGGAATAGATTTAGGCCCACCACGACTACCTCTGATGGCAAATTGGAAACCAGAGCACCATGAAAATGTTAGAGCAGAGCTCAAGAGACTTGGCCTAATGTGAGGAGGATTCTTGCAGTGGACAAGGAGGAACTTTTATAATGTCATTGTAACACAAGACTCATTACTATGTTATCTAGTGTACAGAAAAGGTGCAGAGCTTAACTTTGTGTAACACTGGTACTTAAAGGTCAGGCCACCCAGAACTAATATTTGTGTTGAACTGTCGCTGTGTGCTCCTGAGAGCTCTTAATTTCAGTAGTGAAACATCCTGTTGGAACTCCTGGTTCTCACACCATCTTCACTGGATTATAGCTGGGAGGGTCTTCATATCGCTTCTACCCAAGAATGAGAAATCCCCAGGTTATGGCCAGGAGAATCTGGTGGGCCTGCAGATCTTAGATGGTTTGAATCAGGAGTTCCCAAGGACATTAAAGTGAAACTCCCGGCAAATACACAGTTTAAATGTGTTTACTATTTTGCTTGCCAAAGGATTTGTAATTCTGGGCTATCAGTCTTCGACTTACACTTGTTTTTGCCCACTGTAATACTGGATAGGTGACACACATAATTACTAATTAAGCAATTCATAGTTCTGGTTTATCGGCTCCAGCTCTCGTTATTGGACATTAAGTAGACATCATCATTTCTGTCCAGTGAGTGTGTACAGACCTAGAAATACTGAATGAGGACATAGCAAGCTGTTTTTCTCTGACTAGCAGAGGGGTGTGTATCACAAAAAGTGACAAATCCTTTGGCAGATAAACGAATAAACATTTATGTATATAACTCCCGTATTTAGTAGTTTGCGTGGAGTTCCACTTTAAGAGCTATAAGGGAGTCAACCAGCCAGTGTCTTCCCAATGCTGTTTGAGTTTTGTTTGATCTGAGCTTGTAACTGCTGGAATCAATCACTTCTTACTAACACACCTTGGTGGAATCCCCTCCTAATTTGTGTATATGTAAATCCTAATGAACACCATTTACCTACATAGAAATATAAATTGGAATAATGTTCCTAATGTTTTGGCTCACTAAGATACAGATACAGCTGGTACTGCAGCATGAATGTTCGCATGATTAGTATGCATGGAATTTATTTTTCTCACACCAGACTGGAATCTACCATGTGGTAAAAGGGTACTCCCAACTGGTTACAGTCTATATCGTGGATAAAATATGATGCCAGCACACCAACAAGCTTTTTTCAGACTACAGAGTTCTTTATTCTTGTATGATCACACAGAAAAACAATGTTTTGGGATGACAAGCAGACTTCACATGTCCGAGGAAGGGTTCGTGGGCAGTCCTGAAACGTTGCTTTTCTTTGTGATCATACCAAAATAAAGCGCTTTTGCACTTGTTCGTGTACTGGAAATATCTTATCTATGCGTGATATTTTGTGACACAAAGCACATTCCTTGCTTAAAGTGGTATTAAACCCAAAAGCTAATTTTTTTTTATTGTTGCAGCTTATCAATTCTTTGATGCGATCGCAACATTGGTGCTCCTTTTTCTTCCTTCGTTTTTTTTTTTTTTTTTTTTTGGCTTTCTTTCCTTTATTTTCACATAGTGATCTAGCCAGTAAATATGTTGTCTTTTAACAGAACAAGCTGTTCTGCATATGTAACAGTTACGGGGTTGAGACAAACCATTTACCATGGACAGGGGTGCTTACAATGATCAGCTTGTATTTATTTATGTATAACCTTTATCCCAAAAGGAAAAAAAACTGTTGCTGTCACTGCTTAATAAGAGTGGGGGCACTCTAATAAAGGAGATGTGTTTTTGGTCCGATCACCAGGTGAAACGAGGAAAAAATTATATAATAAAAAAGAAAACTAATACAGCCACCACATCTAATGATTGGTTAGCTGCAATAAATTACTATTTTATTTTGGGGTTTAATACTGCTTTAATGTCAGTGCTGATCCACTCTGTTGAAAAATTGCTAAAACATGTGATAGAAACTCCCCTTTTTCTGTCTTGGAATCAATTGATGGCTTGGTGGGCATGAGGAATGAGTGCACTGTTTAGTGGCCATGGTTATCCTTTTAATCAATAATGAACATTTATGGTTCCAATTTAAAACACACTCCATAAAGTCAGTCTGTTGGCCTTTACCAACCTTATTTTTGTTTGGTTAGCATTCTAAATTAATAAAGGACTGGATGACTCCCAGGAGCCCAGTAGTCTGAGCACCTACAAATGACAGGATGTGTTCTCTCCTCAATGTAAGTAAATACTTTCTTGCCTCCTAAAAGGAACCTGTTGGAAAAGAAATATAGGCCCTGCCATTGGTGACGTGTGCTTGCTTTGGAGGAGTCCTCTTTATCCTTGTTTTGCTACATAGGGAATCACTGGCCCAAAAAAGAGAATAAGGATAAGTTCACAACCCTGGGGCTTGTTCTTGCAAAAGCAGTTGCAATTGTCATTTCCACCCTAACCGGTTCCATTTAATAGTTTGCTGACCTTTACAAAGGGCTAAGCTGACCTCTTGCGTTTTACAGAAGTGTAAAAAATGTATGGACCAAACAACAACCCAATCACAAGACTTCGTTTTTAGAAATGTTGTTGCTGTGATGATCTCTAGAAACTTTTTAATCACATTTAGATTAAATTAAAGAGGAGCTCTAGTCATTTTTTTGAAAAATTAAAAGGCGGCATCTACATAAACTGTAGCTGCTGACTTTTAATAATCAGACACTTACCTGTACCAGAATGGAGTGCAGTGTTCACCCGAGGGGGTGCCGGGGACCGCGTTTGGTCCCCAACACCAGCATCTTAACTGTGGGCACCCAGCTGTGACAGGTTGCGGCTTCACAGCCGGATGGCCACTGCACATGCATGAGCTGCGATGCACATTGTGAATGGTCCCGCCGTCTTCTAGGACCTGTGCAAGGAGGAAGAGGGGGGGGGACGGACTTCTGCTCAGAATGCCCAGGCTATCCGAGCGGAAGTAGGAGCGGGTATCTGCCAAAACCAGGTACCTGCTCCCCTCCCCAAAAAAGAAAAAAAGTGCCAAATGTCAGAGGACCGGGGAAGGAGGCCTTAAAGTGGAACTTCCCCTTTTGGGTGGAGTTCCACTTTAAGGTGTGTTTGACACCTACGGAGAGATTTTTCTTTTTAATTGTCAATTTTGATTTATTGACACACACGCACTTATTTGTCTGTGGGCCATATCTGCCAATTGACACACTAGCTAGCTGCTTTCAAAAACAACTGTCACATTCTCAGGTTTACTGGTTGTAGAAGATGCTGTGAGACCCTGGACCAATGGTTCATTTTTCTTCTACTCCAAAATATTTAATAAGTGGCTATACACCCAAAACTGGTGTATTGAATATTTGCTGGTTTGCTGAAGCCATTGACTTCTGTATCTTGGGTGCATATCTCAGGTCTGCCCACCTGCTGCAAAAAATGCAAGGTGTCTTGACATTTTACAGGGAGCTTTGGTGGAGGGATCTCACATCTTCTCACTGAAAGTTATTAGATGCCAGTGAATCAGTACATCAGCTTCCCCCTCGTACTGACATACCCGTTCTACATAAACTGCCGTTCCAGGCCAAGGATACACAGATGGGGGAAAAAATGGTACTCCACACCCTCAACTGCCAGGTATGATATAGGCTAACTGAAGCCTATAAAATACTCAGAAAGCAAAGCTCTAGGTGACAATCACATTTTCCAATACACTATGGGAAATGGGTAGGAGAACATGTATTGCTAATATAGCATATATAAAGAAATGTCAATCCACTTACAAATAATCCCAGTAACTAAGGCTAACCAGGCTTCCATTTGTTGGCTTCTCGATGGCTTTCATCCTGATCTTGTTTTGTATCATTCTGCATCTCCGTGCAGATTAGAAGTTAGGACTTCGCTTTGTAGAGCTTGTTTTGGATCAGCACTCTTGAAAGTCAGCATGACAGGTCAAGGTGAGCAGTGCCAGCCTCAATATTTGTCTTGGCACAGATTTCCTTTAAGGGAAACCATGTGTTTATATGTTCATTTTACTTAGTTTTATTGAATTTATTTAAAGGGCTCAGGGTCCTGTTGGAGTCGTGTCATTTGTTTTATGAAGACGTGAATAATTCACATGTACATAGCCTGTAATGAGCACTGTGGGTGGAATTTTGTATACATTACACAAAAGTGATTCACTGTAAAGTCTAATAAACCATTTTCTAACTTTCCAATTATGTCTCTTTCATTTTATCTCTGTGACATTTTTGTCTGTCCAATTATACCTGTTAAAAATATTTCCAGGAAAAAGGGAGACTACCGCGCTAAATGCATACACAAATTAAAAAATTATTATTAATAAACCCCAAAAAATATTGAAAAAGCATATGAAAGAATTATAAAGTGACAAAATCAGTAAATTGAAATTTAAATAGCAAAAGCAGCCGCTAAAGGTGAGATACACACACTATAAACAATCAAAAAAAGGAACAGCGCTGTGAGAGTTAATTGCTTATAGGGTTAAACCCATAAGATAAACATAAATGAGGTGAAAATAAAACCCAATTTTACATATTGATACAGAGATTCAGAATAAACATTAATAATTAAAAATTAAAAAACAGTCCTAATCTGTGATCCAAATCAGATGGGTGAGATGATGTGGGGAGACATGGGTAAAAGCTCCAGTTGACAGGTAGAAATGCAAGTAAATTGAATGAGTCCTTCACCGCACTACTGTGAGAATAATAGGATTGCGCGCTTACCAAATGGCAAGCTTGGGGGAGCTTGCGACCTTAACCCGGTCGGGGCCTTTCATGGATTGGAGACACCAACGCACCACTTCACCTTTTAGGATAAGTACGCTGTCCACCAAATAGCAAGCACTCACTCTACTAGGGAGATATTACCCTCCTGCTGCTCAACGCAGCTCAGGTAACACAGGGAAGGGAAGCAGCCGTCCAACTGGGGAGGAGGGGAGGGACTTGTACTTGTAAACCATTAGAGTGTAAGCTCCTCAGTCTAGTTTCCAGAGGCGCTCTATTCTCCAGAATCCTCCATAGGATGAGCTGCTCTGTCAACTCTAATGGTTTACAAGTACAGCAGTATCGCAGCTGCGGGCATTATCCCGGTATAACCCCCGAAAGCCGAGTACGCACATCTGCATACGCTCGGCGGGAAGGGGATGATTGTATTGCTATCTGATCACAAATGATAAGATTTTCTTCAGTTAAAACTCAGTCCTCCATATGATGGCAGCTAACTGTACATTATCTATAAAATCTACTTATAACTAAATGCAGGAGGGTCTACATACAGAAAACTTTTTATATCTGGCCTGATGGGTCTTTGTAGCGGTTTGCACAATCTCTGTAATTTACTATCAAATTCTAATGTGTATAAAAGAATAAATGCTGCGCCAATAATTAATCTGCGAGTAATAACCAATGTCTGTAATTTGCTGTTGTATGTGCTTTGAGCAATCGTCAAATATTTCAAAAAAAAAACAAAAACTATCAAACAGCAAAAGTCCACATCATTCTGAATGTAGTAGTCCCATACAAACTTGTGATATACACTCACTGGCTACTTTATTAGGTACACCTGACGACTTGTTAAACCAGAATGGGGAAGAAATGGGATTTAGGTAACTTTGAACATGGTTGTTGGTGCCAGACGAGTCGGTCTGAGTGTTTCAAAAACTGCTGATCTACTGGGATTTTCACGCACAACCATCTCTAGGATTTACAGAGACTGGTCCGAAAAAGAGAAAATATCCAGTGAGCGGCAGTTATGTGGAGGAAAATGCCTTGTTGATGTCAGAGGAGAATGGGCAGACTGGTTTGAGATGATGGTAAGGCAACAATAACGCAAATAACCACAACCAAGGTATGCAGAATCCCATCTCTGAACAGACAACACATTGAACCTTGAAGCAGATGAGCTACAGCAGCAGAAGACCACACCGTGTGCAACTCCTGTTGGCAAAGAACAGGAAACTGAGACTACAATTTGCACAGGTCTTGCCAAAATTGGACAAGAGAAGATTGGAAAAAGTTGCCTGGTTTGATGAGTCTTGATTTCAGCGGCGACATTCAGATGGTAGGGTCAGAATTTGGCATAAACGACATGAAAGCATGGATCCCTCCTGCCTTGTATCAACAGTTCAGGCTGGTGGTGGTGTAATGGCGTGGGGGATATTTTCTTGGCACACTTTGGGCCCCTTAGTACCAATTGAGCATCATTTAAATACCAGGGCCTACCTGAGTATTGTTGCTGACCATGTCCATCCCTTTATGACTACAGTGTACCCATCTTCTGATGGCTCCTTCCAGCAGGATAATGTACAAAGTTCAAATCATCTCAAACTGGTTTCTTGAACATGACAATGAGGTCACTGTACTCCAATGGCCTCCACAGTCACCAGAACTCAATCCAATAGAATACCTTTGGGATGTGTCGGAATGGGAGATTCTCATAATGGATATGCAGCAACTGCGTGATGGTATCATGTCAATATGGACCAAAATCTCTGAGGAATGTTTCCAAAACCCTGTTGAATCTATGCTACGAAGAATTAAGGCACTTCTGAAGGCAAAAAGGGGTCCAGCCCGGTACTAGCAAGTAGTACCTAATAAAGTTGCTGTTGCGTGTATATCGCTCCCAGGTAAGTGCTGCAAGAACATGCAAGTGGAAAATGCCTCCACCCCTGTGAATCCCTTATGGGTAAACTCGCCTATCTGTATTGCCCCCACAACAAAGGTCAATATGTGCTTCAACACTAGATGGCCTGCTTAACCGCTTCAGCCCCGGAAAATTTTACCTCCTTCCTGACCAGAGCATATTTTGCGATTCGGCACTGAGTCGCTTTAACTGACAATTGCGCGGTCGTGCGCCGTTGCACCCAAACAAAATTGACGTCCTTCTTTTCCCACAAATAGAGCTTTCTTTTGGTGGTATTTAATCACCTCTGGGATTTTTATTTTTGCGCCATAAACAAAAAAAGCGCTGATTTAAAAAAAAATATTTTTTACTTTTTGCTATAATAAATATCCCCCCCCCCAAAAAAAATAAAAAATTATATATATTTTTTTTTTCCCCTCAGTTTAGGCCGATATGTATTCTAGATATTTTTGGTAAAAAAAAAAAAAACACAATAAGCGTATATTGATTTGGTTTGTGCAAAAGTTATAGCGTCTACAAAATAGGGGATCGTTTTATGGCATTTTTATTATTATTTTTTTTTTTTTTTTAGTAGTAATGCCAGCGATCTGCGATTTTTATCATGACTTCGACATTATGGTGGACACATCGGACAATTTTGACACTATTTTGGGACCACTGTCATTTATACAGCGACCAGTGCTATAAAAATGCACTGATACTGTGTAAATGACACTGGCAGGTAAGGGGTTAAACACTAGGGGGTGATGAAGGGGTTAAGTGTGTCCTAGGGAGTGTTTCTAACTGTAGGATGGGCTACAACTCACAACACAGAGATCACTGCTCCCAATGACTGGGAGCAGTGATCTCTGTCATGTCACAAGGCAGAATGGGGAAATGCCTTGCTTACATAGGCACTTCCCCGTTCTGCGGCTCCGTGACACGATGGCCGGGAGACCGGCAGACATCGAGTACGCGGGCACGGTCACGCTGTACAGGGCGGGTGCGCCCGCTAACCCCACCAATTAAAGGGGATGTACAGGTGCGCCCATTTGCCCACCGCTGTCATTGTGCTGACGTATAGCGGTCGGCAAGAGATTAATCAGCAAGGACTCTGACTCCTTGGAGAACCTCAGCAGCTCAGGTGGATGGATGATTTAGTGGCAGGGAAACGCATGCCCATGCTTTAAAGTGGCAGGTTGGCAAGCCCAGATTGCGATCAGCGGGTTGCCGACCCGCCATCCCAGAACAAAGGTTTGCATGGAGCTGGTGCCAGCAGCAAAGAGGGAGCAGGAGCTGCATAAGCCGATGCTTCCTCTGTAGCGCCGGTTCCTGTCCCAGGAGTGATGCCAAGTGCACGTTGCCTGGGACCTTTCCAATAGCCTGGGAAGTGATGCCAGCAGACACTGGAAGAGGAACAGGTCAGTGTATTAAACTTCAGATACACTGCACTTTTGCAATGGGCATATTAGCACTTATAAAAAAAAAAGTTATTAGGCTGCTTTCACACTGATCCACAGGTGCACCTAATAGCTTTCCTCTGGGTGAGCTGCACTAAGCTACAGACTTCTATTTTATCCTGCCGGTTTCGTGCGCTTTCACAATGTGCACCGCACCTGCACGATTTAATAGATATCTATGGCTGAGTGTAGCTAACCTGCAGGAAACCTGCTGGTGCACTGCGCTGCATCCATGGTGCAGGTAGACAGCAATGTGTTGGTGTGAAAGCAGCCTTATAGGGGGGTTAGAGCAGTAAGAGGTCATTTACATTTGCTGTTTATGGGGCAGTAAAAACCCCATAGTACATTATGGTCTGTGACCAGTTACCAAATTATTTAAGTGGCCCTCGCTCTTCAAACGATTGTGCACCCCTGATTTACATTATAATGCCCCGTACACACGGTCGGACAATGATCGGACATTCCGACAACAAAATCCTAGGATTTTTTCCGACGGATGTTGGCTCAAACTTGTCTTGCATACACACAGTCACACAAAGTTGTCGGAAAATCCGATCATTCTTAACGCGGTGACGTAAAACACGTACGTCGGGACTATAAACGGGGCAGTAGCCAATAGCTTTCATCTCTTTATTTATTCTGAGCATGCGTGGCACTTTGTGTGTCGGATTTGTGTACACACGATCGGAAATGCCGACAACGGATTTTGTTGTCGGAAAATTTTATAGCCTGCTCTCAAACTTTGTGTGTCGGAAAATCCGATGGAAAATGTGTGATGGAGCCCACACACGGTCGGAATTTCCGACAACAAGGTCCTATCACACATTTTCCGTCGGAAAATCCTATCGTGTGTACGGGGCATTAGGCTTCCTGCACAATGGACGTTAATGCCAGTAGCCTTCGCTGTAGCTGAAGAATGAGTTTTGTAGCGTTTTTTACCGGATCTTTTTTCAGCAGTTACGTTTTTAGCTTTTTGTGAGCAAAACTATACTAGCACAAAAGTTTATGGTTAAAAAAAAAACGCTGATAAATATCGAATAGCCACGTTTTTTCAGCTTTTATGAGAGTTATGCCCTGTACACACGATCGGACATTCCAACAACAAAATCCATGGATTTTTTCCGACGGATGTTCGCTTAAACTTGTCTTACATACAATATATATAGTCCCCACCCAAACCCACTGGTAAGCTATGTACACACAATAGGATTGTCTGACAACAAAACCGTGGATATTTTTCCTAAGGATGTTGGTTAACCACTTGCCGACCGCCTCACGCATATATACGTGAACAGAATAGCACGGGCAGGCAAAATCACGTACCTGGTACGTGATTGCCTTCCCGCGGGCGGGGGGTCCGATCAGACCCCCCCCCGGTGCCAGCGGCGGTCGGCTTTTGTCTGGGAGCGTTTAGAGATGAGGGGGAGGCCATCCGATCGTGGTCCCCCCCTCGCGATCGCTCCCAGCCAATGAGAAATATCCCCTGCCTCTGTATAGTACACAGAGGCAGAGGATGTGATGTCATCTCTCCTCGGCTCGGCAGTTTCCGTTCCGGCGCCGAGGAGATAAGACATGAGAGTGCACCAACACACACACACAGTAGAACATGCCAGGCACACTTTACACCCCCGATCCCACCTGATCACCCCCCCCCCCCCCGTCACACTGACGCCAAGCAGTGTTGGTTTTTTTTTTTCTGATTACTGCATGGTGTCAGTTTGTGACAGTTAGAAGTGGTAGGGCAGTTAGTATTAGCCCCCTTTAGGGCTAGGGTACCCCCCTAACCCCCCCTAATAAAGTTTTAACCCCTTGATCACCCCCTGTCACCAGTGTCACTAAGCGATCATTTTTCTGATCGCTGTATTAGACGTAAATATTTAGGTTCGCCGTCAGCGTTTTATAGCGACAGGGACCCCCATATACTACCTAAAAAATGTTTTAACCCCTTGATTGCCCCCTAGTTAACCCTTTCACCACTGATCACCGTATAACCGTTACGGGTGACGCTGGTTAGTACGTTTATTTTTTATAGTGTCAGGGCACCCGCCATTTATTACCGAATAAAGATTTAGCCCCCTGATCGCTCGGCGGTGATATGCGTCGCCCCAGGCAGAGTCAGATTAGCGCCAGTACCGCTAACACCCACGCACGCAGCATACGCCTCCCTTAGTGGTATAGTATCTGATCGGATCAATATCTGATCCGATCAGATCTATACTAGCGTCCCCAGCAGTTTAGGGTTCCCAAAAACGCAGTGTTAACGGGGTTAGCCCAGATACCTGCTAGCACCTGCATTTTGCCCCTCCGCCCGGCCCGGCCCAGCCCAGCCCACCCAAGTGCAGTATCGATCGATCACTGTCACTTACAAAACACTAAACGCATAACTGCAGCGTTCGCAGAGTCAGTCCTGATCCCTGCGATCGCTAACAGTTTTTTTGGTAGCGTTTTGGTGAACTGGCAAGCACCAGCGCCCTAGTACACCCCGGTCGTAGTCAAACCAGCACTGCAGTAACACTTGGTGACGTGGCAAGTCCCATAAGTGCAGTTCAAGCTGGTGAGGTGGCAAGCACAAGTAGTGTCCCGCTGCCACCAAAAAGACAAACACAGGCCCGTCGTGCCCATAATGCCCTTCCTGCTGCATTCGCCAATCCTAATTGGGAACCCACCACTTCTGCAGCGCCCGTACTTACCCCCCATTCACATCCCCAACCAAATGCAGTCGGCTGCATGAGAGGCATTTTCTTTATGTCCTCCCGAGTACCCCTACCCAACAAACCCCCTCAAAAAAGATGTCGTGTCTGCAGCAAGCGCAGATATAGGCGTGACACCCGCTATTATTGTCCCTCCTGTCCTGACAATCCTGGTCTTTGCATTGGTGAATGTTTTGAACGCTGCCATGCACTAGTTGAGTATTAGCGTAGGGTACAGCATTCCACAGACTAGGCACACTTTCACAGGGTCTCCCAAGATGCCATCGCATTTTGAGAGACCCAAACCTGGAACCGGTTACAGTTACAAAAAAAGTGTAAAAAAAAAAAAAAAAACACAAACAAAAATATAAAATAAAAAAAAATAGTTGTCGTTTTATTGTTCTCTCTCTCTCTCTATTCTCTCTCTATTGTTCTGCTCTTTTTTACTGTATTCTATTCTGCAATGTTTTATTGTTATGTTTTATCATGTTTGTTTTTCAGGTATGCAATTTTTTATACTTTACCGTTTACTGTGCTTTATTGTTAACCAGAATGATGCCTGCAGGTTTAGGTATCATCTTGGTATCATTCTTTTCAGCCAGCGGTCGGCTTTCATGTAAAAGCAATCCTAGCGGCTAATTAGCCTCTAGACTGCTTTTACAAGCAGTGGGAGGGAATGCCCCCCCCCCACCGTCTTCCGTGTTTTTCTCTGGCTCTCCTGTCTCAACAGGGAACCTGAGAATGCAGCCGGTGATTCAGCCAGCTGACCATAGAGCTGATCAGAGACCAGAGTGGCTCCAAACATCTCTATGGCCTAAGAAACCGGAAGCTACGAGCATTTCATGACTTAGATTTCGCCGGATGTAAATAGCGCCATTGGGAAATTGGGAAAGCATTTTATCACACCGATCTTGGTGTGGTCAGATGCTTTGAGGGCAGAGGAGAGATCTAAGGTCTAATAGACCCCAATTTTTTCAAAAAAGAGTACCTGTCACTACCTATTGCTATCATAGGGGATATTTACATTCCCTGAGATAACAATAAAAATGATTTAAAAAATAAAAAAATGAAAGGAACAGTTTAAAAATAAGATAAAAAAGCAAAAAAATAATTAAAAAAAAAAAAAAAAGCACCCCTGTCCCCCCTGCTCTCGCGCTAAGGCGAACGCAAGCGTCGGTCTGGCGTCAAATGTAAACAGCAATTGCACCATGCATGTGAGGTATCACCGCGAAGGTCAGATCGAGGGCAGTAATTTTAGCAGTAGACCTCCTCTGTAAATCTAAAGTGGTAACCTGTAAAGGATTTTAAAGGCTTTTAAAAATGTATTTAGTTTGTCGCCACTGCACGTTTGTGCGCAATTTTAAAGCATGTCATGTTTGGTATCCATGTACTCGGCCTAAGATCATCTTTTTTATTATATCAAACATTTGGGCAATATAGTGTGTTTTAGTGCATTAAAATTGTTTTTTTTTCCCCAAAAAATGCGTTTGAAAAATCGCTGCGCAAATACTGTGTGAAAAAAAAAATAAACACCCACCATTTTAATCTGTAGGGCATTTGCTTTAAAAAAATATATAATGTGTGGGGGTTCAAAGTAATTTTCTTGCAAAAAAAAATAATTTTTTCATGTAATCAAAGAGTGTCAGAAAAGGCTTTGTCTTCAAGTGGTTAGAAGAGTGGGTGATGTGTGACATAAGCTTCTAAATGTTGTGCATAAAATGCCAGGACAGTTCAAAACCCCCCCAAATGACCCCATTTTGGAAAGTAGACACCCCAAGCTATTTGCTGAGAGGCATGTCGAGCCCATGGAATATTTTATATTGTGACACAAGTTGCGGGAAAGAGACAATTTTTTTTTTTTTTTGCACAAAGTTGTCACTTAATGATATATTGCTCAAACATGCCATGGGAATATGTGAAATTACACCCCAAAATACATTTTGTTGCTTCTCCTGAGTACGGGGATACCACATGTGTGGGACTTTTTGGGAGCCTAGCCGCGTACGGGACCCAGAAAACCAAGCACCGCCTTCAGGCTTTCTAAGGGCGTAAATTTTTGATTTCACTCTTCACTGCCTATCACAGTTTCGGAGGCCATGGAATGCCCAGGTGGCAACCCCCCCCCCCCCCAAATGACCCCATTTTGGAAAGTAGACACCCCAAGATATTTGCTGAGCGGTATAGTGAGTATTTTGCAGACCTCACTTTTTGTCACAAAGTTTTGAAAATTGAAAAAAGAAAATAATTTTTTTTTTCTTGTCTTTCTTCATTTTCAAAAACAAATGAGAGCTGCAAAATACTCACCAGAAATCCTGAAGGCGGTGCTTGGTTTTCGGGGCCCCGTACGCGGCTAGGCTCCTAAAAAGTCCCACACATGTGGTATCCCCATACTCAGGAGAAGCAGCTAAATGTATTTTGGGGTGCAATTCCACATATGCCCATGGCCTGTGTGAGCAATATATCATTTAGTGACAACTTCGTGCAAAAAAAAAATTTGTCACTTTCCCGCAACTTGTGTCAAAATATAAAATATTCCATGGACTCAACATGCCTCAAAGCACATAGCTTGGGGTGTCTACTTTCCAAAATGGGGTCATTTGGGGGGGTTTTATGCCATCTGGGCATTTTATGGCCTTCAAAACCGTGATAGGTAGTGAGGAGTAAAATCAAAAATTTATGCCCTTAGCAACCCTGAAGGCAGTGATTGGTTTTCGGGGCCCCGTACGCGGCTAGGCTCCCAAAAAGTCCCACACGTGGTATCCCCATACTCAGGAGAAGCAGCTAAATGTATTTTGGGGTGCAATTCCACATATGCCCATGGCCTGCGTGAGCAATATATCATTTAGTGACAACTTTTTGTAATTTTTTATTTATTTTTTGTCATTATTCAATCACTTAGGACAAAAAAAATGAATATTCAGTGGGCTCAACATGCCTCTCAGCAATTTCCTTGGGGTGTCTACTTTCCAAAATGGGGTCACTTGTGGGGGTTTTGTACTGCCCTGCCATTTTAGCACCTCAAGAAACGACATAGGCAGTCATAAATTAAAGGCTGTGTAAATTCCAGAAAATGTACTCTAGTTTGTAGGCGCTATAACTTTTGCGCAAACCAATAAATATACACTTATTGACATTTTTTTTACCAAAGACATGTGGCCGAATATATTTTGGCCTAAATGTATGACTAAAATTGAGTTTATTGGATTTTTTTTAGAACAAAAAGTAGAAAATATCATTTTTTTTCAAAATTTTCGGTCTTTTTCCGTGTATAGCGCAAAAAATAAAAACGGCAGAGGTGATCATCTACCATCAAAAGAAAGCTCTATTTGTGGGAAGAAAAGGACGCAAATTTTGTTTGGGTACAGCATTGCATGACCGCGCAATTAGCAGTTAAAGCGACGCAGTGCCAAATTGTAAAAAGTGCTCTGGTCAGGAAGGGGGTAAATCCTTCCGGAGCTGAAGTGGTTAAAACTTGTCTTGCATACACACGGTCACACAAATGTTGTCGGGAATTCCAAACGTCAAGAACGCGGTGACGTACAACACGTACGACGAGCCGAGAAAAATTAAGTTCAATAGCCAGTGCGGCTCTTCTGCATGAGTCCGATCATGCATGGAACTTTGTGCGTCGGAATTGTGTACACGCGATAGTAATTTACGACAACAGATTTTGTTGTCGGAAAATTTGAGATCCAGATCTAAAATTTTGTGTGACGGAAATTGTGAGTGGAAAATGTCTGATGGAGCCTACACACGGTCGAATTTCCGACAACAAGCTCCCATCGAACATTTTCTGTTGGAAAAATCCGACCATGTGTACGGGGCATTAGAGTGTTTTTTACAGCTGAAAAACTCAAAACCCACTAGTTCTGGCTTTTTTCCAGACAGAAAAAAACGCTGATCACAGCCTATATTTGCATGGACACATAGGATAACATGCTGGGAAGTTTAGTGGCTGCAGAAAAAAATTCCTAAAGCCAAAAACAGCGGCTGTAAAAACAACCAGTGTGCATGCGGCCTAAAAGATAATGAGGACCTATATAGTGCTAACTGTTATTTTAAAAAATGAATAGAAAGCCACTCACATGTATTAAGACCAGACATGAGCCTATATAGCTTTTAAAAGTTCCTGTCTGCAACCGTCAAGGCGGATGGCAATAGATTGGATCCTTCTCAGTAACATAAGGATGCCCCTAGGCCAGTGATGGCAAACTTTGGCACCCAAGATGTTTTGGAACTACATTTCCCATGATGCTCATGCACTCTGCATTGTAGCCGAGCATCATGGGAAATGTAGTTCCAAAACAACTGGGGTGCCAAGGTTCGCCATCACTGCCCTAGGCCTTTCATCTTAATGATGTCATCACGATCTTGCAGTACTTACCTAGGACTGATAATATATATCTCTAACAAGTTGTATGGAATTATTACATTCATGATTATATGGACTTCTGCTGTTTTCAGGGTCAATTCGCACTAGTGCGTTAATCTGCATTTTAGGGTAGCCATAAAATGCAAATCAACGCAAGGACATCTATGGAAAAAAAAAAAACTTGTTACTTATGTGTCCTGTTTACACCACAGTCCTGTGTTGTGCTAAAATGCAACATGTATGCATTTTAGCGCAACGCTGGCCAACACATGTAAAAGCAGGTCAACGCAGTGCAACGCTAGTCAGAAAAAAAAAGTTTGTTTTTTTTATTTATTTTTGACCCTTACCAGTGGCCATCTTAGAGGAAGTGGACAATGAGGAAGAAGAGCATCACCAGAGCAGGTGATGTGTAGCATAATGTCATCCTTTTTAGACACAGAAAAATTTGACCTGACCCTAAGAGCCCTTTCACACTGGGGCGGTTTGCAGGCGCTATTGCTCTAATAATAGGCCTGCAAACCGACCCGAAAGTGCCGCTGCTGTGTATCCAGTGTGAAAGCCCCGAGGGCTTTCACACTGGAGCGATGCGCTGGCAGGACAGTAAAAAAAGTCCTGCCAGCAGCATCTTTGGAGCGGTGAAGGAGCGGAGTGTATACCGCTCCTTTACCGCTCCTGCCCATTGAAAACAATGGGACGGCGCAGCTATACCGCCGGCAAAGCGCCTCTGCAGAGGCGCTTTGCGGTGGTATTTAACCCTTTCTCGGCCGCTAGCGGGGGGTAAAACCGCCCCGCTAGCGGCCGCATACCGACGGTAAAATGCGCTAATAATAGCGGCGTTTTACCGCCGACGCCGCCCCCCGCCCCAGTGTGAAAGGGCTCTAACACTAACCTCACCCTTATTCCACTTTCCCACTGAGGCAGTTATCAGGCGTTTTAGAGCTGGAAATGGCCTCTGAAAGGTTCCTCCTATTCTATGTAATGAGTGCTTTCACACTCAGGCGCTGCTCTTGCGGGACATTAGGAAAAGTCCTGCAAGCAGCATCTTTGGGCTGGCTTGGGAGCGCTGTATACATCACTCCCAAAACGCCCTGTCCATTAAAATGAATGAGCAGTGTTCCCAAAGCCCCTTTAAAAGCCCCACAAAATGACTTTTTTTTTTTTTTAAGGTCACGTTACCTTTAAAAATCCGCCCCGCTAGCGCCCGAAAAGCGCCACTAAAACACAGCAAAAACCATCTGTGTTTTAGCGGTGCTGCAGTGTAAAAGGGGTCTAACCCTAACTTTGCCCTGAACATAACCTTAACCTGACATTCAACCTAACCATTGTTAATCCTCACTAACTCTGACATAACCCTAACTTGACCGTACTTTACCCCAACAAACATATTACATAATTTTTATTTTTTATTTTTTAAATACTTACCTGGCTATGGACATCCGTGTATATTCAATGACTTTCTCCGGCTGTCCTTGGAAATCCCGGTATAAGGTCCAAAACTGCCCTTCATTTTCACCTTGTGACAGCAATTGATGTACCCAATAGCATCTTCTTGTTTGCCCCAATCTCCTTAAGCCACATACACACGGGCGGACTTTTCGACCGGCCTGGTCTGACAAACTTTCCTGCGGACTTTCTAACGAACGGACTTGCCTACACGCGATCACATCAAAGTCCGACGGATACGTACTCAGAGGTGGCTCTAGGCTTTGTGAGGCCTTAGGCAAAACTTACACATGAGGCCCCACGGACTGGGACGCTCCGTGATGAGGCAGCTATTCCTCAGGCTGCGGACAGTATGTGATTTGTCCATCAGCTTCTAAGCCACAGAGTCCCAGTGGGGGTAGGCGGAGCCGCCGGCGTCAACTTCAGTGATTGAGAACAGGCAAATTAGGCGGCCGCGAGGCCCCTGTGAGTGCGAGGCCTTAGGCGACCGCCTAATTTGCCTAATTAGAGAGCCGCCTCTGCGTACACTGGACTAAAATATGGAAGTTGGTAGCCAATAGCTGCCCTAGTGTGGGTTTTTGTCCGTCGGACTAGCATACAGACGAGCGGATTTCTGGGTCCGGCGGAGTTACGACGTAAAGATTTGAAGCATGTTCCAAATCTAAAGTCCCTCAGATTTGCGACTGGAAAGGTCCGCTGAAGCCCCCCACACGATCGGATTGTTCGCCGGATTTGGTCCGTCGGCATTCGTCAGACCAGTCCGGTCGAAAAAGTCCGACCGTGTGTACGCCCCATCAGCGTATAACACGCACACACTATTTTCACCCAATTTTCAGGGTGAAGAAGTGCGTGTTATACGCCAATAAATACAGTATTCACATGCTCATGTGCAGATAATTACATGCACAAATTCTAATGTGTATAACCAATTTTAGATTTGGGCCTTGGCACACTTGTATTATTATCACTATGCAAAGCAGAGTAAATATTTCCCTGCCCCCATTCCATGTTGCTCCCTGCCTGTGTGGATGCAGGCCTCTTGAACCCAAAAATTGGGAAAGAGAGCCCTGACTGATGGGGGCATAACCAGGGCGGAGTATGGTGACTAGGGGTCACGGTGGATTGGTGGGGGGACGGGGTGGGGTTGGGCCTGAGCTCACTAAGGTGATTGCCCCAGGGGATTCTGGGCCTTTTGGTGAAGAAGATCGGTAAGAGCTGGCTGAACCCCACCCTGTCCCTCCAACCATGGACACCGAGCTTCTTCTGGCCAGGGTCCGAGAGATGGCTCTTCAGGGTCAGGCAGGGTGGCTTTTCTCCCTCCTGACCCCTGGGGATCCCTCTCCTATTCCCACACCTGATCCCCCTCAGGTTTCCCCCCCCAGGGTTAGAAGGCGAACTCGGCCGCCTTCCCGCCTCAGCCCCTCTAGGGCCTCCTATTGCTCCCCTCCACATCCGTCCTCTTCTCCCCCCCCTCCTGCACCTGTCTCCCCCCTGCCTGTTCCGACGGGGAAACACCCTTCCTCTGCCCCCCCCCCGTTGTCCTCAGGCACGGAGAAGGTCCCCTGCGCGGGCTAAGGCATCCACTCGGGCCTCGTCGCGCTGTCCCAGGTCACGCAGCCCCCGCTCCAGCGTTCACCCCGCCCCCCCCCCCTCTAATGTGGGAGGCGGCCGGGCTGGAGCCGCAGCGCTCCCCAGCCCCCTCACTCATCCTCTGAGTACTGCCGCCAGCGCGGAGGGCGGGGGGGTCCTGAGCGGCCGATCCGCTTATTCCTCCACTGGGCAATCCTCGGGCATGAAGGGGAGGAGGAGGCGGGTCGGTCCGCCGGCCGCCGCTGCGTCCTCCGCAGCTGTCCTCGGAGCCAGCGAGGATTGCTCTGCTGGGGACTTGGAGCCGGTCCAGCGCCATCTGGTGGCCGGAGTGCTCCCTGCGCCTGACAGGGCGGGAGTTTTAAATCTCCACACACCACAGCTGGTTTCTAGGCACGCTGGAGACAGCAGTGTGGTGTGTGGAGAAAGAAATGATGGGCCACAGCACTATCCCCCTGCGCCTGCCTGGGCAGGCATGTTAGCACAAGTGCAGGATCAATCCTGCGGAGTTCCTTCTGTGCCCAGCAGGGCAGGGGACAGGTGTCTTCCTCCCACGTCCCAGGATGCGGGGGTTGGCGCGAGGCACATCTCCCCTGCGCCCGGCAGGGCGGGCGATGTGCGGTTAACCCCTCCCCCTCTGATACCCCGTGCCCACCGGCGGCCTCCTGCGCCCCACAGGGCGGAGGCCAGCCGAGTGCGTTTAACATCCACCCCGTCGGTGGGGCAACTGTGTTCCTACGTGCCGGTCCGGGCTGGCGGTCCTGATGGGATGCCCGCATCGGTTGCCCTTTCTCATCCCCCTGCGCCCGTCAGGGCGGGGGATCTCGGCTCCAGACCCGGGCTGGCGGCGGCATCCGCCCTGGGTCAACCAAGAGGAGCTGGCAGGTGTACCTGCCGTTGCTCAGCCTCTGTCCATGGTCAGTCGGATTCGACCGGGTCCGTGGTTGGACCCCCGCCCTTGGACCTTTCCCTGAGTCGGGACAGCACAGCAGATTACGCAGCCCGCCTGCGCTTGCAGTCTCCTGAAATTGCCTTGGAATCGGATTCGCTGCCGGGCCCGGTGGCCGATCGTCCATCACCCGCGATGCCTCCTCGACCAAGTGAGTATGACTGCGAGTTAATTTGGGGTAGAGCTGCTGATGCTTCCGTATCGGGCCCGGAGGATCGCATAGCGTCGGTTGTAAAATCTGTTCTCTCTAGTATGGGTGTCTCGGGATCGCCCAACCCCACCTCCGCTTATGGGGGTGCGTTGTGGGCTGTGTCGCCGACGGGTACCCACTTGGCGGAAGAGACGAAAGAGAAGATATGGCGTCGCGAATTCATCGACTTTCTTACCCTCGTTCCGCCGGACAGGGAGACGATCGACAAATCCCGACGGGTTGACGTATCGGCGCAGGGTGACAAACCCAAACAGCTTCCTAGAACGTTCGGGAACTGGCTGCAGGGGTTTTGTGCCTATGCGGGAGTGCTCAGTGAGCGGTTCCCGGAGTTGGCTACCTCGTTATTTTGCTATTTAGACCTTATTTGGGGTGCATACAAGGTCTATGGGGGCCAGTGCTGGTTCCACTATGACACTCAATTTAGGCAAAAAATGGCGTCACGTCGGGAATTTCGTTTTGATTGTCAGGACGGTAGCCTGTGGTTGCTGCTTATGTGCCCTCACAGGCCTTCGTCCTTTCAGTCCGCGGTCGGCGCCCCTCAGTCCGGAGCGTCGGCCGCTCAAAAGAAGGGTATCTGCTGGCTTTTCAACGAAAGCCACTGCAAGTGGTACTCCGCCTGTCGTTTCAGGCATGAGTGCTCCAGTTGTGGAGGGGCTCACCCCGCCAGTAAGTGTTTTCGAAAGGGAAAACAATCGTTTTCTAGACTCGGCACCAAGACTGACCTTCCTAAGCCGGAGGACGCCGGTGAACGTCATAGAGATGCTTCCCTGGCTAGACCGGTACCCCCTTCGTAGAGAGGCCCTGATTTTGCGGGACGGTTTGGACCGCGGTTTCTGGATCCCTTTTACCCCGTCAGCCACCCCGACCATGTCTCATAATTTAAAATCGGCGGGAGAATTCGAGTCCGTCGTGGCCGAGAAACTCTGGAGGGAATTGGAACTGGGAAGAATGGCAGGCCCATTTGATCTCCCTCCTTTCCACAACCTGAGGGTATCTCCTCTCGGTGTGGTCCCAAAAAAGGCGGAGGGAAAATTTCGCCTCATTCATCACCTTTCCTACCCTTCTGGTTCCTCGGTGAATGATGGCATTGACAGGGAGGAATCCAGAGTGCACTATGCGTCCTTTGACAGGGCGCTTCAGCTGGTTAGGGCAGCGGGGCAGTCTGCCCTTCTGGCGAAAGCGGACATAGAGTCCGCATTTCGCCTCCTCCCAGTCCATCCGGACTGTTTCCACCTCCTGGGTTGCTACTTTCGGGGTAGCTATTTTTTCGACATGTGCCTTCCTATGGGTTGTGCCATCTCGTGTTATTTCTTTGAGCTATTTAGTAGCTTCCTTGACTGGGTGGTCACCCAGGAGGCGGGTATTCAGTCCCTTTTGCATTATCTTGATGACTTTCTTTTTGTGGGTCCAGCGGGCAGTGGGCAGTGTCTGCGGCTGCTCACTATTTTTCAGGACATATGCCGGCTTTTCGCCATCCCACTGTCCGCTGACAAGACGGAGGGCCCCGTCACAGTCCTGTCGTTTTTAGGTATTGAGATAGACACGGTGGCGATGGTTTTTCGGTTGCCTAGTGACAAGTTGTCTAGGCTTCTCTCGTTGGTCCGCTTGGCTAAAGGGGCAAAGAAATTACAGCTGAAACAGCTTCAGTCGTTGTTGGGTCATCTGGTTTTCGCCTGTAGGGTCATCCGGATGGGGAGGGCCTTCTGTAGGCGACTATCATGGGCCACGAAGGGCATAACTGCCCCTCACCACTATGTCAGGATCACCAAGCCTATGAGGGATGACTTGGGGATATGGCTATCATTCTTGCAGACTTACAATGGACAGTCGTGCTGGTTGCGGGAGGAAGTGCCGAACTCACAGCTGGAGTTATATACCGATGCGGCAGGCTCCTGTGGGTTCGGCGCTTTCTTTCAAGGGGAATGGGCTGCTGAACGCTGGCCGGCCTCATGGGCCCACATGGATTTGTTGCGGAACCTCACCCTGCTGGAGCTGTTTCCAATTATTGTTGCTGTTGAGCTCTGGGGTGACAGGTTGCGCAATCACCAGGTGGTCTTCTGGTCGGATAACATGAGTGTGGTGCAGGTGGTGAACAAACAGTCAGCCAGTTCTCCTCCGGTCGTTTCGTTGCTACGGTTTTTAGTTTTAAAATGTTTACATTTTAACATCTGTGTTAGGGCTAGGCATGTACCGGGTGCTTCTAATGATATTGCCGATGCTCTTTCTCGTCAACAGTTCTGCCGTTTTCGAACACTGGCTCCGATGGCTTCTTTGGAGGGCCTCCCCTGTCCGGCCCACTTATGGAACCTCGTTTCCGGCGTTTGACAGAGCTCCTTCGGTCGTCGCTTTCTTCACGGACGTGGGCGGCGTACTGCCGGGTTTGGCATGAGTGGGTCCAGGCGTCGGGCGGTGAGTTCAACATTTATTCCCCAGACGACCGTCGTTTAACCATATTTGCCTATTTAGTCTTTCTGGCGGAAAAAGGCGTCTCCGGGTCGACGGTTTCATCCGCGTTGTCGGCCCTGTCATTTTGGTTTCAGCTCTTGGGGTGGGAAGATGTAACTAAATCTTTCCCTGTCCGGCAGGTTGTTCGGGGTTGGAAGCGGGTTACGCACCTCCCGGACACCAGGCGCCCTGTTTCCATTCAGATTCTTTTGGCCATCTTGTCTCTTCTTCCGAATGTGTGTTCATCGGACTATGAGACCCTTCTTTTCCGGGTATCCTTTTCTTGGGCTTTCTTTGGTGCCTTTCGCATCGGTGAATTGGTGTCAAAATCAAAATTGTCCCCGGGGGGCATCCTATGGGAGGACGTGTCGTTGTCGCGCCGCAGTGTCACGATTTTCTTGCGTTCATCCAAAACTGATTGTTCTGGCAGGGGTCGCCGGGTAGTCTTGCATTATTGCGGCGGCCCCTTTTGTCCGGTGTCTCTGGCCCTCTCTTTCGTGCCTTTGCGCCCCCTGTCCCCTACATTTTTTGTCCATGCTGATTCAACTTCTCTCAGCCGTTTTCAATTTTTGCGCGTTTTTCGTCGTTGCTTGGAGATTTTGGGCTTTCCTGCAAAGGAGTTTTCCACCCACTCTTTTCGCATTGGCGCCGCGACTGCCGCTTCGGGTTTGGGTTTCACCGATACGGAACTTCAGCGTTTAGGTAGATGGGAGTCATCTCGTTTTTCTCTGTATGTCCGACCACATCTGTTGTGTTGATTTCCAGGTTCCTTTCCAGCACAGATTTGGATCCTCGGGGATTCTTTTATATACTGGGCCGCTCGCCGGGCAAAGATCCGAACTTATGGCAGGAACTTGGGATTCTCATACGATGTGGCGAGGATACGCTGGATTGGGTTGTGCGGGTTACGTTGGCCTCAGGTCCTTCAAGAATGTCAGAAACTTCGTGCCCACGTCTCTGGTCCCATCATCCTGGTCATACATGCGGGTGGGAATGACGTTGGATATATGAGATCTGTGGACATCATATCTGCTGTAAAAAGTGACATTGCCCAATGTTGTGCTTTATTTAATAACCTGACTGTTGTTTGGTCAGAAATCGTGCCTCGCTCGGTATGGGCGCGTGATGTCCCTGGCCCCCTTCTGGAACATTTTCGTAGGAAGGTCAATGCCCAAGTGGCTAAGTTTGTACGTCAGATAGGGGGGATAGTGGTCCGCCACAGAGACCTAGAGGGCGATAATCACGATCTGCTGCGTAGAGATGGAGTTCATTTGAATGAGATTGGGCTGGATATTTTTAATCTGGGTCTCCAGAGGGGCGTGGAACAGGCGCTGGCTGCGGTGGGGCGCCCGTCAGTAGATTACTGACAGGCGGGTGGCGGTTTTTGGTGACCTTGCCAGCAAAACACGGCGGTAAGAGGTACGCCCTTCACGCTAATTGGGAGATAGACGGCAGTCCGGCACTGATGGTAAGGACAGGCCCCTCAGTTATCTCCCTTTCCACCAGTCGGAACTGAGTGCTCACAGTGCTACTGTGACTGGCACTGTGGAATGTTAAATGTTATGTTTAAGTTGTTAAAGAGTTGAATTTAATAAAAGCTGTGGCCTTGCCCTTTCCAACATGAATGGCGGTAAGTGGTCTTTATTGATGTTTAGAAGGGGTAAGGTCTAAATTGGATGGATCTTGGTGTGGACCTGGGTGTATTGCACCTCAGCAGTCATGCAGGCCTCTTGAACCCAAAAATTGGGAAAGAGAGCCCTGACTGATGGGGGCATAACCAGGGCGGAGTATGGTGACTAGGGGTCACGGTGGATTGGTGGGGGGACGGGGTGGGGTTGGGCCTGAGCTCACTAAGGTGATTGCCCCAGGGGATTCTGGGCCTTTTGGTGAAGAAGATCGGTAAGAGCTGCCCACCCTCCCGCCCTATCTATGGTTGGTATGTCACAGCTTGCTGCGGTTTTTGGTGACCTTGCCAGCAAAACACGGCGGTAAGAGGTACGCCCTTCACGCTAATTGGGAGATAGACGGCAGTCCGGCACTGATGGTAAGGACAGGCCCCTCAGTTATCTCCCTTTCCACCAGTCGGAACTGAGTGCTCACAGTGCTACTGTGACTGGCACTGTGGAATGTTAAATGTTATGTTTAAGTTGTTAAAGAGTTGAATTTAATAAAAGCTGTGGCCTTGCCCTTTCCAACATGAATGGCGGTAAGTGGTCTTTATTGATGTTTAGAAGGGGTAAGGTCTAAATTGGATGGATCTTGGTGTGGACCTGGGTGTATTGCACCTCAGCAGTCATGAATAATCTGTCACTGGCAAGTGATGTTCTGCAGCGTGTTTCAGCGACTGAGCAACAGCACACTCATCTAGATTGCAACGTAGCAGCACATGAAACCAGGTACATATTTGCTCTGTTTAATGATCTTGATGCTGTTGAGCTGTGTATAACCAATTTTAGATTTGTATGATGGCACACTACTAGTAATCCTATTACTATGCAAAGCAGAGTAAGTTTTTCCCTGCTCCCATCTTATGTTGATCGCTCTGTCTGGATGAATGATCTGTCACGGCAAGTGACTTTCTGCAGCATGTTTCAGTGACTGAACAACAACTCGTTTTTTCTGGACTGGGAGATAGCAATACGTGGAACCAGATGAGTATTTGCTCTGCATAATGATCTTGGTGCAAATGAACTAAACTGTCACCAGCGACTGGATCAACAGTGTGACGTGGCCCTTACCAGCAACTACTGTATGTAGTGCAAGCCCCACCTGACTGGATATACTGTAAAATGATTGTAACAGTAGGCCCTGGCAATAACTGGATGCAACTGCAATGTAAAGTATGTCCAGCCTAAATTTAGTAAACTGTGCAGATTCTAAGATAAGTGCATATACTAGATACAAAATGGGACATTTCTATCATGGGTGTACGATGCTCAAACACAGCCAGAGTGGCTCTTTTAGTCTTCATTAAAGTGGTTGTAAACCTCAGTCATGAAATCTGAACTAAGCACATATATCTGTAGTCAGGGCCACGATCGTGGCCCTGACTACAGATACTAGGTCGGGTGGTGGCAGCCAGCTGGAGCAGGGCAGCAAACAGCAGCATCCTCAGGGTACAGCCAACCAGCATAATAGCACCTAGCACCTCTCCACATGGCGAGCAGGCGGCCGCGGGGAAGGTGAGCAACAAGGGCAGTTAGGACAGAGAGCCTGGGATGGAGAAGACCTCCACAGCCTCCTTGACCCCCGAAGAGCCAAGCAGCAGCTGGCACAGCATCCCTGGCACCTCTCAGAGCCTGGACTCCTCCAAGCTCCTCTCCGCTCCATCAACAGAGACAGCGGCCCGGAGGATGACTGGTGAGAAGCGCAGGCAGCCAGGGATCTACTGAGAGGAGCAGAGCACCCTCATCTTCACCTAGAAGGAGAATGGGCCCTGGAAGGTACCGGGTGTCACACACACCATCACCTTAATGCATTGAATGTATTAAGATAAAAAAAAAAACCTTCTACCTTTACAATCACTTTAAATGTATAACTAAAGGCAAAACATTGTTTTGGATGGAGTGGAAAGGGATTAGAAGACTTGTCAGTTTTTATTGCTGTCCCCTCCCCCGACAGTAGTCCCCCCCCCCCCCCAACAACCATTAACTCCCCAGCAACATAAGACCCCCACCAGTAACAATCCACCCCCCCCGGCAACAATAGATCGTACACATTCACATTAGATCCTCCAGCACACACCACCCCTTGCATACATTCAGTGCCGGAGGTGCCAGAACTGCGTTCCCCCACGTTCCTGTTGAAAAAAAAGCCCTGATTATGGGACAGGAAATGAAGGAAAATCTCTGCAATGGAAGACAGATGGTTAAAAATAAATTCTGATATGGGTTATAACCCTATCTTGGTCTATCCAAAATGAAAAAAATACATTGTGCTTGTAGTTCTACTTTAAAGCGGAGTTCCAGCCTGGAGAAAAAAAAATTAAAGTCAGTAGCTAAAAATACTGTAGCTGCTGACTTTTAATATAAGGACACTTACCTGTCCAGGGATCCAGCGACGTCGGCACCCTAAGCCGATCTGTCCATTGGCTCGGGGTGCAGGGCCGGCATCTTCACTAAGGGAAACAAGAAGTGCAGCCTGTTTCCTACTGCACATGCGCGAGTCGCGCTGCGCTTTATCAATGGTCCCGCTGTCTACTGGTACCTGTGCGTCTCCCAGAAGGCAGTGGGGAGGAGCCAGAAATTTCATAGATCGCTGCACAAAGATGCGGCGACCTTAACCGGAAATGAGAGCGGTTACCTGGTTTTGACAGGTATCTGCCCCCCCCCCCCCCCCCCCACCCGAAAGGTGCCAAATGTGGCAGCGTAGCTGGGAGGAAGCAAACAAGCGGAGCTTCCCTTTTTGAGTGGAGCTCCGCTTCAAACCCAGTAAACCTTCTAAAAAGCGATCTGACCACTGATCACTTTCCAGAGGCATTTCAGTGATAGCCGCACGTGTAAACCTAGCCTCAGCCAGAATGGCCAGGTGATTTAGCAGGTTTGTTTTGTTTGTAGTTCGGGGGCAGCATTGAGCATTTTTGGCCCCATAAACGTTTATTTGGAAGCTTGTGGACCTTTTCTAGCTTCATGCGACAGGTGACACGATACTGGGGTTAGAACAAGCGCCTTGAGAATAGTGGGATTTATTCGCCTTGAGCGCAGTTGTGCGTCAGGAATCATGTGACAAAACGCTAGGGTTACCACCTCATCCCTTTAAACCCGAACACGTATTAATTACACAGGTTCTGTGGCTGATTAAGGTGTAATTAAAGTCACTTAGCCTCCGCTCACATCGGCGCGATTTGACATGATTAGGACATAGGCTATTGCCGGCAACGACACTGCCCTAATCGGTGCGCCGCCAATTTTGCAGTGCCGCACCGATTCCAAAAGCAGTTCCTGCACTACTTTTGGCGACTTTGGGGCGATTTCAATAGACATCTGTGCATGAACGCGCACAGATGTCTTTCAAATCGCCCCTTTTTAAACCCGCGTTCAGTGTTAATGTACCCTTAGGCCCCTTTCACACTTGTACGACCTGAAAGTCGCGCAGCAACTTTGACGCAACTTAAAGCAATGCTTGTGTAATCTTGAGGTCTATGGACCTTAAGTCGTATCAAAGTCGGACCAAAGTAGTGCAGCAAGGTAGTTCAACTACTGAAGTCGCACAGATATGAATGGTACTCTGACTCACTGGAGATCATGGTGTACGACTTGTCATGTGCAGTCCCAAGTCGCAGGACAAGTCGCACAAGTGTGAAAGGAGCCTTAGTGCCTTTCCTGCATTAAATTAGCCTCAGAACCTGTGTAATTATTATGTGTTCGGGTTTAATGGGATGAGGTGGCACTACAGAAGAGAATGCCCAGGTGTAAATGGGGGCTGAACTCAAGAGCCTGGAATCAGGGAGACATCGATAGCCACTGTGTTTTGTACAGACAGGTATTCATGTTGGAAAGTCCCTTACATCCAACTTCCTCACGCCATGCATTTATCAGTACTGAGCTGAGTCCAAAATTGAACAATTATCAGCCTCGTGCTGTTTCCTTTGTGATTTGAACATGCATAACCTGCAGCGCCCTACTCTAACATGGCGCTTACACTTTCCCCGGCAGTTGAAAAGCCGCTTCCGGTTCACGCCCCCCTACTCTGATTGGTCTTTGTAGCATCGCGTTATCTCAGCGCTCCCAATGTTCTTTGCGTGTTAGATCGGCGTAGCCATTTTGTTCGTGGCGGTATTGCGATCGCAGGCCGCTGGTTCTCCTGAAGTAATCCGGTAAGTGCGGCGGGGCTCGGTATTAGAGGGATAATTAATGGCCTGTCATAAGAACGTATGGCGGGGCAGACATGTTTGTTATATGGATAGAGGTAGAGCCTGTGCGGTGTGTGAGCCGCCATTGTTATGGTGGGAAGGCCCTGTGACTCTCCCACCATCTGTGGTGATAATAGGATGAGGATAAGGTGATGAAGGAACCATAGAGCTCTGAGGGGAATGGAGGCCTCCACTGTCTGTCCTGGTATACCTGACAATGCCCCTTGTATACCTGACCATGCCATATGGTGCTGCTTAGCAGTCCTCGGCACCCCCATGCAATGGGGAATGTGGTGCGTTTTTTGGGTGTATGAAGTCGCATAGTGTCGCAGCACCACGCAGTTGCGATTTAAGAAAAAAAATGGCCAGGCACTTTTTTTCCTCCTGCATTTCCTACAGGGTCTGCAGACCATTCCAATGAATAGGCCGCTGTGTGTAAATGTGGTACGCAGGACCCGCACAGATGTGACCCCCACTGCAAATTCATAGCACTCCTGTGCGTCCGTCTTTTACCTGCGGGGCGAGGGAACGCGTGCGATTTACACACCTGTCCAGACCCGATACACTGCGAACCCGGCCTAAGATCTGCTGGCGGCATTTGTTTTCCCTTTTCAGCAAGTACAGGAAACATGTAGCTTTGGATAGTAGATTGATTCGTCCTTTTCCTGTAACATGGTATAAAAACGTCCCATCTCTGGGCTAAAAATGGGTGACAAAATACAATCAGGATCCAGCTGTGCTAGGGTGGGGGGGATCGGGGGAACCCCTGGATTCTGTAAGGGGGGGGGGGGTTGGTACTGTGGCCATGTTACACTTAAAAGTGGTAGTAAAAAAAAAATAGATACTGATGCATTGCGGTGCAATTTGCGTCAAGTGAATGGACACAAATTGCATGCGATTTGAAAACAAATGCAGTGCAATTCCTGTCCAAATTGCATGTAGTTTCCCCCTCCACGTGTGTGTGTGTGTGTGTTTAGTAGAGGTGGGCCCAGGCGTGTTCAGGATCCTATGCCTGATCCCGCCAGGAAGCAGACACTGCACACCCCTAATCACTGGCAGTGAGACATTTTCTGGTCCGCACCTTCACAGACCTGGAAATGTCTCACTGCCTGTGATTAGCGCTGTGAAGAAATTTTGGGTTGTCCCCAGAAAAGTAAATGAGGGGAAATCTTACAATGGGGACACTAGTTCTGGTGACCGGGGGGGGGGGGGGGGGGTGCGCGGCGGGGAAATTCCCCTAATTTGCAAGGATTTTTTGTCACTTCCTGTTTGCCTATGGAACAGAAAGTGAAGGGAAATCTCCCCAATAGGACACAGATGGTAAAAAAAAAAAAAAAAAAAATAATCTGACAAGTTAGGACCCTCCCTTGCTCTTTCCAAAATGAGAGAAAAATATATGCACTAATATATGTACTACCGATCGGGAACCGGATGTCCCAGTTCCCAATCACCTGGATGCTATAGATAGTCTTTGGCTATCATAATGACCAGTTACTGTATAGCCCGCTCCTGTGTGTGGTTTCTTATCTACCCCCACCCCCCCACCCCCCCTTTGAATAGAGAAGGATACATTGTAACTTTTTCTCCTTGCTAGAAGAGAGTAGTGTAGACTAAGAAGCCTGTGCCAAAAATAAAGAAAATGTTCACATAGGTGCAGGTGGTTCCTACTGTGGGTCGGCACCTGCTCCCTCAGCTACAGCCACCTTCAATAAAGACCGTTAATAGTCATGTCATGTATTTCCCACTGTGGGGTAATGTGTAGACATCTCGGGTACAACCTTCCCTTTAGGAGACCTGGTACTGCCCCTTATTCTCATGCTTCTTCCATATTATACTGCAGACACTTAAAATCACAAAGCACCAACCATATTGTAGTAAAATGTGACAAAAATGGTAAAATATTGCACTCATATAATCATTAGATCATTGCCACATCCACCTTTTTTGCTATCCAACTAGTGATATCACTTCAGACTCCACCCTAACGCATTGCCCCGTCCATGAGTGCAATATTTTACCATTATTTTTAAAGCGTGTCGCATTTCACCACGCTATGGTTGACGCTTTGTGATTTTGAATATCTGCAATATAATATTGAAGAAGCACGGGATTCTAGTGCCGCGTACACATGGTCAGACTTCTCGTCGGTAAAAAATATGACGGCTTTTCCGACGGGATTCCGCTCAAATTTGCCTTGCATACACACGGTCACGCAAAAGTTCGCTGAACTTACGACCGCCAAGAACGCGGTGACGTACAACACTACAACAAGCCGAGAAAATGAAGTGAATTGCTTCTGAGCATGCGTCGAATTGTTCCCGAGCATGCGTAGGAATTTTGCGCGTTGGAAATGCCACAGACAATCGCATTTTCGGATAGTAACTTTTCCCGACCGAAAAATTGAGAACATGCTCTCAATCTTTTGCTGGCTGGAATTCGGCCAGCAAAAGTCCGATGGAGCATACACACGCATTTTCCGACGAAAAAATCTCATCGGTCTTTTGCGGGCCGAAATTCCGATCGTGTGTACGCGGCATAAGAGGCAGTAGCAGAGTGGTCACCTAAAGAAGTCATACCTGAGATGCCTACATATCACCCCACAGTGGGAAATGCATGAAGTGACAATTAATGGTCTTTATTGGAGACGAGGGTCCATTTTAAAGCACAAGGTGTGCTGTGCTTCACTGCTGCTCAATCCTTTTTTGGTGCACAGGGATTTTTGATTGTCAAAAAACATATAAAAGAGTAGTAGAAGCTACATCTGATTTGCAGGATTATTACGATCGCAATATTTTTTGTTGTGGCCATTTCAACGCATATATTGCACGTGATCTTTTGTATGACCTTGATCTTGACCTCATGATATATCTGTATTTCAGATCACAAGATAAAGCAGCCTCCGTTCCATCATGGCTGACATCAAGAATTTTCTGTATGCTTGGTGTGGGAAGAAGAAGGTATCTCCCAATTATGAAATCCGCGCTGCTGGAAACAAAAATCGTCCAAAGTTTGTGTGTGAGGTAATGTATAAGTGAGTGCTTTATAAATATTGCTTGTATTAAAGGATAAGTTCACCTTTTGTGAATAAAAGTAAATGCACATATTTTTGCAGGTAAAAAAAATGTGCATTTATTATTTTATCACTAAAGAGCCTGGAAAGCATTGCACCCTTGATCGGGGTTGCAATTCAAGACTCCTGCAGAAAAGCCCTGCTGCTTTCAGCCGTACCTGCGCATATATATACTGGCTGTTTACAAGTTGCAGGACTTGTGAATGAACTACGAGGCTTCTCATTAGCGACCTCAGCCCATTTAGAACTACGAGCTGTCACCCGCAAAGGCTGACTGTACTTGTAGTTCAAGTCATTCGCAGGAATGACACAGCTGTGTCAGTGAATCCCTGCATAGCCATGTTATTTTCAGATAGTGACAGTGGGCGCTGGGAGAGGGCGTGAGACTGCAGCTGCTGGAACATGTTGTGTGTTCCACCCTAATGCCGCGTACACACGGTCCTACTTTTCGTCTACAAAAGTCCAACAGACGCTGATGGACTAAAGCTGGCTGGTAATCCGATCGTGTGTGGGCTTCTCCGGACTTTCAACTGACTTTTTTAGCCTCAAATCCGACGTACTTTAGATTTGAAACATGTTTTAAAACTTTACTTCGTAACTACGACGGACCCCGAAATCCGCTCGTCTGTGTGCTAGTCCGACGGACAAAAAGCCACGCTAGGGCACCTATTGGCTACTGGCTATGAACTTCCTTATTTTAGTCCGGTGTACGTCATCACGTACGAATCCGTTAGACTTTTGTGTGGTCGTGTGTAGGCAAGTCCGTTCGTTAGAAAGTAGGCCGCAAGTCCGCCGCAAGTCCACCGAAAGTCTGCCGGAAGTCTGTCGGACAGGCTGTCCGACTTTTGTAGACGAAAAGTACGACCGTGTGTACGCGGCATTAATATGTATAAGCCGTGTAACATGTTCCAAAAGGTGAGCGTCTCCTGTAATTTACACATTTAAACATATTCCACACATTGCTGAATGTCCGCCTTTTTTTTTTTTTTTTTTTTTATTTTTTTTTTTTTTTTCCTCCATTTTGGAATGGATTTGGTGGTCTCATATTTTTTTTTCTGACAGGTTTTGGTCACAGCCGTTCATTTTTGTGTTATGAAAAGACTGTAAAGGACAAACTGGACAATGCCTACCTTTTTGATGCCTCTATTTTGTGAAGTCTTTTGCAGTGTTCAAGGAAAGGCTGCAAGTACGATTTGTTGGTTATTTTACAGACTTGGTCTAGAGGCCTCTCTGATTCAATAGATGCTTCCCTGCAGAGCTGCTACTGATCCTGCTTGTACTTACAATCCACCCCAAAACTATTTCATGGGGCAAGGAAATTGAGATGGCTGTATTTTAGGGGAGTAGCATGTTACAGGTGATGAAACTCTGAGCACAGGTGGGAAAGGTGTCATAGAACAGTGGTTCTCAACCTCAGTCCTCAATTCCCCCAAACGGGCTGTGTTTTGGGAACTTCCCTTAGATCAAATAGCTCTTATCAATACCATGTCATTGCACAGCTGCTTTAAATCAATATCAAAGTAAAGGAAAACATGGCCCATTGGGGGTACTTGAGGACTGTGGTACAGAACCACTGGTATAGAAGACCAGTCACCCTGCACAAGGGGAGATCAGCTTGACCCGCTTTATATCTGTAACTCAAACTGTGCCTATTCAACCAAAAAGCAGGAAACAACTGCATGCACACATTCACCTGTACAGATGAATTGGCTGGTGGCACTGCTGTTTGCATATAAGGGCTTGTTCAAGCCTCTGACCAGCCCTGGATGCAGCCTTTTCCAACGATTTCCACCCAGAGGAACCCTTAAAGTGTTCTGGTCTCAGGGAATGCCTGCTAAAAATGACTAAATCTACAACTCCTGATACATTGGCGTTATGGACAGTGTGCAGAATACTCCTTACACTTGTGGTCACTGGGAACAATTGCCCCCTTACAGATGGCTAAAAAGATCAATGGTGTCAGTGGGAAACTTCTCTGAAAGGCAGAAATTGCTCAAGGAATCCCTAGCAGCTTCTGGAGGAACTCGGGTTGAGAGAACCTGGTCTGGGGGAACGTAAACATATTTAATCCTGATTATCAGTGCTGCCTCATCCGCACCCCTCAGTGAAGGAGAAAAATTACCTGTTTTCAGAATTTTATAACGCATGTGCGACAGCACTGAAAGCTGAAAACGGACCTGGGCAGGAAGGGGGTGAAAGTGGTTCTAAGGCCTTTGCGTTTTTTTTTTTTTTTTTAACTATTTTTTTGTATATACAAAGAACACATAGGTATTATCAAAGGAGTATCAAAAGGACCATTTTTATATTGAAATGAACAGTACAAAGCACTTCAGGCTCTAACTTTTTTTTTTTTTTATGTACAAATTAGTGTGCATACCATGGACACATAGCAGTTAACTCAGGTGTCATGCAATACTCCCAAATGACCCAGTATGGTATACTTTTTTGCCTTTTTGGTTAGATGGCGCCACTCCAGTGACCACATTCCACCACTTGCATTATTTGTCTCAATTTTTCTCCTGAATGCATTCTCTGCTTTTAAGGTGAAAAGCCTTCTGTGCTGCAGAATCCCCCAGCCCTCTTTTATACTTACCTGGTCATGATCTGATCCAGTGATGTGTGTGAGAACTGCACCTCTCGTCGATGTCTCCTTCCTCGCTGGGCAGATTGATGGTAGTGGGAGCCACTGGCTCCCACTGCTTGCAATCAAATTCAATGCCGATCCACCTGCTCTGTCAATAGATGCAGACAGGGTAGCTCGGGAACGAGTCTGCACAGGTGCCTCCATGGAAAGCAGCTCTATGGGGACACTTGCTGAGGAGGAGGAGCAACAGCAGCCTGGAGCGCTGGCGGGGAGCCCCAGAAGAGGGTTAGGGCTGCTCTGTGCAAAAATATTGCACACAGCTGGTAAGTATACCACGTTTGTTTTAATTAAGAAAAAAGGAAGGTTTTAAAGTTGCATTAAATTGCAATATCTGTGTATAAACAGACAAGAGGTTGTTTGGGAAATGGGGAAGTTCTGAGTAATTAAAGTGTGATTGCATTATTTGGCTTTATGACGGATAGAATAATTCTACTATATGAAGAGCTGGTTTGCCCTGAAATGTGCATCTGTTTCCTCTTAGTGCTGAGTTCTGCTTCTGCCTACTTGGGTTTAGTTCCACTTTAAAACATTGATTAAATGGTTTATCAAAACCGTCAGTCAAGGCATGCTGTGCACAACTGTCAGTTGCTTGTGCTCTCCAACAAGCCGTAAACCATCAAAATACTGATGTCATAACTGGCCACAGTAATATGGCAACTGCAAGTCAGAGGCTAAGGTGGCAGCTTCCTTGGATGTAAAGTATGGGGGGGTAGTTCAACTTAAACCACTTCAGCCCCAGAAGGATTTGCCCTGCGTCGCTTTAACTGACAATTGCGCAGTCGTGCAACGTTGTGCCCAAACAAAATATATGTCCTTTTTTAAATAGAGCTTTCTTTTGGTGGTATTTGATCACCTCTGCTTTTTTTTTATTTTTTTATTTTTTTTTTGCGCTATAAACAAAAAAATAAAGCAACAATTTTGAAGAAAACACAATATTTTGTATATAGGAGGGGCAAGGAAATGGGATTATTGTGGTGCCACAAATTAGAACACGTTTTTATAAAATTATATTTTTATTAATATATAATTCATACATATACATTCTGAACAAGAGAATTCAATCATATACAAATAACCATCGAAATCCCCAAAAGGGATGAATTAACTATTGACTACCTTTTATCATCTCTGGTGTCGGTCAGTATTTCGATGGTTATTTGTATATGATTGAATTCACTTGTTCAGAATGTATATGTATGAATTATATATACTTTTTAGATTTATATATTAATAAAAAAATATAATTTTATAAAAACGTGTTCTAATCTATTTGTGGCACCACAATAATCCCATTTTCCTTGCCCCTCCTATATACTATTACATAGGGATGATGTGCAGTATCTATTCGGACATACCACCTACCACTTACAAGATTTTGTAGTTTTTGCTATAATATCACAATTTAAAAAAAAAAAAAATAAAATTTTTCCTCAGTTTAGGCTATGTATTCTACATATTTTTGGTAAAAAAATCGCAATAAGCGTATATTGATTGGTTTGCGCAAAAGTTTTATAGTGTCTACAAAATAAGATTTTCGTAATTTTTTAATTTTTATTTATTTTTTAACTAGTAATGGCGTAGATCTGCGATTTTTATCAGAAATGCGGTGGACAGATCGGGCACTTTTGACACTATTTTGGGACCATTGACATTTATACAGCGATCAGAGCTAAAAATAGCCATTGATTACTGTAAAAAAGTCATTGGCCGGAAGGGGTTAACACTAGGGGGCGATCAAGGGGTTAACTGTGTTCCCTAGGTGTGTTCTAACTGTAGGGGGGATGGGACTGACTAGGGGACAAGAGAGATCAGTGTTCATACCAGGGGCGGATCCAGGGGGGGGGCAACGGGGCAATTGCGGCCCCCCCAGAAAATAGTACTGACTCCAAGGCTTTCTCCCTCCGCCACCTCACCAGATTTGCGTTACGAGGCTTCTAAATGCAGCTGCAGGGACTTTATTTCTGCTTCCCCTGGCTCTCCCAAAGTCCCAGGTGGCCTAAAATATATTCCCTGGGCCCCATCAGTTCATTTATAGGGGGCCAGTGGCATCACTATGGGGGTCTGGAAGTGATGTGACACCGGGGCCGCTGCTACACACTGGCAGATTTGCAGCACACCGGTGCGAGTGTCACTTCACTTCCCTGTCAGGCGGAGTGATCTCCACTCGACAGGAGCTTCCTAGTCCCGGCTAGTGTGACGTCACGATTCAGAGGCGGCAGGATTGAAGACAAGATGGACCTCTAGCCAGAGCTCAGTGCACTGCAAGTGAGTTGGCACTTAGCTAAGGAATTATTATGTTAATTAGCTACAGTGGGCATTGTTATGTTAATTAGCTACGGCAGGCATTGTTATGTTAATTAGCTACGGCAGGAATTGCTATGTTTATGAGCTACGGCGGGCATTCTTATGTTAATGAGTTAACACCTTGTAAAGAGGTTAACGCTTTGGGGGAGGGGGGGTTAAATAATTTACATTGGTAATTGTAATATGGCACATGGAGGGTGTTAATGTAATCACTGATGTATTACTGACCAGTGGCAATTAACCCCTCTGTGCAGCATTAATGACAGTGGCATTATCAATGTTAATTAACCCCTTTTATGCTACAGCATGAAGGGGTTTATAAACACTGCCACTAGTGCCACTAATGCAGCACAAAGGGGTTAATTAATTGCCACTGGTCAGTAATACATCAGTGAGTACATTAATCCCCTCCATGTGTCATATTACAATTACCAATCATCATTATCATGATAATCACACAGTACAGGTGCGTTGAGCCACAGCCCCTGTATTGTGTGATTATCATGATAATAATGATATAGAATGACAGAAAAATTCATCTTTAGGCTTCATTTACACAGGGCGTGCAGCAGACATGCGTCTAACATGCAGAGCTGTCTTTTACTGGCTTGGGGATGCATAAAGTGTTACATGCATCCCATTTATTTCTACTGAGACACACAGCCGCTATATCCCAATATGTCATGCGTGTGGATCCCAGAATGCAGGCAGGGTTTATTCAAGGACCCGCACCAGCATGTCATATTGGGATATAGCGGCTGTGTGTCTCAGTAGAAATAAATGGGATAAAACCACCCCGCTAGCGGCCAAATAGCGCCGCTTTACCGCCGACGCCCGCCCCAGTGTGAAAGTAGCCTTATTTTCTGGCAGTGCCCCTCCCGAGACTAGACTCTGGATCCGCCTCTGGTTCATACTTGGTATGAACACACGATCTGTCTCCTCTCCCCTGCGAGAATAGGCATTTGTGTGTTTTACATACACAGATCCCAGTTCTCGCTCTCACGAGCGCCCGGCGGTCATCACGCGCATCGGTTCCAGGGACACGCGGCGGGCACATGTGAGCGCCGGCTGTGACTTCTAAAAGAAGCGACGTACAGCTACGGCGATTGGCACATCTGTGCCAACCTGCTGCAGTATAACTGTGGCGGCTGGTCGGCTAGAAGTTAAAGCTAAACAGGTTTCTCATTTGGTTCAGTTAGCCAGCATTGTATTGGCAAACACTCCTTCCATATTAGAATTTGTTGCATTAACAGAAGTTTCTTTTCCATAGGTTCGTATAGATGGCTTCAATTACATGGGAATGGGAAATTCTACAAACAAAAAAGATGCCCAGAGTAACGCAGCCCGTGACTTTGTGAACTACCTAGTGCGAATGGGAGAAATCCGAAGCGATGAAGTGCCATCGTTGGGGGTTGGTAAACGCTAATAGACTTGTGTATTATCTGTTGTTTTTTCTGATGATAGAAGCATTACTTCTTACATCTGCTTTGGGTGTGTTGCATTAGGATGGCTCTCTGTTCCCACCCTTACTCCTCTGTAAAAGTGAGCAGAGGAAAAGGCAGAGCACAGCAACCTATCTTTTGAAATTTCAATTTGTTTCTCAAATGTGCTTTGTGGAATAGCTCTGGTTTCGCAGTCCTTGGCTGCTGTAGTAGAGACGAGCAGTGAATTTGTGAAATACATCTGGTCTTGACCGAGCACTGCAGGAAGCATGCAGATGAATGTGCCATGAAAGTAGATGTGTAGTAGTAACAATACAAGTTATTCTTTGAATGTGTTCATTGCAGGTTAGCCTGGAAGTTGCTACAGATGGATTTCAGCCTGTAAAATCAGAGGAAGTGGATGGCCCTATTGGAGGTCCACTACCACCTCACTTGCAACTAAAAAGTGAAACTGCCAGTAAGTCTTATTAGAGGGGTAACTGTAAAACTTTTTGGTCTATTATATTTTACACTTTTAGGAATGTTTACACATTTTATAAATAGAGCTTCTCTTACTTTTATACATCCTTCATTTTAAAAGCAAATGTTTAATACTGGGTGCTTCCATCACACATTATTTTGGTAAGACAGACATGCAAGTTAGCAGCTACTGCTGGACTTTCTATAACCGATATGTAGCTGTATAAAATAAAGATGGGACTGGGGTGTGTTCTGATGCATACAGTTGTGTGCATTTTGGATTAGAATTGAACAGCAAGGTGCAGATTAATCTTTATGGCAGTGACATATAAAATGTCAGTAGTACATTTTTGTTTAAAGCTTTTAGTTCTGAACAAAGAGAATCTGTATACAGCTGGACAGGGGCATGTTTTTGTTGTAATAACTCCCCAAGCGTATGTGATTGAGAACCAGTTGTGCACATTAAAGCTTATCGGTGCATGAAATCATAACTGAGTGGATGCATTAATCAGTTGCCATCTGTGCACTGTAGCTTTGATGCTACAGTGTGGGCTGGCTTTGCAGAATCATATAAACATGGTTCTGCTTTCCAGAGTAGGGGGCATGTATGCTGGCCCAGCAGTGCTGTGATTCGTCACAGCACATGCCGATCCCCTGGTCCCAGCCAATGATTGACCGGTGATCGGCTCTGATCTTTCCTCAACACAGCTCTGAGTGTAAACAACGCAGAACTGTGTTCATTGACTGGATCCCATTGTGGTGTGGGTTTTTATTTTTTATTCCCTGATAAGCAGGAAATAAAAACTAGATCCCCAAAAAAGAAAGCATACCTTAGGCACAAATTTAATGCTTTACATGCCCTAGATAACCCCTTCCTACCCAGTGTCATTAGTTTAACAGTGTATGTTATTAGCACTGATCACTGTAATGTAACTGGTGATGTCAGGGGCAGTTAGTCCCCCCCCCCCAGCATCAGTTAGTGTCAGATTGCCTGCCACACTGTCGCAGTCCTGTTATAAGTTGCTGATCACTGCCATTACTACTATAAAACAAATTCCATTATATATCGCATAGTTTGGTTTGTGTGAAAGTTATAGCACCTACAATCAATGCACACTTATTGAAAAATGTATTAATAGATTCCTTTTTTTTTTTTTTTTCTTGGATATGTTTTATAGCAGAAAGTAAAACATTCTTTGTTTTGTATAATAAAAAAAACCCCAGAGGAGATCAAATACCAACAGAAGGTTCTGTTTGTGTGGGAAAAAAAAAAGATTGAATTTTTTTTTTTTTTTTTTTTTTTTTTTTTTTTTTTGCAGTATTGCTTGACTGCGCAATTGTCAGTTTAAAGTAGCGCAGTGCTGAGTAGCAAAAAATGGGCTGGTCACGAAGGGAGTAAAACCTTCCAGAGCTCAACAAAGCAGTGTCAGCAAGAATTGGGGATGTAATGTTAGTGGCATGGTGGTGGTAACGTTACACTAGTGGCTGGTTAGTATTTGCTTTGTGGTGATTCACACTTCTTTCCCAATCAATAAGTACCTTAAGGGTACTTTTCACACTGAGCTGTTTTTCAGGCGTTTTTAGCGCTAAATATAGCGCCTGAAAAATGCCTCCCCAGTGTGAAAGCCCAGTACTTTCACACTGGGGCAGTGCGCTTGCAAGACGTTAGAAAAAGTCCTGCAAACAGCATCTTTGGGGCTGTTTAGTAGCGCTGTATACAGCACTTCTAAACAACCCCTGCCCTGTAATGAATGGGCAGCCGCAATACGAGCACTGTTAACCCGGATCCTGATTCTCGGGTCCCTCTTTGGCTCTCCTTGCCCCTCCCGTTGGGTGCCCCAACAGCAAGCCGCTTGCTATGGGGGCACCCGAGCCACAGCGCCCTGTGTCCATTCAGACACAGAGCTGCGGCCCAGCCATGCCCCCTTTCTATTCTCATTGGTTGGTTGGCTGGCTGATAGCAGCGGGAACCAATGGCGCCGCTGTCTCAGCCAATGAGGGGAGTCCCGGAAGGCCGAGACATTCCTACACTATCGCTGGATAGTGATTGACCTCAGGTAAATATTAGGCATGCTGAGGGCAGTTGCTGCACACAGAACTTATCTTAATGCATATAATGCATTAAGAGAAAAACCTGACTTTACAAGCACTCTAACCTGTTCCCAGCCAATGTCATTAGTACAGTGACAGTGCATACAAAAAAGTCACTTCCAGTGCTAATAGGTCTTCCAAGGTGAGGAGTAACAGATGGTGTGAAAGGTATATATGGTATCCCAGAACTAGGTGGATGCTGCCTTCCTCAGATGGGGTAATCTGAAAGGAACTACAAGAAAAACAGAAATGGAAGGTGCGCACACCTAGTGCATTACCAGAGATAATTTAATAAGAATTTTCTGGATAAAAGTGGGTACTGACAAAAGGCCATAAATACAGTGCATGGCCACGTCGCACAGAACATGGGGTACAGCTAATGCATTTTGGGGGTGCACCCCCTTAAAGCTAGATATTTTTAGCACTGATCACTAATGTCACTGGTCCCCAAAAAAGTGACAGGTGTCAGATTTGTCCACCGCAATATTGCAGTCCCGCTTTAAGTTGCTTATTGCCGCCATTACTAGTAGAAAAAAAAGAAAAATATCCATTCATTTGTAGATGCTATAACTTTTGCGCAAACAATCGATATATGCTTATTTGGGGTTTTTTTTGTTTTTTTTATTGAAATTGTTAGTCCTTTCTTTATAGTGCAAAAAAAAAACTGAGGTAATTAAATGCCATCAAAAAGAAGCTCTATTTGTGTGGGGGAAAAGACACGCATATTTGGGTACGTTGTTGCGCAACTGTCAAAGTAATGCAGTGCTGTATCTCAAAAAATAGCCTGGTCATGTAGGGGGGGGGTAAACCTTCCGGGGGGGGGGGGGGGGGGTAGTGGTTAAAGATTGTATTAGCGCATATGTTAGTTTGTGAGGTAATGTTGAGTTCTCTGTAAGTTGTTTTTTTTTTTTTTTTTTTCTAAAACAAACACTGTATCTCACACTAAATGTTACTTTTTTAGATGCACCATTTGCTTCAAGTACGCCTACGCCGGGATATGGCCCTCTTACTGGTGGCGCAAGCTGGGAGCGTGGAGCCAATCTACAGGATTATTATTCCAAGAGAGATGAGCAGGAAGCTAAAGCAGTACGTTGTGTGAAAGGCGCCATGGGAGAAATCCTATAGCAAAATATGGCTTGAGCATATAGGTATTGTAGGGTTACCTTACTGCCTGCCCAAAGCTATCACTTGTTGCAGTAGTCTTCATTGTTGGCACAGTTCTAAGGCTGCCAGAACTGCCAAGTCAATCATTTTGAGTTGTTACAGCTCTGCAGAGGGCTCCCTATCTAGATGTGATCCCTCACTTTACACCAGAGTGTTTTTGATAGGATCTGCAGCAACATATAATAAGGAAAAAATGTATACAGCCTGTAAAGCATACTCTTTGAACGCATGCTTAAAAAAACGAGTAGAGGTTATCCTTGTGATGTAAAGGCACCTGGTGGTATATGCAATTTTTGGGTTTTTCAGTCCAATATTTGGGTTGTGCTTTTTCTTAATGGGATCATCAGAATAGCCTTTGAACAGCAAGGTATTTGAGTGCCTAATTGAATTGCCAACATTTGATTTCCATCCTTTTGGATTGCTTTAGCAATAAGTTCCTTGCCTTGCGTTAACTTCTTGTATTGTCAGCGTTGGAGAACTGAGGCTTTTGGTGCAAGGGCTTGTGGGAAGTGCTCTAGCTGCAATCTTGTTGGCGCTGGCGGGGGGGTGGTGTATTTTAATAATTTTTAAATGAGCAGGTTAGAAGATTAATGTATGCATGTTGGGCATGTTTATAAAGACATACTTAGTTGCATGTAGGGGATAGACAATGAACTTTAGGACCCCTTTCACACTGAAGGTGTTTTTTTTTTAGGCGTTTTAGCGCCTGAAAAACTCCTCCTATGCCACCCCAATGTGAAAGATGGAATGCTTTCACTCTGGGGCGGTGCACTTGCAGGATGGGAAAAAAAAGGCCTGCAAGCAGCATCTTTGGAGCGGTGTATACCCAGTGTGAAAGGGGTATTATTCAACAGCCTATTTGGTTTATTTATATCTGGGTGACGTCATCAGGTATGTTTTGTAGCTTGGCTCCAAGTCTACAGTCTGTCTTTTTATACAGGCTTGTTTTAATGGCTATTGTTCTCCCCCATTGTGTTTAGACTCTGGAGTCTGAAGAAGTGGACTTGAATGCTGGTCTGCATGGTAACTGGACCCTTGAGAATGCTAAAGCACGTCTCAATCAGTTCTTTCAGAAAGAAAAGACACAAGCGGACTACAAGTACTCACAAGTGGGGCCTGACCACAACAGGTTTGTTTTTTTGTTTTTTTTTTCTTCCCACCATGTTTGTTGATAAATCTGCAATGGTTAGAACAGCTTCTTCATTACATTTTCAGACTCTTAAATAGGTCTGCCTTTAATGCATCTGGTGAAATATACCATCTCCTTTCCTGTGCTCTTCACTACCTTGCAGCCCTACACAGTATCACACACAGCCTTTGCAAGGAATATGTGCCTACTGGGCCTATACTTTCCCATGAGTGAGCTGTTCTCTGCTGAATGGCCATAGGCCCACCATGAGTATGGCTCACCCATATGAATAAATGAGGCAGTAGTATGCATGTGCAATAAAAGGGACCTTTTTAATTGCAAAGGCTGTGCAGGGCCAACAATGTTACCTATCATATGCTTTTGTGGTGTTTATGCTTTCAAGGCATAGGCCTTTGTCTAGCCATGTAACTTGTGAGCCAGTATCCACACCGAGCACTCCAACTGAGTAGCTATAATAGTAGTATTAACGCTATCTTCTCCTTAGCCAGCTCATAAAGCTGGGCCATCCCAGAGGAGTGCCTTCACTGAGGGTCATAATTTGTCTACATACAATTAAGTGGCGACTTCATACCTGTGCTCAACTATTATATTTTAGTAGTTCAGAGTTTTTAAAATGGAGCTTTCAGGTAAAACTACAAAAAAAAAAACTACTGCTGGGATTTTGGCACGTTTGTTTTCCTTTTTTCTCCTATGGACTGATCTTTTTCTTGTAGGATGAGGATATTGCATTTTTTTTTTTTTTTTTTATTAGAGAAGCGGCCATGTCTCTTTCCCCCATTGGTGACCTAGCCATAGTTAGTAAGTTGCCTTTTCAGGGACTTTGGGGAATTGTTAGATTCCATTGTTAATGCATCCTTTGTTTTTTTGTTTTTTTTTATGCATTTAGACATCCCACCCTGTGCCCTCTCTGTATCTTCTGCCCTGTTCATACCACAATATTGATGTCATGAAGTTTTTTTTTTGTTTTTTTTTTTTTTTTTTTTTTTGTTTTTTTTTCTGTCCCCAACACCAAAAAGCTGCATACACGTTGCAGTATTATGCGCAGAAAAAATCTGCACTAAATACTAGTGTTGTGGTGTGAACAGGGCACATAGAGAATGCATACAAAACTCACATCTTTGCACATGGTGTGAACGAGGCCTTAAAGGAATTGTAAGTCCTGAAGGATTTTCACCTTAATGCATTAAGATGAAAAACATTCTGCTCTGCAGATGCCCCCCTTTTTCTTACCTGAACCCGGATGTTCCAGTGATGAGCCCAGCAGCTCCAGCCGCACTTTCGGGTCCTCATTGGATAGATTGATATCATCAGGAGCCACTGGCTCCCACTGCTGTCAATCAAATCCAGTGACGCCGGGGCAGAGTCCTGCTGTCTTTGTCAATGGACGCAGCAGCAAGACTTGGGAGCGTGCCCGCATGGGTGCCCCCAAGGAAAGCGTCTCTCAGTGGGGGAACCCGATGATGAAGAAGAGCGCCGCCGGGATACCCCAGAAAAGGAGGAACGGGGCCACTCTGCAAAACCCTTGCACAGAGCAGTTAAGTATAACAAGCAAAAAAAAAAAAAAAACCTTTTCAGTCACTTCACAGTGGAACTAAACCCACCAATTTAACGGTTTTCCCTTACTGCTTCATTCAAGGCATGCCTCTCGTTAGAACTGTCAGTTACTAGTGTGCTTATGTCGGCTTTCGTCTGAACTGGCTATCAAATGGCTGGTGTCATAGCCCAGATCAAATGTACAGCACCATGGAAATTGCCGGTCAAATGGGCTAAGATGGCAGCTTTGTTTGCTGTAAAGGATAGGAGGATTTAGTTCCCCTTTTTTAATTTTTATTTTTATTTTTTTCTAAATTAGCAAAACTTTGAATTGAACACTGTACCCCTGTTATTATTTTCTATCAGATTATCTTATGACTCTCCCAGCCAGATATCCTCAAAGGGCTTGTGTGTTTCTCAGCCTGCCGGTGTAACAGAGTATTACAGCGAGTATTTTACTTACTCCTAGTAAAACTCGTACAACACAATTTTGTGTGCAGTGATCTTAAGAATGAATTTTAGGTTTATTTCCAAGACTTGATGTGTTTAAAATGACAACGCAATCATTTTAAGGAACGAACCACAGGAATAATTTTTCTTATAATATTCATGTGCAAATTTGTGCTGAAAAGCATATACAAAATACATAAACCAAAACAAGGGTGACATCCGGAATCTGCTTCTTTTTTTTTTCCTTCAAACATGGGCTGACGCTTAGGCTGGACTAAGTAAATCCCATGTGAAATTAACGATTGCTGATTCCTGGTGTCACTCTCTTTAGGTGAACAAAAGGTCGGCTGAGAAACACACAGGCACCGCAGACCGCTAGGGAAAGACTTGCAGGTCAGTGCCACTTTTGCTTGGGTCATGTTCTTGTTCTGTGGAAAGGTAGGAAATTGTCACTAACATGGCATGTGTGAGTGGTTGAAGGGTCTTAACGTGATTGTTAAATGCATTTTTAGCTGTGTATTATGTAGGGGTAAGTGATGACTTTCTTTACAGACCCTTGGCGCCTGCCGTATGCAAATATGTGGCCTCTCAGTGCCTGGTCCTTGGCACCAAGGGGACGCATATTTGTGTGAATTGCTGTCCATACACCTGTGCCTGAGAGCGTGCACTTTCCTGGCACAGTTACTGTTGACCGACCGAAAGATCCTAAACGCTCCTTGCGATTGGGAGTTTTCGGATCACATGACAGCCAATCACGGCACCACCTCCTGGTGTCATAAACCTCTTAAAAGGCTGGGAGGCGCTGGCGCTATTATGTTATAATGTAGTTGGCCAAACTACTCTCTTGACCCTTCACCTTGAGATTTCTTTGAAATTATTTGCTATGTTGATGTCTTTTTACAATTGTTCAAACTTCCACATTTTAATAAGATGGCATGCACTTGTTTTGTGTATTGCTTGAAGTTTTAACGGACGCCCCCACCGCCCCAGTGTGAAACTGGCCTTATGGTGTAGGGAATCGCTGGCAGAAAAAGATCTGAGTGATGTCTGTAACTGCAGGCATCATTCAGATATCACCGCTCAAAGTCAAGGATGTCGTATGGTGGGTGGGAAGCGGTTAAAGCAGAGCTAAACACATCCACTTAACAGTTTAAAAAAAGGTTATATTCACGTGCTCTGGAATGTAACCGTCACATTGATTGTGCTCTCAACTGATCACATGTGCAGCATCATGGTAGTTAAAGTGGTGTTCCGGCCGAAATGATACATTTTAAATAAAAATACCCCTATAATACACAAGCTTAATGTATTCTAGTAAAGTTAGTCTGTAAACTAAGGTCTGTTTTGTTAGTTTTTATAGCAGTAGTTTGTCAATTTTATAAACTTACAGCAGGCCGTGGCCATCTTAAGTGTGGGCATCTGAAGCCAGAATGTATTTCTGGATCTCATCCTTGCAGATCTCGCACATGCTCAGTGCAGCACAAGCAGTGTAATAGGTTTCAGGTCAGGTTTCCATAACAACGGCAGTTTCAGAGGAAGTTGCCGCCCCTTCCCAGAAGGCATTGCAAACAGGAAATGATGCGATGGGCCGCGGCCAGGGAGGAGGAAGTGAAAAATGAATACAGCAGATATACAGTAGGTGCTGAGAAAATAAATAAAAAAATATCCAATTTGTTTACAGTGCACAGTTTAGTGAGGGATGCTGAAGAGTTGTAAAAGTGGGTGGAACTCCACTTTAATGTTCAGAGGCCATGAGGGCAGCTTCCTTGGCTGAAAACAATCTGGGGTCTGCTTTAAAATATTGCTGATGATTCCTCCAGAAGGTTATGGTTTTACTTCCTGCTGTACTCTCCATAATGTTAATTAACAGAAAAATCTAATCACAAGAGAGATTACAATAGGTGAGGGCAGAGCGTAAACAGATCTCTGCCAGAGACAAATTAAGTCAATGAGGGGTTTATACCAACAGCATTAACCCAAAATTGCCAGCTTTTTGTAGTGTGTGTCTGTGTGTGTGGGGGGGGGGGTTTGTTTCAGGGGTTCTCTAGGGTTTGACTATTTGCTTACTCCCTTCCCCACCACCACCTAGTGAAACTTAATAAGCTGAAGCACCTCCCCTGATTTGAATATTTAGTTGCATTCAAATGTCCCATAGTCATCTGCTGTCCTTGCCCTTGAAAAATTATAAGGTGTAAAAAAAAATGCCCCCAAACATTTATTGTATATGAATATCAATCAGCGCAAACTACTATAATCCCACACCCAATTGCAAGCTGAACACTACAGGTAATCACAAATGCCTGAACAGTTATAAAAAAAGGAGAATAAGTGCAGCGCAATAAATAAATGAATAAAGTCCCCAATGCTCAATACAGGCAGATCCACATTTCACTTTCAATGGCCAGAGGCAAGAGAATCTTGTATGCAGTTTTTCAATATGCGTTTACCAGAGAATGTGGACCTCTGCAAGGCAGGGGTCAAACTCACATATATCCCCTAGGGAATGATCTCCTGGATGTTGTCACTGGAACGGAACACAGCCGGCAAAAAATCCTGGTATCCACAAGCGAAGCCAAACTTCCAGCAGAAAGAGCCCCAAGGAATACATGCATCCGGATCCCGGTGTCCCCACGAATGACTTATTTCACAGTACAATACATCCCGCTCATGTGACGCCCGTCCCGCCTCTCTCCGCTCTCCTCTCATGTCTCTCCTGAGTCCTGACTCAGCTGACGGGCTCTTTCTGCTGGAAGTTTGGCTTCGCTTGTGGATACCAGGATTTTTTGCCGGCTGTGTTCTGTTCCAGTGACAACATCCAGGAGGTCATCATTCCCTAGGGGATATATGTGAGTTTGACCCCTGCCTTGCAGAGGTCCACATTCTCTGGTAAGCGCACATTGAAAAACTGCATACAAGATTCTCTTGCCTCTGGCCATTGAAAGTGAAATGTGGATCTGCCTGTATTGAGCATTGGGGACTTTATTCATTTATTGCCCCAAATATTTATTGCCTGATTTTTGGTGGCCATCTCTGATGTGTCTTTTTAGGGCACCCTTGCCCCAACCCCTCCTCCATCTTCAAAGCTAACATCAGTCTGGAACAGTACACAATGATATTGCAGTGCAGTTAAATATTGGTCTTTCACAGAGTACTTTAAGGGAATTCTCACAATGTATAATGTATGCAAAATTGTGAAATGTATCTGTCTTCACAGGAGCTTTCTAGCAGAAATGACCCTGTTTGTTAAACAGCTTGGACGAAGTAAGTGTTTTTTTTTTTTTTGTTTTGTTTTTTTCCTTTTTCTTTCTTTGATTTTTTTTTTTTTTTTTTTTTTCTCTGATGGATTAAAAAAATGCTTTGGCAGTATTTCGGTTTCAGTATCTTACCAATTGGAAATGCGTTACGGTATAGTGAAAACCATTTGAACAGTGGCATAAAAGTAGGTATTGTTTAGAGCAGCCTTCCTAAACCTTTGTACCATGGAGGAACCCTCAAAACAGTTTTCAGGTTTCATGGAACTCTTCTAAAAATTGTCTACAGCTCAGTATATGATTGGTGTGTTCAGTACATTGTAGATGTGATGAAAGCACAAAGAATTTGGTGTGGTGGTCAAGCCTTGCATTGGTAGCCACTGGTGAAGTGCAGTTGGAGGTTGAAAAGTGCCCCTCACATTACTGGCCAGTGTAGTCTTCATTTCCTGGTTAAGGCTCCGTTCACACTTGTGTGACTTTGGGCACACAATTTTGGATGGACCCTCTGCACACTGCTATACACTAGAGGTGCACCGAATGGAATTTTTTGTACCGAAAATGCAGGATGCACTTTGCTGAAAACCGAAACCGACAGTTTTTAAAAATGTTTTGTATATATAATTGTATTCAACTTTTTCATTAATATAAATTTGTTGTCGGCCATTATTGGCACCTTTAGCACAAGAAAAGCTCAAGAAAAATGTATCCCTTTAAATTCTATGTATGTATTAACACTGGTCTGTTGTGCTTTCATTGTGGTGTTAAAAATTCAGCTTGCTGCATTTTTGGTCAATTAAAAGAAACGCACATAAAACACGCCTCCCAGTTCAAATGCATTGAAAACGTTTCGTTTTTGAGTCACATGACCTATGAAAAGCACAGTAATCATGGTAAAATGGGCCCAAAATCCCTGCGAATTCGCAGTAACATGGTGCGGTTTTTTTTTTTTTCTTTTTGTGCCGCTATCGGCACCTTTTCTCTTATCGGCATTCATGCCACTAACACCAATTTTTATTTAAATTTTTCTACAGGTTACCAGTTTTGAGTTAGAGGAGGTCTAGGGCTAGAATTAATGCTTTTGCTCTAATTATCGCGGCGGTGCCACACGTGGTTTAAACACAGTTTTCATATGCAGCGCAACTTACATATGTGTTTGCTTCTGCGTGCTAACTCAGCGGAACAGTGTGTTTTTTTTTTTTTTTTTTTTTTTTTTTTTTTTTTTTGTTGTTTTTTTTGTTTTTGTTTTTTTTGTTTTTGTTTTTTTTTGTCACTTTTATTCCTTTTACAAGGAATGTAAACATCCCTTGTAATAGAATAAAAGCAGGACCCCTTAAATGTGCGATCCGGGGTCAAAAAGACCACCGATCTCAAAATTTACACTAAAATGCAATTCAAATTAAAAATTCCCCTTTTTAAGAGCATTGGGCGGGAGTGGCGTTTTACGTCGCTACCTCCCTCCAATGCTATGGAGCCGAGCGGGGCCATCTTTCCCTTACTCGGCATCCAGGCAGTGAGGGGAAAGGAACCGAATGGCTCCGCTGCTACCAACGGCTCCGGTAAGGGGCCCTCTTCCCCCACCCTGATAAAAGTGATCTTGTGGCAAATCCACTGCTGAGACCAATTTTATCTGAAAGAGGCGAGTCCACTGTTTCTAACAATACCGGGGTTATGACAGCTAGCTGCTTCCATGACCGTAGTATTTAACGTCAAAGTAGCGACGTATCTTGATGGCAGCTGGTCCTTAAGCTGGCCAACTGCATCAAAGTAATCCCTCTTATGGCCAGTCCTACACTGCTCTGCCACTGCAAATGCTACGGTGGCCACCATGCCAACCTGGGGCATAAAGACACGAGGTGAGGGAGGGTTACTAGGTTCAGGTCTGGTCACTGAGCTGCATTACAACTGAGAAAAGATATACCTGTGCTCAAATGTTAATAGCTTGTACATGTATTTAAGCTATCGGGTGCTAAAGGTGTGACCACATAATATCCCGTGTGGGTTTTTTTTTTTTTTTTTTTTTATTGCATAGTTTTGGGTCCATCCAGAATTTGTAGTGTTAATATGTGGTCACACTCTTTTGGCACCTGTTTTAAGTACATGTATAAGCTATTAGTATTTGAGCACAGGTATATCTTTTCTCAGTTGTAATGCAGCTCAGTGACTAGACCTGAACCTAGTAACCCTCCCCCACCTTGTTTCTTTATGCCCCAGGTTGGCACGGTGTCCACCGTAGCATTTGCAGTGGCAGAGCATTGTAGGACTGGCCATAAGAGGATTACTTTGACGCAGTTGGCTAGTTTAAGCATGTATTGCAATATGTGTGAACTAAAAATCCCTGCATTGGGAACGCTGTAGTGTCTAAACCCAAATCAAAACACAAAAAAAGTTTCAAATTTGTTTATTACTTTACAGAAATGAAGAAAAGGGACTGTTAGGCTTTTCCAAACAAATAGCAGTGTCTGCTTTTTCTTTACAAACGCAAACATTTACTGTATAAACTGAGAAATGCTTGAAGATTTTAGCTTTCCTGTGAATCACTGAACTAATCTTTTAGTTGTATAATCGCTGTTTCTGAGAACTGCTTCACATCTGTGTTGCAAGGAGTCAACCAACTTCTGTCACCTGGGAAAAGGTATTCCAGCCCAGGATGATTGCACTACATTCCACAATTCCTCTGTATTTCTTGGTTTTACATCATTAAAAAACCAAACAGCATTTGTTACCCCACAATATTTTTTTATTGAATAGGGTCAGAGGAGTAGGCTGGCCACTCCATAATGTTTTGTTGGTCTGGAACCAAGATGCTGTTTGCTTACTGGTGTTTTGGGGCTGCTTTCTTGCCTTGCTTTCAAGGACATTTCCTCTTTGGCATAAGCCAACATGGCCACTTCTAGTATTTTGATGTATTCAAACTGATCCATGATCCCTAGTATGCGACAGATGAGCCCAACACCATAGTATGAGAAATCCCCATATCCTGATGCTTGCACCACCATGCTTCACGGTGTACTGTGGCTTGAATTCAGTGTCTGGGGGTCGTCTGACAAACTGTCTGCGACCCCCTAGACCCAGAAAGAGCTATCTTGATTTCATCCGTTCACAAAATGTTGCGCCATTTCTTTTTAGGCAAGGCCATGTGTTCTTTGGCAGATTTGTAACCTCTTCAGCACATCGTTTTTTTCAACAGTGGGACTTTGCAGGGACTTCTTGCCGATAGCTTGGCTTCACGTAGGCATCTTCTAATTGTTATAGTACTCACAGGTAACTTACCACCTTCTTTCATTAACCCGGAGCTGATCATTGGCTGAGTCTTTGCCAGTTTAGTTATTCTTCGATCCATTCGAATGCTAGTTTTCCATTTTTCTTCCACATCTTTCTATTTTTGGTTGCCATTTTAACCATTTGCCTACAGGGCACTTTCACCCCCTTCCTGCCCAGGCGAATTTTCGGCTTTCACACTTTGAATGACAATTGTGTGGTCATGCTACACTGTAAGCATGTAAAAACATTTTTTTATCATTTTCTTCACACCAATAGAGCTTTCTTTTGATGGTATTTAATCACTTCTGGATTTTTTTTTTTTTTTTTTTTTTTTTTTTTTTTTTACAAAAAAACTAATATTTTGAAGAGAGTTTTTTTTTTTTTTTTTTTTTTTTTTTTTTTTTTTCTTGTACCTTACATGTCATGCTTCAAAATTGCACACACTAGTGCAATGGCGCCAACCTTCTTTATTTCAAAATCCCTATAGGCGACGCTTTAAAATTTTTTTTACTGGTTACATGTTTTGTTAAAGGAGGTCTAGGGCTAGAAATATTGCTCTCGCTCTGTTTGCGGTGATACCTCATGTGTGGTTTGAACACCATTTTCACGTGTGGGCGGGACTTGCGTATGTGTTCGCTTCTGTGTGCGAGCACACAGGGACAGGGGCGCTTTAAATTTTTTTTTTTTTTTTTTTTTTTGACACTTTTAGAAAAAAAAAAGTAAACATCCCTTGTAATAGGAATATGGCATGCTTGATCCTCTGTACAGTGAGATATGGGGGTTAATAAGACCCCCCCCCCCCCCCCCATCTCACCTCTAGGCTGGGAAGCCTGAAATAAATAAAAAAAAAAAAAATTTCATCTTCCCAGCTGAGGCGGAGCTGTTTGTTTGAATGCAGAGGCCGGGCATCATAACATTGCGCTCAGCCTCTGAGCTATCATAGAGACTCCGGCGACCATCTTTTGGTAAACATCTGGGCCGGCGGATCCTGTCTCCGATTCACCGATGGAAGCAGTGAGTCTGTAGAAGCACTGGAGAGGTAGGGGTCATCCCCTCTCGCCGCCCGTAAGAATGATCAAGCGGTGGAACAGCTGCTATGGTCGTTCTTATGATGTAGGGAATCGCCAGCTGAAAAAGCCGATATCTAAATGATGCCTGTAGCTGCAGGCATCTTTCAGCTATACCCACACAAAGTCAAGGATGTCATATGACGGTCAGTGGGCGGGAAGTGGTTTAAGAGCCGTGACTGTTTACAGAGATCGATCGTTCTCGCGTGAGAGCCGCACTACCCCTCTATCATTTGACGGCAGGCGGCAAGCAGTTAAATTGGAACATCCCATTTCTCTCAGATTTTCAGAGAAATGCACTATACCCAGCATTTACAATATTTGCTACCTTTGCCCTTTAAATAAGGGCCACCTGTTTTTTCACAGACTTTGACCTCACTAATTATTTTGAACATGCCCCTTTCAATGATTCAATTACACAGAATCAGCAGCATGCATGTCATGACTGTCGGATCTGTTGGTTTTCGATTTACTCTATTACACCTACTAGTAAATTATTTGCCATGTAGAAATATAATTTATACCAAAAACAGTGATCTGGTTAGTAATGTTGGACTGCTATTTTGAACACAACTGTACATGCATCAATACTTTTTCTATATAGCCAACACCATTGTTCATAACATAACCACAATTTGCCATTTTATTTCAATTTTATTGTAGTTGTCTTGCTGTCTTACAGGAATCACTGCCCGTGAACATGGTTCTAACAAGAAACTGGCAGCACAGTCCTGTGCCCTATCCATTGTTCGCCAGCTGTATCATTTAAATGTCATTGAACCTTATTCTGGCCAAACTAAGAAGAAAGAAGGAGAGTCTGTAAGTTGCCCTAATTAATACTTAGTTGTAGTATGGGAGCAGAAACGTGTATATGCAGAAGACCAAACCCCTGGAATTATTGTTTTAGACAATATTTAGAATTCTGTCATGCTTCCACATGACGTGCATCAAATTCAATGACATGTCAAAAATTGTTGCATAATATTGTAACATGGAGGCATGGTAGTGGGGTAGGTGGCAGGCAGCCTCATAACCAATGACTCCTCCCTGGCCTCATTTCACTTCCGGCCAGGAGGTTCCTGTCCTTGTTTCTAATGACATATTTCCTTAAAGCGGAGCTCCACCCAAAAGTAGAAGCTCAGCTTGTATGTACGCTACCACCCCTCCCTCTACTGCCACATTTGGCACTTTTTGGGGGGTTGGGGGGAGTAGATACCTGTCAAAACCAGGTACCCACTTCCGGGTAAGATTGCCACACCGATTGTAGCGATCTACGAAATTTACAGTGGGACCATTCAGAAAGGGCAGCGTGACTCGTGCAAGGCTTCACTTCCTTTTTTCAGCGTTTAAGCTTTTATCAGTGAAAGTGCTTTTACAGCTGAAAAATTCCTCTTCAAACGCACAAGTTCCAGATATTTTTCTTTCAGCCAGAAAACACCCCTTCCAAAAAACACTGATAACAGCCTATGTGTCCATGGACACATCTGAGTAGTTTACTGGCAGAAAAAAATGTCCATTATAGTAATCAAAGAGCTTTGTGTGGAAAGCTATCACATTCCTGACATCTTCCCAGTGCACATTTGCTCCATTCTGAGCACTGGCTCCTAAGTACACCAGGTCAGAGTTGGTCCTAATTATCACCAGTTTGCTTATCTGCAGTTTATTTTTTTAATGTGTCATAGCATTGGAAACAGGTACTGAAATAACTTCCGGTGGGGGGTGGGTGGTCCCCCCGTGAGATCCATCCAATCATTTTATTCCGCTAGCCTAAGGTGGTTACTCACAATGACAACAGAGACCGATCTAAGTGTAGTGCTTTTTTTTTATTTATTTTTTTTTGGTCTGCCCAATAACTGATGTTTGTTAATACTCGAGTTTACATTAGTGAGAAATGTGCTTGCATTTGTGTAGTTCTTTTTGTGCAACTATTCTCATATCTCTTCACTTTTCTTTTGTGCAGATTGAACCATATCCAGTGAACCTTTCTCCTGATGTTCAAAAGCAAATTCAAGCTGTTGTTCAGGAACTGAACATTGAGTTACCATACCCAGTGAGTAGATAGGTTTTTCTCTTGCATTGCCTTTCAAGATTGTAAAGTGAGGCAAAGAGACAGCACATTTACATGCTCTTACACCACTATAAGTGACCATGAGCTTATAGCAGAGGAGGAATGGGGTACGGACCTGGCCAACTGCAAGCAGGTGCATACGCCATACTGACCTGGCAGCGAAGGGGTTAAAGGATAAGTTTTACTTTTTAATAAATGCCTATCTTTTTTCAGGTATACAAATGTGTAAAAAATCGCGGGTGCAATGCAGGACTGCACACTGTCAGTGTAAGCGATCTGCTTTTACCCCGTACGAGCAGGCAGTTACACAATGATGGGAACCAACAATGAACTATCTAGAGCAGGGATCTCCGAACTATACATCCCAGGAGGCATTCTAAAACTGACATTCACAGACAGGACTAGGCATGATGGGAATTGTAGTTCCTGAACAACTGGAGGGCCATAGTTTGGAGACCCCTGATCTAGAGCGCTCAACAGCATCCTTGTAGTTCAATGAGAACTACAAGCTGTCAGCCACAAAGGCTTGGCAGTAGTTGTAGTTTTCCTATTCACATAACTGTGAATTAATTTGGCCGGCCAATGACATGGCGGGGTCCCATGCGGCTAGGGGGGGTTTAACTATTTGCCCACCAGCCGCCGTCATGATATGATGGCAGGTTGGCTCTCCTGGGCGAATCGCCGTAGCTGTACGGCAGCCCTTTAAATAGCTTCAGCAGGTGCACACGCCTGCTGCACATCGCCTGAGGCGATGTCCGCGGGTCACCAGCGATCGCTCCACGGTCAGCCAGAACCGGGATCTGTCAATGTAAACGGACAGATCCCCTTTCTGTCAGGGGAGTAGAGCAGCTGTTCCTAGTGATTCAGAAAATCGGTCTCTCTATGCACAGGCAGCCCCCATACAGTTAGAAACACCTGCCTGGGAACACACTTAACCCTTTGATCGTCCCCTAGTGTTAACCCCTTCCCTGCCAGATAGATAGATATAGAGATAGATAGATATATAGATATACACATACATGTATATATACACATACATGCGTGTGTGTATATATACACATACATGTATATATACATATACACAGCGATCAGTGGCTATTTTTAGCTTTGATCGCTTTATCATTGTCAGTGGTCCCAAAAAAGTGTCAAATGTCGCAGCCCCGCTAAAAATCTCTGAATGCTGCCATTACTAGTAAAGTAAAAATTCCATAAACCTATCCCCTATTTTGTAGACACTAGCTTTTGCTCAAACCAATCAATATACACTTATTGCGATTATTTTTTTTTTTTTTTCTTTTCGAAAATATGTGGAATACATTTTGGACTAAACTGATGAAAAAAAAAGGGATATGTATTGTAGCAAAAAGTAAAAAAAATATATATATATATATATATATATATATATATATATATATATATATATATATATATATATATATATATATATATATATATATATATATATATATATATATATATATATATATATATATATATTATATATCTGTTTATAGCGCAAAAATACCTCCAAAAGAAAGCTCTATTTGTGGGGGGGAAAAGACATAAATTTGGGGTACGTCGTACGATTGCGCACTTGTCAAAGCGATGCAGTGCCGTATCGCAAAAAATGGCCTGGTCATTAATGGGGACAAATCCTTCCGTCCTTGAGTGGTTAGTTGTGACAGTTCGGGGCGAAGATCCCCCAGCTCACTGTAACTAGAGAGGGCGGATCGGAGATAGGGTGAGCAGTGAAAACATGTCCCACCCTAAAAAGGGTGGGAACATGCAACATGTTTCTGAAGTTGAACTTATCTTTTAAGACTGCAGGCCCCATGTTTTGTCATCCCCATTCTGGCTTCATTGTCTTGAATCACTGCCCTGCATTCTAGTGCCCCTAAGCAATGAAGCCAGGTTTAGGATAATGGGCCTGAATCCTTAACCCATTCATGTCAGTATTTGCTATCTGCATATTTTAACCCTTGTGGTCTCTTATGAAATAATACGTTAATAGAATGACACAAACTGGATAATCTATGCTTAATGTACATTATATTGCAGAGACCTGCTTAATGCCGCCAATTGGGATCTCTGGGTTTGAATATTTAGTAGAACTGCAGAAGTTCTGGTTTGGTTGTTGGATTAATTATGTCCAGCCTTTATTGCCTTATTTGGCTTTGAGATTTGGTTGAGTAGTCGTTTTACTGAGAGTGGCGTATTGGTTTTCACTTCGCTGAAGTAATGCTTTTTTAGCACGTTCATCCACTGTGGAATAGGCTGAAGAAAATACAAAATTTCTTATCAGTTCAGTTTCATATCTAGTATTTACCTGTTCATGTAAGATTTTGGTATTAATAGGGAAAATAGATTTTCATCTTTTTGTAAAATTGTTTTATAATGTGCATGTTTTACCAAGCTCCCTTCTAAAATGCTATGTTCATTCATAGCCTGAAGATCCTAGCCAGCCCGTATCACTTAATCTTGGAAAGCTGGTGCATTTTGAGCCCTCTCAGCGGAGTCTTGGTGGTGTGGTACCCTGGTCTCCTCCACAAGAGAACTGGAATCCCTGGACCAGCAGTAACATTGATGAGGGTCCTCTGGCATTTGTGAGTATTGCTATTCTGTTGAGTTGAAATATTTAAGGTAATTGTATGGTGTGGGGGGGGGGGGGGGGGTTGTTTTTTGTACAAATATTTGACTTTTTGCATTTGCAAGATTTAAACATGAAGAATGTGTAGCATCTTTGTGCATTGACTGTTGAATAACTGCTTTTTATTTATATAGGCTACACAAGAGCAGATCAGCGCAGATTTGAAGAGTGAGCTTCTGTACCAGCTTGAGCAAGATAAAGACTTGCAGCAGGTGGGTCCTCAGACTTCCTTTGGAGTCCTGTTAACCTTGTTCAGTCTAATTGAGCACTGTGGCAAAGAGGCTAGCTTTTGTAGCATAATTAGCTGAGTGGGTTATGTGTTCATTTTTTTTAGCTTTAATTTATTTAATTTGGTAAGAGTGACTGGTACACTTTTTTTTTTTTTTTTTTTTTTTTTTCTTCCTGTTTTACCACATGAAAACTGCAAGCAGGTGTAACAGCTTGTGTTGGTCTCTAGTGCGGGACACACAAAACTGAAATAAATAGCATTGTAATCTTGCTTGTCCTGCTCATCAGCCCTGAGCGTTATTGAACGTTCTGTGGCAGCTGCAAGCAAAAGTTTAGTTGAATACATCAACCACCTTCCTGATTATCAACACTTTTTTTTTTACTTAATCGCAGAACATCATTTGCTAAAGAGAAGCTTTCTATAAGGGGAATCTTTAAAGCAAGGTGTTATAATACAGTCTGCTTGGTCGATGGTGGCACTGGATCTAAAGAAACGTCATAGGTCTGATGTGGGGCATTGTAGGTTTAGTAATGTCAAAGCAGTTGGGCTGCTTCCTTACTAGGGATTATATTGAGGGCCACTGGGTGAAAGCATTACATTATGGTGTGAGGGGGCGAGGCAGTGCTATTAGCTGAAGGTGGCTTCTAAGAATGCAGGTGTCTGTCTGTATATTTAATGATAAATTTGCCATTACCTTAACTCAAACACTGAAGAAAGAACGAGGAGAATATATGCACACTTGGATTTTTAGTTTATCAAAAACATAGATTCCCCTTACAAATATAACAAATCGCCCTCCCCCTATTCTAATAAAGTAGACAAATGCCTAAAAAGTCTCCTGGGAGACTAATCGTTGATATTATGGGGCATGTATCCGGGAGGGAATACATATGCATTTTAAGCCTCCATTCCCTGGATTCATGCTAAAGTGAATACCCAAATTGTACAAGACAAATTGACAGAAATATGGAGTAATCTGCACACCAGGGCAATTTTAGCATTTCTTCTTTTGAGGATTAAAATTCAATAAATGCATGGATCCATGTAATATCCCATAGTAGAAAGTCCCGGCACACTTTTTCTCTTTTTATCATCGCAAAAAAAGATTTACTAGATGCATAGTGTGTGTTATCCTTGAGAGCTGTTTCACACCAGGAATTGCACAGGAACGGGCTGTGCTTTCCTGTGATATTCGCATGCGAGCCGGGTGCAGTGCTGTTTCAGCCCATTCATTTAAATGAAATTGTGCCAGATCGCACCAAAAGTAGTGCATGTACTACATTATAAAATGCACAGCAAATGGATCTGGTACTACTGTAACATGCGATTCGGGGCATGCGTTTGGAAATTCAAGCAGATACTTATCCCTCATGCAATGTAATCAGGGAGGCATGTGATTGGCCCCAAATTTATTATGTAGCAGGATAACCATTCCAAACATACAGCCAGTGTCATTAAGAACTATCTTCAGTGTAAAGAACAAGGAGTCCTGGAAGTTTGACCCCCCCGCCCCAACAGAGCCCTGATCTCAACAACATGGAGTCTGTCTGGGATTACATGAAGAGACCGAAGGATTTGAGGCAGCCTACATCCACAGGAGATCTGTGGTTAGTTCTCCAAGGTGTTTGGAACAACCTACCTGCTGAGTTAATTCAAAAACTGTGTGCAAGCACTGTGTTTACCTAAAAGAATTGGTGGTTTAAAGCCAAATGATAGTTGCACCAAATATTGATTTGGTTTAGATTTTTCTTCTGTACACTCCCACCGATTAACCAAATATTGCAAAGCGGTTCAGTGGTTAATACACACGGTAGGGTTCAATCCAACACATGCAGACAAGATATGAATGTGAAATCATACAATATTTCTTGTCCTCCCATGTTAATGAATGAGGGTGCATGTCTGTGAATCTTCCCAATGATGGGAGGCAGTGGAATCCTAATGTGCCAGTCACAACTTCACTTGTCCATGCGGATACAGTCCTGCCCTGGGAGGAGTGCTACATCGACCTGTTTAGTTTCAATCGGGAACTTCTTTGGGATGTAACAATGTTCCCATCCTGGAGATTATAGAGCCTTTATTGTGCTTTGGGATTGTAGAAGTTCAACATGATCCTGCGATAAGTTTGCTTAAATCTTGTAACAAATAAAATGGTCTGTTCTGTTCCTCTGTATTTTGCAGATGATAAGTGAGAGGGATTCTTTGCCTGTCAAGAAGTTTCAGAATGATATCATGGATGCAGTTCGCCATAACCCGGTGGTTATCATTCGAGGAGCTACTGGTTGTGGTAAAACCACCCAGGTGCCACAGTATATTCTAGATGAGTTTATCCTTAATAACCAAGCAGCCCAGTGCAATATTGTGGTGACTCAGGTAAAAATCATATCTATTCTAAACTTCACTGTGGAAATTGTAAAATTTATATATGAAGCTTAACCTTTTTTTTAGGGTTGCGAAGAATGTGGAAGGGTTAGAACTTTCAGGGTTTTTTTTTTTTTTTTTTTTTTTTTTTTTTTTTGTTGCCTGTGTCCTTGCTGGAGTGAGTCGACCTTCCCGTTACAATGCTCTTGTATTCAGTATAAAAAGTGGCGTAAAAATCCAACATTTTTAAATTTAATCACAGGAACAACTGAGGGTTAATCTCTTAATTGCAAACCTGTTTTTGGGAACATCCCCGGCCTAAGGGAGGTTTTCTCCTATATTCTGATATGCCTTTTGGGATAGGAAGGGAAATCTCCCAGACTGAACATGGCAAACAAAAACCTGACCGGTTTCCTAACAATTCCCTTCTCTATCCAAAAGTAAAGAAAAACTGATTTGGCTTTGCATACATTTTTAATCTTCTGGTGTGATTTTTACACTTTTTTTTTTTTTTTCTTTCAGCCTCGTAGGATCAGTGCAGTGTCTGTGGCTGAGCGGGTTTCTTTTGAGAGGGGAGAAGAGGTTGGCAAAAGCTGTGGTTACAGTGTTCGGTTTGAATCTGCGCTGCCTCGTCCCCATGCCAGTGTGATGTTCTGCACCGTGGGTGAGAATCTGTTTACTATCGGCGATAATAAAAATGTGCCCATTTTTTTGATGGGGCTAATTCTTTGGGGTTATCTTTGTGTGTGTGTGTGTGTGTGTATAATTGTATATTTTTTTTCATAATTTTTTTTTCTACTTTAATTTGTCAGGTGTACTTCTGAGGAAACTGGAGTCCGGTCTTAGAGGCATTAGCCATGTCATTGTGGATGAAATCCATGAGCGGGATATTAATGTGAGTATGTCAGTCTAAAGTGTTTCATTCTAGCACTCTATCAATGTATTGATAGAGTATCTATCTATTTTTGAAGACTGATGAACATCCTAAACCCAGCACTAAAATATACAAATGATACACTTCTCTTACCATGTAATAAACGGTGTCTAAGTGAAATACAATAATAAAGTCTCATAAAATATTCATATCCCAATGAGAATCTTCCCTAATATTGCCACAAAATAAGTCCTGTTTTCTTTTATTTAGAAAATCTTCAGTTGTATAAGAGAACACAGGACTTCTATTGTTTGATATAGGGGACATCCTCTTGGATTTGAACCAATATTTTATGGGACTTGATTATTGTATGTCATTCACTAAGACACTGTTTTTTTATTTCACGATAAGAGAGGTTTAAAGTTTGTATATATTAGCGCTGGTTTTTGGATGTTTTGAGTTGAAACACTAGGGGCTGGCGTTTTACCAGCAACTTGGATGTAGAGCTGAGTGCAGGTAAAGTGGGTTGTTTTTGAAGATTTCCCTTATTCCATTAAATTATTATAATAATTTTTTTTTTTTTTTTACTTTTCAGACTGACTTTCTGCTTGTGGTACTCCGAGATGTTGTTCAAGCTTTTCCTGAGATCAGAGTAATCCTTATGTCTGCCACAATAGACACAACTATGTTTTGTGAATATTTCTTTAACTGTCCTGTAATTGAAGTGTACGGCAGAACTTTTCCTGTGCAAGGTATGTTTTCCAAAATGTAGTCCACCTCTTGTCAGGCATGTGTGTCTCATAAAATAACTTGGAATTAAATGACTATATGATCTTAATCTCCCTTAATAAAGCCTGTTGACAGGGTCATAGGTATACACAAGCATACTCCGTTCAACATACAGGAACATTCATGCTTAATGTATAGGCTATAAATATATTCTGACATTAAGACCCCTTTCACACTGGGGCGGTTTGCAGGCGGTATTGCGCTAAAAATACCGCCTGCAAACCGCCCCTAAACAGCCTCCGCTGTTTGTTCAGTGTGAAAGCCCGAGGGCTTTCACACTGAAGCGGTGCGCTGACAGGACGGTGAAAAAAGTCCTGCAAACCGCTTCCTTGGAGCGGGGAAGGAGCGGTGTATTCACCGCTCCTGCCCATTGAAATCAATGGGACAGCGCGGCTATAGCCGCGCTGTACGAGTGATTTTAACCCTTTTTCGGCCGCCAGCGGGGGTTAAAACCACACCGCTAGCGGCCGAATACAGCTGCAAGAACGACGGTACAGCAGCGCTAAAAATAGCGCTGTTGTACCGCCGACTCCCCCACCGCCTGAGTGTGAAAGGGGCCTTAGTGTTGTAAATATGTGATCATATATTTGACTGGATGGTACTTTGGCAAAAGCCAAAGTGATCTAAGAGATGTCAAAAGCTCCACCATTTATTTTTTTATTTTTTGTTTTGGTTTGTGATTAGCTGTAAAGGTGCATTAGCTAGCTATGTGTAGAGCCTTTGAAGAGGCGCTGCTACCCAAGCAGGAAACACGCTATCAAACACCTAGAAGTGTTGAATAGTAGTGTCGCCCAAAGCATTTAAAAAGTCAAGATTAACAGAACACCTGTGGGAAAGCTTACTACTAAGCTACTTCTTTCACAGGGAGCTGCAGGTATATTAACTTTTAATGAATATATATATTTTTTTTTTTATTTTTTTTTTTCCACAAAAGTGAGTACATCCGTCACATTTTTGTGTTTTTTTATTATATCTTTTCATGTGACAACACTAAAGTAATGACACTTTGCTACAATGTAAAGTAGTGTGTGTACAGCTTGTATAACAGTGAAAATTTGCTGTCCCCTCAAAATAACTCAAAACACAGCCATTAATGTCTAAACAGCTGGCAACAAAAGTGAGTACACCCCTAAGTGAAAATGTCCAAATTGGACACAAAGTGTCTATTTTGTGTAGTCACCATTATTTTCCAGCACTACCTTAACCCTCTTGGGCATGGATTTCACCAGAGGTTCACAGGTTGCCACTGGAGTCCTCTTCCACTCCTCCATGGGGACGTCACCGAGCTGGTGGATGTTGGAGACCTTGCGCTCCTCCACCTTCCGTTTGAGGATGCCCCACAGATGCTCAATAGAGTTTAGGTCTGGAGACATGCTTGGCCAGTCCATCACCTTTACCCTCAGCTTCTTTAGCAAGGCAGTGGTCGTCCTGGAGGTGTGTTTGGGGTCGTTATGTTTGAATACTGCCCTGCGGTCCAGTCTCCGAAGGGAGGGGATCATGCACTGCTTCAGTATGTCACAGTACATGTTGACATTCATGGTTCCCTCAATGAACTGTAGCTCCCCAGTGCCGGCAGCCCCAGACCATGACACTCCCACCACCATCCTTGACTGTAGGCAAGACACACTTGTCTTTGTACTCCTCCCCTGGTTGCCGCCACAGACACTTGACACCATCTGAACCAAATAAGTTTTATCTTGGTCTCATCAGACCACAGGACATGGTTCCAGTAATCCATGTCCTAAGTCTGCTTGTCTTCAGCAAACTGTTTGCGGGCTTTATTGTGCATCATCTTTAGAAGAGGCTTCCTTCTGGGATGACAGCCATGCAGACCAATTTGATGCAGTGTATGGTCTGAGCACTGACAGGCTAACCCCCCCCCACCCCCTTCAACCTCTTCAGCAATGCTGGCAGCACTCACGCCTTTTTCCCAAAGACAACCTCTGGATATGACGGTGAGCACATGCTCTCAATATCTTTGGTCGACCATGGAGAGGCTTGTTCTGATTGGAACCTGTCCTGTTAAACTGCTGTATGGTCTTGGCCACGGTGCTGCAGCTCAGTTTCAGGGCCTCGACAATCTTATAGCCTAGGCCATCTTTATGTAGAGCAACAATTATTTTTTTCAGATCCTCAGAGAGTTCTTTGCCATGAGGTGCCATGTTGGACTTCCAGTGACCAGTATAAGAGAGTGAGAGCGATAACACAATTGAACACACCTGCTCCCCATTCACACCTGAGACCTTGGAACACTAACGAGTCACATGACACTGGGGGAGGGAAAATGGTTAATTGTGCCCAATTTGGACATTTTCAGTTAGGGTTGTACTCTTGTTGCCAGCGGTTTAGACATTAATGGCTGTGTGAGTTATTTTGAGGGGACAGCAAATTTACAATGTTATACAAGCTGTACACTCACTACTTTACATTTGTAGCAAAGTGCCATTTCTTCAGTGTTGTCACATGAAAAAAATCTAATAAAATAGTTACAAAAATGTGAGGGGTGTACTCACGTGTGTGTGTGTGTGTGTATATATATATATATATATATATATATATATATATATATATATATATATATATATATATATATATATATATATATATATATATATATATATATATATATATATATATATATAAATTTTCATGTTTTACTTACCTTCTATCCAGCCCTTGAGGCATTAATCCTGCCACCAACTATGGGGCATAATACCTTTTTACTGACCCCAACAATGTGACACTATTCCTCCCCCTGACACCAACTCTTTTTTTCCCCCTAATACCAAAGATGGGGCATTGTTTATTTCCACTGTTCACTGTCTGGCCCATTTGAAGGACAGTAAATTGGCCCTTTGTTTAGAAAGTATGAAGACCCCTGATTTAGAACAGCAGGACTATCAAAATGGCCTTTTACCATATTTAATTTGATGTCTTATTAACAGATTACTACCTGGAAGACTGTATTCAGATGACTCAGTTCATCCCACCTCCAAGGGACAAGAAGAAGAAAGACAAAGATGAAGAGGGAGGGGAGGACGAAGAGGTAAGTGATCATAGTCAATGTACACACCCAAATGGTGTCCTGACTTCACATTGTAAAGTGTAATGTATATGTACAGCATATTTGCACATTGTATGTGCCCCCTGGTATCATGCAGACTTTTTAGCTTCAAGAATTCTGAACTCTGAACAAGAGTTGTATGTAGAACAAGCTACAAGAACAAGTAGGTGTATGTACAGTATACAGTAGATCTGCAGGCTTGTTCCAGGTCAGGGACTTAAAGTATTGAATCCAGAGGGCTAGCAGCAAAGAAAATGTTAAACTATAAAGCTATATAATGTACCTGCTCTATGAACTGTATAGTGACCCCAGCAGCTGCTTTATTGTGCTACCCTTAGTCCACAAAATACACAAGAATTTAGAAATAATCAATGCTGCATCCAAAAAAATGGTCAAGTGCTGGTATAAAACACAACCTGTCTCATGTTGTGTAGTAAAAAAAAAAAATTGGATGTAAACCATCCATATACCAAGTGAATTGAACAGCCTCAGATGATACACGGATGAAACAAATCTCCCTGTATAAGTTTTTTTACATGTATATCTGCTGTCTTCACATTTATATACTTTTAGAAAGTGCACGTCCTGTTAGAATTTTCACTTCCTTATTCCCCTCTAGGAGGAGATTATTGCTGGAGACTGTAACAGATGATTGGAGGAAAGGCACACCACCCCCTCCCCACACAGGCAGGGGTTGCATGTGAATTGTTTAGCTGGCTGCTAATCTATTAATGGCTTTTTTTTCTTTTCTTTTTTTTTTTTTTTTATACATTTTAAAACACGACAGGAGGCAGGCTGTGTTTTATATCGGCACTTACTCATTGTTTGAAAGCAGCGTTGCTCATTTCAAATTTTTAAGCCAATGGCATTAATATTAATTGAAGCCTCATGCCTTGCTAATGACAGGATTATTTTACCAATTTTAGATTTTCCTGGACTGTATGGTGAGATAAGGGTTCAAGTTCCCAAGTCTGCACACTACCATTTCAGTATCAAAGGTGGCTTCATCCACCTGTTGGTCTTTTATTTTATGTAAAAATTTATTTATTACATTATGTAGAATCAAACCGGAGTGGGATCACCCTTATGTGGACCAAAAGTCTAGGTGATTAGGAATAGAGCCAGGGATGATGGCCGAATGTCACACTCAGTGGCACCAGGAAGATTATTCTTTTGGAATCCACTCATTAAAGCGGAGTTCTGCTTAAAAAAAAATAGTCAGCAGCTACAAATACTGCAGCTGCTGACTCCTAATAATTGGACACTTAACTGTCCCACAGTCCAGCGATGCGGGGGAATGAAGCCCCCCTTGTCTCCCCCCTCTGCGACGCCGGCATTGTAACTGTGGGTGCCCGGCTGTGGCTCCACAGCCGGACACGCACTGCACATGCGCGAGGTGACTGGCCGGGCAATCATCTTGGACCTGTGACGTGTCGCAGATGATTGCCGAGGGGGGGGGGGGGGGGGAGAGGTGAACTGACTTCCGGCTCCGCGGAGCCCCGGGAGGAAGTGGGAGCTGGAACCCTCATTTTTGGGTGGCACTCCGCTTTAAACTAAAACCTTACATTTTGTTTTTCTTGTGGTGCATCTTTGTCAGAATTCTTCCATTCTCAACATTACTTTTATTTCTGCAGACAAATTGTAATCTCGTATGTGGTCCTGATTACGGCCCAGAGACCCGGCGTTCATTGTCACAGTTGAGTGAGAAGGAGACCCCTATTGAAATAATTGAAGCACTTCTAAAGTACATTGAATCTCTAAATGTACCTGGTGCTGTTCTGGTGTTTTTACCTGGCTGGAACCTGATTTACACAGTACAAAAGCATCTTGAGATGAACCCACATTTTGGTAATTTTTATTCGAATTTCTTTTCCTTTTTTTTTTTTTTGCTTGAAATACATATGTTTAAATTTTATCTCGCAGAGTTCTCTTGCCTACCTCCCTCGTTAACTGTTAAGCATTGTTGATACAAAACACCTACCTAAAGTAAATATAAGTTTCACAACTTCCCCGACAGCCCCAGGCCTAGCATATCTGGGAAAGGTGGGGTGCTATTAGCTGGGGTGGGTTTGCCTGGTCAACTGTAATTGTCACTTGTGAGTCAAGGTTTGTATCAGATAGGCAAAGGGCATATAAATGCATACTAAACAAGCCTGTTCATGTGATTTTGTGTAGAAGTTAGAGCTCATAAAAACCAACCTATGCTGCTTAGTATTTTAACGTGTATAAACCCATTTTCAGTAATTTGCCATTATGTCTACTGTAGATGTTGTGTTTTTTTTGTGTTGGAGAGTGAGGAGATATGTTGCAGTTTCCTGTCCAGAGGTATTGCCAGTAACAATGGTTCTGATGCAGGCTGACAGTGCTGAGTCACTGTCTTGCAGTTGGATACAGCATTGTCAACCTGCCTTGCAAGATCGGGCAATTGAGGTACCTTTCTAATAAACCTGTTTACTGGAAGGATCTCCAGGTAGGAAACGTTACAAGTAAGTTCATTAAACGTTTATTGTAAGTGAAAAATGGAGTATTGGTCAATGCAGCTCTACTGATTTGCATAATTTTGTTAATTCTAGCATGTTTAAAGCACTGAGCAGATTGTTTTTGTTCATCATACGCAAACTGTTAGCAGGCATTCACACATATTGGTGCAGGCCAATAGGGGGATTCCATCATGCACTAGATGACTTATTCTGATTGACTTTTTTCAGCCAGTCACCGTTACCGGATTTTGCCACTGCATTCTCAAATTCCACGAGAAGAGCAGAGGAAAGTGTTTGATCCTGTTCCAGATGGAGTAGTCAAGGTAAAACTTCTTCTCCTGTGAAATCAGTGTGTTTTAAGCTGTTCATTATTTATTGTAGCTCTGATGGATCCCTTCCTGTCTTCAGGTCATTTTGTCCACAAACATTGCTGAATCCAGTATTACTATCAACGATGTTGTTTACGTCATAGATTCCTGCAAGTAAGTTTATACTGATTTACTATAGACTCATTTTGTCTATAGTGATAAGTTATTTTTTGAATGAAACAAGCTTATAAAAAAAAAAATCAATGGATTCCTCAGTGCCATGCAGGGTGGTATCTGTCATTGCTGACTGTTTTGCATTAGTGCTGGGGCTGCCCAATTATCAGGTGGTGATGCCATTATCTCCTCAGGATAGATAGAAAATTACCAAAATAAAGTGAGACAGTAAACAGGTTTTTATAACTTTGGGAGGCAGGTGTGCAGTTTATGTATCAATATATCCTAAGATAAGTTAATAGTGCTACTGTCCCTTTAAGGTGTCATAAGCAAGACACCAGCAGTGTAAATAAGTGAACATTCCCATAAAACGAATATTCTTTCCAAAGTCCGGCTAGGTAAGGTGCAAGTAGATACTAAAGGAATTTTATGTTCGATGCACATCACAACGTGGCTGTGTAATATAAGGTGCCAAAAGAATAAATTGCATATCCATAAAATCCTGTGATACAAAGTGCTGAGTGCATACAAAAATCCCATGTGAGCATGAATAAACTAAGAGAAACAAATTGTAAGTTCTTAAATGTGTACATTCCTATATGGACGTGTGGCCAGTGTTCATAACGGTGAACTAGTGACTCCACTAGGACTCCCCCTGCAGGTCTGCCCTCACAGGGGCTAGAAAGCATCAGTAAAATGATGACCAGTCTTCTCTGTTTAGATGCCATTGTCTCCCCCTTCTCTCTGCCTACTCTTCTCTGCTGCAGTGCTTAGGTGGTCCTCTCAGGGCTTCAGCTTGGTGGCCCTGATTTCATCCTATATTCGCACTCTTCATAGTCCACACACATCTGACTGCTCCTGTGAGTCCGTGACCTCCGGTCCCGGCAGCACGCTTGACTCCTCTCCAGGCTTCCCCTTGACTTAATGCATGCAAATTAGAGTTATTAAACCCTATCCAGGGTATAGACACCATTACTTGATTTCGGTATTTGCCTATTCTGAGGCAATATTGCATTCTGTAAACCACCACAGCAGCACAATATCCACTTTTTGTCTTTTAATTAATTTCTTATTTGCTCTATCCACGCATAGTAGGTTGAGTGGAAGCACTTGTTTACCATAGCGCAGATACATTTCTATAATGACAGTATCGCATACACATAGTCTTTCTCTATAGCAAAAAGTAGGATGAGTTGTCACTCAATTCATACAAAGAGTTGAAAATGGTCCACTACTATTGCAACTGCATAATGTGGAGAGTTCAGTACTGGTTCTAATATATAGATCTGTGTTGCCATTTTCTGTGTCCATCCAAGTTCTATCCTGTGAGCCCTGATGAAGCGGGAGTGGTGTTGCTCTCAAAACACATTGGCTGTTCTTATGCTTGTTTACTGACAATATTATCTTGCACTTTCTCTATTAAAAGCTGACCTAGTTATCAGGGAAAATACTCAGATTTATTTATCCAGCTGTCTGTTGCCAGTAGGTTCTTGGGGTATGTGACCCTATTATATTGCTTTGGTGATTGCAGTGGACCTTTTACACCAAAGTCCTGAATTAAACGTTGTACCTTTTTTGCTTCTCTTTACAGACAAAAGGTAAAACTGTTCACATCTCACAACAATATGACAAATTATGCCACAGTCTGGGCCTCAAAGACCAATCTCGAGCAGCGAAAAGGAAGAGCGGGACGTGTGCGACCTGGATTCTGCTTCCACTTGTGTAGCAGAGCACGCTTTGAACGGTGAGAAAATAATCGTATTGTAATCTATTTAGTCTCATGTTAGTGATGGAATGAAGTATGTCTATGTTGTGTTTTATGGGACAATTGCAACAAACTTTACCCTTTTTGTAAATCCTTTTATTTTGTAGCTTGGAAACTCACCTTACGCCAGAAATATTCCGTACACCTTTACATGAAGTTGCTCTGAGTATTAAACTTCTTCGTTTGGGTGGCATTGGACAGTTCTTGTCAAAGGCCATAGAGCCCCCTCCACTGGATGCTGTGATAGAAGCTGAGCACACGCTGAGAGGTAAATCATGTTGGGTGTCTTAGTTGAGGCCTTTGTGTCAATAGCTGAAAATTATTTGGGGATCATCTTCAGATATGGATGTTTTAGATCACCATTTAAATTTTAACATTCATTTTTGTTTAGAGCTGGATGCGTTAGACACGAATGATGAGCTGACTCCTCTGGGGAGAATTTTAGCTAAACTGCCTATCGAGCCCCGTCTTGGAAAGATGATGATAATGGGCTGTATCTTTTAGTAAGTACATCTGGTCCTCTTTATATACAGTATCCTCATCTGTCTGTCTTATGTTTCCATATAGCTGTCTGATGGTCCTGCTTATTACAATTTATAATCTAATGGGGAGCAAAGAATAATTCAAAATGTATATTAAATCTTGTGATGTACTAGTTGTCATATTCCAATTTAAAGCAGTATTAATCCCACAATCAAACATTTATTATATTGCAGCTTACCATTTCTTAGATGTGAAGGCTGCATTCGTTTTTGTTTTTTTTATTTCTTTTTTTCATCTGGTGATACAGCTAGTAAGTCTGTTTTTCAACAGAACAAGCTCTCTTGCAGTTACAGGGATGAAATGGATCATTTAACACTGGCAGGGGTATCTAAAATTATCAGCTTTTATTTATGTAAAACCTTTAGCTCAAAAGGAAAAAACTGTTGCCGTAACGTATTATAAGGTGTTAGCTGGAGTTTGGCTTCAATTTGTTACTGTAAATCTCCTAGTACTTCTAACACTCCCCTCCCCCAAAACTGACAATACTGCTGTCCAATTATTTCCCCTGTGCTCATTCATCGAGAGTGGTGTCTGTATAGTACAGGAAGTGTGTGACTGGCCACATCACCAGTGGGAAACAGAAGGAAACAAGCCTAAATTAGAAGAAAAAAACCTAATTTCACTCTAAATATCTAATGACTGGTAGGTGGCACTATATTACGGTTCTCATGGGCAGGTTTACAGTGAGATGGACTGTTAAACGATCCATGCAATTTCTTCTGGTATCCTAACCGTGCCTCTATATTCACTTGACCGCTGCAAGGTTTACCCCCTTCCATGGCCTGGCTGTTTTTTTTTTGCTCTACTTTAACTGACAATTGCGTGGTCATGCAATGCTGTATGTAAACAAAATTTGTAATTTACACACACAAATAAAGCTATCTTTTGGTAGTATTTGACCATCACTCTTTGCACTATAAACAAAAAAAACATTTTTTACTTTCTGCTATAAAACATATCCCATGAAAAAATTTTAATTTCTTCATAAATTTAGGTCAATATGTATTCTGCTACATATTTTTGGTAATCGTTTATTAATTGGTTTGCGCAGTTAGTCTAAAAACTATGGTGTGTGTGTGTGTGTATACTGGATTTTTTTTTTTTTTTATACTAGTCATGCCGGTGCTTTCAACACTTTGTGGGAACCAGTGAAACGAATACAGTGATCAGTGCTAAAAATATATGCACGATCACTGTTCTAAGGGCACTGGCTGGGAAAGGGATTAAACATCTAGGGCGATCCAAGTATTAACTGTTCCTAACCAGTGTTTTTGTGTTTACTATATGGGTGCTTTTACTAAGGGATGTGCTGGAGTTTATTCTCTGCTTTGCAGGGGGCAATATCCAGCACATCCCTGCTGACAGGACAGTACTGTGCTGTGCATTGTTTACATAGGCAAAGCTCTGCTTTCTCCTCGCTGATCAGCGGGTGCCGGCGTACATCCATTGGCTGGCACTCGCTGGTCGCTAGTGCTGTGACTAATTGCAGCACACACGGCCCCTTCCAGGATGAGAAGAATCGTGTGTATATGTGTGTGTGTATATGTGTGTGTGTATATATATATATATATATATATATATATATATATATATATATATATATAAATAATTTTCTGTGCAGCCGGCCCGCACTGTCACAGTATATATGGATATAGACTGTTGTAAACTCCTTTATTGCTCCCTCATTCATGTCACCACTCTCTAGCAATAAGAGATGTATAGCAGCTGTCAAACTGAGATATATATATATATATATAATTTTTTTATTTATTTTTTTTTAATTTGTTTTTTTTTTTTTTTTTTGTTTCTTTTTTTTTTTTAAATCAGTCAAAGTTTGCATAGATAGTGACAACATTCTTCCTTCCCTAATTGGATGGAATTTTTTGGCTGTGTTGGCCAGTATGAAAAAATACAGTTAATTGGGAGATGTGGGACTTCTGGGCAGATATTGATTTAGTTGAGGACTTTTTGGTTCCTTTCAGCCTAGCTCACCATAACCTAATTATTCTGTTTTGGCAAATGTATGAGAACCACATGCCATTTAAAGAGTAACTGCAGTCTGCTCGAATAATTTGATAAAAACATTTGCCATTCTGAAGCTTCCCTCCAACCACGTTGCATATTTTATATATACTGTGATTCTGTACTTGCCAAATATGCTGCAGAAATCTCCCAAGTCTGGCAGCAGCCATTTTAACTGTGGACAGCTGAAGCTGCTGCCTGTTCACTTCATGGATTTACACACAGGCACACCTCCAGCTCTCATTGGCCCTCTTATGATTCATCCCTGTCCCTTTCTGGCAAACTCTTAAGCGAGTGAGCGCTGTGCATGATGTCATAAGCCTAGGCCAGTGATGGCGAACCTGGGCACCCCAGATGTTTTGGAGTTACGTTTCCCATGATGCTCAGTTACACTGCAGAGTGCGTGAGCATCATGGGTAATGTAGTTCCAAAAACATCTGGGGTGCCAAGGTTTGCCCTCACTGGCCTAGGCTAATGACCAGACAAACAGTGGGCTGTATAAGGCATTTACTGGCATAAAAAAAGTTTTACTATCCAAAGTTAAAACAACAAGGGCAGAAGATTTAATAGATGGAATTTTGAAAAGATGACTGAAGTTGTGCTTTAAGGTGGCTCTGTACTGTGTTCCTTTTATTTTTATAGCTTAGTGTAGGGACCTGACTACAGAAACATCATGACACTGGTGTGTCTTAGTGCTGGGGAGCATCTGTTATTTTGTGGTTATATCGAAGTGCAGTGCCTAGGTCAGTAATGGCATTTGTTTTTTTTTTGCAGCGTTGGTGATGCCGTGTGCACGATTTCGGCTGCCACTTGTTTCCCAGAACCGTTCATCAGTGAAGGGAGGAGATTGGGATATGTGCACAGAAACTTTGCTGGCAACAGATTTTCCGATCATGTGGCACTGCTGTCAGTGTTTCAAGCTTGGGACGATGCAAGGTAAGCTTAGTGTGCAAGAGATTAATGTGAAATTCATTAACTTGGCTTCTTTGTACTCAGCATGTTTCGTTTTTTTGTGTAGAATGGGAGGAGAGGATGCTGAAATGAGATTCTGTGAGCATAAACGTCTCAATATGTCCACACTGCGCATGACATGGGAAGCCAAGGTACAGCTGAAAGATATCTTGGTCAATGCTGGTTTCCCTGAAGGTGAGTGACCCATACTAGCATAATCAACTTCCTGCAGTGTCTTGTTTGTGTTTTTTGAAGAAAATTTATTTATTTTTTTTCCCCCCTCAGACTGTTTAATGAATCAAGTCTTCAATAACACCGGCCCCGATAATAACCTAGATTTGGTGATTTCATTGTTGGCTTTTGGGGTTTATCCCAACGTCTGCTACCACAAGGAGAAGCGAAAAATCCTGACCACAGAGGGACGAAATGCACTTATCCACAAATCTTCGGTCAACTGCCCTTTCAGCAACCAAGAATCAAAGTATCCTTCTCCATTCTTCGTCTTCAGTGAAAAGGTAAGCTGCTTAGACTTTTTGCTGTTCTGCACCATGCAAAAAAGATTGAAAAAAATACCAGTGTGTCCTAAAATGTCTCAAGGCAAATGAAGGGAATATAGTTGATTTAAACACCACTGCCACACTTGCCTGGCAGATGTCACCATTTCCATTTTAAGAATTAAGACCCCTTTCACACTGAGGCGCTTTAGACGATACAGTGCTAAAAATAGCGACTGCATAGCCTCTGTAAAGAGCCGCTCCTGTCTCTCCACTGTGAAAGCCCGAGTGCTTTCACACTGGAGCGGTGTGCTTGCAGGACGTTAAAAAAACCCCTGCAAGCAGCATCTTTGGAGCAGTGTATAAAGCGCTCCTGCCCATTGAAATCAATGGGGCAGCGCGGCTATACCGCCGGCATATCGCTGCTGCAGCAGCGCTTTGCAGTGGTTTTAACCCTTTCTTGGGCACTAGCAGGGGTGTAAAAGCGCCCCCCACTAGCGGCGCGAAATTGACGGTAAAGCGCCACTAAAAGTGGTGGCGCTTTACCGCCGACGCACCCACTGCACCAGTGTGAAAGGGGCCTAAGTCTGTCTTTGTCTGAGCCTTGTATACTGGAAGAGCACTACTGATTCATTGTCGGGTGAACAGCCAGGTGACATAGGTAGTGGTAGAGTCAGGAAATTGTGCTGCTGTGTATGGCTATAGGTAGGTGTCCTTTTAAAAAAAAAAAACACCTCCAGCCAAGATGTTTGTTTGAATAAGGTGGGAAAGGTTAGATTGTTAGATCATTAAAAGCAGGGACTGATGTAAATGTACTATATATATATATATATATATATATATATATATATATATATATATATATATATATATATATATATATATATATATATATATATATATATATATATATATATATATATCTCACTACATACATCGACAGTGCTATAGAAGTACCTATATTAAATAGGTCTGCTTTAATTTTATTTGAGAAATGGAATATTGTGCTTGACTGTTACTTTCTCATAAGAACAGTTTTGCTTCACAGCATGTAGTTATTGTAGCTCTATATAGTATTCAGTTTGCAGTACTTGCTCAGTAATCTCTAGTAATTGAGTAAGCACTGCTGAACTCAGGCTTGCTTGAAGTACTGGAAAAAAAGTTACACTATTGTCATTCTTTTTTGATTGAGTGCTGTTCTGGGTCTTTTTTTTTTTTTTTTTTTTTTTTTTTTTTTTTTTTATTGCATGTGTGCATGCATTTTACCTGTTAAACTAGTTGTGTCTGTACTCTGCAGTAGTTTTGCTAGCTCTGAAACCCTTCTGGAAGCCACTAGAGGGCAGATGATGCTGATGTTTTAGTCCTGTTCACTCTGGTGCAGTCTCCATGTCCATGAATGAACACCACACACAGTCTACTACCTGGATTTGAAAGTTCAAGATCAACCTTTCACAACTATGCTCAGCGTGGGGAGAGATTTCCATCCCAGGGCAGCAGTGAGGTTAAACCATTTTGGAAAAAGTTGCATGTCTAGATGCACTCTTAACAGTTAAATCATAATTAACGTTTTTATAAGGGGGAAAAAAATATAAACTTCCATAATCTTTGAGTATACAAACTGTGTAAATCTAGGTTGCTAACTCTAACCTTCCTTATTTTCTATTTTTTTCCAGATTCGTACTCGTGCAATCTCTGCTAAGGGTATGACTCTGGTGAGCCCGTTACAGCTGTTACTCTTTGGCTCCAAGAAAATTTTGTCAGATGGAGAAATGATAATCCTTGATGACTGGTATGTGTATTGACGTGCACATTGTGTCAGTGTTTGTAAAGCTTGAAGAGGTGGTTCCAGGGTCTGATTTAGAACAGCTGTGCTTGTTTTTAAGTAATTTTCCCACATTTCACAGAGCAAAGTTGAAACCTTGCAACAACTGATATGTCCCTATAAGATTCTTAATTTTTGTCCTCTGTGGAATGCTGTAATGTGCTTGTTGTAAAGCCTGTGTGTGTTTTTTTTTTGTTTTTTTTTTTTTTTTTTTTTCTGTACATTTTCTATTTGGAGTCGCAGGAGAGCACTTGGGCACGTGGTTTTCGGACCCCTTGATTTTTTTGCTACTTTTTTATTTACGAAGTTATGACTAGTTTTATCTTTATTTTGTTCTGGATTATTACATTTAAATATGCCAGCTATAATCTAATTATGTTACAATACCATTTGAGGGCATGCGCTCCTGAAGCTTAAAGCGTAAAATGTACGTTGCTTACCTGTATTTGGGGAATCGTGGTGCAGCGTACAGCCACCAATACAATTGAATAGCTGTATGGGGCCAGCTGCTTGTTAACATTGATGGCTTATGTATTGGCGTTTACCCGCTCATGGCTTGTTTTTCCCTACTGTCACTTTGTGTTTGAGGAAGTACGCACATGCGCAGTTAAACACCAATTCAAAAGTCTTCAGTATTTACAGACAGCCGCACACTTGTATTGGTGGCTGTATGCAGCACCGCCTTGCCAGACTTTTTATGCTTCTATATTCAGTGTGTAAATGTCCGCGCACATGAGGCCTAAAGCATAGCAAATATGTAAGGTCTCGCTTTGTGTTTTGAAATTTTTTGTCAGTCTTGAAAGCATTTGAATTCCTTGTGAGATTTTTTTTGTTCTTTTAATTGTTATACCTTTTTTAAATTGCAGTTATACCTGTGCAAAAATATGTCCTTGAAATTTCTTCTCCTTGTACCAGTGTCCCTATCTGGCCCTTAATCTGAAAAGGTTACAGTAGTTCTTATGCTTGCTTTAGCTGCTGAAACTGCTCAGAGATCACAGAATGCAGGATTGACGTCTTGTTTGCTGATCTTCCCCTTCAACAGAGGACATGTCTAGTCACAATATAAATGTCTAGTCATTTGGTCTGAAGATCAGCCACCACTAGATCCAGAGCACTGCTTTCTGCAGCCTAGGTAGAGATTTCAGGCTTTCTCCTACTTTTCTGACTTAAAAAGTGAGGGGAGTGGCAGATAGTTGTCTCAGCGATAAATCCACTTTAAACTTTTTTTTTTTTTTTTTTTATGGTAAGCAAATTTTCTAATACACACTGCTGGTCATCAGTTGGCTTCATAAGCACAGGTACACCATAGCAACATGGAGATATACTTTCTTTCTGCAACCTCATCAGAAAGCTCCTGCATGGCAGACTTGGAACCTGCTCTGACATTTTGGCATTTGATGACCTAGTTTGGGCACGAAATTGCAATTTCCCAAATATTTATATTTTGGCATTGCCAACTATTTAATTGAATAAACATTTGTATTTCAAGAATGTAGAGGATGTAATTTTAAAGTTGTGTTTTTTTTTTTTTTTGTTTGTTTCTCCCCCCCCCCCCTAGGATTAAACTGTGTATGTTACACGAGGATGCCGCTGGCATTGCTGCATTAAGATCTGCAATGGAAGCACTTGTTGTAGAAGTTACTAAAAATCCAGAGATTTTATCACAGCTGGACCCAGTCAATGAGAGGATGCTCAACCTTATTCGTATGATATCCAAGCCATCTACAGCTGGAATCAATCTCTCTATGGGAAATTCTAGGTAAGCAGATAATTTTGCAATTATGTATGCATCGGTAACTTGTGTATATATAATACAGAAACCTAGAATACTGATGGTGGTTCAATTTGTAATGTGCACTATACTTCATAATCTGAACAGAGGTACTTGTTTTTTCTGTGTAAATTGGTCCGTGTCATTTTTGTGCGTTTCTTCTTCCTTACACTTCCTTGATTTTGGCAGCTGTCGGTCTGTTGACTTATGCATGGCACATTAGCTCAGGCCTTTTACATCGTTGTACCAAATGTACACTTACAACTTTTGGCTTTTATCTCCTTTAAAGCCTAATTTAGGATTAATTTAACTTTAAATTGTTTAGACCGAGCTGGTCCAGTAAGGGCATCGCTGTTTTAGACCGATATGAAAGCTCCGGGTTTGTGTGGATAGATGGGAGTTAAAAACTAACATGGTTTATTACCTGTTATGATGGCAAATACAAACAAGATGTGTAGCCAGGAAGCGGTATGGTACAGGGAAACCCTTTCTGGTATGGTACAGCTGAACACTTTAAAGGGGTTCTAAAGGTAAGTTTTTTTCACCTTCATGCATTCTATGCATGAAGGTGAAAAAACTTCTGACAATACCCCTTTTAAAGCTGACTTCCAGGAATCTTTTGTAAGAAGTGAAGGCACACTAGGAGTAAAGTCTAAGGTGCTGTATGACATCCCCTGGGCTTATCTCTATCTACATCTGACTGTTTTTATCGCAGTCTCGGGAGAAGACTATTGCTGCATTTCCCTGTGTTTCCGGGAGCCTGATGCTTTAGGTCTAAGTATCTTTTAACATTAGAGTCGGTGCAGATCCAATGCTGCCCCAGCCCTCCCCCTCCTGCCCAATCCAGAAACCTTTGTATTATGTAAACTCCTGCAAAAAATACAACAATAAAGGATTCTTAATGGGCAGCAGAGGGGAGGGGCAGGCATAGCTGCTCTGTGTGCCTCTCTCTCCTCTCAGCCCCAAGTGTCAGTGTAGGCTCTGGCATACCCATAAACATGTTTGATAGAAATAAGTTCAGGAGATGTCATGCACCTCCTTGGACTTAACTCTGTGTGCCTGCACCTCTTAAAAAGTGACAATTTCTGGAATTCAGCTTTAAATTTGCCTTGAGAGATGAGACAAAACTACATATCCTAGTTACAGGAATTGATTTGTGGATCATGAGTTGTATGCTTCAGGTGATTGAACACTGGCAAAAGCTTTGCTGGTAACACCCCCCAGTGTAACCCTGTCCACTCTGTAGGTGACTAGTTTTTTTCAGTGTCCTTACGTGATAGAACCTCTTCTCCTGTTGTGTGGTGTGTTTTTTTTCCCTTGCACTTCTATCAACACCTGTATGCTTATTGCCTTAAGGCTTACTAGCAATTTCCAGGTTATCCTTGATGTACATCTTTGGAGCAGTGATGGGACCCACATTCGGGGTTACCTTTGTACATGAGTTAGCCACAGGGTGCTGTAGAAGTCCAGGTCCATAGTCCATTTCTCTGGTACCCAGACCCTGACCCCTTCAGGGGTACAATCACCATGATGGGTGAAGCTTGGACTTCAGACCAAACACGCTACCTGGATAAGAGAGGGTTTCCCTGTACCATACCGCTTCCTGGCTACACTTGTTTGTTTATTACCTGTTATTATGGCAAATACAATGTTAGTTTTTTACTCCCATCTATCCACACATCAAACCCAGAGCTTTTATATCGGTCTAAAACAGCGATGCCCTCACTTTCCCCTGCAGTTGATACTGCACGGTTTTTGGATGCCTCCTCTGACTTTATACCAGGGCTTGACAAATTTGCTTGGAATCTAGGAGCCAGCTAAAAAAGTTAGGAGCCAGGTTTTTTTTTTTTTTTTTTAAACGACCGACAAAGCTTTATTTTCAATATAAAAATTAACCAATCTTAAATTTACACAGAGACGACTAGAACGAATGTGACTGCTTTTATTTCCTGCCATGCAGGGACACAAGACCACCATATTCTCGCTAAGGATCCAATCAGGTCCGCCTGAAAAACTGACAGGCGAACCTGATCAGACAGCGTGTGTGAAAGGGGCCAAGCAGGGAGATGACAAATAATAATTTCATTTTAATTAACCACTTCCTTCCCGCAGGACGACTATATACGTCCTGTCTTTGAAGAGAAATACCGTTGTTATGGTAGCAGCTAGCTACCATAACCCCGGTATCTTCTTCAAGAGCCGGCGGTTCTCTTTCAGATAAAAGTGGTCTCTGCAGCAGATTCGCAACGAGATCACTTTTATCGGCGGCAGGAGAGTGCCCCCCCTACTGCCACTCTCCGGTGCCCTTCACCGCTTACCGTGGCCGTCGGTAACGGCGGAGGCGATCCGGATCTGTCCCTGGCCTGACATGGAGACGAGTAAGAGGAAGATGGCCCCCCGCCCATCTCCAAGTCATTTTTTTTTTTTTTTTTTTTTATGCATTTTAGTGTAAATATGACATCTGAGGTCTTTTTGACCCCAGATGTCATATTTAAGAGGACCTGTCATGCTTTTTTTCTATTACAAGGGATTTTTACATTCCTTGTAATAGGAATAAAAGTGACTTTTCTTTTAAAAAAAAAAAAAAAAAACAGTGAAAAAATAAAAGTTAAAATAAGAAAAAAAAAAAATTAAATGTGCCCCATCCCTTGTAATAGAAATAAAAGTGACACAATTTTTTTTTTTTTTTTAAAAAACAGTGTAAAAATAAAAAATAAAAAGTAAAATATATAAGAAAAAATAATAATTTTTTTAAATGCGCCCCGTCCTGCCGAGCTCGCTTGCAGAAGCGAACGCATATGTGAGTAGCACCCGCATATGAAAGCGGTGTTCAAACCACACGTGAGGTATCGCCACGATCGTTAGAGCGAGAGCAATAATTCTAGCCCTAGACCTCCTCTGTAACTCAAAACATGCAACCTGTAGAATTTTTTAAACGACGCCTATGGAGATTTTAAAGGGTAAAAGTTTGTCGCCATTCCACGAGCGGATGAAATTTTGAAGCGTGACATGTTGGGAATCAATTTACTCGGCGTAACATTATCTTTTACAATATAAAAAAAATTGGGCTAACTTTACTGTTTTCTTATTTTTTAATTAAAAAAAGTATTTTTTCCCAAAAAAGTGCGCTTGTAAGTCTGCTGCGCAAATACGGTGTGACAGAAAGTATTGCAATGACCGCCATTTTATTCTCTAGGGTGTTAGAATAAAAAATATATATAATGTTTGGGGGTTCTAAGTAAAGGGAAGGAGATGAGCAGGCAGTGAAAACAGGCAGGGGAAGCTCCATTAGCATTGGTGGTTGTCTTGTAATACCAACGGCCACCACCAGAGGGCGCCCGATTGCAGAAGGAACCAGGAACCATAGGACTGCAGTAGGCCGCAAAGCCGGGGCCTCAATTACCGGCGAGGCCCAGCGCGATCGCGGCAGGAGGGGGGGTGGGGGTCGAACGGACACAGGATACCCCAGCTGTGCCGCCCCAGGCACCAGGTCGCTAATTCTAGTCGCAAATGCGACCTGGCGCCCGGGGTTTGTCGAACCCTGCTTTATACTGTTCAGGATATTGTGCTCTATTCCGGCCTTTTTTTATTTTGTATTTCCCCTTAGCACCACATTTTGTCTATTGTTACCCCCATGTTCAGGAACATAACTTTTGGTTGCCTCTCCATAAGAACTTCCCTCAGGTTTTGCTGGCAGTCTCCTTCGGGACAGCCAGTGCCTGACTTCTCCACACAAGGTCACTGGAACTCAACTCGTGGCGTTTTTTTCAGCTTCATGTGTTTGTTTAGCCTTAAAGTACTAGGGGGAGGAGAGGGGAAAATAGGGGTAGGCATGTACACTTTGGATCTGTCAAAAAATGATTGATTAAAATTCTGTGTGAAGAATAGCTGGTTAAACAGTGGGCCGAGAAGCCAGCCCCTGCGTCCTTAACCGATGAGTCATCAGCTGTCAGTGGGCTTCCCCAGTGAGTGCTGAATGTGTTTTTAAAAAAAAACAGCAATGGAACAAAGTGTGGGGTCCCCCCAAAATCTATACCAAACCCTTATACAAGCATGCAGGCCAGATTTTTTTGTTGTACTATATGTGGAATTGATTTCTAATGTAAATGTATTGGTAAAAGTGTGGTCACCGTATGCTTGCAGTAACTTTATTACTCTTATTCGCTTTCTGAATGCAAACTGGGGACCTTTTTTACAGTATAGCAAGTTATGCAATTTGAAACTTTACAGAGTTCAATATTAACTACTCATCAAATCCATTTTTCTTAGATTTGGCGATGGACCTCGTCCACCAAAAATGGCTCGCTTGGATGGCGGAGGTGGATATAGAGGAGGTGGAGGATTCAGAGGTGGCAATCAAAGAGGAGGTGGCTATGGAGGAGGCTATGGAGGTGGCTACAGGGGAGGCAACCGAGGTGGCGGCTATGGCGGAGGCAACCGAGGTGGCGGCTATGGCGGAGGCAACCGAGGTGGCGGCTATGGCGGAGGCAACCGAGGTGGCGGCTTTGGCGGAGGCAACCGAGGTGGCGGCTATGGAGGTGGTGGCTATGGAGGAGGCAGCCGAGGTGGTGGCTTTGGAGGAGGCAACCAGGGTGGCGGCAGTGGATTTGGTGGAGGATACCAGGGCCGAGGTGGTGGTGGTGGTGGTTTTAGAGGAAGAGGTGGTTTCTGAGTCCAAAAAAAAAAAGCTAAAGACTTTTTGTTCCTCTCTTGCGCTTCTATCTCTGCGTGTTAGAGTCCGAGCATGTTGCTCCCCTGGAAGGCTGTAAACTTATTTTATGTATAAAAAGTAAAACTTTTGTTTTTTTTAACCCTTTTTTTGTTTTTTTTCTAATTCAGCCAATAAAAGTGAAAATAGAGGGTAGTCTGCATTGTTTGCTTTAAATTTTCTTTTAACAGTGAATTCAGTGTGTTTACTGAGAATATGCCTACCTGACCGGAAGGCCCTCCTTGGGACTGAAGACCCCAGCAATAATGTTGGCCTAACAATATAAGTTTAGTGCTTAAATGGTTCAGTGTCAGACCTGTTTTGAACACAAATATTAACATCTTCCTGCCCGGCCTATAGCAGAATGACGGCCGGGTGGTGGCTTTAAGACCCTGACTGGAAGTCATGACGTCCCGTCAGACAGGGCCGTTCTTTCACCGGCTGTGTCCATATGACACAGCTGATGACTGATCATAGTACCGACTCGCTGTTGGTACCATGTGACCAATCGTAGCAGGTCACATGACAGGTTGTACACAATGGACGGCTTCCTTTCATGCCAGTAACATTTTGTTGATGGCTGTAATTGGTCAATTTGATCACATGGTACAGATAGGGCCAACCACAGCCCATATGTACCATGTGATTTAGCTGTGACTAATCACAGCAAAACAAATTGAATTTGTTTCATTCAGTAAAATGCTTGATTTTTAGCTATGTAATTTACCGCTATAAGCAAACGTAATATTAAAAAAAAAAAAAAAATTCCCTTCCCCAGAGTAGTACAATGTTACTATGGCTCTGGTCAGTGTGTGTTTTAAAAAAAAGTGATACATTTTTATTTTTTTTAATTATAATTTTTTTATTTTGTACTGTTGCCAGTCAGTGTCCCTGATCTCCGCTGTACTGCACTGGTGACAGCATGTGTAATTTCTTCATTTTCCCAAACATTATGACAAATTAAAACTTCAAAAAACTTGCCATGCCTCTTACTAAATACCTTCGACTGTCTCCTTTGCAAAAAGTGGTCATTTAGGGGATATTTGTACAGTCCTGACATTTTTGGGCGTCAAGAGATGAGCAGGTGTCAGTACATCAGGATTGATAAATTCTCAGATATATACCATAGTTTGTTGGCTCTAACTTTCACACAGACTAATATACATTAATTTGGGTTATTTTCACCAACAAAATGTAGCAGAATAAATGTTGGCCTAAATCTATAAACAATTATTTGCAACATTTCATAACCGAAACACTCCAGCCCCCGGGCAAAAAATTACTGAGGGGTGGGCATGGATCTGTGTCCCTGCTTAGCAGGGATGCAGGTTCTAAGCCTTCCCTACTGACAGCAGCGATCTGCCTGTGTATTGAACGATCGGTTGGCATAAAGTCCACAGTACCTGCAGATCAGCTCCTGTTGTGTATAATCATAGCGGGTCGCTGCTTGCGGGCGCTTCAGACCCAGAAGGTTCTGGATTAGGCATTCCATGTACCTGCATCGTTCCAGGTGTTTTCTATGTGTTTTTAGAATTCGAGTTTGATTGTCCACATGGGCGGTCATTAGCACAATCTTTCGATTTTGGCCTTTCACCCCTATTTATATGGACAGTCAACTCAGGTTCTAATAGATATGATTAAAGGGGTTGTAAAGGTAAGTGTTTTTTCACCTTAATGCATCCTTTGCATTAAGGTGAAAAAACACCTGTCAGTGACCAGAACCACCCAACCCCCCCCCCCCCCCGTTTTACTTACCTGACCCCCTCGAACTTGACCCATGGGGATGCGCTGTCCCTGCCTGGGGTTCTCGGCTCTTGATTTGATAGATTGCTAGCAGCGCAGCCATTGGCTCCCGCTGCTGTCAATCAAATCCAATGATGCGTGCACCAGGGGCAGGGCCGAGTCCTGCATTCGGCGTCTATGGACGCCGAATGCTGGACTCGGGAGTGCGCCCGCAAGGTAACCGCCTCGGGAATCGCTTCTCCGAGGGGGGTTATCAGATGTGGGGAGGAGCCGCCGAGGGACCCCAGAAGAGGATGTTCGGGGCCACTCTGTGCTGCACAGTGGAGGTAAGTATGATATGTTTGTTTTTTATTTTTTTTACAAATTTACAATTATTTTTTTTGTTACAATCACTTTAAGCACCCATTAGTGGTGTGAAACGTGTTAGCCGCTTTGTTCCTGTACCTCTGTGATCTTTGTGACTACATGGATTTTAGTTGTCTTCAATAAAGGTGTTGCTACGGAGTGCGGCCGTCCAGCTTTTCTTTTGTTCTTTCCATTATGTGCAGAGCCAGCACCTGTGCTCCCACCAGCAGGATGGGTGTTATTATGGGATTGTTGCCTGGAGCTGTGTTTATTCATCAACAGAGGATACATCTTCTAAAGTGTATGGGTTAACGGCACCTGCTCAGAACAATATTCTTCAAATATAGTCAGATGGTGACTACTGTATAATTATATGGACATGGCAACAAGCTCAAATGATGCAACTGCACTGCCCTCCAAAAATCTAGACAGAAAGGGCCAATAGCATCTGTCAAGACCGAGCACAAGGTATTTTAACCATTGCTGCAGGATTTGGTATTTAAAAAGGAAATGCAGTCTGCTCACATAATTTGTAATAAAAACATCTTTGCCATTCTGAAGCTTCCCTCCAACCACTTTGCATTTTATTTTATATATACTGTGATTCTGTACTTGCCAAATATGCTGTAGAAATCTCCCTCCACTCAGTCTGGCTGCAACCGTTTTAACTGTGGGCAGCTGAAGCTGCTGCCTGTTCACTTCCTAGATTGAGGCTGGGTTCACACTGGTCCGACAAACGCTCCGACATTGGGAGCTCATGTCGCATGACGTGTGAAATGTAATGTTTCCCTATGGGAGCTGTCCTAACTGGTCCGACTTTAGAAATGCTCCCTCTCTACTACTTTGGTCTGACTTTGATCCTACTTCAGCCCATTGACCATCATTGAAGTCGGATCAAAGTTGGATCGCCGTCTCGCATGATCCGACTTCGGCATGCGACTTGTGCTCAGATGATCTTGAGGGGGAACTCTGCGCCAAATTTTAAATAAAAAAACCGGCGTGGGTTCCCCCTCCAGGAGCATACCAGGCCCTTGGGTCTGGTATGGACGTTAAGGGGAACCCCCTACGCCGAAAAAAAACGGCGGGGGTCCCCCCCAATTCCATACACGGTCCATTATCCGACCACGCAGCCCGGCCGGTCAGGAATGGGGGTGGGGACGAGCGAGCTCCCCCCCTCCTGAACCATACCAGGCCGCATGCCCTCAACGTGGGGGCAGGGGGGCACCCTGCGGGCCCCCCACCCCAAAGCACCTTGTCCCCATGTTGATGAGGACAAGGGCCTCTTCCTGACAACCCTGGCCGTTGGTTGTCGGGGTCTGCGGGCGGGGGGCTTATCGGAATCCGGGACCCCCTTTAATAAGGGGGCCCCCACCCTTTGTGAATGAGTATGGGGTACATGGTACCCCTAACCATTCACCTAGGGAAAAGTGTCAATAAAAAAACAGTACACAGGTTTTTAAAGTAATTTATTAGACAGCTCCGTGGTCTTCCGACTAAGGCGGTCTCTCCGGCGTCTCCTCCCGGTGTCCAGATCTTCTGCCGCCTCCTCCGCTATCTTCTACAGCTCTATTGCTAGCGGTGGCCCAGACTTCTGCCTTCTGGGTACTGTTTTTTTTTTTTGACAATTTTTTTTTCCCTACGTGAATGGGTAGGGGTACCATGTACCCCATACTCATTCACATAGGGTGGGGGCCGGGATCTGGAGCCCCCCTTATTAAAGGGGGCTCCCGGATTCCGATGAGCCCCCTGGCCGCAGACCCCGACAACCAACGGCCAGGGTTGTTGGGAAGAGGCCCTTGTCCTCATCAACATGGGGACAAGGTGCTTTGGGGTGGGGGGGCCGCAGGGTGCCCCCCTCCCCCAAAGCACCCACCCCTCATGTTGAGGGCATGCGGCCTGGTACGGTTCAGGAGGAGGAGGAGGGGGGGGGGCGCGCGCGCGCGATCGTCCCCACACCCATTCCTGACCGGCCGGGCTGTGTGATCGGATAAGGGTCTGGTATGGATTTGGGGGGCCCCATGCCGTTTTTTGGCGTAGGGCTTTCCCCTTAAGGTCCATACCAGACTCAAGGACCTGGTATGCTCTTGGAGGGGGAACCCACGCCGGTTTTTTATTTAAAATTTGGTGCAGAGTTCCCCCTAAAGAGTCATGCCAAACAGTGCCGGGGATCCAAGTCTGATCCCCGTTCATTGAAAGTCGGACACATGCCAGCTTCATGTCGCAGGGCAAAGTCGGATCCAAAGTAGGACGGTTGTCGTGTCGCACCAGTGTGAACCCAGCCTTAGGCCCCTTTCACACTTATACGACTTCAAAGTCGCACGATTTTACGGCTGCGATTTGCCACGATTTGGGAGCAGTACTACTTTGCCACGTTTTTGGCATTAACAAATGAAAACATACAGTACTTGGTATGAATCATAAGGGGGAACTCCACGCCAAGTTTTAAATAAAAAAAAACTGGCGTGGGTTCCCCCCCAGGGGCATACCAGGCCCTTAGGTCTGGATTGTAAGGGGAACCCCCTACGCCGAAAAATCGGCGTGGGGGTCCCCCCAAAATCCATACCAGACCCTTATCCGAGCACGCAGCCCGGCCGGTCAGGAATGGGAGTGGGGACGAGCTGGCGCCCCCCCCCCGGACCGTACCAGGCCGCATGCTCTCAACATGGGGGGTGGGTGCTTTGGGGCATGGGGGGGGCGTCCTGCGGCCCCCCCACCCCAAAGCACCTTGTCCCCATGTTGATGAGGACAAGGGCCTCTTCCCGACAACCCTGGCCGTTGGTTGTCGGGGTCTGCGGGTGGGGGGCTTATCGGAATCTGGGAGCCCCTTTAATAAGGGGGCCCCCAGATCCCGGCCCCCCACCCTATGTGAATAAGTATTGGGTACATGGTACCCCTACCCATTCACCTAGGGAAAAAAGCGTCAAACACGGTACACAGGTTTTTAAAATTTATTAGGCAGCTCCGGGATCTTCTTCCGACTTCGGGGGTCTCTCTGGCGTCTTCTCCCGGTGTCCGCATCTTCTGCCGGCTCCACCGCTATCTTCTGGCGCTCTTTTGCCAGCGGTGGTCCGGACCTCTGGATCGTCTTCTTCCCTCTTCTCTTCCAGAGCTGTTGACACGACGCTCTCTCCAGCCAGAATGGTCTCTGTGCGCTCTGCAACGGACTTATATAGGCGGTGACCCCGCCCCCTTATGCCGTCAGTCCCTGGGCATGCTGGGACTGTGACGTTTTAGGAGGCGTGGTCACCGGGTGATGACCACGCCCCCTTATGACGGCACAGTCCCAGCATGCCCCGGGACAGTGACCTCATAAGGGGGCGGGGTCACCGCCTATATAAGTCCGTTGCGGAGCGTTCAGAGACCATTCTAGCTGGAGAGAGCGTCGTGTCAACATCTCTGGAAGAAAAGAAGAAGGCAGAAGTCCGGACCACCGCTAGCAATTGAGCTGCAGAAGATAGCGGAGGAGCCGGCAGAAGATTCGGACACCGGGAGGAGACGGCGGAGAGACCCCCGAAGTCGGAAGAGGACCCCCGAAGTCGGAAGAAGATCCCGGAGCTGCCTAATAAATTATTTTAAAAACCTGTGTACTGTGTTTTTTATTGACGCTTTTTTTTCCCTAGGTGAATGGGTAGGGGTACCATGTACCCCATACTCATTCACATAGGGTGGGGGGCCGGGATCTGGGGGCTCCCTTATTAAAGGGGGCTCCCGGATTCCGATAAGCCCCCCGCCCGCAGACCCCGACAACCAACGGCCAGGGTTGTCGGGAAGAGGCCCTTGTCCTCATCAACATGGGGACAAGGTGCTTTGGGGTGGGGTGGCCCGGCAGGGTGCCTCCCATGCCCTAAAGCACCCACCCCCCATGTTGTGGGCATGCGGCCTGGTACGGTCCAGGAGGGGGGGGGGGGGGGGGGCGCTCGCTCGTCCCCACCCCCATTCCTGACCGGCCGGGCTGCGTGCTCGGATAAGGGTCTGGTATGGATTTTTCGGCATAGGTGGTTCCCCTTAGATCCATACCAGACCTGAGGGCCTGTTATGCCCCTGGGGGGGAACCCACGCCGTTTTTTTCATTTAAAACTTGGTGCGGCGTTCCCCCTCTGGATTCATACCAGACAGCTGTCAGCACTGCCTGTCGCTCATCGGGAAAGGAAAGAAAAGTTTTCCTTTCCCGAATAGTGAGGTCAGGCTTGTGCTTACAAAGTCGTACTGAAGTCGTGTCTATATTATTCAGGCACGACTTGCATGCTACTTCAGGGTTTAACATTGAGGTCTATGGAGTACAACTCGCATAGAAGTTGGACCAAAGTAGTGCAGGGACTACTTTCAAGTCGGCACGACTTTAAGTCGTGCCAATATGAATGGTAGTCATTGCAAATCATGGAGAATGACTTGTCCCACGATTTTGCAGTACAAAATCGTGGGACAAGTCGTATAAGTGTGAAAGGGGCCTTACACAGACACACAGTGGAACAGCTCTGCAGCCCTTTTGGTCCTCATGACTCATCCCCCCGCCCTTCCTGGCAAACTCACGAGAGTGAGATAGAGCTGTGCATGATGTCATAAGCCTAGGCTTTTTATCAGTCAAGAAACATGAAGTGGGCTGTATAAGGTATTTACTGTCCAAAGTTAAAACAACAAGGACAGAAGATTTAATAGATGAAAAGTTTTAAAAAAAAATGGCTAAAGGTCCGCTTTCAAGAGCCTTATATTACTGTATAGAAACTGGGTCAATTCACTATGAGTTAAATAATGGCAAATAAAATGTGATAAAATCATGCAGTAAATCATTTTGTAAAAGTTCAATTCGCTAATACTGCATTCGTTATTTAACGCTAAATTATTTTTTTAGATTATTCGAGAACTACCGCATTTTCTCATGTGCTAATTTATTGCACGTGTCTGTGGTTAAGGGTTTGTCCAAGGTCATTTCCTGTAGGTGGAGCTGGGCATGACCCAGGGAATCCACTCGCCACATCCCGGATTAACAGCTGGAAGTCACACACCACCTGGATATTCATGGAATGGTAACCCTTACGGTACCTATAAATATGCTCCTTGTTGCTGGGTGGAAAGAGAGGGACAATCTATAGCATAGCGCCTATTATATTGGGGATGGATGCCATGCCGTAGAAGCCACCTTTGATTCGATCCTACTCCTGGCGAGACGCTGGCATGTATATGTAGGTGGGTGCAATTACATGGAATCCATGCAGCACTCATCCGAGCACATGGGAAAATAACGCCTGAGACATGCTGACAACATCCCCAGCCACCATTTGATACGATGCCTTCCCCAACAAATTTAGCACGGCCAGCAACTTCATCATGCCCGGGATCGCATGACTCCTCTGGGTGGTGGTCTCCAGAACCAAAGGCAGCCTCATCTACAGCATCACGATCAGCTCCTTCATCAGCCGGAACTTCCGCAGAGCCTCACATTCTGTGAAGTCGTCCAGCAGGTTCCTCTCCACAAAATGTCGCAGAGCCATCACCACAACCCTCATCCTCCTCCGATGACTTCTGAGCAGAATAAACTGAAAAGGGTTGTGTTCAAAAAGCTCCATAGCTGTTATGCTGCTAAACACTCTCAACTTCCTCTCACTCCAGCAGGAAATGCCGCACTGGTTACCGCCACCAAAAGGGTGGTGTTAAAGCGGGGTTCCACCCAAATTTTGAACATTATCTCTATGTATTCTCTTCCTTGCCTAGATGCTGACATGCTGTGTAAAAAAATTTAAATCGCCATAATTACCTTTTTTTTTCTAATCTTCTTAGCACTTCCTGGTTTTCCTCCCTTGGGAGTAGGCGTGTTTCTAGCCTCTCCCAGACCTCCCACAGTCCCCTGGGAGCTAGTCTCAGGCTTCCCAGCATGCATTGTGCAACAGAGTCATCACAACATCTCGGTGAATGCTGGGAGCACAGCATTCACCGCATCCAAGAAATACATGCTTGTGGGCTTCAAATGCCCACAATGAAGATGGAAACCGCCTTCAGTGAATTTTATAAGTTATTCTTTACAACGAAATCGGACACAGGCGGACTTATTACACAGAACATGTGAGTAGATAATCATGAGAAGAAAAGTTTGTGAATGAACTCCAAAAAAAAAAAAACGATAGATAGGTGGACCCCCGCTTTAAATACCACGCCTTTTTTTTTTTTTTTTTAGTTCCTGTTCCGTTTGTGAATTGGATTTAACAGCTTACTGCACAATTATTTTTTTTTCCGTTGTTTACCACAAAATCGTGTTTTTTTTAAGAATTGGACTTTATTTACCACATATGATAATTTATGGCAATGAGTAACATGATACCTTTATTGCATGCGGTAAAGTTTTTTGAACTGACCCCATTGTCTGATATCTGCAGATTTTTACAAACCTACCATTCACTCTAGCAAGTGTAGAGACGTCATACGCCTTATCTCTTTACATTTCTCCATTGTGTACAGCTTGAACTCTGCAAAGCACAAAAAAATATATATTAAATATTGTACATGACTATTCACGTTTAGCTACACGAAAGGCAGCCTATGATATTTGCTATATCATTTTGGTACTTTTCCATTTTTTCTATACTAGGGTTCCTCCAGAGGTTCCTTGAGCAATTTCTGCCTCTAAGATAACTTCCCACTGAAGCCATTGGTCTTTTTACCTTTTTTGAACGGGGTAATTGTTCCCAATGATGGCAAATGTAAGGAGCATTCTTGTAAGGTAAGGTCATCACACTAATTTATCATGACTTATAGATATAGTAATTTTTAGCAAGGGTTCCCCGAGACAGGAAAGTTGTTTTAAGGTTTCCTTTGTGTTTAAAAGGTTATTCTATACTTTTTCCTTAAAAAAAAAACAATCATTAAGGTAGCTTTTTTTTTCCCCCACAGCAGTGGCCTCATATTGGCTGAGATTTGTTAGGAACCCTAAGGGAAGTTTGAGGAGCACTTTAATGGGATGCCTCAACTGGGCTGACTAATCACTCTTTCTGCTGCCATCAGCACTCCTGCCCCACCATTTACAAGGAAAGGAACACGATTTGTAACACTGGACAATTGTTTTGTCCCCCCCCCCCCCCCATATGAGGAAGAATACCCTCCGTTAGCTACAGTGTTTTGCTCATCTCAAATCTGCTACAGTCTGCAAGAGACTGTACTTGTAGGTCTGTCTTTAGCCTAAATAACTTTTGTACCTACCTATGCAGTATAAGGTTAGGTTTACACTAGTGGGTCCATGCGGGTACGTTTTTGCATAGGCACAGCAGCCCATTCATTTAAATGAACTGCTGTATCTGTGGGGAAAAAGCCCCCGACACTTTTTTTCAAAAATGCAGCCATAGGGACCCATATGATTTTGAGACACCATGCGGTGTTGTGCACCTGAAAATGCATTGTGCTCTCTGATGAGTGGGGGTGCCTTTAGGAAGTAATGGCATACCCTGTATGTCTGCTAAAAAGCAGTGCATTTTGCCTGCAGGTTGAGGAATGCATGCAATTTACACGCGTTCCCGGACTTGGTACTTATTACAGATTTCCTGTAGCCTCAGGCAAAATCCTCCTCTCTTCCTTTTTCTCCTGTTTTCCTTCTCTCTTCTGCATTGCTTACCTGCCTGTCCACACTACACTGAGCTGCGCATCTCACAGCTCGTCAGTTAGCTCAGCATTGCTGAAATTCTATAAACTCCTGCACACGTGCGCCGTCATCTTGGCTCGGCCATTTAAAACAGCCAGGAATTGACTCCCAGAAGCCCCCAGGGAGCTCTGGGCCATCATCCCTGGAGGCCGGGTTCAAACTAGCTGCGGCCATGGGGCACAGCAGGGGGTATGGTACATCCCTGTTCTCAGTTTCAGGTGCGAATCAGGTCCAAATATTTGCCTTCATTTTGTCCTGAAACAGAGTCAAAGACGCACAGTGGTCACCCCAAGCTGCGTGAACCAGCTCCATAGAGAGCCAGTCACAGTCTCCTGTCAAGCAAATTGGATGCAGAGAAATCCACATCCAATTCGTATCAGTGTGAACCCAGCCAGAGGGAAGGTGAGTATAGCACCACTTTAAAGTTTTACTAAACCCAGGACCCTGCATTCACTTTGATCTAGTCTCCCACAGTACACAGAACATGGAAATGCAGTTATTTTAGTAAACATAAACTACTAAATACCTTTTCTCATTAGCAGTTAGAGCAGTCTTGTGACTTCTGTGTGTCCAGCCATGCATTGGTTAAAGCTTGTAGGAGGAGTTTTCTTTTTTTTTTCTTCTTAAATAACTAAACTTTTTATTGAAAGTTCTATCATTTTTCATACAACAATACAAACAAAGAAAATAAATAAAAAAGTACCAGCTAAAAATATATTGTAGACAGTACATTTAAACGCACAGTTTCCTGTCACTGTCTTTTGCCTATTATACACAGCAAAAGATATCGGTAGAAATAAGCCTTAAAGCGGGGTTCCACCCAAATTTTGAACAATATCTGTATGTATTCTCTTCCTTGCCTAGATGCTGACATGCCGTTTAAAAAAATTTAAATCGCCGTAATTACCTTTCATTTTTCTATTCTTCTTTGCACTTCCTGGTTCTCCTCCTGTGGGAGTAGCCGTGTTTCTAGCCTCTCCCAGACTCCTGGGAGCTAGTCTCAGGCTTCCTAGGATGCCACTGAGCATGTGCGGGAACGAGCGGTGTATGCTGGGAGCACAGCATTCACCACCACCACATCTAGGAAATAAATGCTTGTGGGCTTTAAATGTCCACAATGAAGATGGAAACCGCCTGCAGTGAATAATATAAGTTAATCTTTCCGATGAAATCTGACACAGGCGGACATATTACACACAATATGTGAGTATGTAATGCTGAGAAGAAAAGTTTGTGAATGAACTAAAAAAAAAAAAACGATAGATAGGTGGACCCCCGCTTTAAAGCAGCCACATATATATGTGTAGCATATAAGACATTGCATAAAAAGTACTTTTACCTTGATAAATGTACAATAATGTAAGAAGTACACCGTTTACCACTGAAAAAAAAAAAAAAGGACTTTTCTGACTGTCCTATGGGACTGCAAGACCTCGACCCTCTGACTAGACAGTGCTGATTGGCCCTGTGCTGATCACATGAATTCTCCCAAGAAAAAGAAAAAAAAATCTAGCAATACACACTAAACTGGGTATGTGCAGCCTGACTCCATAGACTCTGTGTTATCAGGAAGTTATTAGGAGTCAGTGGAAGGAGGGAAGAATCAGAGGACAGGATCAAACAGCCTTTTACAAAATGCAGATGATGAACCCCCTTAGGTTCCACAGTGAGTATAACAAGCATGATTTACTGCATATATTGACTGATTTTAATGTTGTGGGTTTAGTGACACTTTATTAAATACAATCCTTTTCTCCTCTTAGTCTTTCATCTTCTCTCTTCCTGTTCTGGATTATTTTTAGAAGAGAACAGATGTACAGTATTATAAGAGCCTTATCTCTTACAGGAGATGCATTGTGTGCCAGGTGACAGTTTCACTATAAACTGATGTGATCAGAAATCACATAACTTCTACATACTGAGTATTTTATTTAACCCTAAAAAGCCTCTAGCATTCAAAACCGTATGGACTGTGGAAAAAAGCTGTTTTGCAGCCTGGTAGTACAAGAGGAGGTGCTTCTAAATTACCTGCCAGAGGACAACACTGTAAACAAGGCATTTGCAGGATGGGAGCTATCCTTCAGGATATTAATAACTCTCTGAAGTTACCTCCTCTCCCCCAGTTCTTCAATACCCAGTAAATACACCCCCTTAATAACCTTCTGTGCTGTTTTTGTCATCACCCTCTGTGAGAGCCAGTTCACACTAGAACACCGCTCGGGAAACCTGCATTTAAAAATGCACGCCATTTCTGATATGCCGCGGGTATCAATAAGTCAATGACACCCCAAATGCAGTGCATTTGCCCGCACTGGATTGCATGGTAAAAAAGTACCATGCCATCCGGTTGCAGTGAGTTTTTAAAAGTAGTGCATACCCTACACAGAATTGCATGTGAATTGCACAGCGGTCCTGTGCGATTCACATGCAATTCCTAGTGTGATCCGACCCTAAGGCATTTTTTGTCGTGCACCTTGCCACAGAGAGATGTGATAAGTCAGCACACTCTCAATGGCAGCCTTATAGAAGCTGAGGAGAACACGCTCAGAAAAACCTGTCCCCCACAACAAAGTACAAGTCAGTGCAGACACGCAAGTTGGACAATCCTAATGGCAGCAGCAGAAATTTCAGTTTAGGTCGAGTTCACACTAGTGCGACAAACACTCTGACATTGGGAGATCATGTCGCATGACATGTGAAAATCAATGTTTCCCTATAGGAGCCGTCTTAACTGGCCCGACACAAGTCGGTCTGACTTTGAAAATGCTCCCTGCACTACTTTGGTCTGACTTTGATCCTACTTCAGCCCATTGAATATCACTGAAGTCGGATCAAAGTCAGATCGCCGTCTTGCCTGATCCGACTTTTGCATGCTACTTGTGCTCTGATGATCTTGAGGGGAAACTCCACTCCAAATTTTAAATAAAAAACCGGCATGGGTTCCCCCTCCAAGAGCATACCAGGCCCTTCGGTCTGATATGGATTTTAAGGGGAACCCCCCTATGCCGAAAAAACGGCATGGGGGTCCCCCCAAAATCCATACCAGACCCTTATCCGAGCATGCAGCCCGGCCGATCAGGAAAGGGGGTGGGGACGAGCGAGCACCCCCCCCCCCGAACCATACCAGGCCGCATGCCCTCAACATGGGGGGGTGAGTGCTTTGGGGCGGGGGCGCACTGCGGCCCCCCCACCCCAAAGCACTTTGTCCCCATGTTAATGAGGACAAGGGCCTCTTCCCGACAACCCTGGCCGTTGGTTGTCAGGATTTGCGGGCGGGGGGCTTATCGGATTCCGGGAGCCCCCTTTAACAAGGGGGCCCCCAGATCCCGGCCCTCCCACCCTATGTGAATGAGTATGGGGTACATCGTACTACCCATTCACCTGGGGGGAAAAAAAGTGTCAAATAAGTAATTTATTAGGCAGCTCCAGGCCAGAGGTCTCTTCTCCCGCTCTCCGGCCTCTTCTCCCACTCTCCGGCCTCTTCTCCCGCTCTCCGGTGTCTTCTGCCGGGCTCCTCCGCTATTTTCTGCTCTTTTGTCCGCTCTTTTGCTAGCATTGGCCCGGTCTTCTTCCGATGTTGACACAACGCTCTCTCCCAATGTAATGCCGTGTGCGCGGCGCGCAACGACTTATATATGCATGGGGCGTGGTCACCAGGTGATGTCATCCGGTGACCCTGCCCCTTCTGATGTCACCGCCCCATGCCTATATAAGTCATTGTGCACGCGGCATTACAGCGGGAGAGCGCATCATGTCAACATCGGAAAAAGAGCAGAGGAGAGTGGGAGAAGAGGCCGGAGAGAGCAGAGAAGTCGGAAGAGACCCCCCGGAGCTGCCTAATAAATTACTTTAAAAACCGGTCTAGTGTGGTTTTTTTATTGATGCTTTTTTTCCCCCCAGGTGAATAGGTACGGGTATGATGTACCCCATACTCTTTCACATAGGGGGGGAGGCGGGATCTGGGGCCCCCTTATTAAAGGGGGCTCCCGGATTCCGATAAGCCCTCCGCCCGCAGACCCCGACAACCAACAGCCAGGGTTGTCGGGAAGAGGCCCTTGTCCTCAACATGGAGACAAGGTGCTTTGGGGTGTGGGGCCGCAGGGCGCCCCCCTGCCCCAAAGCACCCATCCCCCCCATGTTGAGAGTATGCAGCCTGGTAGGGTTCAGGAGGTGGGGGGGGCGCTCGTTCCCACCCCCCTTCCTGACCGGCCGGGCTGCGTGCTCGGATAAGGGTCTGGTATGGATTTTGGGGGGACCCCCATGCCGTTTTTTCAACGTAGGGTTTTCCCTTACAATCCATATCAGACCGAAGGGCCCAGTATGCTCTTGGAGGGGGAACCCATGCCGGTTTTTTATCTAAAATTTGGTGTGGAGTTCCCCTTCAAGATTCATATCAAACACAGTGGCTGGTATTGGCGGGGATCCAAGTCGAATCCCTGTTCATTGAAGTCGGACGCGTCTCTGACTTCAAGTTGCAGGGCAAAGTCGGATCCAAAGTAGGACGAGTGTCGGGTCGCACCAGTGTAAACCCGGCCTTAGAATCAAAGTCGGACCAAAGTGCAGGGAGGATTTTCAAAGTCGGACCGACTTGTGTCGGACCAGTTAAGACGGCTCTTATAGGGAAACATTGATTTTCACACATCATGCGACATGAATGTCGGAGTACAAAAAAGAAAGGGGGTTGGGGTATAAATACCCCTGGGATTTTTAAGGTGCTTTTCAAAAATTTTTTTTTGGGTAGGTCAGTAGAGAAGTATATTAACCTCAAAAAAAAGGAAAAGATCACTGTATGCAAATTGCCAAACTGACTAATAGATTTCTTATTTAATATCTTTAATGATTAGGAATAATAACAAAACACATCATCTAAAAACATGCACAATCTTGAACAAACATGGTCAGATAGTGATATAATTAAAATTTGAAACCACTTTGCGATACCAATCTCAACATGTTTCGCTCAATATCTGAGCTTCATCAGGAGTTTTTTGGTACAGGTGTGGCATACTAAAATAAAAAAGAAGAAGAGACAAAACAAAAATATATAAATACAATGCTTACAAAACACTTAAAGATATTAATTTATCAGAAAGATCGAATTCAATTAAGTATTGCTAGAAAAGCATCAACTGGTGTATATACATTTGCATACAGACAAAATATATGGGTAGATTTCGCATATTACCTACAAGTCTATACTAATAATAATCTGCTCAAAATAAGTAAAGAAATAGGAATTTATTAAATACTGTGCATTCATTCGTTTCCAGGTCCACAAAGGGAAGGAACACCCATGTATATCTAGGAACAGTAAAACAACATGAAAGAAATCAAAGAAGTAGGGGTTTGCTTACCCAAGCCAAAACAGATTCAAAGGTGAATAGTAGACACATAAGTGGTGAACGTATATACAGTGCCGTGGCTCAAATACCAATCAAAAGGATGCGTCTCACCCGTCTAAGGCCTCCCAAACCGTTTATTTGGTCCACAGAGGGGCCCAAGTGTAGAGTAACTGAAATGGAATATTAACAGAAGAGTAATAAAATATTTCTAAGCACATGGACTAATGGCGGGGAAATAGAGCAGTCGGTGAGGTAAAGTAGTGAAAATGTCAAAAATTACCTTCTATGGTTGAATCAAGGGTAAATGTTCAGGGCTATAAAAGCCATATGAACAAAAGCATAAAGGAGGACAATACTCCAGTTTCACCACACGGTGGCAGCCAAAAAGGACAACCCTTGAGAGCCAGATCAGAAGATCCAAGTGTATGCTGCCCCAGTAAACTAGAAAGAAATAATGAATAAAGACAATAAAGCAATTGCTCTGGAGAGCATTGTCTTATTCACAATGCCATTAAATCAATCCTCAAAAGGGAGCGTAGCCCCCTTCGGACAAGAAGTTTAGCTTACCTGAGAGGTAGGGTGGATGTGTACGGAAGGGGAGAGCGGCATATACCTCCCCTTGCAGCCTCAGCGCCACTGTCAGAATGGTAGCGGCTGAGAAGCCGAACTAAATAGGCCCCTCCAAACCGATGGCGTCTGACGTCACCATCGGAAAGCGGACGTGTTGTGAGGCACCTCCCCCAGGATTCACGTGGCCAATGGGTAACAAAGGGGTGAGACCAAGCATCGAAGCAATCCCAGCCTGGGCTGACGTCGAATCTTCCGTCGCTTATTTCGACGGTGTGGATTGGCGCATGCGCACGCCGGGAAGGGACGTCATTTGAGCCCTATTGCCGCGCAGGCGCACTGTAGACCGGAAAGAGGGCTGGATAAACACGGCCCTGAGAAAAACAATATTGTCAGGAGCAGAACAAAAGAACAAATAAACGGTCAGCCATGTTGACTAAGGGAAACAGGGAGGGAAAGAAAAAGGGGTATGAAAAATTGTGTGTATCAACATTTTGACAATAATCTTATTGAAAAAAATATTATTAAATATATTGATAAATAACCAGCAGGTTACTAAAGCTTAGTCTGATACATTTAATACCAATAGGTTGTCCCAATTTAGCAGGTTCAAAGAGAAAGTGAAATAAATAAAAATGAAAAAAGAGAATTTGAAAAAATGGAATAAAAGAAAATATCTCGCTGAATTGGCCATCGGGCACATGCATCTAAAAGGGGAGTTTAATACCTCTAGGGCCCCCAGGGGAGGGCAATTGATTACTTACCCCACACCCTAAGTGCCCGTGGCGTCCGTGCGGACCAAAGCAAGGAACGGAAATAAGGGAGGAACCTCCAAATGACGGGGAGACGATAAATATTTAATTTAGTCCAGGAATATATATGTATTGAAAAAAGGGACAATACCATCTCCGTCTGTGTTGGCTTGGAAGGGAGACCCCACCTTTTATGAAAACAACCTGGAAATAACCACATACAGAGAAATATATAAGATGTTACAAAAATTGTATGTAGGTGGAATTGTGTATTATAAAAAATTTAACAAGTTTATAAAAAGCAAGACCGGAAACAACACATATATATAATGAAATAGACAAGGGCAGTTGAATAGAAACGGACTAGAGAAATGGTTTGAAACTCAATGCATCATTGAGGCCTGGGGGTTTTAAAGCGGACAGGGTGTGTATCCACCGGGTCTCGCGTTGTAAAAGTATTTTATCATAGTTCCCCCCACGCTCCCCTGGGGGGACATATTCCAACGCAAAAAAATGCATTTTGTTGCTGTCAAAATCATGATGCAGCCCCATATGTCTACTAATGGGCGTCTCCATTTTCTTTTTTAGAACCAGGGACACATGGTCCCTGATCCTACAAAAGAAGGGACGTTTAGTTTTGTCTATGTAGAATCCATGGCATTCACACATCATGATGTATACAATCCCAATGGATTGACACGTCACGGAAAAATTGGGTTTGTAATGACGACCATTGGGGAGCATAATGCCTCTCGCAGAGTGGATGAATCTACAAAAGGGGCATTTATGACAAGGTCTACACCCCTTGCGGGATTCTGTTTTTGATTGTATAGTGCTGTCATAATGGCTATGTACTAAAGTATCCTTCAGAGATTTGGATCTTCTAAACGTGATCTCCGGATAGGGTTTTAAATGCTTTGATACTTTCTCGTCTCCCATTAGGAGGTACCAATGTTTTTGAATGATCTCACGGACTTGCTTTTGTTGGCCTGAAAATCTGGTGATTAGTCTGACACTAGAATCTGTCTTAGTAGGTCTGGCTTGATGTATAAGTAGGGATCTCTTTTGGCTCTTGGCTTTTAAATAGGCCCTTTTCAGACACTTTTTGCTGTAGCCTCGTTGGCTCAAACGAGACTGCAGTAGTTTGGCTTGGTGTTCAAAATCTAATTCAGTGCTACAATTGCGTCTTAACCTAAGATATTGCCCATAGGGTAAATTATTGATCAATGGAATGGGATGTGAGCTTGTGGCATGTAATACCGTATTGCCCGCTGAGGGTTTTCGGTATAAGGTGGTTCCAATGTTGCCTTCATCGTCTACCAATACTTGAACGTCTAAAAAGGTCAACTGATGTTGGTTCATTTCAAAAGTGAATTTCAAATTGTATCTGTTGACCTTCAGACTTTCAAGGAAGGCAAGAAGGTTGGATTTGCTACCCTGCCAAATAAAAAAGACGTCATCGATGAATCGCTTCCATGTTAGGACATGCTCAAAAAACGCCTGCATGTCCTCCCTGAAAAATAGCTCACGCTCCCACCCCCCCAGATACAGGTTGGCATAGGCAGGGGCACATTTGGTCCCCATAGCCACTCCCTGTATCTGGAGGTAGTGGGAGCCTCCGAACAAAAAAACATTATTGGACAAGATAAAGAACAGAAGATCCAAGATGAATCGGTTATAGTCCACCGAGGCATCCGGATCCTCAGATAGGAAGCCCCCCACAACTTCCACCCCCAGTTCATGAGGAATAGAATTGTAGAGGGCTTCCACATCAAGAGCCACTAGCCAAGAGCCCGGGGGTATGGCAACCCCATCTAACACACGGAGGAGATCCCCCGTGTCCTGAAGATAGGACGTCAGGCCCTCCACATGGGGCCTCAGAAAGTCATCCACTAATTTACTTGCCATCTCCGTAAGGGACCCATTTCCCCGACACAATTGGTCTGCCGGGAGGCATTTTGGGGTTTTTATGTATTTTTGGAAGGGCATACAGAGTTGGAGTACGTGGTGCACCTACATTGAGGAATTCGTAAGTGTTTTTTGTGATCAAACCTTTATGGTAGGCCGAGCCTATCAAGTGCTTATATCGAGTAGTTATCAGAGTTAGGTGGCTAGGGGAAACCTTACGATACCACTGGTTGTTCCTGACTATGGCCGTAACCATGGTCTCATAGTGGGCTTTGTCCATAATGACCAAGTTCCCTCCCTTATCAGACGGTTTGATCACTATATCGTTGTTGTTCTGTAGGAGTTTAAGGGCCTCTAATTGGGAAGCAGATAGGTTTGATCTGGATATATTCTTCCATTTGGTTTGAGAGATTTCATTAGTAACCTGTTTAGTGAATGCCCAAACATTGGGGTTGCCCTGAAGGGTCGGGAAAGTGCGAGATTTCGGCTTGTATTCCCTAGGTTTAGATGGAGGACGTGGTAGAAGGGAGGATGAGGAGGATGGAGGTGGGGGAGGAGGGGGGTCTGAGCCAGTCAGGAGAGAATCCGCCTCCATTAGATCACTCTCCTCAAGACCACCCTCCTCCCACAGCTCCATCAACTCCTCTAAGGCTTTTATATCTGCAATGGTCATATCACGCCAGGCAGGGTCCCCAAGGGACTGGTCATTGGGAGATGGACTTGGTTTGTCAAAAATTATCTTAAACATCAACCTTCGTGAAAAGAGATTGATGTCCTTAATCAATTCAAATTGGTCAACCCTCTGCGTGGGGCAGAAGGTTAAACCTAATTTAAGAACTGATATTTGTTCAGCTGAAAGAGTATGGGAAGATAAATTGATTACTTCGAAATTATCCGCGTCCCTTTCGCCGGTACCTCCAAAGGCCCTGCCTTTTTGACGTCCGTCACTGGTTGAGCAAATATCGGTGCTGGACGAAAATCCACATGTGTAGGTGCAGAAATAATATTACTTACTTGCAGCCTGGGAGACAAGGGGAGGGAAGGAGTGTTCGTAGAAGGGGTGCTCATAAATGTTTCCGGGTGGCTCGGTGCGCAGGTGGACGAACCTTTTGCCGAGTTGGCTCGAGTAACCATTGGGGCTTTCGTGTGCGGAGTGCGCTTTACTGTGCCCGTGTTGGTATGGTCCTTTGCGCCCTTTGTTGTCTCCTGGCTAGTGGAGCTTCTGGTACTCCGTGCCTGGGAGGAGGAAGCAGAGGAAATAGATGAATCTGATTCATTTGGTTCCCCCCCTTGTTGTTGTCTAGAGCTGCGTGTTTGGTAGGTACGTCTCTTTGCTTTGCTATTTCTTTGCCCCCAATGATAAGCTTGGTTGTTGTCATAAGCAAGTTTGTCTCTCACAAACTTTTTCTCCTTGGTTTTTAGAATTTCGGTGACATACCCCTCTAGGTCTGTTTTTAGGGTACCTTCTCGCGTGGGGAACAAGTCACTGGTGGTGATAGCTTGATTCTCACCATATAGCTTTTCAATCTCTCTGTCTACCAGAATGAGTTCCTTGGAGTATTCTCCACAGAGAAGCTCCATCATTTTAAATGAACAAGCATGTAGGTTTTCCTCCCATTCTTTCCGAAAACCTATATCTACATTGCCATTAGAGGGGAAAATCTGAATTCTAAGCCCCCACGGGACAACGCGGTCCTCAATATATTTGAGGAAATACCATTTGTTCCAAAAAACTCTGGATTTTTTCTCGAGCATCCTCTGGAGTCTCGAGAAAAAGCGGTCCATGGTCAAACCCCCCATAGAGGCATTTTGAGACCTATGAATATGATTCATAAGACCATCAAAGGCACTCCCACAATAGTTTGTCATTGTTCCCTCCAGCTGATGGATAGTAACCACCCAAAAAAATCAAGCCTACTGAATGTACTGGGGGTATCCAAAAGACTGAAATAGCCCCAAGTTGCAGATAACACAATAACACACAAAAAAACCTGTATTTCAAAGAATATGAAAAATATTAATGATTTTCCAAGTTGCAGATCATAATAATATAGATAAGATTAACAAAGATGCTCTAATGGCGACAAAATAGTTCCATTACGGGAAAATCATTCCATAAAGGAAGAAAAGGGGTAAACGTTAGGGACTGTCCGTGACCTCAAGCGATGGTGGGTGGGTAACACCCCAAGAGGTAACAGAAATATTTGTTAGAGGGCAGGGACAGTTAACCCATTAGCACCACATCCCTGGTAAATAAATACAAAAAAGAAAGGGGGTTGGGGTATAAATACCCCTGGGATTTTTAAGGTGCTTTTCAAAAATTTTTTTTGGGTAGGTCAGTAGAGAAGTATATTAACCTCAAAAAAAAGGAAAAGATCACTGTATGCAAATTGCCAAACTGACTAATAGATTTCTTATTTAATATCTTTAATGATTAGGAATAATAACAAAACACATCATCTAAAAACATGCACAATCTTGAACAAACATGGTCAGATAGTGACATAATTAAAATTTGAAACCACTTTGCGATACCAATCTCAACATGTTTCGCTCAATATCTGAGCTTCATCAGGAGTTTTTTGGTACAGGTGTGGCATACTAAAATAAAAAAGAAGAAGAGACAAAACAAAAATATATAAATACAATGCTTACAAAACACTTAAAGATATTAATTTATCAGAAAGATCGAATTCAATTAAGTATTGCTAGAAAAGCATCAACTGGTGTATATACATTTGCATACAGACAAAATATATGGGTAGATTTCGCATATTACCTACAAGTCTATACTAATAATAATCTGCTCAAAATAAGTAAAGAAATAGGAATTTATTAAATACTGTGCATTCATTCGTTTCCAGGTCCACAAAGGGAAGGAACACCCATGTGGATCTAGGAACAGTAAAACAACATGAAAGAAATCAAAGAAGTAGGGGTTTGCTTACCCAAGCCAAAACAGATTCAAAGGTGAATAGTAGACACATAAGTGGTGAACGTATATACAGTGCCGTGGCTCAAATACCAATCAAAAGGATGCGTCTCACCCGTCTAAGGCCTCCCAAACCGTTTATTTGGTCCACAGAGGGGCCCAAGTGTAGAGTAACTGAAATGGAATATTAACAGAAGAGTAATAAAATATTTCTAAGCACATGGACTAATGGCGGGGAAATAGAGCAGTCGGTGAGGTAAAGTAGTGAAAATGTCAAAAATTACCTTCTATGGTTGAATCAAGGGTAAATGTTCAGGGCTATAAAAGCCATATGAACAAAAGCATAAAGGAGGACAATACTCCAGTTTCACCACACGGTGGCAGTCAAAAAGGACAACCCTTGAGAGCCAGATCAGAAGATCCAAGTGTATGCTGCCCCAGTAAACTAGAAAGAAATAATGAATAAAGACAATAAAGCAATTGCTCTGGAGAGCATTGTCTTATTCACAATGCCATTAAATCAATCCTCAAAAGGGAGCGTAGCCCCCTTCGGACAAGAAGTTTAGCTTACCTGAGAGGTAGGGTGGATGTGTACGGAAGGGGAGAGCGGCATATACCTCCCCTTGCAGCCTCAGCGCCACTGTCAGAATGGTAGCGGCTGAGAAGCCGAACTAAATAGGCCCCTCCAAACCGATGGCGTCTGACGTCACCATCGGAAAGCGGACGTGTTGTGAGGCACCTCCCCCAGGATTCACGTGGCCAATGGGTAACAAAGGGGCGAGACCAAGCATCGAAGCAATCCCAGCCTGGGCTGACGTCGAATCTTCCGTCGCTTATTTCGACGGTGTGGATTGGCGCATGCGCACGCCGGGAAGGGACGTCATTTGAGCCCTATTGCCGCGCAGGCGCACTGTAGACCGGAAAGAGGGCTGGATAAACACGGCCCTGAGAAAAACAATATTGTCAGGAGCAGAACAAAAGAACAAATAAACGGTCAGCCATGTTGACTAAGGGAAACAGGGAGGGAAAGAAAAAGGGGTATGAAAAATTGTGTGTATCAACATTTTGACAATAATCTTATTGAAAAAAATATTATTAAATATATTGATAAATAACCAGCAGGTTACTAAAGCTTAGTCTGATACATTTAATACCAATAGGTTGTCCCAATTTAGCAGGTTCAAAGAGAAAGTGAAATAAATAAAAATGAAAAAAGAGAATTTGAAAAAATGGAATAAAAGAAAATATCTCGCTGAATTGGCCATCGGGCACATGCATCTAAAAGGGGAGTTTAATACCTCTAGGGCCCCCAGGGGAGGGCAATTGATTACTTACCCCACACCCTAAGTGCCCGTGGCGTCCGTGCGGACCAAAGCAAGGAACGGAAATAAGGGAGGAACCTCCAAATGACGGGGAGACGATAAATATTTAATTTAGTCCAGGAATATATATGTATTGAAAAAAGGGACAATACCATCTCCGTCTGTGTTGGCTTGGAAGGGAGACCCCACCTTTTATGAAAACAACCTGGAAATAACCACATACAGAGAAATATATAAGATGTTACAAAAATTGTATGTAGGTGGAATTGTGTATTATAAAAAATTTAACAAGTTTATAAAAAGCAAGACCGGAAACAACACATATATATAATGAAATAGACAAGGGCAGTTGAATAGAAACGGACTAGAGAAATGGTTTGAAACTCAATGCATCATTGAGGCCTGGGGGTTTTAAAGCGGACAGGGTGTGTATCCACCGGGTCTCGCGTTGTAAAAGTATTTTATCATAGTTCCCCCCACGCTCCCCTGGGGGGACATATTCCAACGCAAAAAAATGCATTTTGTTGCTGTCAAAATCATGATGCAGCCCCATATGTCTACTAATGGGCGTCTCCATTTTCTTTTTTAGAACCAGGGACACATGGTCCCTGATCCTACAAAAGAAGGGACGTTTAGTTTTGCCTATGTAGAATCCATGGCATTCACACATCATGATGTATACAATCCCAATGGATTGACACGTCACGGAAAAATTGGGTTTGTAATGACGACCATTGGGGAGCATAATGCCTCTCGCAGAGTGGATGAATCTACAAAAGGGGCATTTATGACAAGGTCTACACCCCTTGCGGGATTCTGTTTTTGATTGTATAGTGCTGTCATAATGGCTATGTACTAAAGTATCCTTCAGAGATTTGGATCTTCTAAACGTGATCTCCGGATAGGGTTTTAAATGCTTTGATACTTTCTCGTCTCCCATTAGGAGGTACCAATGTTTTTGAATGATCTCACGGACTTGCTTTTGTTGGCCTGAAAATCTGGTGATTAGTCTGACACTAGAATCTGTCTTAGTAGGTCTGGCTTGATGTATAAGTAGGGATCTCTTTTGGCTCTTGGCTTTTAAATAGGCCCTTTTCAGACACTTTTTGCTGTAGCCTCGTTGGCTCAAACGAGACTGCAGTAGTTTGGCTTGGTGTTCAAAATCTAATTCAGTGCTACAATTGCGTCTTAACCTAAGATATTGCCCATAGGGTAAATTATTGATCAATGGAATGGGATGTGAGCTTGTGGCATGTAATACCGTATTGCCCGCTGAGGGTTTTCGGTATAAGGTGGTTCCAATGTTGCCTTCATCGTCTACCAATACTTGAACGTCTAAAAAGGTCAACTGATGTTGGTTCATTTCAAAAGTGAATTTCAAATTGTATCTGTTGACCTTCAGACTTTCAAGGAAGGCAAGAAGGTTGGATTTGCTACCCTGCCAAATAAAAAAGACGTCATCGATGAATCGCTTCCATGTTAGGACATGCTCAAAAAACGCCTGCATGTCCTCCCTGAAAAATAGCTCACGCTCCCACCCCCCCAGATACAGGTTGGCATAGGCAGGGGCACATTTGGTCCCCATAGCCACTCCCTGTATCTGGAGGTAGTGGGAGCCTCCGAACAAAAAAACATTATTGGACAAGATAAAGAACAGAAGATCCAAGATGAATCGGTTATAGTCCACCGAGGCATCCGGATCCTCAGATAGGAAGCCCCCCACAACTTCCACCCCCAGTTCATGAGGAATAGAATTGTAGAGGGCTTCCACATCAAGAGCCACTAGCCAAGAGCCCGGGGGTATGGCAACCCCATCTAACACACGGAGGAGATCCCCCGTGTCCTGAAGATAGGACGTCAGGCCCTCCACATGGGGCCTCAGAAAGTCATCCACTAATTTACTTGCCATCTCCGTAAGGGACCCATTTCCCCGACACAATTGGTCTGCCGGGAGGCATTTTGGGGTTTTTATGTATTTTTGGAAGGGCATACAGAGTTGGAGTACGTGGTGCACCTACATTGAGGAATTCGTAAGTGTTTTTTGTGATCAAACCTTTATGGTAGGCCGAGCCTATCAAGTGCTTATATCGAGTAGTTATCAGAGTTAGGTGGCTAGGGGAAACCTTACGATACCACTGGTTGTTCCTGACTATGGCCGTAACCATGGTCTCATAGTGGGCTTTGTCCATAATGACCAAGTTCCCTCCCTTATCAGACGGTTTGATCACTATATCGTTGTTGTTCTGTAGGAGTTTAAGGGCCTCTAATTGGGAAGCAGATAGGTTTGATCTGGATATATTCTTCCATTTGGTTTGAGAGATTTCATTAGTAACCTGTTTAGTGAATGCCCAAACATTGGGGTTGCCCTGAAGGGTCGGGAAAGTGCGAGATTTCGGCTTGTATTCCCTAGGTTTAGATGGAGGACGTGGTAGAAGGGAGGATGAGGAGGATGGAGGTGGGGGAGGAGGGGGGTCTGAGCCAGTCAGGAGAGAATCCGCCTCCATTAGATCACTCTCCTCAAGACCACCCTCCTCCCACAGCTCCATCAACTCCTCTAAGGCTTTTATATCTGCAATGGTCATATCACGCCAGGCAGGGTCCCCAAGGGACTGGTCATTGGGAGATGGACTTGGTTTGTCAAAAATTATCTTAAACATCAACCTTCGTGAAAAGAGATTGATGTCCTTAATCAATTCAAATTGGTCAACCCTCTGCGTGGGGCAGAAGGTTAAACCTAATTTAAGAACTGATATTTGTTCAGCTGAAAGAGTATGGGAAGATAAATTGATTACTTCGAAATTATCCGCGTCCCTTTCGCCGGTACCTCCAAAGGCCCTGCCTTTTTGACGTCCGTCACTGGTTGAGCAAATATCGGTGCTGGACGAAAATCCACATGTGTAGGTGCAGAAATAATATTACTTACTTGCAGCCTGGGAGACAAGGGGAGGGAAGGAGTGTTCGTAGAAGGGGTGCTCATAAATGTTTCCGGGTGGCTCGGTGCGCAGGTGGACGAACCTTTTGCCGAGTTGGCTCGAGTAACCATTGGGGCTTTCGTGTGCGGAGTGCGCTTTACTGTGCCCGTGTTGGTATGGTCCTTTGCGCCCTTTGTTGTCTCCTGGCTAGTGGAGCTTCTGGTACTCCGTGCCTGGGAGGAGGAAGCAGAGGAAATAGATGAATCTGATTCATTTGGTTCCCCCCCTTGTTGTTGTCTAAAGCTGCGTGTTTGGTAGGTACGTCTCTTTGCTTTGCTATTTCTTTGCCCCCAATGATAAGCTTGGTTGTTGTCATAAGCAAGTTTGTCTCTCACAAACTTTTTCTCCTTGGTTTTTAGAATTTCGGTGACATACCCCTCTAGGTCTGTTTTTAGGGTACCTTCTCGCGTGGGGAACAAGTCACTGGTGGTGATAGCTTGATTCTCACCATATAGCTTTTCAATCTCTCTGTCTACCAGAATGAGTTCCTTGGAGTATTCTCCACAGAGAAGCTCCATCATTTTAAATGAACAAGCCTGTAGGTTTTCCTCCCATTCTTTCCGAAAATCTATATCTACATTGCCATTAGAGGGGAAAATCTGAATTCTAAGCCCCCACGGGACAACGCGGTCCTCAATATATTTGAGGAAATACCATTTGTTCCAAAAAACTCTGGATTTTTTCTCGAGCATCCTCTGGAGTCTCGAGAAAAAGCGGTCCATGGTCAAACCCCCCATAGAGGCATTTTGAGACCTATGAATATGATTCATAAGACCATCAAAGGCACTCCCACAATAGTTTGTCATTGTTCCCTCCAGCTGATGGATAGTAACCACCCAAAAAAATCAAGCCTACTGAATGTACTGGGGGTATCCAAAAGACTGAAATAGCCCCAAGTTGCAGATAACACAATAACACACAAAAAAACCTGTATTTCAAAGAATATGAAAAATATTAATGATTTTCCAAGTTGCAGATCATAATAATATAGATAAGATTAACAAAGATGCCCTAATGGCGACAAAATAGTTCCATTACGGGAAAATCATTCCATAAAGGAAGAAAAGGGGTAAACGTTAGGGACTGTCCGTGACCTCAAGCGATGGTGGGTGGGTAACACCCCAAGAGGTAACAGAAATATTTGTTAGAGGGCAGGGACAGTTAACCCATTAGCACCACATCCCTGGTAAATAAATACAAAAAAGAAAGGGGGTTGGGGTATAAATACCCCTGGGATTTTTAAGGTGCTTTTCAAAAATTTTTTTTGGGTAGGTCAGTAGAGAAGTATATTAACCTCAAAAAAAAGGAAAAGATCACTGTATGCAAATTGCCAAACTGACTAATAGATTTCTTATTTAATATCTTTAATGATTAGGAATAATAACAAAACACATCATCTAAAAACATGCACAATCTTGAACAAACATGGTCAGATAGTGACATAATTAAAATTTGAAACCACTTTGCGATACCAATCTCAACATGTTTCGCTCAATATCTGAGCTTCATCAGGAGTTTTTTGGTACAGGTGTGGCATACTAAAATAAAAAAGAAGAAGAGACAAAACAAAAATATATAAATACAATGCTTACAAAACACTTAAAGATATTAATTTATCAGAAAGATCGAATTCAATTAAGTATTGCTAGAAAAGCATCAACTGGTGTATATACATTTGCATACAGACAAAATATATGGGTAGATTTCGCATATTACCTACAAGTCTATACTAATAATAATCTGCTCAAAATAAGTAAAGAAATAGGAATTTATTAAATACTGTGCATTCATTCGTTTCCAGGTCCACAAAGGGATGGAACACCCATGTGGATCTAGGAACAGTAAAACAACATGAAAGAAATCAAAGAAGTAGGGGTTTGCTTACCCAAGCCAAAACAGATTCAAAGGTGAATAGTAGACACATAAGTGGTGAACGTATATACAGTGCCGTGGCTCAAATACCAATCAAAAGGATGCGTCTCACCCGTCTAAGGCCTCCCAAACCGTTTATTTGGTCCACAGAGGGGCCCAAGTGTAGAGTAACTGAAATGGAATATTAACAGAAGAGTAATAAAATATTTCTAAGCACATGGACTAATGGCGGGGAAATAGAGCAGTCGGTGAGGTAAAGTAGTGAAAATGTCAAAAATTACCTTCTATGGTTGAATCAAGGGTAAATGTTCAGGGCTATAAAAGCCATATGAACAAAAGCATAAAGGAGGACAATACTCCAGTTTCACCACACGGTGGCAGTCAAAAAGGACAACCCTTGAGAGCCAGATCAGAAGATCCAAGTGTATGCTGCCCCAGTAAACTAGAAAGAAATAATGAATAAAGACAATAAAGCAATTGCTCTGGAGAGCATTGTCTTATTCACAATGCCATTAAATCAATCCTCAAAAGGGAGCGTAGCCCCCTTCGGACAAGAAGTTTAGCTTACCTGAGAGGTAGGGTGGATGTGTACGGAAGGGGAGAGCGGCATATACCTCCCCTTGCAGCCTCAGCGCCACTGTCAGAATGGTAGCGGCTGAGAAGCCGAACTAAATAGGCCCCTCCAAACCGATGGCGTTTTTTTGAGGTTAATATACTTCTCTACTGACCTACCCAAAAAAAATTTTTGAAAAGCACCTTAAAAATCCCAGGGGTATTTATACCCCAACCCCCTTTCTTTTTTGTATTTATTTACCAGGGATGTGGTGCTAATGGGTTAACTGTCCCTGCCCTCTAACAAATATGAATGTCGGAGTGTTTGTCATACCAGTGTGAACCCAACCTCAGGCCTGATTTATACCATACGTGCATAAAAATTGGAAAAACATGCAGATTTGACTTGCGTAGACTTGTTCACATCATGTACAGAGGCATGCGTATTTATTACATACATCACTGCAAGGACAACATGAAAAAATGTTTTTCTATGTGTCCTGTTTACACCAGAGCACTGGTATCACATGCAGATTTTTTATGTGCAGAGATACACTATAATACCAAAAGTATTGGAACGCCTGTCTTTACACGCACATGAACTTTAATGGCATCCCAGTCTTAGTCCGTAGGGTTCAATATTGAGTTGGCCCACCCTTTGCAGATATAACAGCCTAAACTCTTCTGGGAAGGCTGTCCACAAGGTTTAGGAGTGTGTCTATGGGGATGTTTGACCATTCTTCCAGAATTTGTGAGGTCAGGCACTGATGTTGGATGAGAAGGCCTGGCTCACAGTCTCTCTTATTCATTCCAAAGGTGTTCTGTCGGGTTGAGGTCAGTGCAGGCCAGTCAAGTTCCTCCACCCCCAAACTCGCTCATCTATGTCTTTATGGACCTTGCTTTGTACACTGGTGCGCAGTCATGTTGGAACAGAAAGGGGCCATCCCCAAACTGTTTCCACAAAGTTGAGAGCATGAAATTGTCCAAAATGTCTTGGAAAGCTGACGCCTTAAGAGTTCCCTTTACGGGAACTAAGGGGCCGGGCCCAACCCCTGAAAAACAACCCCACACCATAATGCTCCCTCCACCAAATGATTTGGACCAGTGCACAAAGCAAGGTCCATAAAGACATGGATGACCGAGTTCGGGATGGAGGAACTTGACTGGCAGCTTGGTCCAAAAAACTGCATTCACGTTGCAGATTTCTGTGCAGAAAAAAATCTTCACATGATACTAGTGTTGTGTGAGCAGGGCACATAGAGAACAATTGTTTGCTTTGCGCCCTTGCAGAATGAATGCAGAAAAACTCACGTCTCTGCACAAGGGGTGAACGAGGCCTAAATCAGATAAACTCTAGGCACAGCAAAGCAAAACAGGCTTCATTCACAAAGCTTTAGAACATGGAAAATGATCTTCATTTTAGCCAGGTGACTGTAATTTTCAAATCCCGATGAACTCTGCTAAAAACAGCTGCCAGTGACAGTTATTTTTTAGCTGCTGAAGTCTGTTGACATTTGAAAATTAGTTACCTTGCTAAAATTAAGATCCTTCTTGTTTAAAAGCTTGAGGCTCGGTTCACACTGGGGCGACTTGTCAGGCGACCTAGTTGCCTGACAAGTCGCCTCCCGTCCTGTACAATGGAACCGTTCTAATAGGAGCGACGCAAGTCGCTCCGACTTAGAAAAAGGTTCCTGTACTTCTTTTGGGGCGACTTGAGGCGACTTGCATAGACTTCTATACAGAAGTCGTTTTGCAAGTCGCCGCGGAAGTCGTTTGCAGGTCGCCTCGCTGAGGCGACCTGCAAGTCGTGTTGCCCCTGTGTGAATGGGGTCTTATGAATGAAGCCTCTTGTTTTGATGGCCCTGGAATGTAAAAATAACTGGCACTGGCAGTTATTTTTAGCTGAGTTCAGTGAGTCTTGATATTGCAGTCACATGACATGGGAAAAAAACTTCTTTAAACCCTTCTATTGAAGCTTTGTGAACTGAGCCTTATATTGCGTGCAATGTCTTTCAGTTCTAATTTTCTTTAGAAAGCAGCCACAGCATAAATAGAAAAGCCTGTCCCCTGCTAGACATAAAAAATACAAACTGTAGAACAAAGAGTGGACTGGTTTTTAACACCTATAGCAGATTGATGGCCGGTGGGACTTTCGTCTTTCTGAGTGGATGTCCTATGACAGTAATGGCGAACCTTGGCACCCCAGATGTTTTGGAACTACATTACCCATGATGCTCCACTACACCGCAGAATGCCAGAGCATCATGGGAAAAGTAGTTCCAAAACATCTGGGGTGCCAAGGTTCGCCATCACCGTCCTAAGACATCCTCTCAGAAGCGGCTGCTGGTACCATGTGACCGCTGTGACCAATTATAGCAGATCACATGACCGTTGTAAACGATGGATGGCTTCCTTTCATACCATCCATTGTGTACAATTGTGTTGCCAGGCGTGATTGGTCAATGTGATCACATGGTACAGACAGGGCCAATCACAGTCCATCTGTACCATGTGAGTAGCTTTGGCTAATCACAACAAAACAAACAATGAATCAGTTTAATTCAGTAAAATGCTTGCTTATAGCAATGAAGTTCACTGTATAAGCAATAATAATGTGTTAAAAAAATACTGATCACTTCCCCAGAGTAGTACAATGTTACTATGGTAACATGATATTGCTCTGGTCACAGTGTGTTAAAAAATTGCAATAAAAAGAAAAAATGTAATGAAAATGTGTTTTTTGTTGTGCTGTCACCAGTCACTACCACACATCTGAGATGACACTGTACTGTACTGGTGACAGTATGTAGGGAAAAAAATGTGAATTTGTTTTTTTTTGTTTTTTCTAAAAAATTACAAATTCAAAACACTTGCCATGCCTCTTACTAAATACCATGGACTGTCTACTTTCCAAAAAGGGTCATTTGGGGGATATTTGTACTGTCCTGACATTTTTGGGCCTCAAGAAATTAGATGACTGGTTTCTATGCAGAAGTGAGCCTGATTTTGCACTCTCCAGCTTTAGTAAATAAACCTCATTGTCACATAAAATACAATTATGTATATTTATATATCTATAATTTCCAAATATTTTTGCAATCATATTTGTCACAATCTGTGTCACAATTTTTCATGAATTTCTAGGCCCGTTTTGCCATCTCAGTATCTTCAAAATGGTCCACAACCATGTAGTCGAAAAAAGATAAAATATGAATAAGCAACAAAATGTCTTTGCATAAAAATACATAACTGGTAAAAATTCCATTGTTACCAAAGACTAGCTTAGATGGTTTCACACATTATGTTAAACAATGGCTTTACACATAAGAAATACCAAAAATGCATTGCATCATAAGTAATGCCAGTTTTGAATGCTTTCTAAACAGTCAAACAAGCACATACAGTACTTTCTCATTAGACTGCATCACATTCCTTAACACAGCCCACATAATCATTGAATGAAATGTGTTATAGGGATTTCTGTTACAGCAGAAGCAGCTCAACATATCAGCTGCTGCCATATGTTATTAACTGCATGCCAATTGTTTTTCTGCTATACCAGACCCATAAATTCTGTAAATTTCACTGCACTTGCCGTTTATGCTACTGCCAACATCAGTCATTACTTTTTTTGCCAGTTGATACTGTTACATTTGAACAACATCTTTGAGGCCTAATTGCTGCAACTGATTCTCAGGGCTTGTTCACACTTGACTAAATTTCTAACGCTCCTATAGCGTTTGCATGGCGTTAGTATGGGCATCAGACAGGTGTCAATGAGCTTTAGTATGGGTATTAGACAGGCATTTTACAACCATTAATGAGGAGTTAAAAATGCTCCCCAAACTCCCTATGGCCAGTTTTGAAGTGCTGATCCATTACAGTTTTGAAGTTTTGAAGCGCCTGATCCATTACAGTAAATGAACAAATTTTAACGCACCGCAACTGCCTGCCAGAGCATTTGCGGGGCATTACCAAAGACTTGAATGGGAGGCGTTGAAAGGCTTCAAACGCCTCTTGACTCGACATGAGGCTTCAATTTTGAAACGATGCAATGCTATCGCTTAGTGTGAACAGCACAATGTGCTGTCTATTATATCTTGTGCAAAGGCGTTTGAGGGGCCTTTTTAGCGCCTCTCAAACGCCTGCTCTTAATGCCAGAGTGAACTCAGCCTTAAAGCAGTAGTAAACTGCATTAAAAAGAAAAAAAAAAAAAAATCATGCCCCGGGTAGTTTAAGTCATAATGTGCTACCATGCATCGCATACTAGCACATTATGAGAGACTTACCTAAAAAAGGATGCCCTTCAGTGGTGAGTTGTCCCCGCTAATGCCGCTTTCCAGGTTCACGGACTTCGGCGATGATGCCCCAGTGACGTCACCAGCTGCATTTAAAGTAAATATCTCCAAAACGGTGCACGTTTAGGAGATTTTTACTGTACCTATAGGCTTTATATGTCAAATGAAGGATGACCTTTGAGATGCAATATACTGATTTAATTTAATAAATAGCTTTAAACAAGGTATTTACCCTGTGTAGATTTCATTTTTACACAATATAGTGTATATTTGAGTTCACTAAAGGCTACATGGGCAAATTTCACTGTGCAGTGAAGTTGACTGTGTCATTAAACCCAGACTATGAAAACTCTCAATAAATGTTATATAACAGAGTGTTCATAGTCACAAAGCTACTAAAGAATTTATTTTGTGTAGAGTGAAATATGTCTGGTTGATCCTGCCTTCAGTTGTCTCTCTCATCTTTTCTGTGTCCCCATTGCAACCTGGGATTGTGTAGACTAGTGTTTCTCAACGCCAGTCCTCAAGGCGCCCCAACAGGTCATGTTTTCAGGCTTACCATTATTTTGCACAGATGAGTTGATCAGTTTCACTGCCTTAGTAATTAGCTCAGCCATTTCATCTGAGGAAAATCCTGAAAACATGACCTGTTGGGGCGACCTTGAGGACTGGAGTTGAGAAACACTGGTGTACTTTACTGGGCATGCTCAATTTCATTTCCCTTCTAAGCTCTTCATTTGCTTCTTTTTCTTATCTGTGCAGCCTACATGAGTAGAGAGTCACACATGTGGGCGTATACACAGTGACATTCCTTTCCCTCCCTTCTCTACTATGTCCTCCTTCCTCTTATTACTATGGGGGCAGGGTATAGTATGCTGATTGATTTTATTCACTAAAAGACTCATTAAAAACCTTAGTTTTAATATAAATACAGTAGGTATTAAATATATCAAATGTAATTGCTAATACCTGTAAAGTAAATAAAGAGCCTTGTTTCAGATGCCGTCTGAACAAAATATACACCATATAATTCAGTTCAGCTACTACGTATGTCTAAAAAGTGAACCTTTGATCACAAGCTTCTGACTACAGTAGCAGCCGCCAGCTTGCATAGGTTTTGTTCAGCCGGCTTCTGGCTTGAAAGTGAAAGTGATGCGGAGGCTCCATAGCTGCCAATCACTTTCATAGAGCCAGCGACGCAGGGGTGTGGCAGAGAATGATACAGACATTTTCTTTACTTTCAATCTTTTTTATTATTTTGTGTTAGTAACCAAGTAGAAGAGTACATACCAAAAAAAATAAAGGCAATGGCCAAAATTAAAACAAAAATTATATAGCATGACACAAGAACAGGACATAAAAGAACATATCAGGATCAGACCCCAAAATCTTGGTATCAGTGAGTAGCCATGGCTACAATACAAGGGGTATCTAACCCTAAAAAGGGATATCCATTCTAACCTAACGTCTTGTAATAGGGAAAATTACAACATAGAAGCAGTACTCTATATTCCCACAGAATATACCCTTAAACGGATGTCTGAAGCATCATAAAAAAAAGAAACACGCAACAAAAGAGACAGGAGAGAAAAGTAAGAACGAGACAGAAAAAGAAGAAGGGTCGAGGGAGCCTAGAGGGAAGATCACTAGACACAGTTAATGGGAGGAGAGTTCTGAGCACAATAACCAACCCTAAATATCAATATGAACATGGCCCATGGGTTCCAAACTCTTTCAAAACGTTTATAGTTATTAATTTTGCTGGCTAGGTGTTCATTAGGCATTATCCAAGACACCTTGTGCCTAAATATAGATATTGAAACTGAGGGTTGTTTCCATGAGCGAGCCATGGTAAGCTTTGCAGCCAATAGCATAAAGAAGATCAATCTTTTTGTTGAGCAGGAAATTTTCTCCACAGCTTAGTTTAATAAAACATTAATTTTGAGATCTGAAACATCCCCAAACCTATCCAAAAGTTGTTATATTGGTCAGGGGCGACATTATAAACAAGAGTAGGTCGTCAGCAAAAAGAGCACATTTGTGAGTTTTATTGCCACAAGCTACTCCATGGATGTTTGGGTCTGATCTAAGTGCTATGGCCAGGGATTCCATAGCTATAGCGAAGATCAAAGGGCATATGGGACACCCCTGCCTAGTCCCCCTTAATACCTGAATGGGATCAGAATGAAGGCCCTGGAGCCATACCTTCGCTACTGGACTGGCTTACAACACCCCCAAGGTGGAAAGAAAATGGGAACCAAACCCCCAAGCCTTCAGCAGTTCGAACAGGTATGGCCATGAGACAGAGTGAAATGCATTTGGAGGTCGATAGAGAGCAACATTCCCTCTTGGGGGAGGTCCCCCCATCCCAAAGAGATTGCAGCAAGGAAATAATGTTGACAGCACGTATAATTTGATCCGGGCCCTGCCTACCAGGAATAAAGCCCACTTGGTCCTTATGTACGCAGGAGTTGATGAAAGAGGCTAGTCTGTTGGCCAAAATCTTTGTAAGCAATTTAAGATCGTTATTGATCAAAGAAATCAGCTTATAGTTCTCCACCTCTCCTGGATCCTTGTCTGGCTTAGGAATCACTGAGATAAAAGCAGTATTCATATCCGAACACAACCCCTGCTCCGCTCGTAAAGCATTAAAAAAAAAGTTAGGGGTTAGGAGGTTGGACGTGCTGACGTCATTGCGTTATCCTTGCAGTGGACGGGTGTTCGCTTGTTTTACCGGCCGACTTTTTTACCTTGATGTTCTTAAAATTATCTTTCTGTGGTCTGTTTATTTGAAATACATGGAGGTGCTGTCGCTGCTAATCTGGATAAAGGACCTTAGCTGGGTTATAGCAGCAGGCATTTTTAAGCTTCTGGTAAGCTTACAATCTGTGTGGTGGAGGTGCACTAGTCCCTTGGTTTACCTTCTGGTGATTTATGGACTGACTCTATTCATATGGTGTTATTCATTTGCTTATCCTTACCCATGGACTTTTCTATTATTTTTTTACTCACTTAATCACTGTATATGAATTCAATGTTAATGTTATAGTGAGTTTACTCACTTGGTGTTTTTTATACAATCGTTTTCACTTATGAACTTGTTTATAATTTTTACCTTTCACTCATATAATCACTGTATATGATTCTCATGTTATTGTTATAGTGCAGTTTTATTTCTTTTTAATTCTTTTTATTTCTTTTTATTAAAAAAAACTTTGAGTTGAGGGGTTAGTGTCCCTGCAAACTTTTGATAATATAATGCTGAAAAAACCCCTCCTGACCAGAGGCGAAGAGGATTTCGCCTGTTTTATGACTTGAAAATTTTCCTTCACTGTGATAGGAGAGGCCAACAGTTTCCTATGGGTGGCTGCTAGTTTAGGCAGTTTGAGAGATTGTAAAAAGGATAATAAATGATCAGGATCTGCCAGAAAAGTGGCTTGGTACAATTTGCCATAAAATCTATGAAATTCTTGCAACGCCTTATAGGGATCCAGAGTATATGTTCAATTAGAACATCTAATTTTGAGGATGGCAAATTGTTGTATTCTAGGTGAAAGCTTTGCCGGGAGCATGTAACCTATTCTATCTTTTTGCATGTAGAACTTAGCTGACAACCAGCTTAAACTTTTCTCAGCACGGATACTCAAGCGCAGGTTAAGGGAGAGTCTAGTGGCTTCAATATTGGAAAGCATTGCTCCATCAGGCTTTAATTTGTGCGCTGTGCATAAGGAGTGAAGTGCGCCCTTCAGACGCTCTTTATCAATTTTGCATTCCCATTTTATCTGTGAGGGGCGATCTGGATTAATTTGCCCCGCAAAGTTGCCTTATGTGTAGCCCACAAAATGACCGGAGACATCAAGTCAGACATATTGAGTTGAAAAAAAATCTACAATATGTTTCTCAACTTCGGTACACTGGATCACTTAATAGGGATTAATTTAAATGCCAGTTAAAAGGGTGATCCACCCGTGTAGTTTTTGAAAGAGAGATGGAAACTATGTCATGATTAGACCAAGCTGTGTCTCGAATACAGGCTTTATGTACAGAGGGGTGTTTCTCCCACCAGGTATCAATGAGCCCTAAGGAGTTCAAAAGTTTAGCAACTCAAATGCTCGCCTTCGAGGGACGCCGCGATCGGTTGACCAAAGGTCTAGATTTATCGAGGCTAACATCAAGCGCTAAATTTGAGTCACCCCCACAGATAACATACCCCTCAAAGTGCAGAGATAAGGTGCAGAGTAATCGAGCAAAAAAAGCCGCCTGACCCTTGTTAGGAGCATAGTAAGAACATTACCAATATGACCTTTTAGGAGGATATAGCGACCCTCCGGGTCTTTAATTTCTTGAACCAAAAAATTTTCATTTTATTTTCTGCATTGGCAGTGTAAAAAACGGGAAATGTTTATGAAGAAAGGGCGGTTTGTAAGAGGTCGGAAAATGAGTCTCCTGTAACAATACAATGTCGGCCTTCTGGGAATAGTAGTATTGGAGAGCCTTTCGGCGCTTGACAGGAAAATTAAGTCCCTGGGCATTATGGGATAAAATCCTCAACAGAGGAGGTCTATGGGCAGCCATTGTATGAGGTCAGAGAGGACAGAATATGTACCCATTGGATTTTACTCACCACCAGCTGACAAGACGGCCATAAGGAAGAGCACCCAGGACCTCCAACACGTCCATCCTCCAGGACTCCAAAGGAAAAGGAAGGAAAACAAGAAAGGTTAGAGAAGACTCCAAAATAGATAAGACGTAAAAAAAGTACATTTCCATATAATAATAAGGCCCAAAAAGGGCAGAAGTAGTCAGCAGAACAGCAGACAAAGTCTGGGTCAAGACACAAGAGGCTAGCCTGTGTCATGAATCAGAGGTGGGTGCACATTGACCGGGGCTAACCTGAGCCGGACCAAAACCTAAGCAGAACAATTATAAAAGAGCATTTCAGTGAAGTTGAGGAATCGTTCTAAAATATAACACATGTCCCCCAAACTAGTACAAAATTAACCCCCCCCCCCAAAAAAATGGGGGGGAATTCTTGTAAAGATAAAAATGACACAAAAGGAGTCACGCAAACTCCACAACTTGAATAGCAAAAGTTCCGCAAGATGATCCCATGTGAACCACCAACTAGGATAATTTCACAGAAGAACAAAAAGTACAGAAATCAGGGTGCTGGAGTGTCCCAAGAGGCCCAGGAATGTTACGACTGCCACAGCAGGGAAAGTGGGTGAGAAAGAGATTCTTCTTCTGTAGAGGAAGAGTGAAGATGAGGCCAGTGGATCCAGAGAAATGATGCCCAGATGAAAAAATTGGAAAAGGCATAGGATTTATTCTTATATGTGAAATTGAGTCAAAGAGGGAACTACCACCAATATTTGATCTCCTTACGCGTAAGAGCTTGCAGCAAGGGTTTTAGAGCTCACCGTTTCTGAATTTTGTATGGAGAGATGTCAGTGAAAATTTGAACCTTGTTGCCCTAGAAGCTTTCATCACCAGTTCTTTAACTGCATAAAATTGTGGCTTGATGATAACATCATGCAGTAGCCCGTTGGGCCGAGGGGCTTGTAAGGCCATATAGGCCCTATCCAGTTTCCTACAATGATCCGGGAGGTCAGGCAATAAATCTTGAAGGAAAGAACGAACCCCTGCCTCAGCATCTTTCACCAACTCTGGGAGGCCTTGAATCCAGAAACTATATCTCCTGGACTGGTTTTCCAGATTGTCAATTTTAGATAGGGCAGTTTAAAGTTGCTCCTGCAGATCCTCAATACGCTGCATGTTTTGATTGGTGTGGGCAATAGTGGCTTGCATTTTCATTTCAATCACCTTAATGCGAGAGCCCAGGCCTTAATATGTGAGCAAAATTGTGCTTGTGTAACAAAAACCAACAACATAAATAAATCAAATAAAGCTGCAGCATTAATTGTGAGACATTTTACACAACAAAAATACAGGATACCAAATATGGTGCGCTAAAAGAAATGATAAAGGATAAAAAGGAAGAAAAATTCATATCCAAAAAATAAATCATAAGTCTTTAAAGTGCAAAAAACACAAATAAATGTGTAGCCAAAGGACAACCAACTTGGGAGTGCTCATAGAAAACCTCCACCATGTGAGAAGCCACCGACATAAAGGTCAAGATATTCTCTTACCATAGAGTTTGGACCCTCTGATTATGGAAGGTCACATAAGCCTTGGTAATCCACCACTATTAGTTGGCCCAGGAAGATAAAAGACGATGGTATAGATCACATACACAGCTCCTGATGATCAGATCTCTGGTCATCCAAATTTTGCAGCGGTACACCTGTTTCCAGCAACTAATAGAGAGTGATTGCTGATCACTGCCCCACTTCTGGGTCCATAATGCATTCCAAACACAGAAAATGATGTCCCAGGCCTTGTAAGTCCGCCTTAATATCAGTAGTGATTTGTGCAGCCGTTTTGGCTAGGCCTTGTTCAAGAAGCTCTGAAAATTTGGCTAAAAGTAATTGTGCATCCATATCTGCAGATGGTGACAATACAGGCACCAAGAGAGTGCAGGGCTGTGAGGAGGTAGAGCCGGCTGAGAATTCAGGAGTTCATCCAGCATGCGTTCTATTAGAGACTCTGTAGAGGCTGGAGATTCATTGGATAGCAGGCACTCATGGGCAGGGGGTGAAGGCAATGTGGTGTTATACAAGAAATCCTCGCCCCCCCTGCCGCTGGAGCAGAGCCTCATGGCTGCTGTGGAGGATGGGCGGCCATCTTGGCTTCAGGCTGAGATGAGTGGGTAGACGGCAGCAGCCTGAGCTGGTGAGGCTAGCAAGGCATATAACTCTAATTAGAGAAGAAGCAGGCCTGATTGACCGACAGATATCGCTAGATCCAAAGAGTATACACTTTTGCTAGAGGCACCTGCAGGCTAGCAATCACACTGACAGCAGTAGCTATAGTGGATTGGACAGCCAATATAGAAATGGATATAAGTAGCAACATAAATACGGAGCAGATCATAACAGCTTTGCAGGAGCTAAAACTGGCTGATTACTTTGTCAGAGAAGTTTTGACTGACATAAGGGGTTCCACAAGGTAAGTGCTGTATCATTGCACATAGAGTACTTCGGCTAAACCCCCGGTCAGCGTATACACTTGATAGGAGCAAGGCTGAAGCTCTTTAGCCAAGTCTGGACACACAAAGTAAGAGTTCCTTGGGCTGTTACAGTTTATGATGGACATTGCTGGACGTTCATCGAGACCAAGGTGCCTAATTTTTTAGAGAAGAGTCAGGTACTATTTCAGTATATTCAGATGCTTGTCCAGAAAACAGCTGTAGTAGCGGTTCCTGAAAAAGAGAAATTCAAGGGCGTCTACTCCATTATGATGAAAAAAAGGGTCTTTGTCCAGTTTTAGATCTGAAAAAATTAAACAAATGTATATAAGATGAAGACCCTACATTCAATACTGTTGTCCACCCATCAGCAAGACCATATGCTGTTAGTCGATTTGACAGATACCTACTTGCATATATCCATTCACCCAAAATTCCAGAAACTTCTTTGGTATGCAAATTAGCTTTAACATTTTCATTTCCAGTACTTCCTACTCAAACTATCAACCTCACCCAGAATGTTTACATGAACTCTCTTACCTCTAGAAGCCGTCTTGAAAGAGAAGGGATTGCCAATTCACCATTAATTAGATAATATCCTCCTTTGAGCACAAGATCAAAAATCCATATTGGAACACAAACAAATCCTCCTGCAAACTGTTCAAGAGTATAGCTGGGTGATAAACTGGGAAAGGATCAGCGTTCAGCCCGCACAAAGAATAGTGCTTCTGGGAGCTGTTCTGAACAAAAGTGAGAATTTGTTGTAATTGCCAAGGGAGAAGATTCCACCCATGCTGATAAAATTGAAGAATGCATTGGTGAGTAGTTACATCCAAGCAATACCAATTTTGGAACTTGCTTCATTCCCTGCACCACAGCACAAATAAACAAAGTGGGATGCCAGTGACGTCAGTGGCCTTCTATGGACATATGCCCATATGAATGACGATGACTAAATACGGACATGTGTCAACAGAAGAGCACTGAAGTCACCAGCATCCTGCACTTTTGTTAACGTGTGCTACAAGATGGGGATTGACCCGACCTGTAGCTGACTGGATTGAAATAAGTGCAGCTTGGAAGTTTAGATAACTGCTTCGAGAGCTGGCCCACAGCTGATTGGGGATGAAAAAAGCAAGACTTGGAAGTTCGAATAGAGATGAATTCAGAGGACACCAAAGCTCATCTCTATTCAGTACACAAGAAAATTTTGCACTTGAGACAGTGTTAAGTGTTCTGGAACTGAAGGCAGCTTATAAATAACTGTCCAGCTAGACAATGGGGTTGTAGTCTTGTATATACAACATCAGAAGACATGAGGAGACCTATTTTAATGACTCTAGGCAGAAGTTTTCACCATCTATTAAACTTCAGCCTAGGCTAAATTTTTCCACTGATCTTTAGGTTTCTTTGGAGGTTGACATTCTAATCCAATCCAGTCAGTGCTAAAAGTAATATTCTTTTGGCTCAGGAGGCTGTGGTTTCGTACTTGGCAGTAGAGAGACCAGTGGTGCTTTCTATGAGTCTGGATTTAGTCACAGAACCACCTTTTGCACCCTGGCCCCTGAGAAACTTTGCTTAACAATGGGTTGTTCCCAGGCAGTGATTGGTTGGCATATTATTAAAAGCCAGAAAAGAATCCTTAAATATCATGCACTATGGCATACTACTGCAGCTAAAAGATCATGGGACCCCAGAATACCTTAGCCCAAGCCCTGGAATATTTATTGGCAGGTCTTGAGAAGAGTCTTAGCACAGGTTCCGTGAGGGTGCAAGTTTTAGCTCTTGTCTGTTCTGACAGACATCAGATGGGCTTCAAACCCTCTGGTGGATAGATTTCTAAAAGCATGCATTCTTATAAGGGCACCTAGAAAACAAACTTTCCTGAAATGGGACTTGGCAATAGTCCTTTAGTTCAATTTGAACAACCCTTATCCTCCCAGTGAAACTTCTATCCTGAAATTAAAGGCTCCCTTTCTACTGGCAGTATCTTCAGCCAAGCTTGTGTCAGGCATCCAAGCCTTTGGCTGCTGAGAGGCTCATTTAGTGCTCTTTACCAACAGAGTAATCCTAAGGCCTGTAGCAGAATGTTTACCAGGAGTTTCTTCAAAATCCCATACAAATCAAGAGATAGCGCTTCTGTTCATCTTTACCCCTGAAGGTGTTCTCCATCCTTAAGACATAAGTCCTAAGGAAGTATCTTAAATGTCACATTGCGTTTTAGGGTGTCTGAGAGACTTTTTGTTTATCTCTAATGGCATAAGAAAGGGGACAGCAAACTTCAATCAGATTGATTTCCTCCTGGATAGTTAAAACAATCTAGGAAGCATAAAAATCTTGAAGGCTAACTGTTTGAGAAGAACTGATGGCTCACTCTACCAGAACTGTGGAGATATCATGGACAGCTTTGTGATATATACCATTGGAAACCATATGGCAAGTGGCAACTTAGGCATCAGTGAATACTTTTATTACCCAGCCTGCCTGACTACAGTGGAGTTTGGCAGGGAACTCCTTCTTGATCACTCACTGCAACAAAACAAAACCCTTCTTGTATGTAGTAAGGAAGGAACCAGCCCTATTGTACACTACCATGATGCTCCAAGAAAACAAAATATTGTAATTTTCTTTTTCCTTGCACATTTTGATACCATCATAAACATGCCCACCCTTGTAATGATAGTTACAAAAAATGGAGTGCTTCAGGTGAGTTATTATTATTATTATACAGGATTTATATAGCCCTAACAGTTTATGCAGCGCTTTACAATATAAAAAGGAGACAATACAGTTACAATACAATAAAATACAAAAGGATTAAGAGGGCCCTGCTCATAAGAGCTTACAGTCTAATAGGGTGGTGCAAGTGGTACAAAAGGTTGGTACTGTGGGGGATGAGCTGATGGTAGTGATAAATTATTAGAGGTGTGATAGGCTTCCCTGAAGAGATGAGTGTCATGAAGATCCTGCCAGTAATCGGCGATCCAGACAGGAACACGGCCACGGATTCCACTGCGCATGCGCGCGCGTTCACGGGTGCTGTCACGCACAGGCACGCGCGCGCACTCCCACTGGTGCCAGGCGGGCTATTTAAACCGGCCTGTCACACTCAATCCCCGCTGTCTGCTCTACAGCGTTCCGTGTGGCTTAACCTGATCTGACCTGTGTACTCTGTTATCTGACCCGGCTTCCTGTTTGACGATCCTGCTATCCGCCTGCACCAGACCCTTTTGGCTTGCCTGACCATCCCTCTGTGTAATCCCTGGTACCTCTGCTGCTCGACCGATACCAACCACCGGCTTGTTTGACCATTCCTCTGTCTAATACCAGTATCCAGTCTGTTACCTGCTGCTTGTTCCTGGTTCCAGTCCAGCGTTCCAGGCTACTACCTGCTGCTTTGTTCCTGGTTCCAGTCCAACGTTCCAGTCTACTACCTGCTGCTTGTTCCTGGTTCCAGTCCAGTGTTCCAGTCTACCACCTGCTGCTTGTTGCTGGTTCCAGTCTAGCGTTCCAGTCTACTACCTGCTGCTTGTTCCTGGTTCCAGTCCAGCGTTCCAGTCTACTACCTGCTGCTTGTTCCTGGTTCCAGCCCTGCGTTCCAGTCTACTACCTGCTGCTTGTTCCTGGTTCCAGTCCAGCGTTCCAGGCTACTACCTGCTGCTTGTTCCTGGTTCCAGTCCAGCGTTCCAGGCTACTACCTGCTGCTTTGTTCCTGGTTCCAGCCCAGCTCTTCAGTCCGGCTTACTTACCTGCTGGGGTTCCTGGTCCTCCCTGCATTCCAGTCTCCAGTCTCCTCTTCAGCTTCAGTTTCCAGAGGGTGCCACCACTTCTGAACTTCCGGTGACTGTTGATCCTGCCAGGCACCCATACCACTCCTCACTCCTGGGCCCTCTGTCTCCATTCCAGGGGAATGGGATTGGGAGCTGTGAGGGAGGTCTTTCTCTGCACTTCAGGCTCAAAACCTACCAGGTACGTGACAATGAGTTTTCAGGGATAGCCTAAAGGCAGCCAGACTAGGCGATAGCTGGACAGATTGAGGTAAAGAGTTCCAGAGGATAGGAGAGGTGAAGTCCTAGAGATGAGCATGGGAGGAGGAGACAAGGGAGCTTGAGAGAAGAAGGTCTTGAGAGGACCGGCGAGGATGGTTTGGGTGATATATGGAGGCAAGATTGGTGATGTAGCTCGGAGAAGAGTTGTGAATGGCTTTGTACGATGTTGTTAGTATTTTGAATTTAATTCGCTGGGCAATCAGAAGCCAGTGTAGGGATTGGTGGAGAGGGTTGGCAGACACTGAGCAGTTGGTAAAGTAGATGAGTCTGGCAGCAGCATTCAGAATAGACTGAAGAGGGGATAGCCTAAGGAGAGGTAGGACTATGAGAAGGGAGTTGCAATAGTCAAGGCAAGAGATAACAAGGTAGTAAATGAGTAGCTTGGTAGTTTAATTAGTTAAAAAGGGGTGAATTTTAGAGAATTTATGGGAGGAGAAAGTCTACAAGGTTTTGACAACGATTGGGGTTTGGGGTTTAAAGGACAGGTCAGAGTCTAGGATTACACCTAGTACCCTGGCTTGAGGGGAGGGATTGATGGTTGCATTATTAACCTTCACGCCGGAGGTTTATGACACCGGGAGGCGGGTCGGGGCTTAAGATCACATGACTGCCATTATTGGCTGTCATGGCAGTCACATGATCCAGAAATTCCCGATCGCAAACAGTGATTAGGAGCTTTCGGTTAGGCGCCAGTAACTGTGCTGGGAGCATGCAGCATGCACGCTCTCAGCACAGCTGTATTGACAGCAATTCACGCAAATATGCAGCCTTTCTGTGCCAAGGACCAGGTGCCAAGAGGCCGCATATTTGCGTGCGGCCGGCACCAAGGGGTTAAGGAAGTGGTGTGACATCCATGCTGTCAGTTAGTAAGTTAGTAATGAGAGCGGAGACTGAACAAGTAAGGTGAGGAGTAGAGAGATAGATTTGGGTGTCATCGGCGTAGAGATAGTATTGGAAGCTGGGAGGTTATCAAATGACCAAGGCAGGAAGTGTACATAGAGGAGAGAAGGGGGTCCAATAACAGAGCCTTGGGGGGACCCCCACAGAAAGAGGAAATAAAGAGGAGAATATCGAGTTGTAGGTAACACTGAAGGAGTGATGTGATAGGTAGGAGGAGAACCAGGATAGAGCAAAATCTTGGAAGCCAAGGGAGTGGAGTAGAAAAATGTATACACATCCAATTCTATGATTGAGGAGGGGAGCTAAAACCCATCATATGTTGTCATATTTTTTGTGGGTTTTTTTTTGCTTTTTTTTATTTTACTTCAGATTGGTGAAAATAACTGTAGCAGCAAGTATAGCTAGGGCAAAAGTTAATGTGTTTTCCAAGCTCAAAAAATATGGCATTTGACTGAAGAATAGTACAAAATCTACTCTCTTCTAGGGAGCAGCCAGATGAGTTACTGTCCCTAGTCTTGCCTGACAATAGCTGAAATGTTTCCCTATTGGTACATTACACAAAGATTCCTTTCTTGTGGTCGAAAGCCATGTTTCCACATGCCCAAAATGAAAACATGCAGCTGTTTAAGATTAACTATTTTAGACTTAGTTGTGTTGGGAAGTAAATATCTTCTATGTTGTGTCTACAAATTCAAATGCCACAATTTTTTTCGAATGCTGTTTGTGTTTGCAGTGGCAAGCTTTGAGTAATTTGGTTGAACAAGCCATTACCTGAATTTTCTTCAATCCAGCATCTTGTTTGCTTTATTGCTTTTTTGTCACTGTGACAGTATTACTACATTTTTAGGAAAAAACATAACATGCCCTGAAGTCTAAACTTCATTGTGCAAGGAAATGTTTTTTTTTTTCAAATAAACTACTAGCAACATTAGAAAGTCGTTATAAATAAACTATCTGTTTCAAAGGGAACTAAGCAATTAGATCACGCAGTAAGTAATTCTCTCAGCTCAGGTTTCCTTTAAAAAAGGACTTGGAATATTTACCTCAACTAGAACTCCAACATACAGTAAAGAACTTTATCCATAATTATGAAACAATAACTCTGGTTGGTCTTCCAAACTCACATCCACTGATTGTTATTCACCTTAATTTTCTCTGAAAATCATCGCTTCATCAACATTGTTTTTTGTGTTTTTGCATATAAAGACATACAAAAGGTACACAAAACGTACTTAAAGTGATTGTAAAGTCTGTTTTTTTTTTCCAATAAAAATAACAAACATATTATACACACCTGCTCTGTTGCAGTGGATATGTACAGAGCAGCCCGGATCCTCCTCTTCTCAGATCCCTCTTCGGTGCTTCTGGCCCCTCCATCCTGTTGAGTGCCCCCACAGCAAGCAGCTTGCTATGGGGGCACCTGAGCTGAGTCACAGCTCCCTGTGTCCATTCAGACACTGAGCTGTGGCCCAGCCCTTCCCCCTCTCTCTCCTGATTGGCTGACTGACTTTGATTAACAGCAGTGGAAGCCAATGGTGCAGCTACTCTATCTCAGCCAATCAGGAGGGAGAGTCTTGGACGGCCGAGGCACTCGTGGACATCGCTGGACAGAGATGGGGCTTAGGTAAGTATTAGGGGGTGCTAGGCCGGCTGCTGCACACAGAAGGCTTTTTATCTTAATGCATAGAATGCATTATGATCAATAAAATCTGACTTTACAACTTCCTTAACATCAAAACAAACTTGACACAGCTCCAGCCAGGTATACATAACGGTGCGTCAGCCCTCAAATAAGATATAAATCCAATACGCCCCCAATGATGACACAGCTCCAGCCAGTAAGCCCATGCAGGGGCTCCGTTAAAGCATTATTGTATGATAAAACAAATATATCTCCAGTGCTGTAGCAGAATGAAAACAATTACCTGATGTGGCTTGTGCTCAAGGTATACATAACGGTGCGTCAGCCCTCAAATAAGATATAAATCCAATACGGCCCCAATGATGCTCTAGAAAGGGCCATAGAGGAATAAGATAAACATCCTAACTGGCTGTTGTGGTGGATGGCTCTGCCAGCCATTTAGCCCACACTCTGTCATATTTTTTTCGGGCAGCCTCTATATGCATCTTTATAGAGAGGTAGAACAGTATCAACATGCTGTTTCCAAAGGGAGAGGGGAGGTGGAGCCTGCTTCTTCCAAAATAAGGTAATAGCATAAAATCAAAGGAGACCGCTCAGGGGCCTGTCTGCCACCCTAGGTACCTGATCCTCCACCAAACCCAGCAGACATACTTTTGGAGATGGAAAAATGGGAACTCCTACTAACTCACCAAGAGTACTTGCATCCAGTAAATGCTGATTACTGGGCAGGACCAACAAATATGAATAAAATCCCCCAGGGTATGATCACAGCGCCAGCACTCAGAGGAAAGGGAAGGCATCATTTTGCGCAAACGATAAGGAGTAAGATATGCCCTATGGCCGATCTTATATTGTACAAGGCGGTCCCTTAGAGAGACCAGGATTTCAAATGGGAAATCCCAAATGTCCTCCCAATCCTCAGAGTCCAGCTCTGGAACATCATGGGACCAACACTGAAAAAGCACCAATAATTCAGGGGAGGATACCTAGAGAAGATGTGCATAAAGGACAGAAGTAGGTTTCTCCAGACAATCATACCGCAGAACCCTTTCCAGATCGGGTTGCACCAATTGCATCACACCAGGGGGAAACTGACTTCTGAAAGCATGTGACAACTGTAAATATCTAAAAAATGTGAGGTTGTGACATTATATTGAGACATTAGATGGTCAAATGAATAACAAAAAATATGAGGTGATATCAGATGCCAGTTTAATGTTGTATCTGACCTACCCCTTAGGATCAGGGAGTGTAAGAAAATGTTGTAATGAAGGGTTGTTCCATAAGAGGGTATTCGGGGAAACCGCAGTCCGTGGAAACTTTTCGTAGACGAGGCCTGCTCTCCACGTTCGGAGAGTTGTAAGTATAGAAGGGGTCAGCTCATAAGGGGCTTTAGGTCTGCGGAGAGGTAGGTTAGTAAGTGCCTTCACAGATTGCAGCACAGTGGCCTCTAATATGGTAGCAGGGTTGGAATGATCTGGATTCGACCACCAAACCGCTGTGACAAGTTGGGCTGAAATAAAATATTTGTAGCAATTTGGAAGAGCCAGGCCTCCTTGCAAGGTGGGTCACATAGGAATAGATAGTTTGTAACGAGGGGGGTGTGGGCCCCAAATGAAGAAAGAGAATATTCTGGGGAGTTACGGAACAAATAATTAAATTTGGGGAGAATCTTCATTTTTATAACATTAATATGGTCTAGGAGGAACAAGGGGAGGTTATCCCATGCTTTCAGCTTAGTTTTAACAGAATGCATAACTGGGGTCAGATTTAATGGAATATAACTTGCAACATTATGTAAGACATGTACCCCTATATATGTACCCGTTATAAAAAATTTAAAGGGTGCCTTGAGAATGTCTATAATTTTAAAGGGTGCTGTGACTGAAAAAAGAGAAACGCTGATCGAGAACACTACATAATATGTTTGCACTACATAATTGAGGGAAACACATTTTCCTAGCTTTATCATTAAAATAATTGAAGTATTTGCTATCTTGTTACCAATTTAGCTCTGTGACACATTGCTGGAGAATCATTGCCTTAGGCCGGCCAATGTGTGAAACAAGTGAGTCATGTTGGAAATCTTTTGAGAAGCAGACAGCAAATGAAAAATGCCTTACATAATAGGTTATTTTTGGTTGTTTTCATTACACATATGTCCTGTCTCACCATAATGTGCCATATAGAAGTTACAATCTGATAACAAAAAAAAGTTGCCTGTGCCCTTTCACAATTATAGGATGAAGAACTTGGGAGGGTCTTGTGTAAAACATTGTCTTCCATAATTTCTATATTGCTAGACTGGAAATAATTCTTACATTTAGGCAGTTGCTTTACCTTTGTGGTCAGATTTTATATAGACCATTTTTGGCTTTATCTGCAATCACTGTCTTCTAAACTTGAGTTTTCCCTGGTCCTTGTTTCATATTCTCAGAAGAAAGGTAAGGGAATATTCTATACACTTTGTAGGAAATAAAAATGGAGGTGTTGCTATCACAACTAGTCCTACACCAAGTGATATTTATCTACTTGTGGTTAGACATGTGCGTCGTCAATAAATTTGTTTAGTTACGTTTCGCATTAGCCGTTAATTTGTTAGGTTCGTTAACTTTTGTAACAATTACGAACATTCGTTATGATGAATTTAAAAAGCAAAAAATACCTTTCTCAATATGGCAGTCAGACTCATTATGCTCATTATGAGGGGCTCCCACCATCCCTGTGCTGACTTCCTCCTGGGGCTGTACCCCTGCTGTGCTCATTATGAGGGGCTCCAACCATCCCTGTGCTGTTCTGACTTCCTCCTGGGGCTGTACCCCTGCTGTGCTCATTATGAGGGGCTCCAACCATCCCTGTGCTGTGCTGACTTCCTGGATTTCTACCCCTGCTGTGCTCATTATGAGGGGGCTACCACCATCCCTGTGCTGTGCTGACTTCCTGGGTTTGTACCCCAGCTGTGCTCATTATGAGGGTCTCCCACCATCCCTGTGCTGTGCTCATTATGAGGGGCTCCCACCATCCCTGTGCTGTGCTGACTTCCTCCTGGGGCTGTACCCCTGCTGTGCTCATTATGAGGGGCTCCCACCATCCTTGTGCTGACTTCCTGGGTTTTTAACTTCATCATAATGAATAATCGTAATTATTATGACAATAATAAAACAAAATTAACAAACATTCTTATTTTGTCCGATTCTGAATCTCCCATCGACTACCAGTACCAGTCTCCCACTCCCATGTTAAAAAAGGTAATTTTCCCAACCCTCACTCAGCAGCAGAAGAAAACCTCTGATTGGTTAACAAAATACCAGTCACGTTTCTGTTGTAACGGAATTTGGAGCCGAAATTCGTCAACTAAATTTCTTATTTCGTATACAATTCGGAAGCATAGAAATTCGTATTTCGGATGCTTCCGAATGAACGAATATTTGGAAATTTGTATGAATTTTCGATTCGTACGAAACTAATCGAAAATGAAATGAATATTTTAACCACATGTCTACTTGTGGTTAAAATATACTCACATGTGGCTGGTTGCACATTGGAAGTACATCAAATTTATGCTTCTCCCACTTTTTACTAAGCTCAACTGCATCATATGGAAATTCAGCCTTTTTACTGTGTTGGTCAGATGCTAAGGATTTTTTAATGCATGCATGAAAATAATTTAATGGGCTCTGTTTTTAATACTGTTTTTGACCCATTGGGGGCTGTGAAACCCCATGTGTTGTCACCCCGAGGTCTGACAGTTGGCAAACAGCAACTGTCAGACCAGTTCTGACTTAAAGTGGAGGGCCACCCTAAAAAAAAAAAAAAATTGCATGAAAATGTTCCTAAAAATTTGGAAAGAAAAAAAATTAAAAAACTTACCAGAAATGACTGTTGCTAGGCGGATCGTCCTAATCTGCCACTTCCTACACTGCAGTGATCTTCAGTCTTCTCCTCACGTTGTCTTCTGGGGAATGGGGCGCGGTGTGTTCTAGGAACGGTGTGTGTCCCACAACACCGCGCGCCCCATTCAGAGCATGCGCAGTAGGAATTGGGCAGTGAAGCCGCAAGGCTCCACTGCCTGTTTCCCTTAGTTCGAATGGCGGCGCCGGGACCCGAGAGCCGAGGGACGGGTCGGCCTCGGGCGGCCGACATCGCGGGCACCCTGGACAGGTAAGTGTGCTTATTAAAAGTCAGCAGCTACAGTGTTTGTAGCTGCTGACTTTTAAAATTTTTTCAGCTGGCCCACCACTTTAAAAAGTACTCTACAAAGTACTCCACAAAGACTAACTGAGGAGGAACTGTGTGTCTTGTAAATAGGAGATATGGCAGGTAATAGCAATGTCATGCTAAAAATCAGTGTCATTGCTAGGATTGTAAAAGACCTGGGGCCCTTTTGAGCAACCCAAGGAGAGCAGTAATGAGGCAGCATATTTGCATATCTAAATGTAAACAAACATGTTCTGAGAGTGCATGCCCTGCCCACTCCAGGCACAGTTACCGACACCTAACGGAAAGCTCCCAATCAGGAGCTTTCCTGTCATGTGACCGCTGTGACAGCCACTCCCCCCCCCCCCCAAAAGTGCCAAATGTGGCAGTAGGGGGGGGGATTCAAAAGTCCTTTTGGGTGAAGTGCCACTTTAAATAAGACCCAAGCCTCCTATAAAAATGCTTTCATTGCACATATACTGTAAATCTCAGCACACCATTCAAAATATAACACTGCCATTACATATGCTGTTGTGCACTCTGAAAATAAACAGGGAGCTAAAACTTTGTCTGAGCCTACCCTAAAGAAGCAGTTCATTAAAATAGTCAAGGACTGCTTAGCAACCGGCAGAAGTATGTGATGTCCAATATCCTGTATAGTGTAGGAGTCCGTAAGGCAGAGTGCAGGGGTCAGGAGTATGTAATGCAACAAGTGCTGCAGTCAGTGTTGGGTTTGGGGATACATAACACAGTGTGCAGGAGTCACAGCCTGCCAGGCTCAGGCTTGGAGATTTCTTCCTGCCCAAAGCTCTTGGAAATCTCCAAACGCAGGAAACCAATCTAGGGGTAACAAACCCCAGAGAGAGTTAAAAAAAAAAACACCTTTCTCTGTTCAGAATTAATATTTTGGAGCCCCACACTCTGCATATGTGCAAACCCTGTGTCATATCTACTTCCCTTTCATAGTGCCAGGGCCTCACACTGTCACAGTAGTCATTGCTGGGTTTAAGAGTACATAATACACAGGGAGCAGAACTGTATAATAGCCAGGAGTACAAAACAAAAAGTTAGCACAGTGCAAAATCCCCCCCCCCCCCCCCAACTATCTCCACAAAATATCCAGCAATAATATGCACGATCAACCCTCACAGCACAAATCTTCGCCCTTCTTTCCTCCAAATCCCCCATCCTAGCACAAATCCTCTCCCCCTTCTAGCACAAATCTTCGTCTGCCCAATCCTCCCTCCCAGGATAAATCTTTTTCCCCCTCAGCACAATTCCTCTCCCACCCCACCCCAAATTCTCCTTCTATTACAAATCCTCATTGCCTCCAAGTCCTTCTCTTCAGAAATTCTGTGCCATGGCTCTGGACCTGGAAAGAGATCTGCAGGGAACACAGATACTTAGCACTTTACCTGGCAATTCCTCTTGCGCAGGAGACATGAATATATACCTTCTGCTTTTTATAGATACCATACAGTTCTCAGCATAAATTAGTACACCCCTTTTGAAAACACAAGAACAATTTCCAAAATTGATAAGTTAAGCTTTGCTGGTCTTCTTGTAGCCTTCACCATTCTTGTGTAAAGAAATGATTTTCTTTCTCACGCCTTGTGACATTTCTCTTCCATGTGGTGCCATTGCTGACAGCATGAAATGGCCTTTTATAATCAATTGTCTGCTGGACACCTGTTTAATTAATAATTAGACTCACCAGTACTTGAATTCTTGTTATTTAGGATTTTGTTGTCTAAAATTTAGCTTTGCTCCTTAGGCCTCTTTCACACGGACTGTCCGTTCAGGTCCAGCTGTCAGTTTTTTAGGCGGACCTGAACGGACACTCCATGGGGGTCTATGGAGGGAGCGTCGGATGTCAGCGGTGACATGTCCGCTGACATCCGACCCGCTCCGATCCGAAAAAGTGTAACGGAGGAAAACCCTACTTTTCCATCCGTTTTCGGATCGGATCAGGTGACGACAGACTCTACGGTCCGTCATCACCCGATCCCCCATAGGGGAGAGCGGCTCTCCTGACAGGTCCGTCGCTGCACAGTGTGCAGAGATGGACCTGTCATTTTCCTGCTCAGCGGGGATCCGCCCCATGTGAAAGAGCCCTAAGACGGTCATTGGGGGGTATTCATTTTTGCAACATGGTCTTGAATAAATTTGTTAAGAAAAATACTTTTTTTGTGTGTGCAAATTAGTGTGCAACCAATGGCCCACATTTGTGGGAGTATTTTGTAGTATAGTGTCCCATAGAAAATGTTGATTCTGAAAGGAAAGTAAAGGTTTTCTGACAAATGTTGGGGTGTACTAATTTATGCTGAGCACTGTATGTTTATATAGTAAATGTTATGATACACAGTGCTTTATCAAACTAAATGTTATTTGGCTGGTTTAGCAGGAACTGGCTGAATTTCCATTAGTGTGTGGTCATCCCCGTTCAACAGAAGTTGACTGTTTGATTGATGGCGAATGATGGAAATTTTTTGTTGATCAGTGGCTGACCAAACAGCTGCCGATCAGTGTATTCTGACAGTTGTGGGTGCCGCTGTCAGAATACAATGTCCCGGTAGAGGGGATGCCTCCATCCACCTCATTTGTGTGGATTAAGGAACGTGTGCAGTTTTAATGGAAAAGAATTCTAACTGTGTATAGCCAGCTTTAGGGCCTAAATCTTCTTTAAAGTGTATCTAATTGTAGAAAAAAAAAAAAATACTATATTGCAGCTTACCAGTCCTTAGATGGGGTGCCTCACTTCCTGTGAGCTTAAAGTAATATTAAAGGTTATTTTTTTTTAATAAGATAAAAAAGAGGTTATACTTACCTGATCTGTGCAACGATTTTGTACAGAGCAGTCCTTTACCACCCCTTTGGCAGTCCACTCCTCTATTTTCCAGGTGCCTCCTTAGCAAGCCATATGCTATTGGGGCACACATGAGCCTGTGCTCCCAAGTCAGGCTGTGTGCGTTCATTGACACACACAGCACCAATAAGCCTTGCCCCTGCTCCCTCCTCACAGGAGTTTGACTGACAGCAGCAGCAGGAGCTGCCCTCAGTGTGTAGGCAGGTGCAGTCTGTTTTCTCCAGCTCAACTGCAGTGGCAGCGCAGAGGGAGAGGAAGTCAGGGGGAACATGGTACCTCTGTGGTTTCCTGGGTCACTGGGGCAGTGATCTGGTTGGATGCTGGCAGCCTATGTGACTCTGGCAGCCCTCTTGGTCAAAATAAGAAACGGCTGCACCTCATCTGGGTAAAATTGATTGGAATATGAAAAATATCCAAAATGACATCAGAGAACACCAGCAGTGGTCCAGGTAGACATGTTTCACACAACAGAAATGTGCTGGTGTTCTCTGATGTCATTTTCGATATTTTTTAATAGTCCAATAAATTTTACTTGGAGCCCACATGAGGTGCAGCCGTTTATTATTTTGACGATTTACCACAGAGGCGACCCGGGGCTAGCACTCAGGTATGTGTTCCAGTGGGTGTATCAGTTACACCTGGAGCAGTGAGTTCTTTTCACTTAGACTTTGCATCTTGGGTCAGGCAGAGTTTATTTAAGACCCTGGCTTGTGGGTTTGATGCACATTCAGCATATGGGTAGTGTAGGGAGAGGTCACCCATCTGTCAGGGACAGTATTAAACGGTAGGGAAAGCTTAGGGATCTGCCACTCTTCTTGGAAACCTTCCCACTTGGGCTCGGATAGGCCAGGCCACCCTCCAGACAAATGCTGTCAGCTTGGCTGAGACCTGCTCCGCTCCACACTGCTGTCATCAGTGAGTGTTCCTGGTTGGGCTTCCTTCCGCTGGGCTTGTTGTGAACTGTTTTGTATTGACTTCAATACAAGTTCTATTAATTGCATCTGGACTGAGTGTGTGTTATTACCGCCACACCAAGCTGCACCCACCTACAACTGTCTCCCGTGACACCAAAAAGTGTCTCCTGTGTCTCACCTACAACTGTCTCCTGTGACACCAAGAGGGGAGCCTATGCTGCAGCTGGGACAGCACTGGAGTGGTGAAGAGGGTTCAGGTAAGTGTTTAGAAACTGGAGGGGGGGTGTAGGAAAGATAGTGGGGTGTATTTACCTTTAAGCAGAGAATGCATTAGAGTTTAGATTCACTTTAAAGAAAGCACAAAGAACCTTATCTTGCTTGTGTAAGCTACAAGTCCCATTAATCCACCATGTAATGGAGATGAACAAAGGCAGATGTGATTAAAGTCCAGCCTATCTAATAAACATGATTACCCCCATAGATAGAGTGGAAAAAGGGCTGACATGAAGGGACAGGAAGTGTGTTATCCACAGGATTACTAGGTGAATTAAAAGGAAAAAAACCTGAAACATCAAAGGACTGGTAAGCCGCAATATATTCAGCATTCAGCATTCACTGTAATTGTGTGTTTTGTGATAGTAGGTATTCAGGGTTAGTTATACTCCAGAGAATTGTATAAGAAGTTTTCCACACAATATGGCATTCAGACAACATTTCCAATCCCTTTTTATGGTATTTATATATAATAATGCTGGGAACATGTTGTAGGGTATCAGATGAAATTGTCTGAACGCTTATGCCGCGTACACACGGTCGTACTTTTCGTCTACAAAAGTCGGACAGCCTGTCCGACAGACTTCCGGCAGACTTTCGGTGGACTTGCGGCGGACTTGCGGCCTACTTTCTAACGAACGGACTTGCCTACACACGACCACACAAAAGTCTAACGGATTCGTACGTGATGACGTACACCGGACTAAAATAAGGAAGTTCATAGCCAGTAGCCAATAGGTGCCCTAGCGTGGCTTTTTGTCCGTCGGACTAGCACACAGACGAGCGGATTTCGGGGTCCGTCGTAGTTACGAAGTAAAGTTTTAAAACATGTTTCAAATCTAAAGTACGTCGGATTTGAGGCTAAAAAAGTCAGTTGAAAGTCCGGAGAAGCCCACACACGATCGGATTACCAGCCAGCTTTAGTCCATCAGCGTCTGTTGGACTTTTGTAGACGAAAAGTAGGACCGTGTGTACGCGGCATAAGACCTTTTCGGTTTACATGTAGGCAACTTGCCAGAATGCTTGTGGTGCATGACCCAAGATTGCTTACACATTTTATAATGCCAAAAAGTGAATGGCAAAGGCAATTTATCTCATCAGGATAAATTTTACTATGAGAATATCTACTGAGCCAAGAAACAGAATTCCACACATGAAAGGTCGGCACTTATAGAGCAATTCATTCTCAAAGAAGAGTTCTTTAAACTGCATGAATGAAATCTATTATTCTATTAAAACTGAACTCCTGGAATGGTTTTTTAAACTTACATTGATTCTGCTTGGCTACATCTAAGGCCTCATTCACACAGGAGCTGTGGCCTGTACAGCATAAATGAGCAGGATGTTTATACTGCCGGAGCCCTTTGGAGCTGCATGCACTCTATGGGTTCACAGCGGCTCTATGGACTACATGTCCTAATGGGCAAGTGCACCACCCCAAACACACTATCTGTGTTCAGGGCTGCACACCACTCCTGCAGGCCTATCAAATTAGGATGTGTGTGTAGGTACAGCTGTTGCATTATCATTCAGTAACGTAGGCTTCCTGCATGCAGCTCCAGGTGACTCCAGCCACATAAACATATGGCTCGTTCATGCGGTACAGGCCACAGTGCTTATGTGGATGAGGCCTAAACCTTCATATCTCACACCCCAGATAGCAAGCAATTGTGCTGCGAGTTTGAAATTGACTTGCTAAGCTATTGCTAGGCTTGCCAAGCTTCACAACTTTGTTGCACAATTGCAGCAAGACCGCATTGCATGACTCCAGATCAACTTTCTTTGCAAACATTCTGCAAGTTTGCTGCAAGTTCTGGTTCAGTTATGTTGTGCTATAGTCATCCCACCACAGGGGTCACTGGCTGAATTTTCATGCTGTAGACTTGCAGAGCTCTTGCTGTAGACTAGCAACTGTAACTTTGCTCTTGCTAGAGACTTGCGCAAACTTGCTACAAATTGGAAAAGTGTCAACTAGAACTTGTACTTTAAAGGCTTTGCAAGTGTACAACTTGCCAGTGAAAATGGGCAGCAAGTTAACAGACTTACAATTCAACACTGCCACAAACTTATGGCAAGTTATCCTGCTATCTGGGATCTGGAGGGCTACTGGGGATGCAGAAATTCACTGTAGTAGCCTTGGCTACGTACAGTAAGCACTGGTCTCTTCCTGGGTGCTGCTCTAGTGACTTGCTTTCTGTGTACTAAATACAGGGGGTTCCCTCTATTCAGGGAACAGCTTGCATTTTTTGTCAATGGCTGCATAAACACATGCTTTCTTCACGCTTTATGGCCCTTCCTTTACATCCATGTGAATGAGTCCTAAAAAAAAATAACTGTAAGGCCTCGTGCATATGGGCATAAAAAGATAAATTTTTACAGATGTCCAGAATATTTATGCCTCTAAACGCAGTTCAGTGTTAGCCTATGTGCCCATGGACATTAGTAGTTTAAAAAAAATAGTTTAAGAGCAGTGTTTTAGAGGAATAAAAATAAAAAGTGCCCTAAAACGTGTGTTTATGCATTTAAATTTGATCCAGTGGCTTGAATAAATGAGTAGAATGAGTTTACACTCATGCTTCTAAATGCCATACACCTATAAAGGTGTGTAATCACACACCAAAACAAGCATTTTTTTATACTTGATCTTTCTGCTGGCATAAATATCTAGCATAGACAGGCATTCTTTTAATACACCCATGCGCGAGGCCTACGACTACACATCTTTTGTTTTGATGCACCTGGAATGTATTTAATTGATTTAAAGAGTTATGCTGGCCATACACTATACGAAAAATCGGCCGAAAAATCGTTCGAATGGACACTTCGTTCGTTTTTCGGCAAGTTAGTGGGTACAAATCGATAATCGTTTGTGACGTTTTTGTGGAAAAAAAACGAACGGCATGTTTGGAATATTTCAGCCGAACGTACGATAAATTGCAAGGTTAATGTGTTTCCCGTCCGAACTTTCTGCACTAGGTATATGTAAAAAAACGAACACAAAATTATTTATTCATGTCCACTGAACAGATTATCGGTCATTATATGATGGCACGATCGTTTGCGGTCACGGTCGAACGTTCGTTTTTCGAAAATGGGTTCGGCCGATTTTCTGTATAGTGTATGGCCAGCATAAGTTCAGCTTTACAAAAAAGCACACTATGCTGTTCCATATGCAGCTTAGAGGGCTAAACCTACCTGCCAGCCAGGGCTCCCATTCTGAGTAAACAACCACAACTGAATAGAAGAAATCCTCTGCAGCCAGTGATGGCCCAATCCCTAGTTATTGTAAGGACAGAGCAGCTGTTGGGATCAGCGCCCCCTAGTGCCACAGGAAGGAGTGCTGTCCTATACTTTAGGGCTGCACATGCGCAGTGTGTACTCTCTCCTGTCGCCTATGATGAGCTCAGTGGCTGCAACAGGAGAGAGTACATACTGTGCTAGGGGACACTGCTTCCAACAACTGCTCTGTCCTTACAATAACTGACGACAGAGCCATTGCTACTTGCAGAGGATTTAAAAATGCTTCTTCTAAATGCACATGTGGACTGTTGTTTAAACAGAAAGGGAGCCCTGGCTGGAAAGTAGGCTTGGCACACGCGCTGCTATACCCATATGGGACAGAAGAGTGCACTTTTTTGTAAAGCTGAAAGCTTTTGTAAGGTAAACTTTTTTTTAAATTGAAATAACAAACAGGGTATACTTACATGCTCTGGTTTTGCACAAAGTGACCTAAATCTCCCATTCTTGGCTCCCCTGCCGGTGCTCTTGGCTCCCCCTCGTTTTTATGTGCCCCCATTGCAAGCTATTGACACACACAATGTGGCAAAGCCCCACCCCCCACTCTCTTCTTGAGATTTGATTCACAGCAGTAGGAGCCAATAGTTCCTGCTGCTGCCTGTGAGCAGAGAGAGACAAAGAGAGAGAGGGAGAGTTGCAAATGGGCAGAGCATTGGAATGACATGGAACTCAGGTAAGTATAAAGGGGGGTGAGGAGGCAAAACACTGGGATATTTCTTACCTTAATACAGGGAATGTCTAGGCTTTAGAACCACCTTTAAACTGAAGGTTTAGTTGGGCTTTAGGGCCGGTTGACACCATAAAGGGTACAATCTCTAACAAGCATATTTTTGTGGATTCCCATGCAGCACATTTTTGACAGCCCATAAATTTCAATGCGGGAATATGCAAAAAGATGCAACTTTTAAAATCCTACCACACCAAACCGTATCATATCATGCATTTTGGTGGCTATGAAGGCACCCAATTTTGCGAGATGCATAGGGGAGTGTTTATGAGTTAATGGCACCTGCGTGCATCTGCAGATGGCAGCGTATTCCTGTGCGGTCCTCGAAAACTTGCACTTCTGCACTCGATCCTGCACTGCAATTGGTGTGAACCTAACCTTAAAGTGATTGTAAAGGATCATTTTTTGTTTTTTTTAAATAAGAAACATTTTACACTTACCTACACAGTGCATCTTGTTTTGCACAGAGTGGCCCCGAACATCCTCTTCTGGGGTCTCCCAGCGGCTCTCGTGGCTCCTCCCCACAACAGATAACCCCCTAGGAGGGGGTTACCTTGCGGATGCTCTCCCGAGTCCAGCATTTGCGTCCACAGACCCTCCGGCGCCCACGCCATTGGATTTGATTGACAGCAGCGGGAGCCAATGGCTGCGCTGCTATCAATCTATCTAATCCCGTGGAGAGAGGGACAGCACGTCCCAAACGAAGAGATGAAGGGGCTCAGGTAAGTAAAACGGGGGGCTGGGGGGCCGGTGACTGCCATGTGTTTTTCCCCCTGAATGCATAGGATGCATTCAGGTGAAAAAGCACGAGGGTTTATAACCCCTTTAATGTATTTTTTTCAAACACATTTTTTAACATATTTTATATTTTTATTAGACATACTTACAACATGGTGCTGTATATATTCAGCTGAACAAGTCTAGCTACCAAGCGCCTCTTTGATCACATTTAATATGTATATATAATATGGCCGGTACACACTTACTCATACAAGCAAATACTGAACGTGGTCCACATTTCTTATGATCTTCTGCTTTCTAGGAACTGGAGCTTAATCTGGTGAGCTATACCATTTAACTTTCTAATCCACATGTGAGCCGAGATTTTCAAGTGTGTAACCTCCTTGGATTTACTTGTACAATAAGAGATACAAAGTGTACAGGTATGTGAAACAACTTGTTTCAAAGAGTGACATCTTTCTAAGGCCAATGTTTGCCTTTCCTAACATGTGTCTTTCAAAGTTTTGTTGAAACAAATTCTATTTCAATATTTGAATGACAGTCCTATATATTTTCTTGGAACCAAATAAGTGACTCAGCTGTCGATGCCTTCCAGCTACAACATCCCTTGTAGAATGGAAACTGAGAAACCATGACTTGTCATTGTTTATTTATTTCTTAGGTAGGTTTGGATACATTATCTAAACAGAACACTTCAAAAGAATGTTAGCTATGTAACAGAGCTGCTTATGGAAAGAATATCATCATTCTCTTATTTAAAGCCTCTGGACAGTTAAAAAACTCATCCCTTTCAGTGAGGCAGTGCAAGGGTTAATTGCTCATTTTGTCTAGGGGAGAAGAGAAACCGTTTTACTTACCTGATCCCTGAAGGCGGTGGTGAACCCCACAATCCGGTGGTGAAGTGTCCCTCAGGCTGCTCATATTCAGCCCTGCTCTTGATGACATCAGGACCCTAGACTGGTGGAGCATGGGGGGTGCAGAAGCTGCAAAGACTGGTCTAGCGCCATGGGGTGAAGCGGAGCATTGTTTATGTCAGGGATATGCAATTAGCGGACGTCCAGCTGTTGCAAAACTACAAGTCCCATCATGCCTCTGCCTCTGGGTGTCATGCTTGTGGCTGTCAGAGTCTTGCTATGCCTCATGGGACTTGTAGTTCTGCACCAGCTGGAGGTCCGCTAATTGCATATCCCTGGTGCATGTCATTCTTTTTTTATTGTCCTGCTAGGCATAAGTGAGCCCATAGTTGGGCTTCAACCACATGCTGACAACCGTATGTATATATTCATCCTGTCAGCAAGTAGTTATAACAAGCTCACCCAGCAAATCGGTTGTTCAGTAAGGCTCCATTCACACTTGTGTGACTTTTCATGCGACTATGGACACTAAAGTCGCTAACAAGTCGCACCTTATGTTTTCCAATGACAACAGTTCAAATATGTTAGACTTAAAGTTGCAGGTACTTAAAAAAGGTTCCTGCATTACTTTGGTCTGACTTATGCGACTTGAGTGCCATTAGCTGCAATGTAAACCCTCAAAAGTCACATGAAAGTCGCACCTGAATGTCATACATGCAACAGTTGTCCGTTATAATTGGTCAAAACCCAATTGCATCAATGTCGCACCCATTGAAAGTTGCATCAAAGTTGCACAACTAAGTAGCACAAGTGTGAATGGAGCCAAAAGTGATCCGGGCAGCTCTACAGGTTCTGGTTCTGTTATTTACCTACAGGTTCAGTGCAATATCCTGTTTGGGGAGGGCCATTTCTCATACCCCCCCAAGAACACAATAAAGGTTTTACATACAGTAAATAAATGAAAGCTGACCATTGTAAGCACCCCTGTCAATGGTAAATGTTTTTTCAACCCTCTAATTGCTACTTTTCCTGGATAGCATGGTCTATTAACCTCTTCAGATCCGCGCTATTGCCGAATGATGGCAACAGCGCGGACCTACATTGCCGGGACAACGTCTATTGACGTCGTCCCGTGCACGAGCAGCCTGCGCGCCCCCTTCGGTGATCAGCGAGTCTGTGAGACTCGCCTGATCACAGATCGGAGTAAGGGTCGGTCCGGACCCCTTACCACATGATCAGCTGTCAGCCAATGACAGCTGATCATGTGATGTGAACAGAGCCGGTAATCTGCTATTTTTTCTCCTCGCGCTGACAGCGTGAGGAGGAACAAAAAAGCTGATCACCGGCGGCCGTGTGAGGGACATAAGTTCAGATCACGGCGATCATCTATGCCCCCTGCCAGTGACACCTAGCAATAGGCAGCAGTGCCGCCTACCAGTGCCCACCAGCGTCACTCATCAGTGCCCACAGTGCCACCCATCAGCGCCCACAATCAGTGCCACAACAACAGTGCTGCACATCAGTTCCACCTATCAGTGCCCATCAGTGTCACCTACCAGTGCCCATAAGTACCTATCAGTGCCACCCATCTGTGCCCATCAGTGCTGCCTTAACTGTGCCTATCCGTGCCGATCAGTGCAGCCTATCAATGCCCACCAGTGCAGCCTATCGGTGCCCTCCAGTGCCGCCTCATCAGCGCATATCAATGAAGGAGAAAAATTACCTGTTTGCAAATTTTTTTTTTATTTTTTTTGCCACTTCAGTCGACCTTTTCGAGGGGATTTAATCAACTTTGTAGATCATATTGCACAATTACCCTCTCATTGTCTCATCATCGTAGCTTTATGCCATAACAAAAACAAATAATTCTAATATACAAAACATTGCACCTCCCTGTGGACAATAGCTGGCCCTGAACACCTATTGAGTCTCTTCTTCTCATTTATTCCCCCCACCACCCATCCCCTCCCTCCCATCCCAACCCGTTTCCCCTCTCTCCAAGGCCAATTTCTCTTCAACTCTCCGTTTCTAATTCAAAGCATTCAATTCCTTGGCATATCTCCAGATTTTTTTAAATTTTTTCCAGCCTTCCCAAGCCTCTATATTCCCACTACCTGCTTCCTCTGTAGTATTCGCCAGTATCTCGTTGTATGTTTCCTCTATTGCGTCAAACTATTCCCATGTCTCTGGGCCCTCCTTCCTCTGCCAACCCTTCGGTATCAATCTCTTTGCAGCATTCAAAAGAAACGGTACCAGGGTCTGCTTATATTTATTTGTTTCTCCCTCCCCCCCATGGAACAGGATCACCCACGGATCTTCTACCACTTCTATGCCAGTAATTATCTTTATTAAAGCAAGAGTCTTCTTCCAAAAAATTTTTATTTTGGGGCAATTCCACCAGATGTGGCCCATTGTTCCTATATCTTGGCAGCCACGCCAACAGAATGCCGAAGCACCACTCTGGTATTTACTTATTATCTCAGGGGTTATATAGCTTCTGCTTATACATTTATAGTTCATTTCTGCTGAACGTATATCTAATGTTAAATTAAAAATCCTATCAAGAATTTTACTAATCGTGTTTTTATCTTTCTTCGTGCCCAAGTCCCTCTCCCATTTCTCAATGAATGGCGGTATCTCCAATTTTTCTGTCCTCATCAGGATTTTGTATATTTTCTAAATTGTATTTCTCGGGTCTTCAAGATCACATAACTTTTCCATCTCTGTCAGATCTTCCCCTGTCCTGATGGGATGTGGTAACCTACTCACTAAATGTTTTAATTGGAGGTATCGCCACTCATCTATCCCATGTGTTCCCCTACCTTGTCTAAATTGTTGAAGTGTTATTATTTTACCATCTTTAACTATTTCTCTTACCTGTGTTAACCCCCCAAATGCCTCCTTTCCTCCTACACTTTCTGTACCCGGTGCAAAATATTCATTGTCTTTAAGTGCCAACAATGGTGAATTATATTTCCCTATCACTTTCTTATATACCCCATCCCATACCTTAAAAACGTTTTTGTGTAATTACGTGAGTATTATCTAAAGTTCTAGAATGTGGGGGATTCCAAATAATATTTCCTAAATGTGTCTTACTAAGTGTACTTTCTATTTTTACCCATCTTTTTTCATTATCTCTTTTTGCCCACTCCACTAATCTTGATAGGACTATGGCTTTGTAATAATTCCGTACGTCTGGTATGGCCAGTCCGCCATCTGCTTTGCTTTGTTTTAATGTCTGGAAGGAGACTCTTGGCCTTCTATTTTTCCAAATGAAATTCATTATTATCTTTTTTAATTTTGTTAAGTAGTATTGGGGGAGTGGGACAGGGATCATCTGGAATTGGTACGTTATTTTAGGGAGCAGGACCATCTTTGTAATATTAATGCGGCCTATCCATGAGAGGGGTTTACTGGCGAATCTCTTACAATCTAATCTGATATCATCAAGTAGGGTGATATAGTTTATATGATATATCCTCTCTATTGAATTTGTTAATTTGATTCCCAGGTACCTTAATTCCTTGGTCCACCCGAAGTCTGATATTCTCTTCACGTTCTTTACCTCTGTTTTGTTTAGATTAATATTTAATATTTCAGATTTTGCTGAGTTTATTTGAAAATTGGAGAGCTCTCCATACTTTCTCAAAACTTCCACTAATTTGGGTAGGGAGGCCATTGGTTCTGTTATGTAGAACAACACATCATCAGCAAATGCTGCGATTTTGTGTTTGTCTTCCCCCACTTTTATGCCTCTTATGTCAGGGTCTCTACGTATTGTTGCCAGGAGTGGCTCGAGGGTCAGGACAAAAAGCAGCGGAGATAAGGGACAACCCTGTCTCGTGCCATTTCTCATCTCAAAGGGTTGAGATTTCAGCCCATTGACTTTTATCATGACCGTGGGGTGATGGTACAGCGTTTTTATCCGCCGGATCATCTTGGGTCCTATTCCCATGATCTCCAAGGTTTGAAACATGAACCCCCAGTCTACTCTGTCAAAAGCCTTTTCGGCGTCAATTGACAGCAGTAGTACTGGGGGTCCACTCTCCCTTAGCCTCTGCAGCAGAAGAAGGGTCTTTACCCCATTGTCTCTCCCCTCCCTTCTGGGGACGAACCCCACCTGATCCGGGTTAACCAAAAGGTTCATAGACTCCTTTAACCTCTCTGCCAAGACCTTCGCATATAACTTTGTGCCAGTGTTGAGCAGAGAGATAGGACGATAGCTTGAACAGAGTGTTTTCTCTTTGCCCTCCTTCGGGATAATTGCGATGGAGGCCTGAAGGGCATCTCTGCTCATCTCATAGCTATCCCCCAAACCATTCATATAGTGGCAGAGTCTTGGGACTAGTATCTCTTTAAATTTTTTATAATATAACAGTGTGAACCCATCCAGGCCAGGGCTTTTCTCGGAGGCCCCCCCTGTTAGTGCTCTTCTAATTTCGTCTTCCGATATTGGCGCCTCCAAGAGTTCCCTGGTTGAGTCCGAGACTGTGGGTAGCTTAGCTTTCTTTAAATAGTTATTATTTTTCTCTCTCCTGTTTCTAGAGTGGGGATCATGTGTGCTAACAAAATACAAGCCTTGGTAGTAGTTCTTAAAAATTTCCGCTATCTTTCTAGATGAATATTCTAAATGGCCATCTTTTGTCTGAATTTTCTCAATAAAATTTCACCTGTTTGCAAAATTTTATAACAAACTATGAAACATGATTTTTTTTTTTTTTTCAAAATTTTCCATCTTTTTTTGTTTGTTTAGCAAAAAATAAAAATCCCAGCTGTGATTAAATACCACTAAAAGAAAGCTCTATTTGTGGGGAAAAAAAATAAAAATTTCATTTGGGTACAGTGTAGCATGACCGCGCAATTGTCATTCAAAGTGCGTCAGCGCTGAAAGCTGAAAATTGGTCTGGGCAGGAGGGGGGTTTAAGTGCCCAGTAAGCAAGTGGTTAAAGGAAGTTGAAAAATAACAGACTTATTAGCCAGACCATCAGGTAAAAATAAAGGGCAAGAAATCCAAAAGCAAATGAAAGCAGCTACCACATCTAAGAATTGGTAAGTTGCAACATAATAAATTCTTGTTTTTGGTTTAATACCACTTTCAGGTCGGGTTCAAATAAATAAAAGCGGACTTCGGCCGCCCCGGACATGTGTGAACCGGCTCCGCTGTGAGCCAGTCACACTCTCCTGTAATGCAAATTGAATGCGAGGAAACCTGCATCCAAGTCACACATATGTGAACCCAGCCTAAAGCTGAAGATTAGGTCAAAATAAATGTTTTTGCTACATGTCCTGCAGGCTGATGAGTCCTGCAGTAATTCTCTGTCCACTGGTCCTTTTTTTGTGCTGCGTGGTTTACTAGCTTGGGGTCTAATATTTCAGTTATCCTGATGATCACATACAGCTCTCACTCCTCCATTGCATTGTTTTCACAGAATGTAACATGTTCTGTGAATGGGGGAGAGTCAGATCAATATCAGGATCCTCTCCCCCATTCACAGAACGTGTTGCATTCTGTGAAAACTCTCCGCTCCTTCAATGGAGAAGAGGACAGAATGTCCTGCAATGTTAGACCTGCAACACCAGAATTTCAGCACTGTGAAGAGGACCAGGCTTCACTGGGGAGAGGGTTTCTACAGGAACCATTAGCCTGCAGGACGTGGGACATACTTCCTTATAGGTATGTTATGTGAATGCAGCTGAAGCAAAAAATAAATTTGACCTAAACTACAGCTTTAAAGGAAACTTGCACTGATGAAGTATGGAGGCTGGCATTGCTGGTCTTTCTGTCTGCAAATACCATTTCCCTGCTTGTCATGTTCATCTAGTGTCTTCAGTATTTCCAAAGCCACTGACTCTAAACAACTATGTCAATTAGAAGCTCTGACTTCACTATGAGTTTCCCGATCTGAATGCTTCCAGGTCAGCAACTCAGAATATTAGAGAAAAACTGGTGAGAATGGGCAGCTGGGAAACAGCTTCTGTAATTCCTCTGCGGCACGTAGTTCGGACCTACGCGTTTCATCATAGGCAACATCTTCTGGGGCTTGTGCACCATGCTGGGTCATTGCGACTTAAATCTGCATCCAGCCAGATAAAGCCAAGCCTCACTCTGAGTATACCAGGATAGTGATACCAATAGAACTCTGAGTGACATATAATACTCCTAGAGAAACCTAGCACCATCTTGTGGCCTTATTTACACTATTGTGTTGCAGTAATGTGCAGTAAAGCACGTTACTGCAATGCACAGTACATATTTGGAATGGCACTCCAGCCACATACAACACCACAATGCACATGCGTTTTAGTGCACCACGATGCACAGATGTGAGCCATTTGTGCATTATGGTGTGCTGTGTTACCAATGTTGAGAATTAATGGACTGCCTGACCCTGCTTCCATCTCCAGCCTATGTTGCCCACTTTCTTCCTGTTTGTCCTCTTGCCTACTGCCTATCTCAGCCTCTAGCCGGAATCTGACTATTCTCTCCCCTTGGCCTCTGCTTGAACGCCAACTACTCCCTTGCCTGCTGCCTGTCTTCACTTCTGCCTGGACATTTACTTGCTAGCTCATCCTGTCCCCTCAATGTAGCTACCCTGTGCCGGGACCCCAATCATGGCAGGTGCAGTAAGTTTGCTTACTACTAAATGACTCTGTTGCCTTTATGGCATGGTGAGGGGGAAAGGTATAGGAATTTGTTAGCTCCCCTTTTAGGTAAAACCCCTGCTGGGGGGATGTGATAGGTAGAGTTAGTGACATATAACTGCCAGCTGTAGCTGTGGCTCAGTTTGTCCAGGGTATGGGAGCAGGGCACCCCCAGAGCTGCAAAGATGTAATCTTGTACTGAGCTAATCTAAAGAGCCCTGTGCGGGCCATATGCACCATCATGCATGTCCTGCATGATGGTGCATATGGCCCTGGGGGCCTGAACGGAGTCTTCTAAATGTAAGTGATGGTGAAACCTGAGAGTAGCTGTCATCGGGGAGCATGCCTGGCTGGGCAAAGATGGGACATTTGGAAGAGAGTGGCAGTATACTAATGGATGGACCTTGCCCCCTTGACCCTGTAATGTGGGTCCTGTGGCTTGGTTGTGGAAAGCCTATACCTTGGTATACCTGAGGTCCCAATTCTGTGGTGCTCCCAAGGAGAGCAATGGAGGCAAGGGGAGATGGCTAAAAGATGTGTACTGAAATGACGCTGCAAGATGTATATTCCTGCTGGTGGTGCACTGTGTCTGAAAAGTCTGCCAGTTTTTCAAATGTGATAAGTCACGGGAAGTAATCTGAAGATGTAAAGTTGCAGTAAAGTGATGAAAATGCATCTGTGTGTGGACATTCTTTATTCTGAATTTTAAGGCCTTTGGCCAAGGACGTCGTGAGCGGGCCTCTGGCCAGGAGATGTGTCCAACATGGTGGCTGCATAGGCAGGGGAATGGGTTCTCTATCCAAAAAGAAGGCGTGGAGACTGGTACATCTTGTTGCCTACATCTGGCTAATCACCTTACACCTTTGTGGGGCAATCCTGAGTGTAGGCAACCCTTTGCTGCACCACATACTTGTTACACTGCTGGGGGCCAACAAAAAATACAGGGCTGTACCAGGTCCTACTGCTTTGGTCTATAATCACCCCACAGCCCATGCAGACCTAAGCTGTCTGCTAGCCTGTATACAGATGGTGGGCTATAAACCCGCCACTACAACATCCCCTTGCTCTATGACACCACTGAATCATAAGTAGTTTTGAATACTTATGTCTCTAGGCCTTGCCACTGTTCTGTGGTTCCAGGTTAGGGCTTCAACAGTCCAGACGTACACATGAGAACCATTTTCCATAGAGGGGTCTGCTTTTCACCACCAAGAAGGTGACCCCTTTTCCTAATCACCACCACTCCCAACCCAACCAGGTCCATCAAGTCCATCTTCTTTTACTTTGCAATTTAATAGTACAACTTCCAAACATTGGCAAGGTAATAAAGGCAGTCCCATAAACCCATGTCTTCTGGTACAGTGTTAAGTCCTTGTTCCCTTTAGGTCAATGGTAGAGGTCTGGTATTTCAAGGCCGATAGCTAATGAAGCACATGTGGGGGAACCAAACTGGATTGCAATTAACTCTGTCACAGTTTTGTCAGGAAACTAATACAGCTAATGGTAATTTTCGTGCAGCTAATGCCCATTCTTGTGCAGCTACACGTACCAGCACACAGACGAGCCCACGCTAGCATCCAGCATGCAATGACATGTCGGCGCATGGAATGTGTAGTGTACATAGAGCAGTACACATGACCACAACTAACGTTCCAAACAAACGGAAGTAAGGGGGAGAAAGGGAGAGGTTCAGGAGCTGTTGGAGGATGTTAAAGCTTTAGTAAACCCCGCTTTGTTATTTTTACCTACAGATAAGCCTATAATAAGGCTTACCTGTATGTAAATTGAATATCTCCTAAACGTGCATCGTTTAGGAGATATTCACCCTGCATGCAGCCACTGACGTCAGCGGCACATGCACTCTGAAGGCCCGGCATACCGTGCCGGACTTTCAGAGCTTCTTGCTGGAACTGAGAGCTTCCACACGCATGTGCGGTAGTGATGTCATCACGGCTCCGGCCACTCAGAGCCACGAACCCAGAAGAAAGGCTGGGGAAACATGTCAGCCCCTCAGCGGTTTTGTTCTAAGATAAGTATTTCATAATGGGCTAGTATGTAAAGCATACTAGCACATTATGCCATTGTCTTGCAGATTTCTTTTTTTTCAGCGTTATATTACCGCTTTAAAAGGAGGCAGTAAGAAACAATTTAATGAAAAATAGATTACAGGGCCATTAAGTAGTGGATGTGCATGGATGAGAATGATCTCATTTAGTTTCACTTTAACCCAGCCATTCTCAAGTTCCTCCAGAGGTTGCAAAGGGTTTTTTGAGCTGTTGCAAATTGACCTCCCATCTGATGGTGCTTGCATAGTCCCAGGACCAACACTACTTGGAAAAATCAATGGCATGAGATCAATGATCTTTTTAATTATCTCTAATGCTGGCCATACACTATACGAAAAATCAGTCATTTAGACAGTCTGTTTGTTTTTCCGGCCAGTTAATGGGCACAAAACAGTAATCGGTTGGGACGTTTTGAGCCAAAAAAAAACAAAGGACAAGTTTGGAAATTTTCTGCCAAACGAACGATAAATTGAAAGGTTAATGTGTTTCTCGTCCAAACTGTTTGCACTAGGTGAAAAAACAAACAAAAAAATTGATTCATCTATGTCCATTAAACGATTTATCGGTCATTACATGATGACACTGATCATTTGCTCTCACGGGCGAATGTTCGTTTTTCGAAAATGGGTTTGAATGATTTTTTGTATACTGGCATTCTGACCACCACTGTAAGGGGCATACTTTCCAATGACTTTCAATAAATTGGAATTAGTAGGGAATCCCCAAGACCTAAAAATGATTTCACGTAGACCAGGGGTGGCCCCTGCATTGTGGGCGCACGGGCGCTGCCCCCCCCCCCCGTCCTTGCCGCCGCCTCCCTATCCATGCGCCCGGGCCTTTTCAGGACACTGGCTGCATGGACTCCTATGGCAGCGTGGGAGGGTTTTTTTTTTTTTTTTTTTGAAGCACGGAAGAGACACAGGGGAGGAAGCTGGAGGATCGGACTCCTCCGCCACCGCTACTGCCCACACTGAGACACAGGGTGAGAGGACCCAACAGCCCGGTAAGTGCCGGACCTCCTCCCGTGAGGGGGGTAGTATTGCCGGTGTGCATGCCTTGGGGAATGGAGGAGGAGATGCACGGGAACCATGGAGGATGCAGGAGCCATCACCTGCCCATCCCACAGCTTGCTGCCGTCACCCGGATGGGGTAAGTGCCGGTCTGATGGCAGGCGAGCGGGGGGGGGGTCACAGTGGCTGCATATTATGGGCACAGAAGCTGCATATGGTGGGCACAAAAGCTGCATATGATTGGTACAGAAGCTGCATATGGTGGGCATAGAAACTGCATATGATGGGCACAGAAGCTGCGTATGGTGTTCACAGAAGCTGCACATGATGAGCACAATGGCTGCATATGATGGGCACAGAGGCTGCATATGGTGGGCACAGAGGCTGCATATGGTGGGCACAGAAGCTGCATATAATGAGCACAGAGGCTGCATATGAGGGGCACAGAAGCTGCATGTGGTGGGCACAGAAGCTGCATATGATGGGCACAGAGGCTGCATATGATGGGAACAGTGACTGCATATGGTGGGCACGGTGGCTGCATTTTATGGGCACAGTTTCTGCAATTAATGGCACAGTGAGGCTGCAATTGATGGGTTTTTTCAGTGTTTTTCAGAATTTTTCAGTTTGTTTGCGCCCCCCCAAAAATTTTGAGCACCAGCCGCCAATGACGTAGACCAGATGGATTCCCTGTATGCAACTACTGGTTTGTATTGTGAAAAACACAGAAATACTTTAGGGATATCTTCTGAGGTGTACATAATCAGAATTTTGTACATTGTATTCCTTTTCCGTGTTTGTTTATCTTGAAAGCAAACTTCATGCGGCGTGTTTGTTTTGGTTTAATCCTTTCCTTGTTTATTATTGTTTATGAAACATAATATATATGATTGGTGACTGGTGAAATCCATGAGTTTTATCATCCCATTAACATTAGTATACATCACCCCTAAATGACGTCAAACAGAACAATTCATGAAAGGAACACAAAGTGAATTTATCCCTTTTTATGGCCCCATATTTTTACAAGCACTGACTGTGCAGACAGAAAACACAAGCTCTCCCAGCTGAAGCACTTTCTCCCTCTTATGTGCCAATTAAGCTCCATGTAGACAGCGTGAAGCACCCACCCTTGGAAACATTTTTGTTTACCAGTATATTCGCCTGTGTGGACCGCACCAGAAGACAGCAGCAGTGCTTCAAGAAAACACCTGCCAGTACTTTTTCACATCTGTAGGCGGATTCATTGACATTGACGAGGTCCAACTTGTGGGAAATATTGGCACAGAAAAAAAATTCACATAACAAAAAGTTCCCTTGGGTTTTGTCTTTTTGTTTTTTGTTCTTTTGTCAATGACATGATGTTTCGACCGATAAGTCTCTAACGTGTCAAGAACAGCTGTGGCGTTGTGGATCCGACAGGCACGGATGGCCATTATCATGACCAGAATATACTCTGATGGGATTCATGCCAAACAGGGCCCCTGCAGCTTGTGTAATAGTAAGATAGCAAAAGAGAAAGCAAATTTACGGCTACTAATACCAAAACATCAGCCAAAAGCTGAAAGGTAGTCCATTCATTAATGACCTAGCCTTCTGATATGGGTAGTTGGCTAGCTCAGTTCCTAATGCTGTGACTTTAAGACCCCTTTCACACTGAGGGCGTTTTGCAGGCGCTATAGCGTTAAAAATAGCGCCTGCAATCCGCCCTCAAACAGCTGCAGCATTGTCTACAGTGTGAAAGCCCGAGGGCTTTCACACCGGAGCGCTGCGCTGGCAGGACGTCAGGAAAAGTCCTGCCAGCAGCTTCTTTGGAGCGGTAAAGGAGCGGTGTGTTTACCGCTCCTCCACTGCTGCACCCCATTGAAATCAATGCGGCAGCGCTGGGATACCGCTGGCAAAACGCCGCTATTGCAGCACATTGCGGGCGGTTTTAACCCTTTCTTGGCCGCTAGCGGGGGTAAAAGCGCCCCGCTAGCAGCCGAAATGCGCCCCTAATCCGACGGTAAAAGCTGCGTTTTACCGCCGACGCTATGGGCGGCCCGGTGTGAAAGGGCTCTAAATCACTGGGCTCCACTCACAAAGCGATATTGTTCCCCTTAAAAAGTGGGGTAAAATACAGCTCAGCCTTTTTAAAACGTTTTTTGGCATTCACAAAAAAAAGCTACTAAAATACCATGAGTTATTTTATGAAATCTTGCGGTATTTTAGTAGTGAAAACGTGTGGTAATTTATACTGGCAGTATCCGGCATATTTATTTACATTGATAGGCCTTGTTAGGAAACAGGAGGCCGCCCACTCCTTAACAACCATTAAACAACATGGTTGATAAGAAGAGGGCAGCTGTCACGTCCTTAACAACCGATGAGTCATCAGCTGACAGCTGAATAAAAAAAAAGAATTGGCAGAAATAAAAAAATAGGGAAAGTAATGGTGTGGGAGGAGACGAGCGAGCTTTGGGGCAGGGGAGGCCCCCCCCCAGAGCACCTTGTCCCCATGTTGATGGGGACAAGGGCCTCTACCCCACAACCCTGGGCAGTGGTTGTGGGGGAGCCGCTGCCCACTCCTTGACAACCATGATGTTTACTGGTTATTAACCACTTGAGCCCCGGACCATTATGCTGCCTAAGGACCAGAGGTCTTTTTCCAATTTGGCACTGCGTCGCTTTAACTGCTAATTGCGCGGTCATGCAATGCTGTACCCAAACGAAATTTGCGTCCTTTTCTTCCCACAAATAGAGCTTTCTTTTGATGGTATTTGATCACCTCTGCGGTTTTTATTTTTTGCGCTATAAATGGAAAAAGACCGAAAATTTTGAAAAAAAATGATATTTTCTACTTTTTGTTATAAAAAAAATCCAATAAACTCAATTTTAGTCATACATTTAGGCCAAAATGTATTCGGCCACATGTTTTTGGTAAAAAAAATGTCAATAAGCGTATATTTATTGGTTTGCGCAAAAGTTATAGCGTCTACAAACTAGGGTACATTTTCTGTAATTTACACAGCTTTTAGTTTATGGCTGCCTATGTCATTTCTTGAGGTGCTAAAATGGCAGGGCAGTACAAAACCCCCCCAAATGACCCCATTTTGGAAAGTAGACACCCCAAGGAAATTGCTGAGAGGCATGTTGAACCCATTGAATATTTATTTTTTTTGTCCCAAGTGATTGAATAATGACAAAAAAAAAAAAAAAAAAATTTACAAAAAGTTGTCACTAAATGATATATTGCTCACACAGGCCATGGGCCTATGTGGAATTGCACCCCAAAATACATTCTGCTGCTTCTCCTGAATATGGGGATACCACATGTGTGGGACTTTTTGGGAGCCTAGCCGCGTACGGGGCCCCGAAATCCAATCACCGCCTTCAGGATTTCTAAGGGCGTAAATTTATGATTTCACTCTTTACTGCCTATCACAGTTTCGGAGGCCATGGAATGCCCAGGTGGCACAAAACCCCCCCAAATGACCCCATTTTGGAAAGTAGACACCCCAAGCTATTTCCAGAGAGGCATATTGAGTCCATGGAATATTTTATATTTTGACACAAGTTGCGGGAAAGTGACACTTTTTTTTTTTTTTTTTTTTTTTTGCACAAAGTTGTCACTAAATGATATATTGCTCACACAGGCCATGGGCATATGTGGAATTGCACCCCAAAATACATTTAGCTACTTATCCTGAGTACGGGGATACCACATGTGTGGGGCTTTTTGGGAGCCTAGCCGTGTACGGGACCCCGAAAACCAATCACCGCCTTCAGGATTTCTAAGGGTGAAAATTTTTGATTTCACTCTTCACTGCCTATCACAGTTTCGGAGGCCATGGAATGCCCAGGTGGCACAAAACCCCCCCAAATGACCCCATTTTGGAAAGTAGACACCCCAAGCTATTTGCTGAGAGGCATGGTGAGTATTTTGCAGCTCTCATTTGTTTTTGAAAATGAAGAAAGACAAGAAAAAACTTTTTTTTTTTTCTTTTTTCAATTTTCAAAACTTTGTGACAAAAAGTGAGGTCTGCAAAATACTCACTATACCTCTCATCAAATAGCTTGGGGTGTCTACTTTCCAAAATGGGGTCATTTGGGGGGGGTTTGTGCCACCTGGGCATTCCATGGTCTCCGAAACTGTGATAAGCAGTCAAGAGAGAAATCAAAAATTCACGCCCTTAGAAAGCCTGAAGGCGGTGCTTGGTTTTCGGGGTTCCGTACGCGGCTAGGCTCCCAAAAAGTCTCACACATGTGGTATCCCCGTACTCAGGAGAAGCAGCAGAATGTATTTTGGGGTATAATTTCACATATTCCCATAGAATGTTTGAGCAATATATCATTTAGTGACAATTTTGTGCAAAAAAATAAAAAATTGTCTCTTTCCCGCAACTTGTGTCGCAATATAAAATATTCCATGGACTCGACATGCCTCTCAGCAAATAGCTTGGGGTGTCTACTTTCCAAAATGGGGTCATTTGGGGGGGTTTTGAACTGTCCTGGCATTTTATGCACAACATTTAGAAGCTTATGTCACACATCACCCACTCTTCTAACCACTTGAAGACAAAGCCCTTTCTGACACTTATTGTTTACATGAAAAAGTTTTTTTTTTTTGCAAGAAAATTACTTTGAACCCCCAAACATTATATATATTTTTAAAGCAAATGCCCTACAGATTAAAATGGTGGGTGTTTCATTTTTTTTTTTCACACAGTATTTGCGCAGCGATTTTTCAAACGCATTTTTTGGGGAAAAAACACACTTTTTTAAATTTTAATGCACTAAAACACACTATATTGCCCAAATGTTTGATGAAATAAAAAAGATGATCTTAGGCCGAGTACATGGATACCAAACATGACATGCTTTACAATTGCGCACAAACGTGCAGTGGCAACAAAATAAATACATTTTTAAAAGCCTTTAAAAGCCTTTACAGGTTACCACTTTAGATTTACAGAGGAGGTCTACTGCAAAAATTACTGCCCTCGATCTAACCTTCGCGGTGATACCTCACATGCATGGTGCAATTGCTGTTTACGTTTGACGACAGACTGCCGCTTGCGTTCGCCTTAGTGCGAGAGCAGGGGGCGACAGGGGTGCTTTTTTTTTTTTTTTTTTTTTTTTTTTTTCTTTATTATTTTTTTGCTTTTTTATCTTATTTTTAAACTGTTCCTTTCATTTTTATTTTTTTTTAATCATTTTTATTGTTATCTCGGGGAATGTAAATATCCCCTATGATAGCAATAGGTAGTGACAGGTACTCTTTTTTGAAAAAATTGGGGTCTATTAGACCCTAGATCTCTCCTCTGCCCTCAAAGCATCTGACCACACCAAGATCGGTGTGATAAAATGCTTCCCCAATTTCCCAATGGCGCTATTTACATCCAGCGAAATCTAAGTCATAAAATGCTCGTAGCTTCCGGTTTCTTAGGCCATAGAGATGTTTGGAGCCACTCTGGTCTCTGATCAGCTCTATGGTCAGCTGGCTGAATCACCGGCTGCATTTTCAGGTTCCCTGTTGAGACAGGAGAGCCAGAGAAAAACACGGAAGACGGTGGGGGGGGGCATTCCCTCCCACGGCTTGTAAAAGCAGTCTAGAGGCTAATTAGCCGCTAGGATTGCTTTTACATGAAAGCCGACCGCTGGCTGAAAAGAATGATACCAAGATGATACCTAAACCTGCAGGCATCATTCTGGTATAACCACTCAAAGTTGTGAATGGCGTACCTGAAGACAAAAAAATGGTTAACAATAAAGCACAGTAAACGGTAAAGTATAAAAAATTGCATACCTGAAAAGCAAACATGATAAAACATAATAACAATAAAACATTGCAGAATAGAATACAGTAAAAAAGAGCAGAACAATAGAGAGAGAGAGAACAATAAAACGACAACTATTTTATTTTATTTTATATATATATATATTTTTTTTTTTTTTTACACTTTTTTTGTAACTAACTTTTATAACTGTAACCGGTTCCAGGTTCGGGTCTCTCAAAATGCGATGGCATCTTGGGAGACCCTGTGAAAGTGTGCCTAGTCTGTGCAATGCTGTACCCTACGCTAATACTCAACTAGTGAATGGTAGCGTTCAAAACATTCACCAATGCAAAGACCAGGATTGTCAGGACAGGAGGGACAATAATAGCGGGTGTCACGCCTATATCCGCGCTAGCTGCAGACACAATATCTTTTTTGGGGGCGTTCGCTGGGTAGGGGTACTCGGGAGGACATAAAGAAAATGCCTCTCATGCAGCCGACTGCATTTGGTTGGGGATGTGAATGGGGGAAGTACGGGCGCTGCAGAAGCGGTGGGTTCCCAATTAGGATTGGCGAATGCAGTAGGAAGGGCACTATGGGCACGACGGGCCTGTGTTTGTCTTCTTGGTGGCAGCGGGACACTACTTGTGCTTGCCACCTCACCAGTTTGAACTGCACTTATGGGACTCGCCACGTCACCAAGTGTTACTGCAGTGCTGGTTTGACTACGACCGGGGTGTACTAGGTCGCTGGTGCTTGCCAGTTCACCAAAACGCTACCAAAAAATCTGTTGGCGATCGCAGGGATCAGGCCTGACTCTGCGAACGCTGCAGTTATGCGTTTTAGTCTTTTGTAAGTGACAGTGATCGATCGATACTGCACTTGGGTGGGCTGGGCTGGGCCGGGCGGAGGGGCAAAACGCAGGTGCTAGCAGGTATCTGGGCTGATCCCGCTAACACTGCGTTTGTGAGAACCCTAAACTGCTGGGGATGCTAGTATAGATCTGATCGGATCAGATATTGATCCGTTCAGATACTATACCACTAAGGGTGGTGTACAGTGCGTGCGTGGGTGTTAGCGGTACTGGCGCTAACCTGACGCTGCCTGGGGCTGGTGCTTGCCAGTTCACCAAAATACTACCAAAAAAACTGTTAGCGATCGCAGGGATCAGGCCTGACTCTGCGAACGCTGCAGTTATGCATTTAGTGTTTTGTAAGTGTCAGTGATCGATCGATACTGCACTTGGGTGGGCTGGGCTGGGCTGGGCCGGGCGGAGGGGCAAAACGCAGGTGCTAGCAGGTATCTGGGCTGATTCCGCTAACACTGCGTTTTTGGGAACCCTAAACTGCTGGGGGCACTAGTATAGATCTGATCGGATCAGATATTGATCCGTTCAGATACTATACCACTAAGGGAGGCGTATGCTGCGTGCGTGGGTGTTAGCGGTACTGGCGCTAACCTGACCCTGCCTGGGGCTGGTGCTTGCCAGTTCACCAAAATACTACCAAAAAAACTGTTAGCGATCGCAGGGATCAGGCCTGACTCTGCGAACGCTGCAGTTATGCGTTTAGTCTTTTGTAAGTGACAGTGATCGATCGATACTGCACTTGGGTGGGCTGGGCTGGGCCGGGCGGAGGGGCAAAACGCAGGTGCTAGCAGGTATCTGGGCTGATCCCGCTAACACTGCGTTTTTGGGAACCCTAAACTGCTGGGGACGCTAGTATAGATCTGATCGGATCAGATATTGATGCGTTCAGATACTATACCACTAAGGGAGGTGTATGCTGCGTGCGTGGGTGTTAGCGGTACTGGCGCTAATCTGACGCTGCCTGGGGCGACGCATATCACCGCCGGGCGATCAGGGGGCTAAACCTTTATTCGGTAATAAACGGCGGGTGCCCTGACACTATAAAAAATAAACGAACTAACCAGCGTCACCCGTAACGGTTATACGGTGATCAGTGGTGAAAGGGTTAACTAGGGGGCAATCAAGGGGTTAAAACATTTATTCGGTAGTATATGGGGGTCCCTGACGCTATAAAACACTGACGGCGAACCTAAATATTTATGTCCCTAACTAGCGTCACCAGCGACACTAATACAGCGATCAGAAAAATGATCGCTTAGTGACACTGGTGACAGGGGGTGATCAAGGGGTTAAAACTTTATTAGGGGGGGTTAGGGGGGTACCCTAGACCTAAAGGTGGGTAACAGTATCTGTCCCAACACTGTAACTGTCACAAACTGACACTATGCAGTAATCAGAAAAAAAAAAAAAAAAATGCTGGTGTCAGTTTGTGACAGGGGGGGGGGGGGGGGGTGATTGGGGGGGGGATCGGGGGGCGATCGGGGGGGGGGGGGGGGATCGGGGTGTTTTGTGTGCCTGGCATGTTCTACTGTGTGTGTGTGTGTTGGTGCACTCACATTGATGTCTTCTCTCCTCGGGCCGGAACGGAAATTACCGACCCGAGGAGAGATGACATCATTTCCTTTGCTGCTGTTTAGCATACAGCAGCAAAGGAATGATTCGATTGGCCGGCGGCGATCGCGAGGGGGGGGCCACGAACGGATGGTCTCCCCCTCACCACCAATCGCCGCTGGACAAACGACGACCGCCTCGGGCACCGGGGGGGGGTCCGATCGGACCCCCCACCCGCGGAAGGCAAATCACGTACACTGTACGTGATTTTGCCTGTCCGTGCCACTTTGCCGACGTACATCGGCGTGAGGCGGTCGTCAAGTGGTTAAGGAGCAGGCAGCTGCTAGCGCCTTAACAACCATTACACATTCCACAAATACCGCATGCCTGGACTGCTACTTAATTTCTGCATGCATTTAATTTTTTACTTATTTCTGTAAATGGATTTTAACACTTGTCCATGCTGTGTTTTCTGTGCGTTTTCTGTGTTTTTTGGTAGTGAATTGACAATTTCAGGATCACATGAGATACAGTATTTAGGCAAAATGTGTCCTCACACCTAAATATCTCATTCTAGTTCAGTGGTTCTCAACCCTCTAGTGCCGTGGCCCCTTGATAAAATTTTCCAAGTTGTGGGGACCCCTAACAGTAAAATTATTTTCGTAGCGTGGGTTGTCAGCACCCAAGGCAAGAGTAGTAATTTTCCTGTTCCAGGACACCTCTTAATGAGCGTGTAGAGAGAGGCTCCCTCCCAGCTCCCGAGCTCCAGGCCTGAGTTCACCCCCCCCCAGAAAGTGGGTTCCCTCAAAGCCCTCTGCCCTGCCTCTTTTCCGGAACCTTCTCACTGGAAACAAAGGAGGCGCCAGAGAGCTGAAGCACATGTCAGTCACCTGCTGCTACACTAAACTACTCCCCTGCCCCCAGATCAAAAACAAACAGGCCTAGCTCACAGCTAGGCCTGCCTAAATTTACCTGCAGTACACACAAAAACACTACTCTAGCACCTACCTACCTAAGGTAGAGGGTGCTACACTCACCCCCCACCAGAATACAGCTGGTCCCCAGCTGAGAAAAAAAATAGAAAAATGGCTCTTGGGCCCAGGAGCAAGGGCATCTCATGAATTAGTTGGATGGGGGAAGGGAAACAACTTGGACAGAGCTATGGTACAAATAGGTTATGTACAAAAATAAATATGTACATCCTTGTCCCATATATACACTGTACATTACCAATATACAACCCTAGCTACAGGTCCCTGCAGCTAGACACATGAAACATTTTTTTGAGACAGAGCATTTCTCCCTCAGAAAAAATACTCTGCTCACAGAATTCTTGTCCTCTGGAAATGATGGAGATGGACAGCTGTCCTATCCCTGAAGATCCTAAAAGAAGACATAACTCGTAACATCCTACACTTACATGCTACCTGTACACTGTACATCACCACTGAAAGGAGGTTATGATCCTTCCAGCAGAGAAAATCAACACCATCACATACAGTATATATTTCTGCTTGTATTGTTCTGTCAGAAGGGAACTACTAACCTAAAAACAGAACAATCACAACAAAACACATATGTACAATTTGTAAACAGTCCTTCTTTTGCTCCTGATAGGAGGGGCCCCTCCTCGGACAACAGGCTCCAAAAGAGGTGGGCAGGAACAGTACACCCAAAGTGTCCGTGATTAGACAGTCCCTCTATCATGCACACTGGGTGGCAGGCATAGGCTGTTCCTGCAAAAGTCAGAAAGGAAAAACCACACACAACTCTGCCACTTACATGCAGTCCTTGTGGCTGCTTCTATGGTGGCTGTACAGCACAACAACAGTCCTTCTCACACACTCCTGCTATCCCCTTCCTCTCTGACAGAGACAGAATGGCTCCTGGTAGGCTGACCCGCCTTTACAACCAGGACTCAATCCCTGTATATGGCACGTCCAACTTCCATTCCTCCCGAATGTCCATAAACAGGGCCCAGGCATCACTCTCTGGCACCCACAAAGGCTTTAGGACGTGCAGAAAATCCAAGACAAGGTCACCCTCCCACTCTCCTCGGGAGTCCTCTACGATGTCCGTTATCTGGGAGGGGACATATGGGTAGTACAGACCCCACTCCAGAGTAAGCATGGGCTTGGACGTGTTCGCACATCCCACGTGCAGAGCCCTCCAGGAAGTCGGCACGGCGCTGTGCTAATCACAGGCAGTGAGACATTTCCCGATCTCTGCCGCCGCACATCAGGAAAATGTCTCACTACCTGTGATTAGCGCAGCGCCATGCCGACTTCCTGGCGGGCTCTGCACGTGGGCTGTGTGAACACGCCTGAGCCCATCCTTACTCCAGAGCAACCCTTCTCTGTATCTCCCTCTGGAAACGAGAAAACCTGGGTAATTCTTTAGGCTTACCCTTCCCTGGCAAGACACACGCATCCCGGGATCTCACGACCCACTGCCTTTAGGTGGGCGTTCTGGTCTGGGTAGTGGAGGGTGGACTTACAAAGAGTTTGCTGCAAGGGACAGGGGTCCATACTGTGGGCTGAGCAAATTCTCCTGCCTCTGACTGGGTCTCTGTGGGATGGGAACCTCCTGTCTTCCACTCCTCCTCTTCGGAACTCTCCTCAGGGGATGACCACTTAAATAGTCCCTCCAAAGCCCCAAAATTTTTCTAGTATTCTGGGCTAAGCATAATCTATGACCCGGCCCTCGCTTACCTCATCCAGGTCATCTGGAAGCACACCTCCCTCTAGCATGGGCTCCTTCCGGAGAGGCACAACAAATGACTTAGAGCTGGCCGGCTCTTCAGGGATGTCATCTGGCTCCTGCACACTAGCATGTGCAGTCACCAGGCCACAGGTCGCGGCAGCCTCCTCTTCGCCACATATGTCCTTTATCTTCACGGAGGGGTCGCTAGGCTGCAACACCGCTCTGCCTCTTGGAAGTGATCCCTGTCCCTCTCCGGCCATCCGGATTCTCCGCAGCTGCGGTACACAAAGTCCTGTAAGCAGGTTCAAAGTGTAGTACTGCAGCTCCTGCTGGATGGGTCCCAGCCTGGTAAGTGGCTCCCCACAATGGCCGCACTGGGCCCAAGCAGTTAACTCCACCGTCAGCATCCGGCACTCAGGGCAGAGCAAGCACAGCCGTTCTGCTCCATCAATCACCCCCAAGGCGAGCCCTCCACATAACTTCAACCGGACACCACTATCCTCCTGCACATCAGGTAACTACTGCAATGTGGGCATCAGCCAATTACCCTCTGCCATCTTCAGGTGCCTCGTGGTGTCTGTTGCTAGCTTGGACCTGTTCGTTTCCCCCAGGGCGTGGCTCTGCCCACTAACTCCCCGTCTGCTCAGCGCCTGAAGAACTAATAAGCAGGCTCCATTGTGGGATAAGCTGGAGTTAGATGGAGTTAGCAGGCATGCTGATGCTAGCAGGGTTTGCCTAGACTTGTTGCTCAGTGCGGACTGCGCCACAGTAACTTGAGACTGATAGCAGGTGTATTGTCGAAGGGTTGCCTATGGCAACAATATAGTCAATAACCAATGCCTCTCTGTAAAGGACTGACTTGAAATAGTCCCGCCCGCAGGCACCCCCAGGCTGCTTCCTATCACCAGGGGTAACAGTAGACATTCTCACACACACTTTACTGTTTTCAAGCAGGAGTTTGGAGTAAAGTTCAAGTTTCCTGTAATCCAGTCGTAAATGTCCACGGTGAACAGAGCGCTGAACATATTTGTAATCCATGGACCCGATCGCCCGTCGTGGTTGCCAAGGGTGAAGGCACATATTTTACAGTCACTGAATTGCAGGATGGGTACAAGTGTCCACCCCAGCACTGGTTGGGGTGACTGGGTAGCAGGAACAGCAATACTGACAATCCTGGATGGTTGCTATTGACAATGGCACTTGTTAAAGCTGAATTGCAGGCAAACACACAGTCTTTTCCCTTAGTGGAATCCTCTATGCAACAGGACAAGCAAAGTCCCCCCTCTTCTGCGTTGCTAGGTGCGACGGCCAGCAGGTTAACCGTGATGTTGGATCTCGGTGGGACCTCCAAAATGTAGCGGTTCCCCCCCCCCCCCCGTGGGGTCGCTGTGTGTTTCAGCATCCACACATCACCCTGCTCGGTCAGACATCCATTTTAGGCACACTTTCTCCAGTCAATGAACAGTCTCTTGCTTGTTTTTGTTGTTTTTATTAGCGGATTAAACTTGGGTGGGGAAAAGGGACATGGGATGCCCAAATGATGAATCTTTCTTAGTGGAAATAAAGGTAGTTGAATCTAAATTGACACTCTTCACATCTCCTCCAGCACACTACTTGAGATCACTTGCTTTCTTCTACTGTTCAATTTTAGATTCCTGTCATGGTTAGCACATGGTTAGGCCTCACTCTGAATAAGTCCTAACATTTTCCTAACAGCCATTTGCAGGCGGAGGTCTGCAGTCCCCTCTGTGGTAGCAACCATTTTAGATGAAAAGTGTTATATATGCAGTGTTTTATGTGAGTAATAATTATTGGGGGTGAGTGACACCATGTTTTACTGCACCAGGTGACACCAGCCCTAGTGGCGCCACTGCCGAGGCATTTCCCATACAGGAGCCACGCATAAACAAGTTGTGTATACACATGTGGCTACAGGGCAGGGAATGCTTATTACTGCTTATGATTGGCCAAGTACACTGACCGCTTTCAGGCGGGATAGCTCAGGTTGGTTTCAGACTAGCATCCAAATGCACCTGAGTGCACCCCCGACTCACTAACATGTGAAGTACACAACAATGAATAGATAAGCCCTGCTCAGTGGTTTCCCATGGAAAGGAACTCTTATTTGTCCCATCTGTGAATAGCCATAACCATATAATAAATAAAGAAGCAGAGCCCAGCTGGGGAACTTTAGGTGAAGAGCCTGAGTAGCTTCCAGTGGATCGCACAGCTAGCTAGTTGAGTCTTGAAGGAGGAAAGACAGGTAAGTTTAAAGCAGTCCATAGATGAGTCTATTTTTTTTCTTTTCTCAACCAGTGGGTTGAACAAAAAAAAAAACATTACTCAATTCAATCACTTAATCCCTTTGCTGAGCTATTTAGACATGTGCAGAACGGATTTTTTTTTTTATTTCGTATATATTTGTTATGCTACTAATTTTGTTTCATTTCATTTAGTGTGGTAAAATTCGTTTAGTGTGGTTTCGGAATTCATTCAATTTTGTTTTATTTATAAATTTTCTAATGAATTCCAAATTTTTATAACTATTAGAATTTGGATCAGTTGAAAAATGAGCTTGTTTAAAGTTTTCTGCACAACATTTAGACAAGCCTGTGAAATACTGGGAGAATATAGTCTGGTCAGATGAGACCAAAATTGAACTCTTTGGATGCCATAATACACACCATGTTTGGAGGTCAAATGGCACTGCACATCAACCAAAAAAAAACCCACCCCCATACCAACAGTGAAGTTTGGAGATGGGAACATCATTGTGCAGGGCTGTTTTTCAGAATACGGTACTTGCAAACTTCATATGGTTGAAGGAAGGATGAATGGAAAAATGTACCAAGACATTCTTGATAAAAATCTCCTGCCATCTACCATGATGATGAAGATGAAACAAGGGTGGACATTTCAGCAAGACAATGATCTCAAACACAAAGCTAAGGAAACTCTCAATTGCTTTTAAAGAAAGAAAGTAAAGCTGCTAGAATGGCCCAGCCAATCACCTGACTTGAATCCAATAGAAAATCTATAAAAAGAACTAAAGACCAGAGTTCATAGAAGAGGCCAACGGAACTTTCAAAATTTGAAGACTGTTTGAGTGGAAGAATGGGCCAAAATCACACCTGAGCAATGCATGTGACTAGTTTCTCCATACAGAAGGCGTCTTGAAGCCGTCATTATCAACAAAGGATTTTGTAAGAAATATTAAATAAATTTCAGTTAGCATGTTCAGCACTTTTTCCCTGTTATTCTATTTTATTATACATAACTTCATTTCTGAACTTATTTGATTCGGTTTCTTTGTATGCATAGATTGCATGGGTTGTTACCGACATATGGTGAAAATGTCACGTCAATAGCACCTTTACAAATATATTTACCTAGAAAAATGGTGACGTGTTCAATACTTATGTAAAATTGAGGTATTTAGGCAAAATGTGTCCTGACACTTAAATATCTCATGCAAGTTCATTCTGTGAATGGAGCCCATGGACTTAGAACAAGTCTACAGATCAGGAGTTCTGACTTAACTGGCTACATCCCTGTTTAAGGTCATTGAAACTAGAAACACCAGTCAACTATTAGTTTTAACAATGGCAATGCACATGTTTTTTTCAGGGGTTTCCTTTGGCTGCATTCACCTACACCAGGCTTTTTAAACACAGAGGAACCCTTGAAATAGTTCTCAGGTCTCGAGGAACCCCTGATAAAAATTAGAAATCTACAACTCATGATACATTAGTGTGATGGTCAGTGAGAGGAATGTTCCTTACACTTGTGGTCATTGGGAAGAATTACCTCCTTACAGATAGCTAAAAAGATCAATGGTGTCAGTGGGAACTTATCTGAGAGGCAGAAATTGCCCAATGCTGAACGAACCCCTAGCAACCACTGGAGGAACCCGAGGGTTCCACGGAACCCTGGTTGAGAATCACTGACCTACACTATGAGGTTTATTTACTAAAGCTGGAGAGTGCAAAAGGAGAGTACTTCTGCATAGAAACCAATCAGCTTCCAGGTTTTATTGCCAAAACTTAATTGAACAAGCTGAGGTTAGAAGCTGATTGGCTACCATGCACAGCTGAACCAGATTCTGAGTACATCAGCTTTGGAAAATCTACCACTATGTATTGCAGTAATGGGCTTAAAGTAACAAAGTTCCATGCATGATGGTCCTATTCATTTAGAATGCACCCCACTGACCCCAGTGCACATATACTGTTTAAGTATCTGCAGTAAAGTACACTGCAACTAGTAATGAGCTCAGACATGTTCAGATCCTAGCCTGAACCCACCTGGGTGATCCTGTCACAAAGCATCTCTGTACTGGAGCAATCATCTGTGACCAGGGCATTCCCGACCCACAGACACCTGTATACAATGAACATGTATATGTGGAGCATACATTGGCCACTGTTGATGATTGGCCCAGTACAGAGACAGCTTCCTGGTGGGCACTCCCAGGTGGGCTCAGACTAAAGTCTAGTACACACTGAGTTTTTTTCGTTCAACCCGCTGGGCTGAAAGAAAAAAAAATAGGAAGAACTCAAGAGGAGCCACAGTACTAACAATCTGATGTTAGTGCAGCAATATCCCCGCTGGGCTATTGTGTTCTGAGTACCATTAGCCACAGGCCATTGGCTGAGAGCGCTGATCGAGTGCCGATTGGCAGACTCCAGATGTAGAACCATCTCAAGCCGCCCGCCGCACCGCCCCCACGCTGTTTTTTTCCAGAATTTTCTATTGCTGGCATTGTTTTGTTTACAATTCAGCTGTCAGTGTGGATGCCATCTGAATCTCTGATTAACCAAAAATTCATCCGAATTTGTATTGCACACGTTTAGCTATTATATCCTGACAGAGGGGAGCCTGCCGTCAGAACACACTGATCAGCACTGCCAGCTATAGATGGCGGTGCTGATCGTGCATACATTTTCAGTAGATCGACTTCTGCACAACCAACCTGCCCATACGTGAATCGAAATTTGCCCAGTCCTGAACCAGCCTAATTTCAATCCATGTACGGCCGGCTTAAGACTTGGGGGGGGGGGGGAGAGGGATTCTTGGGCGGAGTAGAGGAACATTTAAAAAATAAGTATACTAAAACTATAGTAATCATTAATGGCTGCTAACAGTATTAATAAGAAACTTATGATGAGAGAAACTTGGAGGCTTCCATTTTTTTTACCACCTTCTAAAAATAATAGTTGCTTAGCTGTGCTTGGTTTTAATAATCCCAGATGCTGAGCTTCAAAAAATAATAAATGTATGGGACTTTAAATGAGGCAGGCTCAAGCACAATGTGAGAGTAAGAATTTATTATACATGAATGTCAAATTGCGTAACGTTGTATATGACAAATAATTGCTCAGTGCATATGCAGACATCTTCGAAAATACATAGCATACATATAAACAGGATGTAAAACATGATTACCATAACAGGGGAACAATTGTACATATTTCATAGGTATGATGAAATGGAACTAGTAATATACAGTTAAATTCATAAAAATATTGTAAAAATATTTATGGGAGTGTGAGGGGTTACATCCTCAAAAGTTCAACGCGTTTCGTCGGTAAACTGACTCATCAGGAGCGGATGCTGAATGTCTGTAAGTAATAAAAAGTGTTCTAAATCAAAGGCCCATGATATGGAAAATATTATATGTAAAGAGGTTTATATAGAAAAAAAGATATTGTCGAGTCCGCAAACATACATCCCATTGGAATGCTGAACTCGAATAATCCTGGTATGCAGGAGACACCACATCAAGCCTCCCCGGGAGCTGAGGTGCAAAGGTCCGCCCGGAACAACAGGCTCACACTTAAAGGCCCCCAGCCAGTGAAAAAATATAGTATATTGAGTATTGTGCCAGTAATGGCAAGTAAAATCTGTAAGATAAATGAAAAGTATTGTATGCGATAAACCCGGCATACTGTCAGGCGCAGAGGAGATTAGAGTACATAGAAGAAAGAAAGTGAACGTTGAAGTGCAAATTGGGGCATAGGTAGAAATACACCTACTGGATAATTTGCAAAAAGGATTACATGTAAAGTGAAACAGTGAAAACGTGAAAAAGTATGCATAAACCAGGAAAAGAGTAGACAAGTAGCATTAAGAGAATCGTGAAAAGAGATACACCTATTAGGTGATGATCATAGAAAATCAATATAAGTATAAGGTGAAGAGAGTGAAGTAGAAGAGTATAAAGAGACTGTGACATATGGAATTACCCTTAGGTGACGGATACCGAGTATTGGTGTGATGTGAAGCAGGCAGTGCAATCCGGTCATCTGGTCAAGTGTGAGTGGGGACGCCCAGGTGGGCCGATCAGATAGGGCGGACACGCACCAACGTAAAGCAAGCGTGATGACGGGCGGGAAGCGTCTGCCCGCCAATGGCGCCAAACTTATTCCCACCAGCACATCAGCTAGATGGAAAATTGCCGCGATAACCAAACGACGCCCAATGAGGACGTCACTGGTGCGGCATGTGTGTGGCGTCGATACGCATGAGGCTATCCGCCCCCATGACACTTGTCAAAACCGAAGGGTGGCAGGGGGCGGCATCTGATGCGAATCACAGCTCCTGGGGAAGGAAAGATAGAAGACAACCAGAGCAAAGCAGGCACGATGAACAACATCCGCTAGGGATGAAAGAACTGCGGAACATTAATATGTAAAAAGGGGTCACATATAAAAACCATGCATCACAAGTATACATAAACAGTAAATAGCATCCAGAAGGTAGGGGTCATAAAATAGAATCCCGTCTACCCATAAGGTAAATATATAAGCGTTAAAGAGGTAGGTACATGCTACCCATTGTGTTGAATCTCTGCCTCCATCCTGGTTTCAATATGCGAAAAAGGGGGGGGAATCTATATCTCCATATACTGGGACTTTAAATGAAGCGCACAAGGAAAGGGGGTAGTGCGCCTCCATCCCTAATCTAAATTTAAAAAATAATAAGAGTATGGGACTTTAAATGAGCCAGGCTCAAGCACAACGTGAGAGTAATGCCGCGTACACACGGTCGGACTTTTCAGCTACAAAAGTCCGACAGCCTGTCCGACAGACTTTCGACGGACTTTTGGCGGACTTTCGACGGACTTGCGGCGGACTTTCTAACGAACAGACTTGCCTACACACGATCACACAAAAGTCCGTTGAATTCTTACGTGATGATGTACACCGGACTAAAATAAGGAAGTTCATAGCCAGTAGCCAATAGCTGCCCTAGCGTGGGTTTTTGTCCGTCGGACTAGCATACAGACGAGCGGATTTTTCGACCGGACTCGAGTCCGTCGGAAAGATTTGAAGCATGTTTCAAATCTAAAGTACGTCGGATTTGAGGCTAAAAAAGTCAGTTGAAAGTCCGGAGAAGCCCACACACGATCGGATTACCAGCCAGCTTTAGTCCGTCAGCGTCCGTTGGACTTTTGTAGACGAAAAGTCCGACCGTGTGTACGCGGCATAAGAATTTATTATACATGAATGTTGTCATGGATCTTCCACCTAGGGGTTAAAATAGTGCAGACTGATTCCAGTGATTGGATTGGCAACAGGCTGCCTTATTTAAACCCCTCAGCAGCACTGTGTCCTTGCTGTCTGATCTGCAGCTCATACCTGTTCCCATGACTTCCTGTTCCTGTGATCCGGTCTGTTTCCTGTGTTTGACCCGGCTTGTTTGACTACGATTGATCTCTTTTATCCTGACCCCGGCCTGCCTTGTAACCATGCTCAGCTCTACACTACTTGATATCCTATTGCCGAACTTTGCCTGTATCCTGACCTTTCCCTGCCTGTCGTCTATATCTACATCTGTTACCAAACCCGGCTTGTCTGACTACGTATTCAGTGTCTTCCCAGCTCTGCACCTACCAGCCTGCTTCCATTTTCCTGTTGCACCAGCTGAACTGACAAGACCAAAGACGAACCAGGCACCCATATACCGCTAGGCTCTTGCGGCCACTGTTGCAACACCGGTGGCCCTTGAGCCGGGGTTGTACGAGAAAGCCTTCCCACTGCACGTCAGGCTCATCCGGCAGGTATGTAACAGTATCAGACAGCCATGTCTGAGCCTGCAAGTGGGAAGTTGGCCATGGATGACATCTGTTAGCACCTTGCAGCCCTTACCCAAGCAGTCAAATCTCTACAGGAGGGTTACATGCAACTGGAACAACGTGTACAGACTCTAGCTACACCAGCAAGCACTGCTGCGCCTTCTGCCTCAGGGACTGCCACTACAGCAACCTCAGTGGTGATTTTACCCCCTGAACCCAGAGTTCCAGCACCAGTGAGATTTTCAGGTGACTGGGGAAAATTTCGATCCTTGCATAACGCACGTGAACTGTACTTCGCCCTGCAACCTCTGCAACCCCTGCAGCCGGGGTTGTACGAGAAACCCTTCCCACTGCACATCAGGCTCATCCGGCAGGTACGTAACAAATGTCAAATTGTGTAACGTTGTATATGACAAATAATTGCTCAGTGCATATGCAGACATCTTGGAAAATACATGGCATACATATAAACAGGATGTAAAACATGATTACCATAACAGGGGAACAATTGTACATATTTCATAGGTATGATGAAATAGAACTAGTAATATACAGTTAAATTCGTAAAAATATTGATCGGAGTGTGAGGGGTTACATCCTCAAAAGCTTGACGCGTTTCGGCGGTAAATCGACTCATCAGGAGCGGATGCTGAATGTCTGTAAGTAATAAAAGGTGTTCTAAATCAAAGGCCCATGATATGGAAAATATTATATGCAAAGAGGTTTATATAGAAAAAAGAGATGGTCAAGTCCGCAAACTTACATCTCATTGGAATGCTGAACTCGAATAATCCTGGTATGCAGGAGTCACCACATGAAGACTCCCCGGGAGCCGAGGTGCAAAGGTCCGCCCGGAACAACAGGCTCACACTGAAAGGCCCCCAGCCAGTGAACAAAGATAGTATATTGATATTGTGCCAGTAATGGCAAGTAAAATCTGTAAGATAAATGAAAAGTATTGTGTACGATAAACCCGGCAGCACTGTCAGGCGCAGAGGAGATTAGAGTACATAGAAGAAAAAAATTGAAGAAGAGTGACGTTGAAGTACAAAATGGGGCATAGGTAGAAATACACCTACTGGATAATGTGCAAAAAGGATTACATGTAAAGTGAAAATGTGAAAAAGTATGCATAAACCAGGAAAAGAGTAGACAAGTAGCATTTAGAGAATCGTGAAAAGAGATACACCTATTAGGTGATGATCATAGAAAATCAATATAAGTATGGTAAGGTGAAAAGAGTGAAGTAGAAGAGTATAAAGAGAACGTGACATATGGAATTACCCTTAAGTGACGGTTACCGAGTACTGGTGTGATGTGAAGTAGACAATGCAATCCGGTCATCTGGTCAATTGTGAGTGGGGACGCCCTGTGGGCCGGTCAGATAGGCCGGACACGCACCAACGTCACGCAAGCGTGATGACGGGTGGGAATCGTCTGCCTGCCAATGGCGCCAATCTTATTCCCACCAGCACATCAGCGAGATGGAAAATTGCCGCTATAACCAAGCGGCACCCAATGAAGATGTCACTGGTGCGGCATGTGCGTGGCGTCGATACTCATGAGGCTATCCGTCCCCATGACACCCGTCAAAACCGAAGGGTGGCAGGGAGCGGTGTCTGATGCGAATCGCAGCTCTCGGGGAAGGAAAGATAGAGGGCAACCAGAGCAAAGCAGGCACGATGAATAACATCCACTAGGGATGAAAGAACTGCGGAACATTAGTCTTGTTAACAGAGACACAGACAGCAATAAAAACCTGACAGATATTCTAATCCCTCTCCATCTACTAAAAACGAAAAAAAAAACTTTTTGCCTTTTAATTTTACCTTCAAACACCAGTATAGGTGGGACGTATATAGTCTAAAAACTCCCAAATTAGGGCAGTTGTGATTTCACACACAGATGCAATCACACCTGTTTGTTTAATTCCTTCCTCTCCATAATTTATGTTTCTTTTGTAGCCCCATCCCCAACACTCTCCCTTTTACTCTTGGCAGTGGGAGCCTCCCTGTGGACTTCGATAGATAAAAGTATGAGAAGAATGTTCTTGTGGAAAGCTGTGTTGGATTGGGAACCTTACAGATTGTAAAATGTCATAGATGTCATAGATCAGCATGACATGAGAATTCTCCCCAAGAATGTCTTTAGCACGCCCAAGGGAAAACAGGGAGGAAACCATGTAAAGGTTTTCACTTTTCTAATTTAGACAATGGCATAGTGGATCTTATAGTTGTAAATACATAGATAAGTCAAGTTCAGTGAATTCTGGTTAAAATATGTTGCATTCCACTGTGAATGCTCAAGATTACAGAAATTTATTGATGGCAAAATGTAATAATATAATTTTGGTGTTTTGGCACTAATTGTTTAATCCTACTTCTCAGATAAAAGAGCATAAGCAATATGTTTATTATAAAAGCATATGTAGCCACGAAGATCTATAGTCATATAGGATGATACATTAAAAAATACCTTAATCGAACCCTGGTTTTCAGATATACAGTATACCTATCAGCCATACTTTCATGACCACCCTGGCCTGTCGACTCATGAATGTCACTCAACCTCAGAAGGTATGCTGTGGTATCTGGCACCAAGCCATCAGTAGCAGATCCTTTAAGTCCTGTAAGTTGCAAGGTTGGGCCTCCATGGATCGGCCTTATTTTCCAGCACATCCTACAGATGCTCTATTGGATTGAAATTTGGAGAATTTGGAGACCAAGTTAATACTCCAAACTCATTTTCTTCCTCAAACCATTCTTAACCACTTAAGCCCCGGACCATTTGGCTGGCACTTTTTGCGATTCGGTACTGCGTCGCTTTAACTGACAATTACGCGGTCGTGCAACATGGCACCCAAACAAAATTGACGTCCTTTTTTCCCCACAAATAGAATTTTCTTTTGGTGGTATTTGAGCACCTCTGTGGTTTTTATTTTTTGTGCTATAAACAAAAAAATAGCGACAATTAAAAAAAAAAACGCATTATTTTTTTACTTTTTGCTATAATAAATATCCCCAAAAAATATATTAAAAAAAACATTTTTTTCCCTCAGTGTAGGCCGATACGTATTCTGCATATTTTTGGTAAAAAAATTGCAATAAGCGTTTATTAATTGGTTTATGCAAAAGTTATAGCGTCTACAAAATAGGGGATAGTTTTATGGCATTTTTATTCAAATTTTTTTTTTTTTACTAGTAATGGCGGCGATCAGCGATTTTTATCATGACTGCGACATTATGGCGGACATATTGGACACTTTTGGCGCTATTTTGGGACCATTCACATTTATACAGCGATCAGTGCGATTAAAAATGCATTGATTACTGTGTAAATGTGACTGGCAGTGAAGGGGTTAACCACTAGGTGGCGCTGTAAGGGTTAAGTGTGTCCTAGGGAGTGATTCTAACTGTGGGGGGATGGGCTATGTGTAACACGACACTGATCACCGTTCCCGATTACAGGAAGCTGAGATCAGTGTCAGTGTCATTAGGCAGAATGGGGAAATGCTTGTTTACATTTCCCCGTTCTTCCTCTCCGTGAGACAATCGCGGGGTATCCCCGCTGACATTGAGTCCGCGGGACCCGCGATCACACCCACGGAGCTCCCGGCGCCTGCGCCCGCAAGTAGCCTCTTAAAGGGTTACGTACAGGTACGTTAACCTGCCTGTACGTGTCCTTCTGCCGCAGTATATTTGCGTGAAGCGGTCGGGAAGAGGTTAAATCATTTTTGCAATGTGTCAGGGCACATTATCCTGCTGAAAGAGATTACTGCAACCAGGGAATACTTTTTCCATGAAGAGGTGTAATTGGTCAGCAACAATGTTCAGGTAGGTGATACATGTCAAGCAACATCCACATGAATGGCAGGACCCAAGATTTCCAAGCAGAACATTGCTCAAAGCATCACACTCCCTCTAATGGCTTGCCTTCTGCCTACACTGCATCCTGGTGCCACCTCCTTCCCATGTAAGTGATGCACTCGCACCAGGCCATCCACATGATGTAAAAGAAAATGTGATTCTTCGGATCAGGCCACCTTCTTTCATTGTTCTGCGCAGAGGCGTAACTGGAACTTCCAGGGCCCTGGTGCAAGAAACCATGAAGGGCCCCCCGACCTCCAACCTGGGCGCTTCCCTCCAAGCCCAGAGACCTTCCTACTGATCCCAGGACCCTTTACGGTCTTGCAGTGGATCCATTTAAAATATTGTGCAGTGGACCCCCTTCATGCAGTCATGGGCCCTGCCATGATGGCGAAACGCCAGGGTCCAATTGCAAGTGGGACCTTTTCAACCCTGGCAGTTCCACCGGTGGTGTCAGTGTGGACTGTGAATAGTGTCAGTCCGTAAGGCAGGGGACAGTGTCAGTGTGGCAGTGGATGTGGACGTGGTCAGAGCAGTGGATGTGGTCAATAGGGCAACAGAGGAGTGCAGTGGAGGGCAGTATGCAAGCACAGTGTGACAGGAGGGGAGCAGTGGAGGGCAGTATGGGGGGAAGTGTGACGGGAGGGGGGTAGTGGAGGACAGTATGGGGGGGCAGTGTGATGAGAGGGGGTAGTGGAGGGCAGTATGGGGGGAGGCAGCGTGATAGCAAGGGGACAGCGTGACAGGAGGAGGATGTGGACGTGGTCAGAGCAGTGGATGTGGTCAATAGGGCAACAGAGGAGTGCAGTGGAGGGCAGTATGCAAGCACAGTGTGACAGGAGGGGAGCAGTGGAGGGCAGTATGGGAGGGCAGTGTGACAAGAGAGGGGCAGTGGAGAACAGTATGGGGGCAGTGTGACGGGAGAGGGTAGTGGAGGACAGTATGGGGGGCCAGTGTGAGAGGAGGGGGTAGTGGAGGGCAGTATGGGGGGCAGTGTAAGGGGAGTGGGGGAGTGGAGGGCAGTATGGGGGGGAGTGTCATGGCAGGGGGGTAGTGAAGGGCAGTATGGGGGGGCAGTGTCATGGCAGGGGGGATAGTGGAGGACAGTATGGGGGACAGTGAGGGGAGGGAGGTAGTGGATGGCAGTATGGGGGGGCGGTGTGAGGGGAGGGGAGTAGTGGAGGGCAGTATGGGGGGGCAGTGTGAGGGGAAGGGGTAGTGGAGGACAGTATGGGGGCAGTGTGAGGGGAGGGGGTAGTGGAGGGCAGTGTGAAGGGAGGGGGGTAGTGGAGGACAGTATGGGGGTAGTGTGAGTGGAGGGGGTAGTGGAGGACAGTATGAGTGGGGGTGTGATTGGAGGGGGGTAGTGGAGGACAGTATGAGGGGGGAAGTGTGATTGGAGGGGGGTAGTGGAGGAAAGTATGGGGGGCAGTGGGAGGGAAGAAGGGGGTAGTGGAGGGCAGTATGGGGGGGGGACAGTGTGAGGGGAGGAGGGTAGTGAAGGACAGTATGGGGGGGCAGTGTGAGTGGAGGGGGGTAACAGAGGACAGTATGAGGGGGAAATGTGTTATTGGAGAGGAGTAGTGGAGGACAGTATGAGGGGGGAAAGTGTGATTGGAGAGGGGTAGTGGAGGACAGTATGGGGGGGAGTGTGAGGGGAGGAGGGTAGTGGAGAGCAGTATAGAGGGCAGTGTGAGGGTAGGGGGTAGTGGAGGGCAGTATGGGGGGCAGTGTGAGGGGCGGGGGTAGTGGAGGATAGTATGGGGGGCAGTGTGAGGGGAGGAGGGTAGTGGAGGGCAGTATGGGGGGGCATTGTGAGGGGAAGTGGGTAGTGGAGGGCAGTATGGGGGCAGTGTGAGGGGAGGGGGTAGTGGAGGGCAGTGTGAGGGGAGGTGGGTAGTGGAGGACAGTATGTGGGGCAGTGTGAGTGGAAGTGGGTAGTGGAGGGCAGTATGGGGGGAGGGGGTAGTGGAGGGCAGTTTGGGGGGAGCAGTGTTAGGGGGGGGTTATGGAGAGCAGTATGGGGGGCAGTGTGAGGGGAGAGGGTAGTGGAGGACAGTATGAGGGGGGAAGTGTGATTGGAGGGGGGTAGTGGAGGACGGTATGAGGGGGAAGTGTGAGGGGAGGAGGTTAGTGGAGGACAGTATGAGGGGGGAAAATGTGATTGGAGAGGGGTAGTGGAGGACAGTATGGGGGGGGCAGTGTGAGGGGAGGAGGGTAGTGGAGGGCAGTATGGGGGGGCAGTGTGAGTGGAGGAGGTTAGTGGAGGACAGTATGAGGGGGGAAAATGTGATTGAAGAGGGGTAGTGGAGGACAGTATGGGGGGCAGTGTGAGGGGAGGAGGGTAGTGGAGGGCAGTATGGGGGGCAGTGTGAGGGGAGGGGGTAGTGGAGGGCAGTATGGGGGGCAGTGTGAGGGGAGGGGGTAATGGAGGTTAGTATGGGGGGGCAGTGTGAGGGGAGGAGGGTAGAGGAGGAAAGTATGGGGGGCAGTGTGAGGGGAGGTGGGTAGTGGAGGATAGTATGGGGGGTAGTGTGAGGGGAGGAGGGTAGTGGAGGACAGTATGGGGGCAGTGTGATGGGAGGTGGGTAGTGTAGGGCAGTATAGGGGGGAGGGGGGTAGTGTAGGGCAGTATGGGGGGGCAGTGTGAGGAGAGGAGGGTGGTGGAGGACAGTATGAGGGCAGTGTGATGGGAGGTGGGTAGTGGAGGGCAGTGTAAGGGGGAGGAGGGTAGAGGAGGACAGTATGGGGGGGCAGTGTGAGGGGAGGTGGGTAGTGAAGGATAGTATGGGGGCAGTGTGAGGGGAGGAGGGTAGTGGAGGACAGTATGGGGGCAGTGTGATGGGAGGTGGGTAGTGGAGGGCAGTATGGGGGGAGGGGGGTAGTGGAGGGCAGTATGGGGGGAGCAGTGTGAGGGGAGGGGGTAGTGGAGGATAGTATGGGGGGCAGTGTAAGGGGAGGAAGTAGTGGAGGATAGTATGGGGGGGCAGTGTGAGGGGATGGGGGTAGTGGAGGAGAGTATGGGGGGCAGTGTGAGGGGAGGGAGGTAGTGGAGGACAGTATGGGGGGGCAGTGAGCTTAGGGGGTAGTGCAAGACTGTATGGGGGGGCAGCGTGAGAGGAGGGGGTAGTGGAGGACAGTATGGGGGGCAGTGTGATGAGAGGGGGTAGTGGAGGACAGTATGGAGGGGGAGCAGAGTGACAGTCAGTAGGACACCTGTACACACTATAACTCGCTGGGCAGTGCACTGTGTGTTCTCACTCAGGAATCTGCTGTGGCAGAGAGTGTGCGTTCTGTTGCTCATGTGCCCATCGTAAGTGCCTTTAGTGGAGGATAGTATGGGGGGCAGTGTGAGGGGAAGAGGGTAATGGAGGACAGTATGGGGGGCAGTGTGATGGGAGGTGGGTAGTGTAGGGCAGTATGGGGGCAGTGTGAGGGGAGGGGGGTAGTGGAGGAGAGTATGGGGGGCAGTGTGAGGGGAGGGAGGTAGTGAAGGACAGTATGGTCGGGGGGGCAGTGTGCTGAGGGGGTAGTGGAGGACTGTATGGGGGGCAGTGTGAGAGGAGGGAGGCAGTGTAGGACAGTATGGGGGACAGTGTGAGGGGAGGTGGTTAGTGGAGGGCAGTATGAGGGGGCAGTGTGAGGGGAGGAGGTTAGTGGAGGACAGTATGGGGGGGCAGTGTGAGGGGAGGAGGTTAGTGGAGGACAGTATGGGGGGGGCAGTGTGAGGGGAGGGGGTAGTGGAGGGAAGTATGGGGGGGCAGTGTGAGGGGAGGGGGTAGTGGCGGGAAGTATGGGGGGGCAGTGTGAGGGGAGGGGGTAGTGGAGGGAAGTATGGGGGGGCAGTGTGAGGGGAGGAGGTTAATGGAGGACAGTATGGGTGGGCAGTGTGAGGGGAGGTGGGTAGTGGAGGACAGTATGGGGGGCAGTGTGAGGGGAGGTGGGTAGTGGAGGGCAGTGTGAGGGATGGGGGGTAGTGGAGGGCTGTATGCAGGGGCAGTGTGAGGGGAGGGGGTAGTGGAGGGAAGTATGGGGGCAGTGTGAGGGGAGGGGGTAGTGGAGGGAAGTATGGGGGGGCAGTGTGAGGGGAGGGGGTAGTGGAGGGAAGTATGGGGGGGCAGTGTGAGGGGAGGAGGTTAATGGAGGACAGTATGGGGGGCAGTGTGAGGGGAGGTGGGTAGTGGAGGGCAGTGTGAGGGATGGGGGGTAGTGGAGGGCTGTATGCAGGGGCAGTGTGAGGGGAGGGGGTAGTGGAGGGAAGTATGGGGGGCAGTGTGAGGGGAGGGGGTAGTGGAGGGAAGTATGGGGGGGCAGTGTGAGGGGAGGGGGTAGTGGAGGGAAGTATGGGGGGGGCAGTGTGAGGGGAGGAGGTTAATGGAGGACAGTATGGGGGGCAGTGTGAGGGGAGGGAGGTAGTGAAGGACAGTATGGGGGGGGGGGCAGTGTGCTGGGGGGGTAGTGGAGGACTGTATGGGGGGGCAGTGTGAGAGGAGGGAGGCAGTGTAGGACAGTATGGGGGACAGTGTGAGGGGAGGTGGTTAGTGGAGGGCAGTATGAGGGGGCAGTGTGAGGGGAGGAGTTTAGTGGAGGACAGTATGGGGGGGCAGTGTGAGGGGAGGAGGTTAGTGGAGGACAGTATGGGGGGGGCAGTGTGAGGGGAGGGGGTAGTGGCGGGAAGTATGGGGGGGCAGTGTGAGGGGAGGGGGTAGTGGAGGGAAGTATGGGGGGGCAGTGTGAGGGGAGGAGGTTAATGGAGGACAGTATGGGTGGGCAGTGTGAGGGGAGGTGGGTAGTGGAGGACAGTATGGGGGGCAGTGTGAGGGGAGGTGGGTAGTGGAGGGCAGTGTGAGGGATGGGGGGTAGTGGAGGGCTGTATGCAGGGGCAGTGTGAGGGGAGGGGGTAGTGGAGGGAAGTATGGGGGGCAGTGTGAGGGGAGGGGGTAGTGGAGGGAAGTATGGGGGGGCAGTGTGAGGGGAGGGGGTAGTGGAGGGAAGTATGGGGGGGCAGTGTGAGGGGAGGAGGTTAATGGAGGACAGTATGGGGGGCAGTGTGAGGGGAGGTGGGTAGTGGAGGACAGTAAGGGGGGCAGTGTGAGGGGAGGTGGGTAGTGGAGGGCAGTGTGAGGGGAGGGGGGTAGTGGAGGGCTGTATGCGGGGGCAGTGTGAGGGGAGAGGGGAGTGGAGGGAAGTATGGGGGCAGTGTGAGGGGAGGGGGGTAGTGGAGGAGAGTATGGGGGGCAGTGTCAGGGGAGGGAGGTAGTGGAGGACAGTATGGGAGGGGCAGTGTGCTGAGGGGGTAGTGGAGGACTGTATGGGGGGGCAGTGTGAGAGAAGGGAGGCAGTGTAGGACAGTATGGGGGACAGTGTGAGGGGAGGTGGGTAGTGGAGGGCAGTATGAGGGGGCAGTGTGAGGGGAGGAGGTTAGTGGAGGACAGTATGGGGGGGCAGTGTGAGGGGAGGTGGGTAGTGGAGGGCAGTGTGAGGGGAGGGGGGTAGTGGAAGGCTGTATGCAGGGGCAGTGTGAGGGGAGGGGGTAGTGGAGGAAAGTATGGGGGGCAGTGTGAGGGGAGGGGGTAGTGGAGGGAAGTATGGGGGGGCAGTGTGAGGGAAGGAGGTTAATGGAGGACAGTATGGGGGGGCAGTGGGAGGGGAGGTGGGTAGTGGAGGACAGTATGGGGGGCAGTGTGAGGGGAGGTGGGTAGTGGAAGGCAGTGTGAGGGGAGGGGGGTAGTGGAGGGCTGTATGCGGGGGCAGTGTGAGGGGAGGGGGTAGTGGAGGGAAGTATGGGGGGGGCAGTGTGAGGGGAGGGGGTAGTGGAGGACAGTATGAGGGGGCAGTGTGAGGGGAAGAGGTTAATGGAGGACAGTATGGGGGGGGCAGTGTGAGGGGAGGTGGGTAATGGAGGACAGTACGGGGGGGCAGTGTGAGGGGAGGAGGTTAGTGGAGGACAGTATGGGGGGGGCGGTGTGAGGGGAGGGGGGTAGTGGAGGGCTGTATGCGGGGGCAGTGTGAGGGGAGGGGGTAGTGGAGGACAGTAGGGGGGGCAGTGTGATGAGAGGAGGTGGGTAGTGGAGGGCAGTATGGGGGGCAGTGTGATGAGAGGGGGTAGTGGAGGACAGTATGGAGGGGGAGCAGAGTGACAGTCATTAGGACACCTGGACACACTATAACTCGCTGGGCAGTGCACTGTGTGTTCTCACTCAGGAATCTGCTGTGGCAGAGAGTGTGCATTCTGTTGCTCATGTGCCCATCGTAAGTGCCCTGACTGGTTTGCAATCACGCAGCCGCATACACAGCAAACTGAGGTGGCCATTTTTTCTGCTATTAGTACATTAACTTCATGACAACATGTTTACTCTTAGCACACAACCTCATGCCATTGCGAATGCATATGTTTGGCAACTTGACAATAAAGCACACATTTCCTACTCAGAAACAATCCATTGGCTGCTGCACACCGGTAACTCACCTCTGCGACTAAGCCCTGTAGGGGGCATGGTCTGGGAGGAGCCAGTTACAGGTAAGAATATGGGGGGGGGGGGGGTCAGAAGCACAGAGTCTCAATCCTAATCATTTTGTCCAAAAGCATCTATTCAGGTAGGCCACACCTTGTCGAATTTCCGAGGGCAGTACCTACTTTCATAGGTGATTTTATATAGGGGGAGTACTGAATTAATGGTCTTCGTACAAGCGTCAATCATTGGGGGTGCAGGAGACTTCCACCGGAGGAGGATAATTAAGAAATATTTTAGTATATCTATCCACTTCCATTTCCTCCATATGGCCCAACAGGAGGAAGAGTGGGTTGGATTGAATTAGGGTTTGGGTCAACGCTGTATCCTGGCCTAGGCCGACAAGGCCTAGGGCAGCACTTTGCAGGGGGGCAGCACGGAAAGAGTCCCCGTGGCTTGCGCTACACTGTTATGCCACATACACACGATCGCACATTCTGACAACAAAATCCATGTTTTTTTTTCCGACGGATGTTGGCTCAAATTTGTCTTGCATACATACGGTCACACAAATCTTTTCAGAAATTCCGATCGCCAAGAACGCGGTGACGTACAACACGTACAATGAGCCGAGAAAAATGAAGTTCAATAGCCAGTGCGGCTCTTCTGCTTGATTCCGAGCATGCGTGGAACTTTGTGCGTCAGAATTGTGTACACACGATCGGAATGTACGACAACGACACGTTCGGAATGTTCGACACACGTTGTGGGAAAATTTGAGATCCAGATCTCAAATTTTTGTTTGTCGGAAATTCCGACGGAAAATGTCCGATGGAGCCTACACACGGCCAGAATTTCCGACAACAAGCTCCCATCGAACATTTCCCGTTGGAAAATCCGACCGTGTGTACGTGGCATTAGGGTAGCGCCAGCCTTATGGGGCAGACTGGGCTGAGAGGCAAATTAGTCTAGCGCCCCCATAAAGCGGCCTCACTGCTTTCGGTATGCAGGCGGTCGGCATTCCGCAACTGTGGGGGGGGGGGGACCACTTCTAATTTTGACTGTCCTATCATCCTGGACCACAAACCTTCCTCACTGTGCTATATGTTTTCTGCTGCACCATTGACATAGTTATATCTTCTTAGTCCTCTCCTAAAAAAAAATGATCAGAAATTTGTGCTTAAAGTAGAACTATAACATTAGTGGATATATACTGCGCTGTGAATAAAATATATATAGGTAAAGCAGCAAACACCGCCAAAAGACAATCAGCAATGAAATAGATAAAAAGAAAAAGCAGAGCTGACCAGAGAGCCAGGTGGCTTGGTATTTTTGTTTATTACTACATTACTGCTGTGAAGTTGAAACCCCTGCGTGGGAGTTCTGGATGGACATTTTCTTTCTTTAATAAAAGTGGGCCTACAAGCCCTTAAACGGCATATCGGACTCTGCTCACTGTCCCTGTGATAGGAAAAAGGAGCACTAGGAGTGAGTCTGGTGTGCTGCAGTGCTCAAGCTAACAACCCTTTCCTACAAGTGCAGCAGCTAATGGATAATTAGAAAGTCACTCTCATTCACATCCATTTTGCTCATGGACACAGACAGCTTTTTCTTCAGAATAACAAAAGTTCTTACATCAAATAAGGCCCTGGTGACCACTCTTGGAACAAAGACCAGCAGCATCCCTTTGGATATTCATTACAAGCCAATCACGATCTGAGAGGTATAAGCCTCTTCAGATCTGTGAGTTCCGGTAAGCCTCTCTCCTAAGGGTGGTGGTGCTGTCAGCCTTCCTTTGAGCACTTTACTTTCCAGCAATTGGACACATCATTTGGATACATCACTATTCTCACGGGGACACACAAAACAGAACTTTGCCATTTATATGGATTGTCACATTATCCCACATTGACATTGTTTGTGTCAGATTTACTCTGTTTTTATTTACACTCCTTTGTCACATATTCATTTATGTTATTGAATACTTTATTGTTTGTCTATGCGAGTTCTTGATATAGTTCTCACCTTCACGCATATAAGTTTAGTGCAGCATCTTTTTATCTAAAGTAGAACCATAGGCAACACTTTTTTTCATCTTGGATAGAGTAAGGGAGGGTTATAACCCCTATCAGTTTATTTTTTACCATCCCTGTCCCATTGAAGATTTTTCCCTTCACTTCCCGCCCCGTAGCCAAACAGGAAGTGCAATCTTTGCAAATTAGGGGGAATCCATTGCCCCCCCCCCCCCCCCAGGCCCTCAGAACTAGTGTCCCCACTCGAAAATTTCAGGCAAGGTCTTAAACTGCAAGGGGTGTGGCCTTGACAAGAAGGGGTGGGCCATATTTAAATTAGGGGGTACACGAGTTTAGTGTCATGACCTTGCAGTAATACATGCATGACCTGTTCGTCTCTTACCTGGTCTGTGTATCAGCCTTGAGGCTTGTACTCTCACACCTGCATGCTTAAGTAATCTTCCCTCTGTGTGGCTCCACCCTAGCCTCAACAGGAACCACTATTTAACACTGTATTCTCCAAGCCTGCCTTGCCGTGCAATATTTTGTGTTGGGCTTCCTGTTTGCCGAGTGCTCTAAGTTTGTCTCTGTCTCTGTTACCGATTTTGGCGTGTTCCCGACTATTCCTGTCTGCTTGTGACCCTGACCTTTGGCACGTTCTCAACTATCCCTGTTTGCCTGTGACCCTGACTTTTGGCGTGTTCTCTGTTATCCTTGCCTGCTAGTCGCCCCGACATTTGGCTACCTCCTTACTATTCCTTGCTGTCCTGGGCTGCTGTTTCCTCTCCATCCTCCTGTAGCCTACCGTGAGCATGAGCTGGGAGACCCTGGGGGCCGCGACCTGGAGCCAGTTGCAGCCCAGTCCATCCTTACCACTAGAGGCTCTGGTGAACACCAACTGGCTCTTAGACGCCACGCCCTGGGGAATCTATGCTCTAACTCACTGTGGGATCCGTGTTGGTGCTCCAGGGGACCTGCCTTCCTGAACCACCCCGAGTTCCATCTGCAGCAGTCAGCCTTAGGGTCCACTATCATAGCGGTGCACTCCTGACCCCAACGGGGTGCATCTGTCACCTGGATACAGGTGACCTGACATTTAGTCAGGCCTAGGGCAGCACAAAACCTAAATACACTACTGGTTTGGGTCAGTGATTCCCAGAAGGGAGTGAGTACAGGACAGGACCAAATTATATGCAAAAAAGTACCAGTGGAGACAGCACACCTCTGACACATTGGGTCAGCCTGGGGGCAAATACTAGCAAGGCGCTCAGGAGTGTATCAAACCCTGTGCAGGAATGAATCGGTCTTTAATCGAGATCATGGAGGTGACATAGGTAGATACGCAGTCCTTCCAGTCCTCCTCTGAGAGCTCAGGGATATCCGCATGCCAGCAATCGTATAAACTATCAGATTTGGTATTGTAGACCAGGGAGAGGCGAAGAGCCCTCAAGCTTTTGATCCCTTGTTGAAATATCAGGTTCCCAATTGGTCACCAACTGCCTTTCAGTGCACTTGCCCTTATGAAGTGATAGGCAGCTACACATTTTTTACCCCTATTTTATTGCAGGAAAATGAAGATTCTAGCTGGGAGCCTCGGACATCCACCAGGCCATGGGCTCCTGCCTAGGTTGCATTGTGGTTAATCTAGCTCTGAGTATGACACAGTATTTTCAGCATTTCAACAATCTCCCAAATTTAGACACCAATGTTTTTCCCGACATCTGTAAAAACATTTCACAGAATATTAACCAGGACCCTGAGAGAAATCCATCCGCTGTTATTGGAAAGTCCCCATTCTTGATTGCTGTTTTCTGTGCTTAATGCAATGTTTAAACACTGTGTTGTTCTAGCTTGGATGAAAAATGTAGATTTGTAACAACTGGCAGCATTTACTGCAGCCATTCTACAAGCAGTGGTTTCTGATCAAAGTCCTCATATCTAAGGCTTGTTTGAGCCTGTTAAAAGATAACTCACAAACGTTGCACCTGGCAGGCTTCCAAAAGTGCCCATTGCCAAAAAAAAAAAAATCACATTGCACACAATCAACAGATTGTTCTTATGGTTACATTTTTTACATTCTTTCTGTGGCTCCCCCAGGAAGTGAAGAGCCAAACTGGCGTCACAAGTGACATCATGACATGAGGTTGAATTGGTGGTGAGAGCACATATGTGTGAGGTCAGTGGGCATAATAATAGCTAAAATAAAGTAATAGTTAAAAAAACAGACTTTAGGGCTAATTTACAACATTCACAGGAATAAAAAATGGAGGAAAATACAGTAATAGCTTGGATTACGAGCATAATTCATTCCAGAAGCATGCTTGTAATCCAAAGCACTCGTATATCAAAGCACGTTTCCCCATAAGAAATAATGGAAACTCAGATGATTCGTTCCACAACCACTGCTGGTGTATGGAGCACTGTATGTGGCCAGAGGTACGGGGGCGTTGGTGTATACAGTTCTGTATGTGGCCAGTGGTGCAGGGGCTCTGGTGTATGCAGTACTCTATGTGGCCAGAGGTGCGGGGGGGCTGGTGTATGTAGTACTGTATGTGGCCAGAGGTGCGGGGGGGCTGGTGTATGCAGTACTGTATGTGGCCAGAGGTGCGGGGGCGCTGGTGTATGCAGTACTGTATGTGGCCAGAGGTGCGGGGGCGCTGGTGTATGCAGTACTGTATGTGGCCAGAGGTACGGGGGCGCTGGTGTATGCAGTACTGTATGTGGCCAGAGGTGCGGGGGAGCTGGTGTATGCAGTACTGTATGTGGCCAGACGTGCGGGGGCACTGGTGTATGCAGTTCTGTATGTGGCCAGTGGTGCGGGGGGCGCTGGTGTATGCAGTACTGTATGTGGCCAGAGGTGCAGGGCGCTGGTGTATGCAGTACTCTATGTGGCCAGAGGTGCGGGGGCCAGAGGTGTGGGGGGGCCAAAGGTGCGGGGACCAGAGGTGCGGGGGCGCTGGTGTATGCAGTACTGTATGTGGCCAGAGTTGCTGGGGCGCTGGTGTATGCAGTACTGTATGTGGCCAGAGGTGCGGGGGGGCTGGTGTATGCAGTACTGTATGTGGCCAGAGGTGCGGGGGGGCTGGTGTATGCAGTACTGTATGTGGCCAGAGGTGCGGGGGCGCTGGTGTATGCAGTACTGTATGTGGCCAGAGGTGCGGGGGCGCTGGTGTATGCAGTACTTTATGTGGCCAGAGGTGCGGGGGAGCTGGTATATGCAGTACTGTATGTGGCCAGACGTGCGGGGGCACTGGTGTATGCAGTTCTGTATGTGGCCAGTGGTGCGGGGGGCGCTGGTGTATGCAGTACTGTATGTGGCCAGAGGTGCAGGGCGCTGGTGTATGCAGTACTGTATGTGGCCAAAGGTGCGGGGACCAGAGGTGCGGGGGCTCTGGTTTATGCAGTACTGTATGTGGCCAGAGGTGCGGGGGCGCTGGTGTATGCAGTACTGTATGTGGCCAGAGGTGCGGGGGGCTTGTGTATGCAGTACTGTATGTAGCCAGAGGTGCGAGGGCGCTGGTGGCTCACAGCTCTTCCTGGAGAACTCAGAGACGCTCTGAGACACTCTGGAACTGTTGACACTTCCGGGAGCTTTGACGCATGTTACGCCCGCCCACCCAGCTGGGAGTGTATCCGAGTTCTCCAGAAAGCGCTGGGAGCCACCAGTCCCCCCCCTCTGGACATATACAGTAATATATACACCAGCGGCTTTACTGTATACACCAGCGGCTTTACTACATGGATATACACCAGACTCCTTAATGCGGGATATACATTGTGATTGTAATTCCACTTTTTTTACATTAAAACTGTGAAACTGTGATCCTTGTACTGCTCGTATATCAAGTCAAAATGTTGTTTGTCTTTCAAAAGGCTCATATACCGCGTTACTCGCAAACCGTAGGATAAAATATCTACAACTCCTAGGGCTTAGCCCCACCCCTTCAATGTCACCCCTCCCACTGTTCCTGCCAGTATGGATCCTAAGGAAATAGTGTTGGGATGCATATTGGTTCCTTAATAGGGATGAGCTTCGTGTTCGAGTCGAACCCATGTTCGACTCGAACATCGGCTGTTCGGTCGTTCGCCGAATTGCGAACGATATGGGCCGTTCGCGCCAAATTCATGTGGCGCGTCACAGCCCATAATTCACTGCTAGATTAGGCAGGACAGTCAGTCAGTTAGCTGCACTTACAGTGTATTGTGTATATATATATATGCATCCCAGGTGTTGCATATATATATATACACTGTATTCAGTTTAGCTAGATCCGTTCCTGTTATCTTCCTACTGACAGGCAGGCTTGTCTTGTTACAGTATTTACAGCTACCTGAAGAAAATTACTGGTGTTCTTTTGATCCTATTAGTACCACAGTCAGGCAGCTAGACTATTTACAGTTAGTGCAGTGCGTCCTGCTCACAGTGTTCAGCTAGCTCCGTTCCTGTTATCTTCTTACTGACAGGCAGGCTTGTCTTGTTACAGTATTTACAGCTACCTGAAGAAAATTACTGGTGTTCTTTCGATCCTATTAGTACCACAGTCAGGCAGCTAGACTATTTACAGTTAGTGCAGTGCGTCCTGCTCACAGTGTTCAGCTAGATCCGTTCCTGTTATCTTCTTACTGACAGGCAGGCTTGTCTTGTTACAGTATTTACAGCCACCTGAAGAAAATTACTGGTGTTCGTTTGATCCTATTAGTACCACAGTCAGGCAGCTAGACTATTTACAGTTAGTGCAGTGCGTCCTGCTCACAGTGTTCAGCTAAACCTACAAGTTAGTGGGGTGCGTCCTGCTCACAGTGTTCAGCTAAACCTACAAGTTAGTGGGGTGCGTCCACCTCACAGTGTTCAGCTAAACCTACAAGCTAGTGGGGTGCGTCCTGCTCACAGTGTTCAGCTAGATCCGTTCCTGTTATCTTCTTACTGACAGGCAGGCTTGTCTTGTTACAGTATATAAAGCTACCTGAAGAAAATTGCTGGTGTTCTTTTGATCCTATTAGTACCACAGTCAGGCAGCTAGACTATTTACAGTTAGTGCAGTGCGTCCTGCTCACAGTGTTCAACTAAAACTACAAGTTAGTAGCGTGCGTCCTGCTCACAGTGTTCAGCTAAACCTACAAGTTAGTGGGGTGCTTCCACCTCACAGTGTTCAGCTAAACCTACAAGCTAGTGGGGTGCGTCCTGCTCACAGTGTTCAGCTAGATCCGTTCCTGTTATCTTCTTACTGACAGGCAGGCTTGTCTTGTTACAGTAAATACAGCTACCTGAAGAAAATTGCTGGTGTTCTTTTGATCCTATTAGTACCACAGTCAGGCAGCTAGACTATTTACAGTTAGTGCAGTGCGTCCTGCTCACAGTGTTCAGCTAAAACTACAAGTTAGTGGGGTGCGTCCTGCTCACAGTGTTCAGCTAAACCTACAAGTTAGTGGGGTGCGTCCACCTCACAGTGTTCAGCTAAACCTACAAGCTAGTGGGGTGCGTCCTGCTCACAGTGTTCAGCTAGATCCGTTCCTGTTATCTTCTTACTGACAGGCAGGCTTGTCTTGTTACAGTAAATACAGCTACCTGAAGAAAATTGCTGGTGTTCTTTTGATCCTATTAGTACCACAGTCAGGCAGCTAGACTATTTACAGTTAGTGCAGTGCGTCCTGCTCACAGTGTTCAGCTAAAGCTACCTGTAGAAGGTTGGTGGTGTTCTCATACTACAGGCAGGCAGTTGATTTTGCTAGCTGCAGTATCAGTACATATATATATATATATATATATATATATATATATATATATATATATATATATCCCAGCTTAGTGCAGCTACAGGCCATTAGTATGTCTGGAAGGCCAAGAAGGAGAGGCAGACAGTCACAAGCCAATAGGAGAGGGCAAGCAGGCTCTGTGTCTAGTGCTGGTCGTGGAGACGGTGCATCCTCATCAGCACGTGGCCGTGGGACACGCTTGGCCTTTTTTTCGGCAGCTGGCCGTGTTGAGCCGCAACATGCGGAAGACTTGGTCGAGTGGATGACCAAGCCGTCCTCCTTCTCCTCATCCTCTCTCACCCATGCCCAGGGTACTTTGTCTGGCAAAGCAGCGGCCTCTTCCCTCGGCTCAATGTCATCAGTGACTCCTTCCCTAGCCCCACCATGTCCTCCTGAGGAGTCCCTCCAACTGTTTGACCACAGTGTTGGGTACATGCTCCAGGAGGATGCCCAGCGTTTGGAAGGCTCTGATGATGATACTGAGCTCGATGAAGGCAGTAACATGAGCACAGACAGAGGGGGTGCCCAAGAAGGACAGCAATCTGGCAGTCATGCTCCCCCTGCTGCAGCATACTGCCAGGTTTGCTCCAGTGATGAGGAGGGAGGGGATGATGAGGTCACTGACTCAACGTGGGTGCCTGATAGGAGAGAGGAGGAGGAGGAGGCGGCGGCACATCACCAACGAGGCAGGATGCCCTCCAGGGGCCAGCCTAAGGGCAGCACATTGACTGCATCACACCCCAAAGCTCCACATGTGCAGGGCGCCGCAGCCTCTGCGCGTTATTCAAAAAGTTCTTTGGTGTGGGTCTTTTTTGAGACGAGTGCATCAGATCGCACCGCTGCTATTTGCAACATATGTCTCAAGCGTATCTCGCGTGGCCAAAACATCTCCCACTTGGGTACCACATGCTTGACCAGACATATGTTGACCTGCCATGCAGTTCGTTGGCAAGCATTTCTAAAAGACCCACACCAAAGAACAAAGAGGACCTCTCATTGCTCCTCATCAGCTGAGATTTCCAACCCCACTAGACCTTCAGTCCTCTCTGAGACCTGCACTGAGAGGAATGAAGGTGTAGAATTAGGTGTGTCACAGCCAAGTACTTGTGGGCAATCTGCTTTTGGTACACCGACGTCAGATTGTACCAGGCAAATTTCCCTGCCCCAGCTGCTGCACCGCCGAAAGAAGTTTGCTCCCAGCCATCCACATGCCCAGCGGTTGAATGCTAGCTTGGCAAAATTGCTAGCACTTCAACTGCTGCCTTTTCAGTTGGCAGACTCTGCCCCCTTCCGTGAGTTTGTGGAATGTGCGGTTCCTCAGTGGCAGGTACCCAAACGCCACTTTTTCTCACGGAAGGCGATTCCGGCTCTCTACCGGCATGTGGAAGGCAATGTCCATGCCTCGCTGGACAGGGCGGTCAGCGGTAAGGTGCATATTACCGCTGACTCATCGTCCAGCAGGCATGGACAGGGACGTTACCTAAGTTTCACGGCGCATTGGGTGACTCTGCTGGCAGCTGGGAAGGATGCAGGACAAGGTGCAGTAGTGTTGGAGGTTGTTCCGCCACCACGCCTCCAAAATGCTAATGATTGTGACACACCTCTCTCCTCCACCCCCTCCTCTTCTTCTTCCTCCATGGCCTCTTCCTGTGATTTGTCCTCGGAACCAGCGGTGCTCCGTAGCTGTTCAAGGGGCTACGCAAGTACGCAGGCCAAAAGATGCCATGCGGTGCTTGAGCTGGTGTGCTTGGGGGACAGGAGCCACACTGGGGCAGAGGTTCTGTCAGCTCTGCAGGGGCAGATTCAGAGGTGGTTGATGCCACGCCAACTTAAGGCAGGAATGGTGGTTTGCGACAATGGCACCAACCTCCTCTCTGCCCTCTGACAGGGACAAATGACCCATGTGCCCTGTTTGGCTCACGTCCTTAACTTGGTGGTGCAGCGGTTCTTGGGCAGGTACCCGGGCTTACAGGATGTCCTGAGGCAGGCCAGGAAAGTTTGTGTGCATTTCCGCCGGTCATATAATGCCAGTGCTCGGCTGACGGACCTCCAAAAGGAGTTTAACCTGCCCAAGAACCGCCTAATCTGTGACATGCCCACCAGGTGGAACTCAACGTTGGCCATGCTGCAGCGGCTGCACACGCAGCAGAGGGCCATCAATGAGTACCTGTGCGACTATGGCACCAGGACAGGGTCAGGGGAGCTTGGTTTTTTTTCCCCACGCCAGTGGGCCATAATCAGGGATGCATGCACTGTCCTGTCACCATTTGAGGAGGCCACGAGGATGGTGAGCAGTGACAGTGCATGCATCAGTGACACTGTCCCCCTTGTCCACCTGTTGGAGCACACGCTGCGTGGAATAATGGACAGGGCACTTGAGGCAGAACAGAGGCAGGAAGAGGAGGACTTCCTTAGCTCTCAAGGCCCCCTTTATCCAGACAGTGTTCCTGCGTGCCCGCCGATCACACAGGAAGAGGAGGAGGAGGAGGAGGGGGAGGAAGATTGTGTCAGTATGGAGGTGGAGCCTGGCACTCAGCATCAGCAGCAGTCTTTAAGGGATCAGTCCCAAGAAACACATGGACTTGTACGTGGCTGGGAGGAGGTGGCTGTGGACCATGTCGTCCTTAGTGACCCAGAGGACTCCGGACCGAATGCCTCAGCAAACCTACGCTGCATGGCCTCCCTGATCCTGCAAAGCCTGCGTAAGGATCCTCGTATTCGTGGTATCAAGGAGAAGGACCAATACTGGCTGGCAACCCTCCTTGATCCACGTTACAAGGGTAAGGTTGCAGACCTTATCTTGCCATCGCAGAGGGAGCAGAGGATGAAACATCTTCGGGAGGCCTTGCAGAAAGGTCTGTGCAACGCGTTCCCAGAGACTGGGAGGTTACAAACTCCTGTTTCTGGACAACGTGTTGCTGAGGCTTCGGTCAGTCAAAGAAGGAGCGGTGGAGAAGGTGGCCGTCTGACCGATGCGTTCAGACAATTTTTTGGTCCGCAGCCCCAAGGTATGATCGGTTCCAGCAACCATCGCCAGCGTCTGTTTTACATGGTGCAGGAATACCTAGGGGCAAGATCAGACTTGGACACCCCACCGAAAATCCTCTGGGTTACTGGGTCTTGAGGATGGATCACTGGCCAGAGCTTGCAAAGTATGCAATTGAGCTACTGGCCTGTCCTGCATCCAGCGTTCTTTCAGAACGCACATTCAGTGCTGCTGGAGGCGTGGTAACTGATCACAGGGTGCGTCTGTCCACCGACTCAGTCGATCGACTGACCTTCATAAAAATGAATCAGTCTTGGATCACCACCAGCTACCAAGCACCTGATGCTGATGTAACCGAATAATTTTTTTTGAAATCTCAGATCCCTTCAAAGACTGCCTATGCTGATGCTGAGTAACTATCCCTGAGTAATTATCCTCTTCCTCCTCAATCATCACGCTGATAGCTTGTAAGAACATTTTTGGTTCTGGGCGCCACCACCAGTGCCTAAGGCACAATTTTTCAGCCCTTGTTTAACAGGGGCGTGTAATTACAATTTTTGATGCAATACTTTGCAGCAGGGCTCGTTCCTGCGTTCCAACTAGAGTGTCTGTGAGGGGTTGCAGTGTTGTGGCACCAGCACCAGTGCCTAAGGCCCAATTTTTCTGCCCCTGTTTAACAGGGGCGTGTAATTACAATTTTTGATGCAATACTTTGCAGCAGGGCTCGTTCCTGCGTTCCAACTAGAGTGTCTGTGAGGGGTTGCAGTGTTGTGGCACCAGCACCAGTGCCTAAGGCCCAATTTTTCTGCCCCTGTTTAACAGGGGCGTGTAATTACAATTTTTGATGCAATATTTTGCCGCAGGGCTCGTTCCTGCGTTCCAACTAGAGTGTCTGTGAGGGGTTGCAGTGTTGTGGCACCAGTGCCTAAGGCCCGATTTTTCTGCCCCTGTTTAACAGGGGCGTGTAATTACAATTTTTGATGCAATACTTTGCAGCAGGGCTCGTTCCTGCGTTCCAACTAGAGTGTCTGTGAGGGGTTGCAGTGTTGTGGCACCAGTGCCTAAGGCCCGATTTTTCTGCCCCTGTTTAACAGGGGCGTGTAATTACAATTTTTGATGCAATACTTTGCAGCAGGGCTCGTTCCTGCGTTCCAACTAGAGTGTCTGTGAGGGGTTGCAGTGTTGTGGCACCAGCACCACCACCACCACCAAAGGCCCAATTTTTCTGCCCCTGTTCAACAGGGGCATGTAATTACAATTCTTGATCTAATATTTCACAGCAGGGCCCATTTCTGCACCCACCAAGAGCGAGTGAGGACTTACAGTGTTGTGGCACCAGCACCACCACCACCACCACCAAAGGCCCAGTTTTTCTGCCCCTGTTCAACAGGGGCATGTAATTACAATTCTTGATCTAATATTTCACAGCAGGGCCCTGTGAGGGCTTACAGTGTTGTGGCCACAACAACACTTAAGGCCCAAATTTCTGCTGAGTATATAGGGCAGGCCCCTACTTTCAAACATCTAACTTACAAATGACTCCTACTTGCAAACGGAAGGAGACAACAGGAAGTGAGATGAAATCAACCCTTAGGAAGGGAAATTCTCTCCTGTAAGAGTTAATATGGGAAAAACATTTCTCCTTTCCACTGATGCTTTCCAATCCTTGTTCCACAAAAAAAACCCAAATTCTCAAAAAGCATTTGTCATTGGGACAAAAAGTGAGGTGAAATCTTCTAAAGAGGAGGAAAGACAGCAAAACAAATGTCACATGGGTGATAACCCTTCCCTATGTTTTCCAAAAAGCTTAAAAAAGATTTTTTGGCTGGAGCTAAACACGTTAAAAATGTACCCGTTCAAAATGACAAACAGATTCTACTTAACAACAAACCTACAGTCCCTGTCTTGTTTGCACCGCCTGTATACTGCTGTTCAGAGTACAGGGGGTCCCCGACTTACGAACATCCGACTTACGAACGACCCCTACTTACGAACGGGGCCCGAATGACGTCACTGCTGGCCGAATCTTCCTCTCCTGAGCCTTTCCTCCGTTCCTGGCTTGGCTGCGGGTCCCCTTCGTCCTCCTGCCTGCCCATCCACAGGCCTGGTATGGTCCGGTGGCTTGCCAGGCCGCTGAAACTGCCCGTCGTGGCCGAGGCCTTGTGCGGCCTACGAAGCCTCCACGATCCCCGGTCTTTCCTACGCCGCTGCCCCGCAATGGTGCACCGCGGCCGGCCGCCCGTCCGGCCGGCCTGCCTGGCCTCTGATGGCTGCTTTCACCATCCATCTCCCTGCTGTGCCATACAGTGTACCTCTCTGCTGTCTCCTGTCGCTGCTGCCATGAAAATAGTGAGAGGGGAGAGCTGTGCTCAGCTGCAATCCTGGACTCCTGTTTTGGAAGTGACAGGGTCAATAAAGAGAACCTGTCACCTCCAATTGCTATCACACAGGGAATTGTTTCCTCCTGTGTGATAGCAATAAAGTTAAGTGAAAAAAAAATTGATAAAAAAAATAAAAATAAGAAATACAGTAATAATTAAATTAATAAAATAAAAAAAATAATTAAAAAATATAAAGAATAAGAAAAATAATATTAAAAATAAGAAAATTATACAAAAATAAAAAAAAAGTAAACGACAAGCTACAAATAAATACAAATAAAAAAAAGTGATTAAAAAGTAAAAAAATAAAAGAAACAAAACATATTTGAACTAACCATGCCGCCCCTGCCATCCGGTTGCCTTTCTCTGTTGATTTGGGTTTACATCCTGTCTCTGAGACTAGATTTGCACTTAAAAAAGGTACTGTTCCGACTTACAAACAAATTCGACTTAAGAACAAACCTACAGTCCCTATCCTGTTCGTAACCCGGGGACCCCCTGTATATAGGGCCTGGTGGCCCCACACCTTTCCTTATTTTAATTTGGGTGCGGGGTTCCCCTTAATATCCATACAAGACCCAAAAGGCCTGGTAATGGACTGGGGGGTACCCATGGTGTTTGTCTTACTGATTTTCATCCATATTGCCAGGACCCGACATTACATTAAACCCGCAAGCAGTTTTAAATGAGATTTTTTCCTTAAAAAATGACATTTGGTGCAGGGACTGTTCTAAACACGGGAAACACGCGCCACTTTACAGGCATACTATAGACACCCCCCAGGTACGATATTTAAAGGAATATTTCACTTTTTTTTTTTTTACTTTAAGCATCATTAAAATCACTGCTCCCGAAAAAACGGCCGTTTTTAAAAGTTTTTTTTGCATTGATACATGTCCCCTGGGGTAGGACCCGGGTCCCCAAACCCTTTTTAGGACAATACCATGCAAATTAGCCTTTAAAATGAGCACTTTTGATTTCGAACGTTCGAGTCCCATAGACGTCAATGGGGTTCTAACGTTCGTGCAAACTTTTGGTCCGTTCGCAGGTTCTGGTGCGAACTGCACCGGGGGGTGTTCGGCTCATCCCTATTCCTTAAAGTAAATTTGTCATGAGATGTACATGGAAGCTGCAATTGCTGGGATTTTGGCACCCGGAACTCTGCGGGAGTCTACTGCAGGTGCCTGACACTTCTACTCTGATGTCAGTTTTCCAGGCCTAAAACAACCCTGCTGATATGCGTAAATGAATGTGTTCCTGTACAAGAAGATAGTTCACATTCACCTAAGAAATCCTTAGCTTGGGTACAACCAGCCTGTCAGATTTTACATGTGATTAATGCCAGCGGAAGTTATAGCCTCTAGCAATAATCACTGTCTTCTCCGGGCGGGGACAGCTTCCCCTGCGCCCCTCCTGGGAGAAGAAAATGGCTCAGCAAGAGGGATTACCGTGTCAACACAATGTCTGTCTTGATGGTGGAATCGAGCAAATTTAATTCGCTCAGTCTATGGCTTGCCTTAGTTAAGGCAATTTTCTTTAGAGATCGCTTACTGACCCTAGGGCATTTTATCCTCTTACTGATGCTAGTACATATATTTCTTTACATTTTTTGCTACCACTGACACTGAGGCATTTTTCTTCCCATTGACAAACTGTGTATGGTGCCCTTTGTTACATACTTGGTTTCTTGAATATGACAATGAGCTCACTGTACTCCAATGGTCTCCACAGTCACCAGATCTCAATCCAATAGAGCACCTTTGGGATGTGGTGGAAAGGGGGGATTCGTATCATGGATGTGCAGCCGACAAATCTGCAGCAACTGCGTGATGCAATCATGTCAATATGGACCAAAATCAACACCTTGTTGAATCTAAGCCACAAAGAATGAAGGCAGTTCTGAAGGCAAAAGGGGGGTCTAACCCAATACCAGCAAGGTTTACCTAATAAAGTGTCCAGTGAGTGTGTATGTGCAGTGTATGCAGGGAGTAGGCTCAGACTCTATTTAATCAATCATTAAAGAGGTTGTAAACCTTTGTGTTTTTTCTCCTTAATGCATTCTATGCATTAAGGTGAAAAAAACTTCTGTCACTCAGCAGCCCAACAGCCCCCCCCCCCCCCCCATTTTACTCATCTGAGCCTGTTTGTTCCCCCGGTGGAGGCGCGCTCTACCTCTTTGACCAGGGTTCTCGGCTCTTGATTGGATAGATTGATAGCAGCACCGGCATTGGCTCCTGCTGCTGTCAATCAAATCCAATTATGCCGGGGGCGGGGCTGAGTCCGGCATTCTGTGTCTATAGACGCAAATGCTGGACTTGGGAGCGCGCCCGCACGGTAACACCCTGGGGAGAGCGCTTCTCCTAGGAGGTTTCCCTCAGGCTTTCACACTGGAGTGGCAGTGCTTTTCAGGCGCTATTTTTAGCGCTATAGCGCCTGTAAAGCGCCTCAGTGTGAAAGTAACCAAATATGAATATCACTGAAGGTACAGTGCAGCACCAACAAAAAAAAAATTCTGATTTCTATTACTGATGTCTCTGCACTCCTTCTTTTATGCTGCCTTGCAAAGGTATGAAGAACAAAGGTAGTGACACCAGAGAGAATCACTGCTATGGATAAATAGGCACAATGAGGACAGAAAAGCTAGACAAATCGCTGCAGGCCATTTAACGTAATGAAAGTAAGTTAAATGATTTGATGCATTCTTCAGCCCTCTTTAGTTGTCTATTGGTGTCTAGGAGCCGGACTACCTACAATGGGGTCATTGACACATAATGCATGTCCTGGCTACTTTAGCAAATGTTTGCATACCCTGGCAGAAATTGTGAAATTTTGGCATTAATATTGAAAATATGACTGATCGTCCCAAAAAACTTTTATTTAGGGATAGCAATCACATGAAGCCATTTATTATCACATAGTTTTTTGGATCCTTTTTCAATCATAATGATAACAGAAATCACCCAAATGGCCCTGATAAAAAGTTTACATTCCCTGGAATGTTTGGCATTGGTACAGACACAGAAGGTGGCACACACAGGTTAAAATGGCAATTAAAAGTTAATTTCCCACATTTGTGGCTTTTTAAATCACAATTAGTGTCTGTGTATAAATAGTCAATGAGTTTGTTAGCTCTCACATGGATGCACTAAGCAGGCTAGACACTGAGTCATGAGGAGGTAGAAAAGAACAGTCAAAAGACCTGCGTTTCAAGGTAATGAAACTTTACAAAGATGGAAAAGGATATAAAAAGATATCCAAAGCCTTGAATATGCCAGTCAGTACTGTTTAATCACTTATTAAGAAGTGGAAAATTAGGGGCTCTTTTGATACCAAGCCAAGGTCAGGTAGACCAAGAAAGATTGCAGCCACAACTAGCAGAAGAATTGCTCAGGATACAAAGAAAAAACCACATGTAACCGCAGGAGAAATACAGGCTGCTCTCCAAAAAGACGGTGTGGTTGTTTTTAAGGTGCACAATTCAACGATACTTGAACAAAAAAGAGCTGCATGGTTGAGCTGCCATAAGGAAGCCTTTACTGTGCCAATGCCACAAAAAAGCCAATGAGGCATGTCAAGGTGTTGTTGGGCATATTGTCACCAGGCTTTTTTGTGGAACTTGTACAGTAAAGGCTTCTTTCTGGCAACTTGACCATGAAGCTCTTTTTTATTCAAGTATCATCGTATTGTGCTCCTTAAAAACAACCATATCATCTTTTTCCAGAGCAGTCTGTATTTTTCCTGAGGTTACCTGTGTTTTTTTCTGTTCCTGTGGCAGTTGTGGCTGAAATCTTTCTTGATCTACCTGACCTTGGCTTGGTATCAAGAGATCCCCAAATTTTCCACTTCTTATTAAGTGATTGAACAGTACTAACTGGCATATTCAAGGCTTTGGATATCTTTTTATATCCTTTTCTATCTTTGTAAAGTTTCATTACCTTGTTACGCAGGTCTTTTGACTGTTCTTTTCTACCTCCTCATGACTCAGAGTCTAGCCTGCTTAGTGCATCCATGTGAGAGCTAACAAACTCATTGACTATTTATACACGGACACTAATTGTGATTTAAAAAGCCACAAATGTAGGAAATTACCTTTAATTGCCATTTTAACCTGTGTGTCCCACCTTCTGTGTCTGTACCCAGGCCAAACATTCCAGGGTATGTAAACTTTCGATTAGGGCCATTTGGGTGATCTCTGTTATTATTATGATTTAAAAAGGATCCAAAAAACTATGTGAAAATAAATGGCTTCAAGTTATTGCTATCCTTAAATAAAAGACAGTTTTTTGGCATGATCGGTCATATTTTCAATATTATTGCCAATATTTCACAATTTCTGCCAGGGTATGCAAATTTTTTAGCACAACTGTACATACTGTATAAGTAATGCTTTAGTTTAATGTGATTGTTTGAGAAGGAGGCTTTCCCTCCTTCGTCTATACTGTGTGTATGAATTTATGTTTTACATGTCGCCAGTCATAGCCCCTACGAGTGTGGACTAGGTGCTTTTTTGTATCACTGCGAATTTCCTGATATACTGTATATGCAATAAAAATTATTGAACCAGAAAGTAAGTTAAATGAAGACTAGAAGTTGTATGTGTACTTCCCAAAATGGCATCAACAACACAGGTCTACTGTATGTCATCAAGTTCAATTTGTGAAGTCATGAAGACATCATAGAACATAGATTGTTCCATGATGTCTAGATATGCAAAGCTGGTAGAGACATACCCAAAAAGAAATGCGAAAGGTGGTTCTACAAAATATTGACTCAGGGGGACTGAAGACACACTTTTCACATATTTATTTGTAAAAAATGCTGAACACCATTTATCATTTTCCTTCCACTTCACAATTATGTGCCACTGTGTGTTGGTCTATTACATAAAATCCCAATAAAATACATTTACGTTTTTGGTTGTAACATGACAAAATGGTGAAAATTTCAATGGGTATGAATACTTTTTCAAGACACTGTATCTAATATGCAAATATAGCACTACCCCCGTAGCAGCGGCTGGATAGGATGGGCCCTCTGTTCTTTGGCTTGACCTTCTCAAAAACCTCAATAAATAAAAAAACAGCGCTCGCAAATAAATTTAAATTAAATAATATTCAAAATCTAGCTATCGTGTTGCAGCTGCTGGTTGAAAGTGCTAAGACCTTGATAATATGTAAAACAAAAACCTGCGCTGGCAACTCACCATGCAAATGATTATAAAATATGAAAAGATCAGATGATATATGCACAATTGGTGTGTGCTATGTGAGATTGTGCAGGCTGGGTGACTACAAAGCGATAAAGGCAAATCAAAAAGTACACAAATAATGTGGTCTATGTGAGATTGTCCAAAAACCACTTGGACACTATGCGACTACAGGGCGATAAAATATCGCTATACTAATGCAAAAAATATATATAAAATACCATATATTCGTGATCACAAATATCAATAGGTGAACCTCTATGAAGAGATAGACGCCAGATAATATGTGAGATAGTGCAAAAAACTCTAGTGGGCTGGGTGACTACAAAGCAAATCAACGAGTAATTGAATGCACCAATAGTGTGGTCTAAGTGAAATTGTCCAAAAAACACCTAGACACTATGCGACTACAGGGCGATAAGATATCGCTATACTAATGCAAAAAATATATATAATACCATATATTCGTGATCACAAATATCCATAAGTGAACCTCTATGAAGAGATAAACGCCAGATAATATGTGAAGCAAGATAATTAAATTACATCAAGGATTACAAATGACAGAAAGTCTATTAAAACAAGGTGTTTCTTCACAAAAGGACAATCAGCAGACTTCAGGCTTTTCCATCCATATGGTAGGTTTGGGCAAGAAGGTAGGCTGATGTTGGTGATGATTTAAGAGGGGACTTTTGGGACCACAAATCTCGCGTTCCACCAAAAGAAAGGAGAAAACATATAGCATAAAACCTATGCACCGTGAGGTCACCTGCGCATATAAGCGCTACTCACGGAACTGATGTGCAGAGCAGGCATTCAGATATTTGGTCGGTGTTCGCTGCTGGACGGCGTGCGTTCCACCAACTCCAGGAAGTGATGTCACTGGACTTTCTGTCATTTGTAATCCTTGATGTAATTTAATTATCTTGCTTCACATATTATCTGGCGTTTATCTCTTCATAGAGGTTCACTTATGGATATTTGTGATCACGAATATATGGTATTATATATATTTCTTGCATTAGTATAGCGATATCTTATCGCCCTGTAGTCGCATAGTGTCTAGGTGTTTTTTGGACAATTTCACTTAGACCACACTATTGGTGCATTCAATTACTCGTTGATTTGCTTTGTAGTCACCTAGCCCACTAGAGTTTTTTGCACATCTCACATATTATCTGGAGTCTATCTCTCCATAGAGGTTCACCTATTGATATTTGTGATCACGAATATATGGTATTTTATATATATTTTTTGCATTAGTATAGCGATATTTTATCGCCCTGTAGTCGCATAGTGTCCAAGTGGTTTTTGGACAATCTCACATAGACCACATTATTTGTGTACTTTTTGATTTGCCTTTATCGCTTTGTAGTCACCCAGCCTGCACAATCTCACATAGCACACACCAATTGTGCATATATCATCTGATCTTTTCATATTTTATAATCATTTGCATGGTGAGTTGCCAGCGCAGGTTTTTGTTTTACATATTCTCAAAAACCTCAGCCCCTCGGACACACAAGGTTGGGTGTACAAATATCACAGGAAATCACTGAAAGTAATACTTAGTACCCAATAGTAGAGTTTTATCAAAGAAAACAGGCACCAAACCATTTAGTAAAGGCAAACTTAAAGTGGATGTAAACCCTCACATATATCCAGTGAAGTGAACAGCCTCAGATGATAAACAGAGATGAAACAAATCCCCCTACATAAGTTTTACATGTATGTCTGCTGTCTTCAGCTTGCTATATTCTTTAGAATCCTTACAATGGGTTAGACTTTTCACTTCCTCATTCAGCTGTAGAAGTGGATTCTTGTCATACACTAATTGGAGGAAATCCACCCCCCCTCCCCATAGGTAGAGAAAGGAAGATACTTGCAGAGCTCTGCTGTGACAAGATAAGCTCTCTGCTTATCTATTTATAGCAACCTCCCACGACACAAATTTTATGGCTGCTTTTATCTCCTGTCTCAGAGAACTTGTCAGAAGTTATCATGCTGATAACTGAGCAACGAAACAGCAGAAAGACAAGAGACTTAGGGCTTTGGAGAGAGATAAGTAAACACTACAGATATATGTGCCTAGGTCAAATTCCATGAATCGGTTTACATCCACTTTAATATATTGTTACCCAATATGTTTGGTAACTAGGCAAGCATAAAATGGAAACAAAGAGATCACCCCTGCCCCCACCTATAACTGCCTTCACAACAAGGAGAACATTAAAGGGCAAACGCATGAAAGACAAAACAAAAAAAATTTCCCAGCTCAATTCACCAACCAGTCTGCTTACCAACCAAATTAACCTGTCCAACAGTATGCGTTAAAAACATGGGTTTAGTTAGCACACATTTGTAAATTCATGCATAAGCTTCAAGGCCTCTTCAGAGCACCCTGTGTATCGCTTGCAGTCCTAACCCTTCTAAATTGTTGCTGCCATTGTGCTAGGTGCTGGGTGTCCAATGTGCCCCTGTGCCTTTAAGGAGGATTGGGCTACCTCCAGGCCCACCTGCCCCCTATCTATCCATTAGTATGCATGTGCTTCCATTGTGGAGACTCAAAAATTTAGAAGGGTTAGGACTGCAAGCTTATACACAGGGTGTCGTGAAGAGGCCTTGCAGCTTATGCATGCATTTGCAAATGTTTGCTAACTAAAACCCTGTTTTTAATGCATACTGTTGAACAGGTTACTTTGGTTGGTAAGCAGACTGGTTAGTGAGTTGAGCTGAGAATTTTCTCTGGTTTTGTCTTTCAAGCATTAAATGAATTAACAATGGTAATACCAGTTTAGCATACAAAGTGAGTAACAGAAAGGGCTAGGCATAAGATAACATTTGGTGCCCAGATCACCATAAACAGTAGCAAGGCCACCTCAAGTACAGCAGTGAGCAGTAGTAAAGTTTAATCTGCCATGTGCTGTAACTATACTGCTAGAGCACATTTATAGTGGTGGTGCTAGTCCCAGAACGACTGGGTATACAGTCGTTAATTGGGAAAAGTTATAAAGTAGTGTTCAGATAAACTGTATGTTCACATATCTCAATTACATGGAAAAGGAGGAAAATGTTAGTTGGCAAGAATTGTTTCAGTGCCTCATAACATAATACCTCAAACCCAAAGAGCGATGGAAATTAAAGAGGCTTCATAGTCTCCCTTCAGCATCCACTTAAGAATTCTTTAAAAAGCATAACAAAAACAGTCTGAAACTCCCTCCTCAAGACATCCCAACATCTAGGGAGCTTGGAGGTACACAACCCAGGCGTTCCACACCTTGTCACACCTAGCTTATTTATCTTTTTTTCATTGACCATGATCTAAGATATTTTGTATTTCAGCAATGTGACATTGATCACGGGCGATTTCCATACCTGTCAAGTCTGTAGTGTGAGGCTGGGTTGCTGAGAGGGCGCCCCTTGCGGCTGAGTGCAGCACGTCCCTGGATTTGGGTACAGGGAATGCGATGCACAGAGGTGCACGGGTTGCCAGGGATACTGCAAGCTGGCTGGTTGGCTGTAAGTAGCTAGAGTGCGTTTTGGCAGCCGTGCGGAGAGAAGTCTTGAACGGTAACAGCAGGGTAAACCAGGAACAGGGTCCGCAGCCAGGCCAGGGGTCAGATACCAAAAGACAGTCTGAGAGAGGTACAGGAACAAGCCGGGTCATACACAGAGGGCAGAAGATCGGAGAGTAGTCAGCCAAGCCGGGGTCAGAGCGAGGAGATAAACAGGAACACAGGTCAAGCCGGGCAGAGGTCAAGCAGGGGTCTTCAGAGTATACAAGGCACAGGAACACAGGAGCTGTTTGATAATCCAGCAAACTGCAAGTGTCAGTGGCAGGTTTAAATAGGCCAGAGGGGTGTGCCTACAAGATCAGGGCGTGCTCACTAGACTCGCCTGCCACCATGACGGTTACTGGCGGAATTGCCCACAACACGGCCATTTCCCTGACATTGCCCCCCCCAAGGGGCAACCTCCGGATGCCCAACCGGGCCCATTTTTCGGGGTAATGAACTCGGAATCTCTGCAAAAGTCTAGGAGCATGTATATTGGCTGCAGGTTCCCAAGAACTTTCTTCTGCTGGGTAACCCTTCCACTTTATAAGAAATTGAATGATCCTACCTCTCCGGCGACAGTCCAGGATGGCCTCAACTTCATACTCTGTTTCATCTCCCACAGAAACTGGAGGCGGAGGATCTTCTTTCCTTCCTGAAAAAGGACTAGAGATAACAGCTTTAAGTAAGAAGACATGAAACACAGGGTGCACTTTATAAGAACTCGGGAGTGACAGTTCAAAGGCTACTGGATTGATCTCCCGTCTAATCTTGAATGGGCCAATAAATCTTGGTCCCAATTTCCGGGAGGGACAAGGAAGTTTAAGATTTGCCGAGGAGAGCCAAACCTCATCTCCAACTTTAAAGCTAGGGCTCTCCCCCCTCTTTTTGTCATATTGTTCCTTGTAGTCCTCTTGGGCCTTTTGCATGGTTAACCGGAGAGTTTGAAAGTTAGTCTGAATGGAATTTATCCTGTCTTGAACTGCTGGAACTGAGGTCTCTGGAATGACATTAGGTAGAAATGAAGGATGGAGCCCATAGTTGGCCCAAAACGGTGATTGATCGGTGGTTGAGTGTACTGAGTTATTGTATGCGAACTCTGCACAGGGGAATATCAAGTACCAGTCATCCTGGGAAGTGGAGCAAAAACAGCGTAAATATTGTTCTAAGGTCTGATTAGTCCTTTCAGTCTGATCGTTGCTCTGGGGGTGATAGGCAGAGGATAGGCAAACTTCAATAGACAAAACTTTGCAGAGCTCTTTCCAAAATCGGGAAGTAAATTGGACCCCTCTATCAGACACAATGCTGTCAGGAAGGCCGTGAAGTCTGACTATCTCTCTTATGAAGGCCTTTGCTGTGTCTGCAGCGGAAGGAGTACCTATCATAGGCACGAAGTGTGACATCTTGGACAGACGGTCTACAACAACTAGAATCGTTGTGAATCTTTCAGAGGGTGGCAGCTCTACTATGAAGTCCATAGATATATTCCTCCATGGTTGTTCTGGTACAGGCAAAGGACGTAGCAGACCCCAAGACTTAATGTTGGACCCCTTGTTTCGCTGGCAGGTAGTGCAGGAGCTTACATACTTTTTGTAATCAGTTTTCAAGGTAGGCCACCAAAAGTATCGCTGAATAAGATCTATAGTTTTCCGTACACCGAAGTGGCCAGCAAGTTGATGATCATGTAAAGTTTGTAAGACCTGGATTCTGGCTTGTTGTGGGACAAAGATCTTGTCCTGATACCAGAGATACCCCCCCTGGCTTCTTAAAGAGGAAGTCTCTGGTTCCTGGCATTGGCGGGAGGCCTGTTCAAGAGAAGACCTTAGATCAGATTGAATCAAAAGAAAGTTCTGTGGAGACAAGATTGTACTGGATGTTGTTTCTTCTGGGGTATCAGGAAACATTCGGGATAAAGCATCGGCCTTGCCGTTCTTGGAGCCAGGGCGGTAGGTGATGTGAAAGTTGAATCGTGAAAAGAACAGAGCCCAGCGAGCTTGACGGGGTCTCAGGCGTTTGGCATTGCGGAGGTACTCGAGGTTTCTGTGATCGGTGAATATCATTATTGGGTGCGTGGCTCCCTCAAGAAGGTATCTCCACTCTTCTAAGGCTGTCTTAATGGCCAGAAGCTCACGATCACCTACGTTGTAATTCCTCTCGGGCTGGCTCATTTTCCGGGAGGAGAAGGCCACAGGGTGAAGCAGTGACTTGGGTCCCAGGCGCTGTGAAAGTGCTGCTCCTGTAGCTACCTCTGAGGCATCGACCTCTAAAATATAGGGCAGGGCAGGATCGGGGTGTCGAAGAATTGGTGCAGAAGTAAACAAAGACTTCAGTTTCTCAAAGGCAGATTGGGCTTCGGAGGACCACAGGAAGCGAACATGTAGGCGGGTTACTTGGGTTATGGGCGAGATGATGGAAGAAAAGTTCCTTATAAACCTTCTATAGAAGTTTGTAAACCCTACAAACCTTTGTACACCCTTCTTGTCTGACGGAGTTGGCCAGTCTAGGATTGCCTGCACTTTCTGTGGATCCATAGCTACACCACCGGTAGAGATGATGAGCCCTAGGAATTGTATGGATTTCTTTTCAAAGTCACACTTTTCTGCTTTCGCATAAAGTCCGTGTTTTCTTAGTGTGAGTAATACTGTCTTTACGTGAGTCCGATGGAGCTCCAAGGTGGTTGAGAAGATAAGGATGTCATCCAGATAGATGATGACGAAGTAGTCAAGATATTCCCGGAAGATGTTGTTTATGAAGTGCTGGAAAGTAGCCGGGGCATTACAGAGCCCAAACGGCATCACCAAATACTCAAAGTGCCCGAACCTCGTTCTGAATGCCGTCTTCCACTCATCGCCCTCACGGATGCGAACGAGGTTGTAGGCACCCCGGAGGTCGAGTTTGGTGAACACTTGGGCTGAACGAAGTCTCTGGAAGAGTTCGGGGACCAGTGGGAGTGGATATCGGTTCTTTATGGTGATTTTATTTAATTCCCTATAGTCCACACATGGTCTTAGAGTCTTATCTTTTTTCTCGACAAAGAAAATGCCGGCACCGGCAGGAGAAGAAGAAGGACGAATGAAGCCCTTTGCCAAATTTTCATCTATGTACTGTCGTAGTGTCCCCAATTCCACTTCAGAGAGGGGGAATATACGTCCAAATGGAACTTCGGCCCCTGGAAGCAGCTCGATAGGACAATCATATGGCCGATGTGGTGGTAGAACCTCTGCCTTTTTCTTATCAAAAACGTCCAGGAATTCATGGTACGCCTGGGGTACATCCTGGTTGGTGGAGGATACCGACTGGACTGTCAGACAACTGGTGGTATCTCTGGATTCAGGGATGAGGCAATGTTGTTGGCAATAGGGGGAAGTGAACAGGACTTCCTTCTTGATCCAATCGATCTGGGGGTTATGGGCTTGGAGCCAAGGGATACCCAAGATAATTGGAGACATAGGTGAACTCAAAATGTCCAAACGTATGAATTCCCGATGGCCATCGGGAGAGGTAATAAGGAGAGGAGAAGTCACTTGAGTAACAGGGCCGGAGTTAGGTAGGGTGCCATCTGCTAAACGGACTTCCAGACCCCGTTTCTTGTGGAGGAGGGGCAACCTAAGGTTCCTTGCCAGGTTCAAGTCCATGAAGCAACTGCATGCTCCAGAGTCGATTATAGCCTGGAGCCGGATCTCTTCTTCTCCCAACTGCAGTGAAATGGGAAGAACGAGTTGTGAGGGAGAAGTCCCAGAAACCTGGAAATATGCTGGAGAGTAGGTAGGTGGCTTCTTGAACTTCCTGGGACAGTCGCATAGAAAATGTCCATTTCCTCCACAATAGAGGCAAAGATTGGCTAGGATACGACGACGTCTTTCATCAGGAGTTAGTGCAGAACGTAACAGGCCAATCTGCTTGGGAACTGATCCAAAGGTGGGTGTACTGGCGGGTCTGCGGGTTCGTGATCGTTCGGACTGTCTCTCCCGCAAACGTCGATCCAGTTGGATGGATAATTGGATGAGACCCTCGAGTGTAGTGGGAATCTCAATCCTGGCCAACTCGTCCTTGAGGGATTCAGAGAGTCCTAGACGGAACTGGTGTAGTAAAGCTGCCTCATTCCAGGCTGTGTCTGCGGACCACCGCCGGAAGTCCAGGGTATAGTCCTCTACTGGTCGCCTACCCTGCTGCAGAGAGTGCAGAGCGGCTTCAGCTGTGGCAGTACGCTGGGGATCCTCGTAAAGCTGTGCCATAGCTGCCAGGAATGCATCCACCGTGCAAATGACTGGACTCTTTTGTTCCCATAAGTTATGGGCCCAGGCCTGAGGTTCATCGGACAGCAAAGAGATGAGGAACCCGACTTTAACAGTCTCTAAAGCAAAAGTCCGGGGTTGCAGGGCTAGGTGCAATAGACAGGCAGTCTTGAATGATCTGAACTTTTTCCGGTCTCCGAAGAATCGCTCCGGAACGGGAACTCGGGGTTCTGGAGGCGGGAACATCATCAAGGGAGCCGCAGAGGATTGTTCGTGAGCAGGTGACTCTGACAGGTGTTGCAACTTATCCGTTAGTTGCAGATAACCTTCCTGTAATTTCTGGACTGCTTGGGTCAGAGTGATGGCTTGTTGGCACAAAGTCTCTAATGGGGACGCACCTTCATGGCCTCAGTCATGGCTGGATTATACTGTCAAGTCTGAGAGGGCGCCCCTTGCGGCTGAGTGCAGCACGTCCCTGGATTTGGATACAGGGAATGCGATGCACAGAGGTGCACGGGTTGCCAGGAATACTGCAAGCTGGCTGGTTGGCTGTAAGTAGCTAGAGTGCGTTGTGGCAGCCGTGCGGAGAGAAGTCTTGAACGGTAACAGCAGGGTAAACCAGGAACAGGGTCCGCAGCCAGGCCAGGGGTCAGATACCAAAAGACAGTCTGAGAGAGGTACAGGAACAAGCCGGGTCATACACAGAGGGCAGAAGATCGGAGAGTAGTCAGCCAAGCCGGGGTCAGAGCGAGGAGATAAACAGGAACACAGGTCAAGCCGGGCAGAGGTCAAGCAGGGGTCTTCAGAGTATACAAGGCACAGGAACACAGGAGCTGTTTGATAATCCAGCAAACTGCAAGTGTCAGTGGCAGGTTTAAATAGGACAGAGGGGTGTGCCTACAAGATCAGGGCGTGCTCACTAGACTCGCCTGCCACCATGATGGTTACTGGCGGAATTGCCCACAACACGGCCATTTCCCTGACAATACCCTAGCTATAGTTATTTTAGTCGCAAAAAAAATAAAGTAAATTAGAGCTCAAAGATGTCTGGGGATCTCTTCCGACAGGGCGGCGAACAACACAGTTTTGGCGCCTCTGGGTATGTGTGGACGAGATTGAACACTCTGATCCAGAAATGTCAGACCTTCAGAGAGGACCACCAGACATGAAACATGTCACCCTCCTGCCCGCATCTCCTGAAGCTAAGATGTGGTCTCTTTCTAACCCCCTCTGTGCCAAGAGGAAGAACTTCCCCCTACATCTCTCCACTCCTCCTACTACACAGTGCCTTTTGGGATCTGTAGTGTAAGAAGTCTATTCGTCCCATTATATGGCTGCTGTCACAAAATATAACTCAGGGCTCTGCATAGAAGCCTATGGGCTTGCTTGGCTGGCTGGAGGAGAATGGTACAGCATAACATCAGTATCTCAGTGGAGGGAAAGAAGAATAAAAGGCAATGTCTCCTCCATATTGCTGTAGCTCAGCACCTAGCTACACAAACATAACATCAGCAAATGAGGCCAACAGGAGTCGCTGTAGAATATACCCACATATATACAGTTTTTTAGCAAAGATACCTGCGGGTGAAAGCTAAATGTTCACTTACAGGGCCCCTGGGAAAGATTGTAGGTATGGCATCCATTCTGGTTTCAATGAGCTAAATACTAGACCAGTGGTGATGCAGAGATCCACCAACCAGTACTCGATCAGCCTGTGAAGCATCTTCTTACCCACAACATCAGTGGTATGACACTGGAATTCAGTGTCAGCCTATCTACTCTGCTTTCCAGTCCATAACAATTTGCCATGCAACCAGACCTCTAGCTATCTATAAGGCATTGGATGCCTATCCTGGTTCTAGCCTATGTTGAAAAGTGATCCCTGAGCAAAAGCTAGGGTTCCCAGATCAGAATGGACAGCAGTTAACTAAGGTAACAGGAGCTGTTTTTAAACTCAATACTCAAACTCAAGAGGTTGGCCTAAAAATGTGCTTCAAGGTGACCACTACACACATACATTAGCACTGACCTAGCTATATGGCTCTGTGTATGTGAGATCATAACAATAGGACAGAGACACTTCTGTCACCAGACTTCAGATACACACATAAGCTGCAACAGTTAACCTATTGGGACACAATACTTGCTTAACAGTGTCTGCTTCTGGTCTGGATGAAATAAAGCAGCAACAGCTCCTACATGGAAGGTCATGTGGTTCAGGTATGTGCATATTTCCTGGGAACGCCCCTTTTAAATTTATCACAGTCCCCCAATCTGGGGTTTCTAATCCAGCTAGTAGGGACAGGAAGTACCTGTCTATAACCAACTAACTCTATCATAATTGACAAGCAACAACTATTTGCAAATAAAGACATTAGAAGGATGCATCTCCCTACACTGCTAAGCATATACCAACTATGAACCACCACGTCCTAGTCTTACTATTGGTCACTGGAGTTGTCCACCACAGTAATAGAGAGGAGTGGAATGGGGTGGGCCTGAGCTTTTTCTTCAGAAATTGAAATTATTTTTAGATTATAGAAGCCTGGATAGGCTCTCAGAGGACACTGCAAGGTATCCGAAACTATTATTCAAGACTTTGAATGCCACTATTTTACCAGTTTAAATTATGGCAAGTTTACTAAAAAAAAACAAAAAAACTTACAGCCTAGGTGGGGTCTACTTGAAAGAGGAGTTGTACTGTGTAAACAAAGCTAGCACGTGTGACCCTTTGTGGTATTTAGGACTTTTGACGGTTTTAGAAGTCATAGGCTCTGCATTGGTAGATACAGGTATTTGTGAACCTCGTGACGGCATCTATGTAGGAAATTAGGGTGGGATGGGACAAGTTTGGAAGAGCCGATTCTTAAGTTTATTTTGCAAATGTAAAAGGTAAGATCACCCAGATATATCAGATTTCCATGAATACCAGTGCTAACTCATCCTTCTGATCTGTAAGCAAAGGTCTACTTTGCTTACATCTGTAAGCAAAGGTCTACTCTTTTCCTAAGTTATACAGGTGTCTAATGCTGCATCCCATTTGTATTGTAAAATAAACCATTAAAGAATCCAAGGGACATAAACAATCTCCTTCATGATAGCTGCTGTGAGAGTGTGGAAAAGAGATCTCACTTCTGGACTACCTGGAGTTGACCAGAAGCCATTGAGGGACTCAAGCTGCATCAAATTTTGAAAATTTAGGATGTGAATGCTGTTCTTATAAATCCAGCACCAAAATGCAAATTCTTCCACAAACCATTGTTAGGGACTTGTTCTGCTTTCTCATATTCTTATCTTTCTGCCTAGTCATTAAACACCCACATAAAAAGATATTTGATCATTCTAACATCCACAGACTCCATGAATCCCGCCCCCTCCTTTTTTAACTTTCATCTGTTCTCTCAAAGTTCCCTTAACAATGAGGGTTTCTTTTTTGTCTGTAATGTTTCTTTTTATTTATTGGATGGTCTGCGGGTGTCTGGAGTCATTATCATTATTATGATTGTGCTCATTGAGAAATGCAGACGAGCCTGTGGGAAGCCTACACATCATGGGGGTCAGGCCAGGGCATGTCTGAGAGGAGGGGAAGAGTGGCTTGATCCCCCGGTTCTATCTAGACAGGCAATTACTGTCCTGCAATTCAAAGGGTGACCATAGTATAACATCACCAAAATTTCCCATGATCTATTCTATGATCTTAGTCTTCAACATTTTCCTATTTTGTTAAAATGTTAGAAAATGCATCTGCAACTGATACAGTCCAGTTAAAGTTTAACTCTTTACTACTAACCGCATAAATAGCCTTAGCTGTCAAAGTGTCTGAAACAAATGTTTCTGCTGTACATAGCAACCATCCAGATTCTTCCATTCATTCTTCTATAATAATTTGGGAGAACCAAATGGAACATCTCGTTGGTTGCTATAGAGTGTACAGGCACTTCATGCTTTAAGCAGAGATAAAAAAGGACCCGATTGTATTGGTAGGCATCCAAACGTGAACGTGTGCTTCAAGTTAAAACTCTTGATCTGCATACTTATACAGCACCTTTAACCTAGAACATTGAAGCCATTGGGTCAACAAGAAGACCAAGCAATGGTCATTTTTGAAAGGTGAGGTCAGCAATGGAAGCCTCCATATTTCTCTAGGTGCTTAGCTAAAAACTGAACCAAGCTTGCAACATATCACTAAGGAGATGTGCAAACTTATCAGCAGGAGAAGCTATAGCAGCAGGGTTTCTTGAAAATGATTTTGGAAAGTCTTACTGTAAGAAATCCATATATTTTCTACACGCATGTGACAGCTTCACGTGGCAAACAGGCAGTATATAGATTCCAGACTACAGTAAAATACACCCAAAGGACAGAAATAATCTTTGTTGATCAGCAAAGCTAGAAGGGTTTGAGTGATTCTCTATTTTTCTTAATTTGCACCGTGGAGACAAGATTAGCTCTATGTTTCACAGCTATGCACATTCTATAATGAAGTTGACAAAGAAATATGATGAGAGCATTTAGAAAATGTAAAGTGCATGCTACCCCAACATTTCTTATTCCTGATTTGTGTATGTTGTACCCATAGGTGTGCGCAGCCTATTGCATTAGGGTGTGCACCCCAAAGCACAAACACACATATACAGTATATTTATACATACACACATAAACACGCACACTCTTAGAAAAAATGTAAACAAACATTTTAAAATGTATTAAAACAGACAGTGTCAGTAAGGCAGTGGACGGTGTCAGTAGAGCAATGGACTTGTCAGTAGGGCAGAGGTTGGTATCAGCAGGATAGTGGATGGTGTCAGTAGGGCAGTGGATGGTGTCAGCAGAGCAATGGCCTTGTCAGTAAGGCAGAGGTTGTTGTCAGCTGGATAGTGGACGGCGTCAGTAGGGCTGTGGACGGTGTCAGTAGGTTTTTTTTTTTTTTTTAAACAATATTATTTTTTTACAAAATTTATAGGAGCCCCATCGGGGGCTTTGGTTAAAGATCAGGGGTCTAACCAAACCCTGATATCTCACTTTTGAGACAGAAAGGGCCTGAGGACAGAGATTCCCCAGCCCCTTTCTCTGCAGCCCCAGCTGCACTGGGCAGTGAATGAATGGGATGTGCTCTGTGCAGGGTGGCTTACTGTTCATTCACAAGCTAAAGCATAGTAAACAGAGAGAGAAAAGGAGGGAAACCAGCATCACTTCCAGGGGAAGGGGGAAGACACGTGGGGTACAGACAGCAGGGGCAATCTGCTCCACACGGGGTGATTAGGGTGTGCCCAGGCACATCTGGCACACCCTGTGCACATGCCTATGGTTGTACCATGTACTTGTGTTAAAAAGTATCCTCTTCTCCCTTAGTGTGAAATCCCTGGTGATCCTGCCAGACCCCTTGCTTTTTTATTTCAAACTGATCTTGCTAGGTATAGAAGCACATCCTTCCCAGTGTGGTCAGTTTTAAGGCTGTGCTGGGAACACAGCCATTGGCTGCCAGCCCTGATCAGAGGTGGACCAGATTCTGGTTTTCCAGCATGCCCGTTGAGCAGAAGCTGGTCGTGAGACTGGCTTCTATAGAACAGACAACTGTACACACTTTCGGGTGATTTTCGGCCCATGTGTAACAGTAACAGCCCGTCCATACGGGGCGCAGGGGTGCAGCGCCCATAATCCATGCGCCCCAGCACATGATTAGAGCCTGAGGCTCTAATTGGCTTCAAAAAAGGGTGGGCTCGGGGCGCAGAGCACTGCGCCTTAAGCCCACCCAGTTGTGTGACAATAGCGAATTCATATTCGCCATTCTCTTCCTGATTCTCCTTCCGGCCAATTAGGAAGCTGGTCCTGAGACCCAATTGGCCAGGGAGTCTTATGACCCACTTCCTGTTTGGCCGGGAGGAGAAGGCCCCGGAGCGAGGTAAATGCCTATGGAACAATGTGTGCAACAAGGACAGCTTACCCGCAGCCACATCCAGCACTTCCTGGCTCAGACAGTGGAGGGAGGAGGAAGGAAGATCAGAACGGCATCCCATCCAGCACTCGTCACTTGCCTCCTAAGGTAAGGAGATAATTGCTGACTTCCCATTCGTATGTCTCCCCCGTGGGGGGGTGTGATCGCTGCATTCACGTTCGTCCCTCTCCTGCAAAGGGGGGGTGGCGTTGGTTTGCCCCCCCTCCAAAAAAATATTGAGAACCAGCCGCCAATGATATCAGGTATGGTTAATCTTGTAAAAAAACACACAAGATGGCGCAACCACCTTGCGCATTACAATAGAATTTTTTTTTCTAACACGCAAGACAAATGGATACTTACAGACAATAAAAATCAATAGGCATAAACGCCAATGCTTCAGCCGAACATGATCTGCTCATCGTAGGACCCAAAACCAATTGGATGGCTGATGCGTTTCAGGTGACAGACCCCCTTCCTCAGAGCTCTTGTGACACAATATCTCCTAACAACAATTGCTCAACAATCTACTTCAGAGGCCCTAAAGATCAGGTTTTGAACTAGAAGATTTTTTGTTTAGTCTCCAAGATTTAAAAAAATGGTAATGTAGCCCCCAATCACTGCAACTGAGAGATTTAACCACTTGTTGGCAGCCACCTCTTTTACAGCAAACAAAATCAATCTGCTGCTTATGAGATTTTATTGATCATTTAGACCTTGACTAAGAGCTGAACTACATACAGTATATTATTGGAGCCTTGTACTACCCAGTGATTTAATCCCTTGGTTACCATCACCTCAAGTACAGAATATCTATTCCACAATGTTGCAGGCAAATATTAATTATGCAAGATAAAGTAACAGATTCACTTGACTGCTGCCCTTACCACCACTAATACTTACCTTCACTTCTCCAATGTCACACTCTCCAAAGAGCAAAAGCCTAGTCTAAGCAAAGGCAATTTGTTTGGAGCTTACGAAGGGCCAAGACTAAATTACATAGATAATGGGTATTCTGAATTTTGTGCTCCAGTGGACATACAGATTATTATACAGGATTTATATAGTGCCACCAGTTTGCGCAGCGATTTACAGATCTGTGAAGGAACATGGATATACACATAGGCAAAGCACAGGTTCAGTTAAGGAAGTTGTCAATGAGTGTAAATCAGTAGTATTAGAATAAATCTATCTATGTAGCTTAGTCCTTTAGGTGCACATTGACAGGCTTCCAAGATTGATCAGCAAGGAGATATCTGCTCATCCTTGAAATGTGTTGTTGGAGTACCAGGGGGAAAAGCCTTAGCCGCACCCAATAGTGAGTGTGGTGTGTATGCATCTTCATTCACCTCTTTAGAGAGAGAAGGATCAGGCCCACATGCAGAGAAATTCTCCAAGTTAGATCTCCCTGTGCAGCATTAAGCACTTGTTTTCTACCCCTAGTAAGTCAAGTGTAGGCCAATTTACACAAGTGATGCTAAAACTTGGGTGCTTTGCTTGCTATTCTTGAACAGTTAATTCTCAGCTTCAAACAACCTGGGCCAATAACAGCAAAGTATTGAAAGTTAGTTGGCTAGTTTTTAAATTATTTTTCTGTTTTATAGGTAGTCAAAGTAGGGAGTAGAGATTCCTGCATAACAGGTTTTACTTAGCAGGTAGTGTAGTTCAATCTGCATAGTTTTGTTCTTCATAACCTCTTCAGAAATACAAAGAGACTGCATTTCCCAGAGTTAATTTCAAACTAAGTGTTTTATAAGTGATAATGGTTTTTTACTTGATATCTTCAATTCTCGCATTCCAGTAGAACACTTGGCTCTATCTAGAATTAGAATGTGATGTTGCACCCTATATAATATAACGTACATACATACACAAACACACACACACACACATATATATATATATATATATATATATATATATATATATATACAGTATATCACAAAAGTGAGTACACCCCTCACATTTTTGTAAATATTTTATTACATCTTTTCATGTGACAACACTGAAGAAATGACACTTTGCTACAATGTAAAGTAGTGAGTGTACAGCTTGTATACCAGTGGAAATTTGCTGTCCTCTCAAAATAACTCAACACACAGCCATTAATGTCTAAACCGCTGGCACCAAAAGTGAGTACACCCCTTAGTGAAATTGGGCCCAAAGTGTCAATATTTTGTGTGGCCACCATTATTTTCCAGCACTGCCTTTACCCTCTTGGGCATGGAGTTCACCAGAGCTTCACAGGTTGCCACTGGAGTCCTCTTCCACTCCTCCATGACGACATAACAGAGCTGGTGAATGTTAGAGACCTTGCGCTCCTCCATCTTCCGTTTGAGGATGCCCCACAGATGCTCAATAGGGTTTAGGTCTGGAGACATGCTTTGCCAGTCCATCACCTTGTTACCTCAGCTTCTTTAGCAAGGTGGTCGTCTTGGAGGTGTGTTTGGGGTCGTTATCATGTTGGAATACTGCACTACTACTAATATATATATATATATATATATATATATATATATATATATATATATATATATATATATATATATATATATACAGTGGGGACGGAAAGTATTCAGACCCCCTTTAATTTTTCACTCTTTGATATATTGCAGCCATTTTTCCTCATTAATGTACACACAGCACCCCATATTGACAGAAAAACACAGAATTGTTGACATTTTTGCAGATTTATTAAAAAAGAAAAACTGAAATATCACATGGTCCTAAGTATTCAGACCCTTTTCTCAGTATTTTGTAGAAGCACGCTTTGATCTAATACAGCCATGAGTCTTTTTGGGAAAGGTGCAACAAGTTTTTCACACCTGGATTTGGGGATCCTCTGCCATTCCTCCTTGCAGATCCTCTCCAGTTCTGTCTGGCTGTATGGTAAACGTTGGTGGACAGCCATTTTTAGGTCTCTCCAGAGATGCTCAATTGGGTTTAAGTCGGGGCTCAGGCTGGGCCATTCAAGAACAGTCACGGAGTTGTTGTGAAGCCACTCCTTCGTTATTTTAGCTGTGTGCTTAGGGTTATTGTCTTGTTGGAAGGTAAATCTTCGGCCCAGTCTGAGGTCCTGATCACTCTAGGGAAGGCTTTCGTCCAGGATATCCCTGTACTTGGCCGCATTCATCTTTGCAGCTGAAAAACATCCCCACAGCATGATGCTGCCACCAGCATGCTTCACTGTTGGGACTGTATTGGACAGGTGATGAGCAGTGCCTGGTTTTCTCCACACATACCGCTTAGAATTAGGGCCAAAAAGTTCTCTCTTGGTCTCATCAGACCAGAGAATCTTATTTCTCACCATCTTGGAGGCCTTTCTCATGTTTTTTTCCCAAACTCCATGCGGGCTTTCATGTGTCTTGCACTGAGGAGAGGCTTCCGTCGGGCCACTCTGCCATAAAGTACCGACTGGTGGAGGGCTGCAGTGATGGTTGACTCTCTACAACTTTTTTCCATCTTCCGACTGCATCTCTGGAGCTCAGCCACAGTGATATTTGGGTTCTTCTTTACCTCTCTCACCAAGGCTCTTCTCCCCCGACAGCTCAGTTTGGCCAGACGGCCAGCTCTAGGAAGGATTCTGGTCATCCCAAACGTCTTCCATTTAAGGATTATGGAGGCCACTGTGCTCTTAGGAACCTTAAGTGCAGCAGAAATTTTTTTGTAACCTTGGCCAGATCTGTGCCTTGCCAAAATTCTGTCTCTGAGCTCTTCAGGCAGTTCCTTTGGCCTCATGTTTCTCATTTGCTCTGACATGCACTGTGAGCTGTAAGGTCTTATATAGACAGGTGTTTGGCTTTCCTAATCAAGTCTAATCAGTATAATCAAACACAGCTGGACTCAAATGAAGGTGTAGAACCATCTCAAGGATGATCAGAAGAAATGGACAGCACCTGAGTTAAATATGAGTGTCACAGCAAATGGTCTGAATACTTAGGACCATGTGATATTTCAGTTTTTCTTTTTTAATAAATCTGCAAAAATGTCAACAATTCTGTGTTTTTCTGTCAATATGGGGTGCTGTGTGTACATTAATGAGGAAAAAAATGAACTTAAATGATTTTAGCAAATGGCTGCAATATAACAAAGAGTGAAAAATTTAAGGGCGGTGTAATACTTTCCATCCCCACTGTATATATATATATATATATATATATATATATATATATATATATATATACTGTGCAAAAGTTTTAGGCAGGTGTGAAAATGCTGTAAATTAGGATCTTTCAGAAATAGAAGTTTATTTTTAACTAACAAAATGGAAAGTAAATGAACATAACAGAAATCCAAATCAAATCAACATTTGATTTGACCACTCTTTGCCTTCAAAACAGCATCAATTCTTCTAGGTACACTTGCACAAAGTTTTTGAAGGAACTCATTAGGTACCTTGTTCCAAACATCTTGGAGAATGAACCACTAATCTTCTGTGGATGTAGGATGCCTCAAATCCTTCTGTCTCTTCGTGTAATCCCAGACAGACTCAATGATATTTGGATCAGGGCTCTGTGGGGGCCAAACCATCACTTTAAGAACTCCTTGTTCTTCTTTACACTGAAGATAGTTCTTAAGGACATTGGCTTTATGTTTGAATTCGTTGTCCTGCTAAAGAATAAATTTGGGGTCAATCACAAGCCTCCCTGATGGTATGGTATGGCATGATGGATAAATATCTGCCTGTATTTCTCAGCATTAAAGATACCATTGATCCTAACCAAATCTCCAACTCCATGTGCAGAAACGCAGACCCAAACTTGCAAGGAACCTCCACCATGCTTTACTGTTGCCTGCAGATGTTCAATGGTGTACTGTTCTCCAGCCCTTCTGCAAACAAACTGCCTCCTGCTACAGCAAAATATTTCAAATTTTGACAGTCCAGAGCACCTGCTGACATTTTTCTACATCCCAGTTCCTATGTTTTCATGCATAGTTGAGTTACTTGTTTCCACATCTGAAGTATAGCTTTTTGGCCTCAATTTTTCCATGAAGACCACTTCTGGCTAGACTTCTCCAGACAGTAGATGGGTGTACTTGGGTCCCACTGGTTTCTGCCAGTTCTGTGTTGATGGCACTGCTGCACATCTTCTGATGTCAAAGGGAAGTAAGCATGATGTGTCTTCCATCTGCTGCTTTAAGTTTCCTAGGCCTTCCACTGTGTCTATAGTTCTCAACATTGCCTGATCAATGGTGTTCTCAATGCTGAGAAATACAGGCAGATACCTATCCATAATATACAATAGTGCAGCGCTGAGAAACAAAATCATGTGTAAAACATTAATAAAAGACAGGATACACAGGCTCCCAATGGTGTAACGATGTGCATCTAGCAGTGGCGGCTGCTAGATGCTCAAACTTTTTGGGGGGTGCAAACAAACTGAAAAATTCTGAAAAAACCCCCATCAATTGCAGCCTCACTGTACCATCAATCACAGCCACTGTGCCCATCAATTGCCGCCACTGTGCCATCAAACACAGCCACTGTGCTCATCAATTGCCGCCACTGTGCCATCAAATGCAGCCACTGTGCCATCAAATGCAGCCACTGTGTCCCATAAAATGCAGCCACTATACCCCATCAAACGCAGCCACTGTGCCATCAATTGCTGCCACTGTGCCATCAAACGCAGCCGCTGTGCCATCAATTGCCGCTACTGTACCATCAAATGCAGCCACTGTGCCCATCAAACGCAACCACTGTGCCCATCAATTGCCGCCATTGTGCCATCAAACGCAGCCACTGTGCCATCGAATGCAGCCACCGTGCCATCAAATGCAGCCACTGTGCCTCATAAAATGCAGCCACTGTGCCCTATAAAATGCAGCCACTGTGCCCTATAAAACGCAGCCACTGTACCCATCAATTGCTGCCACTGTGCCATCAAATGCAGCCACTGTGCCATCAATTGCCGCCACTGTGGCATCAAACGCAGCCACTGAGCCCATCAATTGCCGCCATCAAACGCAGCCACTGTGCCATCAAATGCAGACACTATGCCATCAAATGCAGCCACTGTGCCCCATAAAATACAGTCACTTGGCCCCATAAAACGCAGCTACTGTGCCCATCAATTGGCGCCACTGTGCCATCAAATGCAGCCACTGTGCCATCAATTGCCGACACTGTGTCATCAAACGCAGCCACTGAGCCCATCAATTGCCGCCACTGTGCCATCAAACGCAGCCACTGTGCCATCAAATGCAGCCACTGTGCCATCAAATGCAGCCACTGTGCCCCATAAAACACAGCCACTGTGCTCTATAAAACGCAGCCACTGTGCCCATCAATTGCCGCCACTGTGCCATCAAATGCAGCCATTGTGCCATCAAACGCAGCCACTGTGCCATCAATTGCTGCCACTGTACCATCAAATGCAGCCACTGTGCCATCAAATGCAGCCACTGTGCCATCAAACGCAGCCACTGTGCCCATCAATTGCTGCCACTGTGCCATCAAACGCAGCCACTGTGCCCCATAAAATGCAGCCACTGTGCTCCATAAAACGCAGCCACTGTGCCCATCAATTGCCGCCACTGTGCCATCAAACGCAGCCACTGTGCCATCAATTGTCGCCACTGTGTCATCAAACGCAGCCACTGTGCCATCAATTGCCACCACTGTGCCATCAAACGCAGCCACTTCACCATCAATTGCTGCCACTGTGCCATCAAATGCAGCCACTGTGCCATCAATTGCGGCCACTGTGCCCATCAGTTGCCACCACTGTGCCCATCAATTGCTCCCACTGTGCCTCATAAAATGCAGCCACTGTGCCATATAAAATGCTGCCAAATGCATCCTTGCCCAGCCCGCCACTGCCACCCAGCACTTACCAGTTCAAAGACACGTCGCTGCTCCGTTCGTCCCGTCTAAATCCACCTGTCGACTCCAGTCCACCCCCACTGTGGCCAGGCCCCGGAAGTGACAAGTGCTCAGTGTCCGCTCCTTCGGTCCCAGAGTCGACTCCACCCCCACATGATGATGTCAGTGAATGAGGATTCAGACACACTCACTTCCCACTGTCCTCTTCTCCTTCCCCGCTGCTCCAATCCTAGCCAGTTATTCTGGCATACAGGCGGTCCACTGTTACAAACAAGATAGGGTCTGTAAGTTTGTTCTTAAGTTGAATCTGTTTGTAAGTCGGAACAGGTAATTTTTTTAAGTGTAGCTCCTGCCAAAAAAAATCATTTTTAAGCTTTTTGGATAGCATAGGGTAGGGTAATACACCCTCTAACATTTGTTTTGCTGTCTGTGTCCCTGTTCAGAAGAGTTCACCTCACTTTCTGTCCCAATGACAATTAGATTTTGAAAATTTTGGCTTGTTCTGGAAACAAGCCTGGGTGATAAAGCTTCAGTGGAGACACATTTTTCCCATGATAACTTTTACAGGAGTGAATTTCCCTTCCTAGGGGTAGATTTCCTGTCACTTCCTGTTGTCTCCCTCCGTTTGTAAGTAGGATTCGTTTGTAAGTCGGATGTTTGTAACTAGGGGACCGCCTGTATTAGCAAATGAGAGAATAGTGCGGGTGTTTGTGGGAGCAGAGCCACACCCTAAACAAGGGCAAATTAGCTTTCCAGCTGATTGCAGGCTGGGAAGCTACCCATAGACCGCCGCATGTCCGTCACGTGTTCACTCTTAAAGTTACAATTTAAAAAAAAAAAACAGATTAGGGGGGTGGCGCCCGAGGGCTCCCTATGGACGGGCCACCACCGGCATCTAGATAATCTCTCCGTGGATACCTCTGTGCATAGCCTACACCACAGATAATGCTAGCATCTAGATGCACATCTTTACACCGTTGGGAGCCTATGTGTCCTTTCTTTTATGAACTTTTTACACATGATTTTAGTTTCTTAGCGCTGCACTATTGTATATTATGTTACTCTATTTGTGTTTGTAAAATTGCCCTTAAGTGTCCAGCTGCTTTTTCACCAGGAATCGTTTTGCGCCGATTGTATTTTTCATTGTGTTAGATACCTATCCATCATGGCATACCATTAGGGTCAACAATGTAAGTGTCCTTGTCCTGCTGGCCACTAATGTAAGGGACCACTACATTAACTAGCAATATAAGAAGGCACTTCTGCACTGACCACCAGTGTAAGTCGCACTGCAATTTTCAACACTGGTGTTTTTTTCCTGGTTATCATTATCTGTTACATTTCATGGTTTATATTGAAATAATTCTTTATAGAGTGTTAAAAAAATGGGATATTTGACTTACCGTAAAATCCATTTCTCTTTCGTTCATTGACAGACACATCGCTCCATTATTCAGAACCATAGGGTTATATCTCCCCTTACAAGAGTAGGACACTAGGCAGAAAAAAGACTTGGCTACGCCTATGGGCAGTCCTGGGTGGTATACACCCCCCTCTCTGCTATAGGCCTTTAGTTTAGTAACAAGCAGTGTCAGAAGCATCAAAACTCCTAAGAGGGGTGGGTGCTGTGTCTGTCAATGAACTTGATTTTACGGTAAGTCAAAAATCCCATTTTCTCTTTCATTCATTGACAGACACAGCGCTCCATTATTCAGAACAGGGACGTGCCAAACATGAGGGGTGGGACAACGAAAAATCCCAAGGCTAACACAAGAGCCAACCAGGTAGCAGTAGCTCAACATAGAAACAAACTGGAGCCCAACCTGAACAATACCCCTTCAAGAGAGAATAGACCCTCTAAACAGCAGCCTGCAACACCTTGCGGCCAAAAGAAGCATCCGCAGATGTCAGCACAGCCACGTTATAGAATTTTGTGAAAGTGTACACTGACGACCAAGTGGCCTCCTTGCAAACCAGTGCAGCGGACGCCTGATGATGGAAGGCCCAAGAAGCAATAAGCAGCCAAGTAGAATGCTCCGTAACAGGGAAAGGAGGAACCCAACCCCTGATAGAATAAACCAGTCATTGTCTGTCTGAGCCATCTAGAAAGGTCGCAGAAGAAGCAGACAGCCCCCTTTTAGGCCCGTCCATGATCACAAACAGTGAGTCTGATCTCTGAAAATGCCCTGTGACTGCCAAATACACCCGAATCGCCCGAACAGATCCAGGGCATGTAAGGTAAATCCCTTAGGACATTTTGACCTGGGACACAGGGAAGGCAATTCAACGTCCTTAATCAAAAGGAATCAGAGGAAGGAACCATGGACAAGGGCGAAGAACCACTTCATCTTTGTGGATCACCAGGTAAGGAGTATGACATGGTAACGCCTACAGTTCCGACACTCTGCGAGCAGAGGTGATAGCAACCAAAAAGCCACCTTCTGGGACAGAGGAAGCAGAAGAACATCCTGAATATTTTCAAAGGAAGGCTCCTGTAGAACTGAACACACCAAGAGTAGATCCCATGGAGGTAGAAGCAACCGCACAGGTGGAGGCAGATGTCAAACCCCTTAATTAAGAGTACGCACCAGGGAGTGCGAGACCAGGGGACGCCGAAGAAAACCGGCAAGGCGGACACCTGGCCCTTGATGGTACTCTGCTCAACCCCCTGTGAAGGAAGGTCGAAATCTGGGCCACTGAGAAAGAACCAGGGTAAATGGCAAGCGCCTCACACCAGAATATGTATGCTGTCCATGTTCGGTGGTAAATCTTCCTAGAGGAAGGCTTCCTATCCTTCAGCAGCGTCATAACTTCAGCACCTGGCTCATAACAGCCAGGCCTTCAAAAACCAGTGACTGAAGCAGGATGGAAGATTGTCCCTCGGGCGTCAGCGTCCAAGCGCACCAGGTCGACGTACCAAGACCGACAAGACCATCCGAGACTTCTAGATTGACCGAAATCCCTTCGGCCTCGATCATGTGCAAAAGCCACGGCAGAATCTTGAGAGGAGGAGAGGCGTAGATCCAACTATACCGGCCCCACGGAGCCACCAGAGCATCTGCAGTGTCCACCAGAGGAGCCTGTGTCCTTGCCAGAAACCTCAGTACCGTTCCATTAAGCTGCAATGCCAACAGGTCTACCTCGGGAGTGCCCCACTGGAGACATATCTGATGAAACATGTCCTGGTGAAGGGACATTTTTGCCATTTTTCCACTCCTAGAATGCATACGGTGGAGAGGGCCGGAACAAGGCGTTCTGCTCACCGGAGGATGCTGTCTACTGTCAGGGCTGCCAACACACTCTTCGTTCTGCCCTGGTGATTGACATAGACGACCGCCGTGGCATCGTCCGAATGGATCTGTTCCCGGAGCCCCTGAAGTCGACCTCCATGATCCATACATAGTCTGATTGCTCGAAGTCCCAGGATATCGATCAGCAGTCCAGATTCCTCCAGCGTCCAACGAGCAGAACCCAGTCTCAGGACACCTCCCCACCCGGACAGACTGGCATTGGTGCTGACCACTGTCCAATACAAGGGGAGAAAGGATGTGCCCTGCCGAAGCCACCAGGGACCCCCCGGTTTTCTGGCTCAGCCGAATCTGATAGCCCAGAGACCTCGGGCACTTTACGCCAGGATCTCACTTGAAAGGAGCTTGTATGGAACTGCGCAAATGAAACTGCCTCGAAGGTAGATACCATCAGGCCCAACATCCACCTGCAGGACCGCAGGGAGGCAACAGTAGTTGAAATGCAGCATGCAACTTCTGGAGTTTGTCCAGAGGAAGAAACACTCTGGCCAGAGATGAAACCCAGAGTCAGGCCCAGATAATCCAATTTTCTGGAAGGAGCCAGAGCAGACTTCAGGTAGTATAGAAGCCAACTGAAAACTGAGGTCTGTAGAGCGAGCTACGTCGCCCCTCAGGGTAGCCGAGGACTCTGCTCGCAGAAGATCGTCCAAGCAGCCCAGGACTGTAATCCTCCGCTTATGTAACCACGCGGGAACTTTGGGAGTATGCGAAGGGTGGAGGCGAGACCAAAAGTCAACACCGCGAGCTGAAAATGCTCTTTTCACACAGTAAAATGGAGGAAGTGTTGGTGTTGGGCAAATATTGGAGTACGTAAATAAGCATCCATGATGTCCACAGAAGGCCGAAAGTCCCCATGATGAAGGGACGCCACTGCCGTGCGGATGGACTCTGTACCCACTGGAACCAGGACAAGCACACCCTGAAGCAACAGGGCTTGCACAGCCCCAAGGAGAACTGCCAACAATCTGGTGACAGATGCGAATTGGAAGGAAAAAACCCTTTTCGTGGTTCAAGGCCGGAACACTGGAACATAGATGAGGGCATGCCTTCATGCTTAAGGGGCCCTCTCTGTGGGTCTATGGAGCCCTGCTCTCGGCTCGCCAGACCAGGTCCATTGCACACCGAGAAGAAGGACCTCATCCGCTACGAGGCCCTTTTCCCCATTTTAGACTGTGGAAGACATTTACACTTCCCTCCTGTGAGACTCGTAACAATGTCATCCAGGTTATCCCCAAACAGACAATTGCCTTTAAATGGTAACTGAAGGCCTATAGCAGAGAGGGGGGTATATATAACCTAGGACTGCCCATAGGCATAGCTAAGTCTTTTTTCTGTCTAGTGTCCTACTCCTGTAGGGGGCGATATAGCCCTATGATTCTGAATAATGTGGCTGTCAATGAACCAAAGAGAAATCTCTACTCTGAGTGTCAAATATGCTAGATATACATTTTTTATTCTTGCATGTATTATAATATTTAAAGTGATTGTAAACCTCTGAAAAAAATAATGAACAAAGGACATCCCTATTTAGTGTGTACTTGCCTCAGTCCAGAGCACTATGTATCATTTCTGTCTGCTGCCTTGTTCCTCTGCTATCTACATGAGACATGTCTGAGAAGTTTTCCTGACACCCAGAGGAAAAAAGTGACAGTAGAGGAAGCTCCAACACACAGCCTGTGATTGACAGCCTCAGTTCTGTTCCTGTGTGCTGTGCGAAGGGGGTGTTTCCCTTCCCTCCAATCAGCTGTCACTGAGCTCTGCTCAGTCAGCGTAACTTCAGCTCCCCGCCCCCTGCTTTCTGGAAGCTCAGACAAGATATATAAACTCTGCACTTTAAATGGCTGTGGAAGGAGAGATAAACAGGTACAACTTATGTAGGAGGATTTGTTTCATCCCTGTGTATCACCTGATGCTAGTCACTTCACTGGATATTTGTGTGGGTTTACAACCACTTTAAAACTTTAAAACTTGCATTTGTAGGCAATCTGCCTACACTCTGACTTTGGCAAACATCAGCAGAGTTGCCTATTAACCTTCATTTATCTCTATGATAAACAGAGGTTACCACAAGGCACACCACGTCTGCAACAATAGCAAATAATTACTTTTAATTACAGATTTTAAGCAAGAGATTTGCACTTCTGCAACTGAGTAATTAATCTCTCATTAGTGCACAATGTTACAATTTAATCATGCAGTAGACACTAGCAACTGATCTCCTCTATTCTTATTCTTATCCAACTTCAGTTAGAATAGAAGATTAGTCGCTCAGCAATGCCTTAATTGGGGATTCTTGGGCCCTTCTTCCCATTCGTAAATCCATTTTAAAGCTGTGACACATACAGTATTTCACAAAAGTGAGTACACCCCATCAAATTAGAATTTGATGTTGCACCCTATATAATATAACGTACATACATGCATACATACATACATACACACACACACACACACACACACATATATATATATATATATATATATATATATATATATATATATATATATATATATATATATATATACATACAGTACTCTGAGGATCTGAAAAAAATAATTGTTGCTCTATATAAAGATGGCCTAGGCCAGTGATGGCGAACCTTGGCACCCCAGATGTTTTGGAACTACATTTCCCATGATGCTCCACTACACTGAAGAGTGCCAGAGCATCATGGGAAAGGGAAATGCGTAAGGCAGGACATACTTGGTACGCAACACGTCACATCCTGTTTTCCAACACGTACGTTTTTTGCGAGTTCGCTGTGTGGAACGCACGCCGAAACTGCTTTGTTTTTCATGCCAGTCGGAGCTTTGGAGCTCCTGGGTTTTTTAAACTACCTAGTAACCTTTTTAATAATAAAAATATTCATTTGTTCTACGGATTTATGCTATGAGGCTCCATCTTTTCTTAAACATATGTGGATGCCTGTTGATTTCATAAACCATATCACGGAGGTGGAAAGAAACTGAAGACCCCATCCCAGCATCCACAGAGGTGCAACACCCTGCCTGGGTCACCGGATTTACTCCATTTGGATAAACACTGTGGACCAGGGGAATATCCCAGCAAGGGGGACACTGCGATTTGGGTATAACAACTACGTCTTTTACCCCTGCAGGGGTGAGGCGCTCTGGTGATTGCAGATATAAGAGGGAAACATAGAAGAAGGAGGGGAGCACTGAATAGTCACTTTATTTTGTGCTGCACGGATTACCTTTACAAACTGTCACTTTTTGGATTGAGCACATGCCATCAATTATCTCTCTTTTCTGGATTTATATTAGTTGCGGCACTGCTGATTAATTTATGCACTTTTGGATTTAGCACATGTCACTTTATTTTTGGTACTTTGCCCATGGACATTGACTGATATTTTGGATTTTGATGAATTCATGCATATATTTCACATCTACATTTTTACATTCATTGATCCACATTCATTATTTTTGAATGCACATGTCACTTTAAAAAGGAGCAATTACACTATATAGAGCTCTTAAAATAGCTCAGTGAATTCACCATTTATTTATTATTTATCTTTCACATTGGTCATTAGTGGATATTTATATTTCATATATATTTTTTATAGGGTCACGTTTTACGTGTACCACCTCTGCACAGAGCCACTTTACCTTTCTTTGAGTTTATACATTTTCTGGATTTTACCTAGGTGAAGTTTTTAATTAGGGAGGCTGCAGTTCAGCCATTTCCTATGCGCAGAAACTTCTTACTTATTTTTTCTTCACCTGAGGGTGTATATATTTCTGCAGCTATGGATATCTTTGGATATATGACAAATAGGAACATTGATATTGTAGGTATTTTTAATCAGGAACATGTCAACATTAGACAGGATATAAATGGCTTATTTAAGCAATTGAGACATACCCTTGAAAAACAATTAAGAGTATGGTGGGACCTCGCCACTCTTGAGATGTACATTGGAGATAATTAGACACAAAAAGGTTGAGATGGGGCCTTAATCCCAATGATAGCATGGATGATGCCACCCTTATGGAGGAATGGTATTCCTTCTTCTCAAAGTGTGAGAATGAACTCCTAAAAAATATTGTCAAGAGAAGACAATTGAAATTGAGAGGGGTAGAAAACAGTATTAGGCCCGGTTCACACTGATGCACTGTGATTTTGTTCCGTTTTTTGTCCTTTGTGAGGTGCGAATTTACCGCGATTTTACAGCGAGTTTCAGGAGTTGGACATAGCTGCGATTGATATTCTAGCCAATGGAATCACAATGTAAAAAAAAAAAGGTGTTAACTTCCTGTGTACTTCCTGGTTTTTGTGGAGAGTAGTGTGGTAGAATTCCCACATATGTGAACCATCAATGCGATTCAAGAACGATTTACATTGATGTCTATGGAGACTAAATTCGCAACGCAGTAAACTCGCACAAGACCCTTTTTTTAATCGCATCGCATTCGTAGAGGAATTGCAACGCATGTATGTGAACGACCGTCATTGAAAACAATAACTTTAGGGATGACATGCGAATTTAAAGTGTTTTTGACGCAACAAATTCGTCATGAACTCGCATCAGTGAGTGGTCCCCCTACAGAGATGAACAGAGAACACAGGATGAATGGGAATCGAGGATATCCACCTTTTCAGAATCAACGGATGAACACACGGAATGGATGGACCAGGAATCTGGACAGAGAATCAGAACAAATGTACAGAGGCATGGAAAGAAGCAACAGACAAGAGGAAAACGAGGAAGGAAAAAGAAAAGGAAGAAGAGAGTACTAGGCAGGGCTTTTTTTCAGCGGGAACGCGGGGGAACGCAGTTCCGGCACCTCTTGGACTGACTGTATGTAATGGCAAGGGGTGCTGGGGTGTGCTGCAGGGTATTAATGCTCACTGCTGGGGATCTATTTTTGCAAGGGGGGTCTATTGTTGCTGGAGACGTCTATAGTTGCTGGTTGGGGACCTATTGTTGCTGGGGGGGTTCAGTTGTTGCTGTACTGTTGGGGGAGGGGTCTATTGTTGATGGCAGCCAGACAGACTATTAATGCTGGCTGTGCGGAGATCTGTTGATGCTGCTGGGAGTCTACTGTTGCTGGCGGGGAAATTTTGTTGTGGTTGGTCCATTGTTGTTAGGGGGATCTATTGTTGCTGGCTGTAGGGGATCTATTTTACTGCTTTTTTTGATATCATTACCAAATTCCATACAAATTACTTAGCACCTCAAAATGATACTTGGTTCTATATTGTCTAAAAGGGACGGTACTGGGAGTTGGGTAGGGGCGGAGAAAAGGGGTGACTCGGAAAGGGGGAGTTCCTGCACCCACTGTCTGAGAAAAAAAGCTCTGGTACTAGTACAAGGGATTTTTAACTTGAGCGATGCTGTTTGTATGGATGAGGAGATGAGGATTTTAGATTTAGGGCTTAAGTTTGCCCCGGATAAAAACATTGACAAGTTTGAGGTTTTTATTGATTTGCAAAAATTTATAAGGAAATAAAAAATAAAAAACATTATGCTCTAAATAAGAAAGAAACACCACTGGATGAACCTTCAGATTTTGTACATACCAACCTCAAGAATAATTCTATTTTTAACCCCAAAGTCCCAGGAGACCAATGTATGGGTGCTTTCAAGAGAATGGTTGAGAGTGATCTCACCAAGTTGGATAAGTAGAATTCCAGGACTGGCAACATTTGGAAAACAATTAAAGAAATAGGAAAAAGAAAAGAGGTTGTGATACGCCCGGCCGATAAGGGGGGTGGCTTGGTTGTATTGAAAAAGGAAGAATATGAAGAAGAAATGGGTAACTTACTCAGAGTTGAAAACACTTACAAAAAAACAAAAGGAAACCTCAAACAACAGTATGGGAAGAGGCTAAAAGCACTCGTGAACAAGGGGAAAGAGATGGGGACTCTAAACAAAAAGGAAGCAAAGTATTTGGTTTCAGAATCCACAAAAACACAGTTAATCTATTATTTACCAAAAGTACATAAAGATTGGAAAAACCACCGGGTAGGCGCATTATAAGCGGAATGAATTCCCTTTTTTCGAGATTGGGCGAATATATTGATCAGTTTTTAAAACCCCTTGTGTTGAAAGGAAAGTCTTATTTAAGTGACAGTACCCAGCTTATAAATGAATTACAACAGGTCACAGGGGCCAAGTGTCTTCTGGCAACAATAGATGTTAATTCACTGTACACTAGCATTGTACAGAAGGATGGACTGGATGGGGTTGAAAAGGCTTTACGTGAGGATACGGATTTTAGACAAGAACAAATCTGATTTATATTGGAGGGTCTCAAATTAGCAATGGAGAGTAATTATTTTTGGTACCAAAAGGACTATTATGTTCAAACAAAGGGCGTGGCCATGGGTGCTAGATATGCCCCAAGGTGGCTAATATGTTCATGAATATGTGGGAGGAAAGATACATATATAGAAAGAGGCGTCCAGAAATAAAATTTTACCGCAGGTATATCGATGACATAATTATCCTGTGGGAAGGAACCTCTAAATATTTTCATAAATTCCTAGAAGAAATAAACCAGAACAAATACAGAATTTCATTCACAGGCGAGTGTGATCAGAAACAAATAGATTACTTGGATCTGCAAATTTTTAAAGAGGATGATGAAATATTCACAAAAACTTTCTTTAAAATAACGGATCGTAACGGGTACATACCTGTTTCCAGTTGCCACCACCCCAAGTGGAAGGAAAATATGCCCAATGGACAACTGATGAGAGTACGAAGGAATTGTTGCAATATGGAGGATTATTATGCTCAAGCCAACACCTTGATAGAGAAATGTGTGGATAAAGGCTACCACAAGGAATTCATGGTGAAATTAAAATGGCAATAGAAAATATGGATCGTAAATCTTTATTGGTGACGAAGAAGAGGAAAAAATAACAGCCAACAGATGGACATAGCTTTCATTACTGGCTTCAATAACCAATACCGATCAATTGAGCACATTGTCAGGAAATACTGGCCCATTTTAAAATCCAATAGGACCCTAGCGAGGATCCTCACAAAAAAAAAAAACTGTTTTATTTATAAGAGAGCCCCGACCCTTAGGAACCAGTTGGTTCACAATGTGATCGACCCACCAAAAACTGTAAAGTTGTTTTCCCAATTGAAAGGTTTTTTCAAGCGTCAGAAATGTTTATCTTGCCGTGTCAGTAAAAAACAACCGAGAAAAAGTGTCCTTCAAATCGAGAACCGGCCAAGAATACCAAATCAGAGAACTAGTCACCTGTAACAGCACTCACGTGACATATGTTATCGAATGCCCATGTCGGTTACAGTATGTGGGCAGAACTACTAGGCCTCTCTGTGCACGAATTAGGGAATATATCAATAACATAAAGAAAGGATTCCCTAAGCACAACCTCTGCAGGCACTTTGATGAATTTCATAATAGGGACCCTTCAGGATTAATTTTTTACGGCATACATCTTATTAATGATCATTGGAGGGGTGGTAATAAGAAGATGCAGATATCCCAAAACGACCGTTTAGGGTCCCTAGTACCTAGAGGGTTAAATGTAGATATTGACCTCAATTGTTTTTTATCCAATTTTAAATATCTTTTAATTAATATTTTTAAATGATTTTGAATCATGATTTTTATCTTGCATTTTTTTCTTACTTTTCCTTTATTTCCTTTATTATATCCATCATCCTCATCTTTTTAATACTCTTTTTAACATAATTTTTTATATACCGTATATACTCGAGTATAAGTCGAATTTTTCAGCACATTTTTTTGTGCTGAAAGTGCCCCCCTCGACTTATACTCGAGTCAAGCACTTTTCTCCGAACCGATTTTGGGGCCCTGTATCTCAGGGCCACTTGGTGCTAGGAACCCCAAGTTTGGTTTACAAACCCAGTGGAACTGGTACCACAACATATCCAAAGCTGAAGTTCCTAGCACTAAGTGGCCCCGAGATACGGGGCCCCAAAATCGGTTCGGAAAATGTCATTCTCTGCTGCAGAAAAGTGCTTGACATTTTCTGAACTGATTTTTGGGGCCCTGTATCTCGGGAAATTTAATGGTGCTAGTTCCACTGGGTTTGCACACCAAATTTGGGGTTCCTAGCACTAAGTGGCCCCGAGATACGGGGCCCCAAATTCGGTCAACTGTGTCCATCTGCAGCAATGTCATTTCGGGACCCTTTGGGTTCAGAGACCCCAAATTTTGGCTGCAGCTAGGGGGCATCTAGGAACCCTTAACTACCGAGTTTGAAGTTCAGGGGACCTATGGCTGCAAATAGGCACAGTGAGGCATGCAAATGGGCACAGTGATGCTGCAAATGGGCATTGTTGACCCTCTTTTCCACTTACAGTAGCTGTGCATCGTCTTATACTCGGGTCAATAAGTTTTTCCCATTTTTTTTGTGGTAAATTAGGGCCTCGACTTATACTCGAGTATATACGGTATATATTTTTATATATAATACATATCCCTTTCTACATAGTTTAATTTTCTACCTACGAATATAGATTACTTTTAATCTAATTTATTTTTGGGAATGTATTTATACTTATGTCGTCCCCCCCTTTTTTATGTCTGGAGATTCCGATCCTAGATTTCCAGTTGGGGACATGTGTTTGCATATAAGCCCATTATAGAATATATTATCCCTTGCATTTATTTCAAATGCATAATCCTTGTTCCCTTTATTATTTTAATCTTATATGCTATTTATCAGGGGAGGAGACGTCGCTGCTGCCTTTTCCTGTATACGCCACGAGATGAAAACTGTATGGGAGTGGGGCTGGGTTTACACGGCCCTAATAGGCCATGTGATCGACTGTATTTGGATTGGCGATATCTTGATTGGCTACCGTGGCACCTCCATCCGCTATATAGTGACGTAGGGTGTACCAATGTGGCAGCGCCTCAGATGACGTCCGTGTGACGAAACGCATAAGGCGGGACATACTTGGTACGCAACACGTCACATCCTGTTTTCCAACATTTCCGGTTTTTGCAAGTATGCTGTGTGGACTGCACGCCGGAACTGCGGAACTGCTTTGTTTTTCATGCCAGTCGGAGCATTGGAGCTCTTTCTGGGTTTTTTAAACTACCTAGTAACCTTTTTAATAATAAAAATATTAATTTGTTCTACGGATTTACGCTATGAGGCTCCATCTTTTCTTAAACATATGTGGATGCCTGTTGATTTCATAAACCATATCACGGAGGTGGAAAGAAACCGAAGACCCCATCCCAGCATCCACAGAGGAGCAACACCCTACCTGGGTTACCGGATCTACTCCGTTTGGATGAACACTGTGTACCAGGGGAATATCCCGGCAAGGGGGACACCGCGATTTGGATAGAACAACTACGCCTTTTACCCCTGTAGGGGTGAGGCGCTCTGGTGAGTGCAGATATAAGAGGGGAACATAGAAGAAGGAGGGGAGCACTGAATAGTCACTTTATTTTGTGCTGCACGGATTACTTTTACAAACTGTCACTTTTTGGATTTAGCACAGGCCATCAATTATCTCTCTTTTTTGGATATATATTAGTTGCAGCACTGCTGACTAATTTATGCACTTTTGGATTTAGCACATGTCACTTTATTTTTGGACGTTGACTGATATTTTGGATTTTGATGAATTCATGCATATATTTCACATCTACTTTTTTACATTCATTGATACACATTCCTTATTTTTGAATGCGCATGTCACTTTAAAAAAAGAGCAATTGCACTATATAGAGCTCTTAAAATAGCTCAGTTAATTCACTATTTCTTTGAGTTTATACATTTTCTGGATTTCACCTAGGTGAAGTTTTTAATTAGGGAGGCTGCAGTTCACCCATTTCCTAAGCGCAGAAACTTGTTACTTATCTAGGCTATAAAAAGATTGCCAAGACCCTGAAACTGAGCTGCAGCACGGTGGCTAAGACCGTACAGAGGTTTAACAGGACAGGTTCCACTCAGAACAGGCCTCTCCATGGTCGATCAAAGAAGTTGAGTGCACATGCTCAGCATCATATCCAGAGGTTGTCTTTGGGAAATAGACATATGAGTGCTGCCAGCATTGCTGCAGAGGTTGAAGGGGTGGGGGGTCAGCCTGTCAGTGCCCAGACCATACGTTGCACACTGCATCAAATTGGTCTGCATGGCTGTCCACCCAGAAGGAAGCCTCTTCTAAAGATGATGCACAAGAAAGCCTGCAAGCAGTTTGCTGAAGACAAGGACATGGATTACTGGAACCATGTCCTGTGGTCTGATGAGACCAAGATAAACTTGTTTGGTTCAGATGGTGTCAAGCGTGTGTGGCGGCAACCGGGTGAGAAGTACAAAGACAAGTGTGTCTTGCCTACAGTCAAGCATGGTGATGGGAGTGTCATGGTCTGGGGCTGCATGAGTGCTGCCGGCATTGGGGAGCTACAGTTCATCGAGGAAACCATGAATGAATGTACTGTGGCATACTGAATAAGTTGATGGACTGGCCAAGCATGTCTCCAGACCTAAACCCTATTGAGCATCTGTGGGGCATCCTCAAACAGAAGGTGGAGGAGCGCAAGGTCTCTAACATCCACCAGCTCCGTGATGTCGTCATGGAGGAGTGGAAGAGGACTCCAGTGGCAACCTGTGAAGCTCTGGTGAACTCCATGCGCAAGAGGGTTAAGGCAGTGCTGTAAAATAATGGTGGCCACACAAAATATTGACACTTTGGGCCCAATTTTGACATTTTCACTTAAACATTAATGGCTGTGTGTTGAGTTACTTGGAGGGGACAGCAAATTTACACTGTTATACAAGCTGTACACTCACTACTTTACATTGTAGCAAAGTGTCATTTCTTTTGTGTTGTCACATGAAAAGATATAATAAATTTTACAAAAATGTGAGGGGTGTACTCACTTTTGTGAGATACTGTATCTCTTAACAATTGCTCAATAATCTACTGCAGTAGCCCTGAAAAGCAAATTTTACACTAGGAGATTTAGACCTATTTCACACTGGGGCAGTGCGGGCGTTAGTCGTAAAGCGCCGCTAGTTCTAGGTACCGCTGTTATAGCGGCGCTTTTCAGCCATTAACGGGGCACTTTTAACTCCCAGTAGCGGCTGAGGAAAGGGTTAGTAGCCCCCGTTTTGCGGCGCTCCTGAAGTGCTTTGCAGACGCTTCAGCAGCGCTGCCTATTCATTTCAATGGGCAGGGGCGGTGAAGGAACGGTGTATACACCGCTCCTCTACCGCCCCAAAGATGCTGCTGGCAGGACTTTTTTTTTCTGTCCTGCAAGTGCACTCGGGCTTTCACACTGGGGTGCCTTGAGAAGCGCTTTACAGGCGCTATTGTTAGCGCGAAAACGCCTGAAAAGCGCCTCAGTGTGAAAGGGGTCTTAGCCTTCAGAATTAAAAATCAGGAGGGTGCTTTGTTCATTATGAGGATGTACCATGGGGCACACCATGTCTGATAAGGTTCACATATCAGCAGTAAACAATGCAATTTTGTGCAATTTTGGCCTGCTGATCTGACTAGGCGTAGTGCGCCTGGTGAACATCTGGTAACCTCTGCTGATCACTTGGAATAATAGAGGCCTGTTGGCACTATGCTACTGGCTGTGTTAAAATCAGCATAGGAAAATAAATGTGAACATCCTGGTTCTGCACGCCTGTCTAAATCCTAAGTGAAAAATAGTGGACCCGAATCCTGGATCCTAATCCCTATAGCTACTTATGTTTCTGCAATTTTTTATGCTAGTTCAGGGAAACCCTCAATGATCTTTAGGAGGCCAGGATCCCTATTGCTACATGCTTATTTAGTTCCCACTGACCAGAAATGGTATTACAAACAACCTGAATCAGATGATCATGAGATAATGGTCATTTTAAAGAACAAATGAAAAAATCAGTCTGGCGCTTTTCATTTATCTCATATTCAAAATAATAAAGGTAGGCAGTAATACTCTTTGAACCAACACAATTATAATAGCATTTGCAGTTTTCAGATATTTATTTTTTCAAGAGTCAAGTTATGGAAAGTCTTCTTATTATCTAGCTGATGTAAATCCTAAGTTAAAAATAGTGGGCCTGAATCCTGGATCCTGATCCCTATTGCTACTTATGCTTCTGCAGTTTTTTATACCAGTCCAAGGAAACCCTAAATGATCTTTAGGAGGCCAGGATCCCTATTGCTACATGCTTCTTTAGTTCCTACTGACCAGAAATGGTATTACAAACAACCTGAATCGGGTGATCATGATTCATGATAATGGTCATTTTAATTACAAAGGACAAATGAAAAATCAGTCTGGAGCTTTTCATTTATCTCTTAGTCAAAATGATCAAGGCAGGCAGTAATATTATTTGAACCATCACAATTATAATAACATCTGCAGTTTTCAGATATTTATTTTTTCAAAGGAGTCTAGTCTTGGAAAGTCTTCTTATTATCTAGCTGACGTAAATGGAGAGTTCTATCATATGCCTGTAAGCTGTTGATAGCCACCAGGGAGCACAACTATGGACCTACCAGGAAGCCTGACTTACTATCAGCTAACTTTACATATTTCTCACCAAGCCAATAAGATAGCACAAAATGACAAGACCGACATGCTTCCTGTATTCTGTCATATATCATTTTAGGGCCACAGATGATAAATGTCAGTAAAAAGCGATGCTTGCTGATAAAACCTAACAGTTGGGGATTAGGAAAGTTGCCTTGAGAATAACTTTGGAAACCCAAGAGAGGACTTTGTTACAATTGCAAATCAGTACCATTTTAGCTATAATAAAATAGGAAGATATCATTATAAATGTAGAGTGGATAGAGTCCAGAGAGAAGGGTCCCTTTGCAGAATCGCTGGTTTAACACATCGAACGGTGGTGTCATGACTGTGTAATAAAAAGTACAAACTACCATACTTCCCATGGTCTCTTCATATTGGAAGCCTGCAGAAAACACAGCACCACCAAGGCACCCACTGGAGATGGTTTTACCTCTGTACTGTATGCATGTAGCTACAATATAGGCTCCCTGTATGTATTTGTCTCTTTCATGTTTTTGTTTGTTAAACTTTGGAGTACCAATACTTTTTTTAAGTAATCACCGATACAAATTACCAATACCTATCGTCTAAGAAGAGTAGGTAGAGGGGTGGTTTGGGAGGTGGGGGGGGGGTTAAGATGTTGGGTGAGGCTGGGGTGAGGGCAGGGTGGGGGGGAGTAGGGGGGAAAATGAGGGCAGGGTGGGGGGAGAAATGGGGGAGTAAGTGAGGGCAGGGAGCGGGGGTAGTAGGAGGGTGAGAGCAGGGTGGGTGGGAGTAGGAGAGTGATAGTAGCATTGGGGAGAGTAGGGGGGTAAGTGAGGGCAGGGTGAGGTGAGTAGGAGGGTAAGGGCAGGGTGGAGGGGGCAGTAGGGGGGTAAGTGAGGAGTGAGGGTAGGGTGAAGGGGGGAGTAGGGGGGTTAGTGAAAGCAGGGTGGGGGGTAGAGTATGGGGGTAGTGAGGGCAAGGTGGGGGGGGGTAGGGGGGTAAGTGAGGGCAGAGTAGTTGAGAGTGGGGTGGGATAGGGGTTGTGGGCTGAGGTGGTTGTGGCTGTGGCCAACCAGAAGTGACGTCTGATGGGATTTGATGTTGTGGTTGACTGCATCTCCTGGTTGCGATCAGAGCTGGCTGACAGAATGGAAGCCCCACAGAGTGGGAAGCCCCACACACAGTCTATATACAGCATCCACTGTGTCATAGGAAATGACAGTGCTAGGCCAGTGCTCTTGTTTGATCAGAAACAGAGCTTGCTTGGAATCGTAGTCCCAGCAAGCTTCAGGGGAGCCTCAGCACCTGTACAATCCCAGGTCACAGCTCTGCAGGAACGTCAGATAATGTGGAAGAGTCTGTACAGCAGCAATGTAGCACTTACATTCAGGGCAATGGGCAGGCCAGTTTGCAAAATCTCCCTCCTTCTTCTTCAACCAACTAAACTCTGATCCCACTGTCAGTGATGCCAGACGTGGTTCTTTCTACTTAGTCTGACTGACCCGCGCTCTGCCACCGGTCACATAATGGCCAATGCCCACCCACTCCCCCAACCAAGGGATGCGGAAAGAAACACAGTGGAGCGGGCAGGGGAGTGTGCATAATTTGGGCTGCTGCAAGGATTATTGTCTTGTCTACACAGCTTTATGCTAGCACTGGCTCTGTTGTCACATTAGCCAGCTTTTATTACTACATGCGGCCCGGCTGGGCCAGTCCAGGCCTGGTGACAGCTGGCCGGAAGGGAGGAAGAGTAGGTGAGGAGGGGAAACCCGCACAGCTGAAATGTCATTGGTTGTAAAGGACATGGCAGCCCCGCTCCTTAACCAATAATTGCCAGAATTCTTTTGTATACATTTCAGCGGTTATCGGGGAAATCACGCTGACAGCTGAAATAACCGAGCCAGAAGGTATCGGTTTCGGGTATCGGTGCATTTTCACGAGTAGCTTAGTATCGCCACCGGTATCGGAGCAACCCTACTAAACGCCCCTGCCTCTAAACACCTACAGTTGTGCTCATAAGTTTACATACCCTGGCAGAATATATGATTTCTTGCCCATTTTTCAGAGAATATGAATGATAACACAAAAACTTCTCTTTATTCACTGATGGTTAGTGCTTGGATGAAGCCATATAATGTCAATCAACTGTGTTTACTCTTTTTAAATCATAATGACAACATCTAAGAAGATGAAGAGCCTCATCCACAAATACCACAAAAGACTTCAAGCTGTCATTGATGTTAAAGCGGGCAATACACGGTATTAAAGCGGTTGTATACCCGCACAGAAATGTTTTTCTTTTTAAAAAAAAAAAAAAAAAACCTGTAAGGCAAAGGCATAATGAGCTAGTATGCAGTGCATACTAGCTCATTATGAAATGCTCCCCTTAGAATGAGGCGTCAGCATCTGATCCCGGTCCACGCCGAGGGAGCTGACATGTTCCCTCTGCGCGTCTTCCGTGTTCGCAGCTCCGGCGCTGTGAGTGGCCGGAGCTGCGATTACGTCACTCCCACGGATGCGTGTTCTTCCCGGCAAGGTCTGGCAGCGTCTGCTGGACCTTCAGCCGGGCCTTCACAGCGCATGCGCCGCTGATATTCATGCAAAGTGAATATCTCCTAAACCGTACAGGTTTAGGAGATATTCATTTTACCTACAGGTAAGCCTTATTATAGGCTTACCTGTAGGTAAAAAAAAAAAAAAAAAAAGGGTATACAACCGCTTTAAGAACTAAGGTATGTAAACTTTTGATCAGGGTCATTTGCTTGTTTCTGTTGTCATTATGATTTAACACAGTTGATTGATAATAAATGGCTTCAGCCAAACACTAACCATGATTGAAAGAAATGTTTTTGTATTATCATTCATAGGGGGAGATTTACTAAAACTGGTGCACACCAAATCTGGTGCAGCTCTGTATTGTAGCCAATCAGCTTCCAGGTTTTATTATCAAAGCGTAACTGAACAAGCTGAAGTTAGAAGCTGATTGGTTACTATGCACAGCTGCATCAGATTCTGTATGCTCCAGGTTTAGTAAATAACCCCCATAGTCTCTGAAAAATGGCCAAGAAATCATACATTCTGCCAGGGTATGTAAACTTATGAGCACAACTGTATATGGGCACATGGGCTAACATGCAGGGATGTTTAGAGGCAGCAGAAAAAATGTCCAGTGTGCATGAGCAGGAAAGGACATATCAAATGAAGTAAAATTGATGGTGTCATTGTACATACATAAAACAGTTGTCTATTGTACTGGGCATGCCGCTTATGTGGGGTTATGTAAAAAAGTGGTAGTACCTATTGCTCTACACAGTGACGGCTTGGCTTGCCATATCTACTAAGCCACTAGTGGTCAAATTTAAAAGCACGGCTGTCGACACTTCCAGAGGGCTGCACAATATCAGTAGCAGTGCTATTTAACTCCCCCTCCCAGTTGGAGGTCAGTTGCTGTTTTTTAACACTCCATTGGCGGTCAGTGCAGTGGCAGTGAGTTTTAACATTCCAGCATTTGTAGGCAGTGCAGTAGCAGTGAATTTTAACACTCCAACCCCCCCTCACCCCTCTGCATTGGTGGTCAGTGCAGTGGCCGTCAAAAGTAACAACCCCCCCAAACCAACATTGGTGGTCAGTGCAATGACAGTGGAATTTAAACCTGTCCCCTGCATTGCAGGTCGCACACCCAATTAAACTCCCTGTAATTAACCTCACACATGCCACTCTGTCTCCCCAACAAAATCAGAACTGTGTGTGTTGAGCAGAGATCAATCCACCTGACAGTACTGTCTACTTCACAGCTGGGTGCTAAAATGTAGAGAGCTGTCATTCTGCAAAGTGTGCAGGTGCCCAATAGGTGGCATACCCATCCAAGGACATGACGGGATGGTAATAATTGCAAATGACAACATTTTATCCTGTAAAACATTTCCTGAGTTATTCACTAGCATGGAATGTAACCTTTATCACCCAGAGAACTGCTAAGGGCCTTATACAATTTAAATCTATAAAACCAGCTGAGCGCAGCAAAGCAGGAGTGAGAAGGCTGCATGTGGCCCATAAAACACCAGACTGACTTGCCTATGTGAACGCTTCCCCATCCAGAAGGTTTATGGACTTGCATTTCCATAATGCACTTGAAACACTTTTCTATCAGTATGGTGACATCAGAAAGTCCCATGCCTAAATAACGAAAGCATTGCAACAGTTCTGTTAACAATTCTGACATGTGTGAGGCTGCATTCATACCTGAGCGTTTGGTAGCTTGAAGCTTATAGCTCAAAAAACGCTGGAGGAGAAAAAAAATCAATGATTCTCTGTGGAGATGGTTCACATCTCCACTCCATGTCGCCTGAAGCTCAGACAAGTTCTGGAGCATTTTTGTCGCTCAAATCGGGCAGATTTGGGTGTCTTTGGCAGGAAATTGCGCAAAAACGCTCGACAAAACGTGCACGCAAGCACAGAAATGTGTGAATGCCGCGTTTCCATTCATTTCTATGAGAATTTGCGCGTTTTTTGTGCTTATTCATGTGTTTTGCTCGTTTGTGCACGATTTTCTGTTCACATGAAAAATTTTAAAAATAAAATAGTAATAATATATGAATAAATAAATGTAAGATAAATACACAAATAACTAAAAATAATCATAAATAAGTAAAATAAATTAATAATATGTAATAATACATTAATAAATAATAATTAACCTCTAACCTTAAATATTAAATAGATTATTATTATTATTATTATATTTCTAATAATAAATTAACAGTAAACACCCAAACTCAAACATAAAAATAAAATACATTATTAATAATAATAATAATAATAATAATAATAATAATATTAGGGTTAGATTGTTTAGTTATTTATTATTATTTTATTTTTTAAGGGGTTAGGGTTTAAGTTAAGGGTTAATTATTCGTATATAATAATAAATAAAATAAAATAAAAATAAATAAAATAATAATAAATAACCCTAACCCCAACTCCTAATCCTAACCCTAACCTAAATGTGAACTCGAACCCCTAACTAAAAAACATTATAACAAATGAATATTAATAATAAAAGAAGAAATAAAAGCTAAGGGAAAAGCTAAAAAAGCTGAAATACCTAGCAACAAATGATGCAACAGATAACAATGTTCTCTATGTTCTAATAAAAAAACCGCCAAAGCCCAAAAATGCTGCATACAAACGCGCAAGTCCCGCAAAAACACACGAAAAAAAAGCGCAAAAAAATGCCAGAAAAGCATTTTCTGCCAGAAGGCAGACCTCATGAATAATTACTCTCTCAGCTTCCTTATCACGCTGTATCTCTGTGTTGGAGTTCTACCTATTCAGTTACATTCCTAGGCATTTTCATTCTGAACAATGAAACGCGTGAAAAATGTCATTGAGTGGGAACGTCACTGAGTAGAAGGAATTCTATGGGCTTGTTTACACCTGTGCTGCTGTCTGAAGAGCAATCTATCGTGGATCATTTTTCAGAGAACATCGCAGATGCGACTGACAGGCATTCAGGAGTTGATACTGCCGCCTCCCAAATGCCTATTTTTTTTCAGCTGAACAGGAATGGAAATACTGTATTGCAGCTGTGAACTTAACCTTTGTCTCACTTGAATAAGTTGCATTCAGCAGTGGTACTGCCTGACAAGGGGGGATCATTTTTGCTGTGCTGAAAAGCAAAGCATCGTAGCCGTGGCATGGGTACAACCCCATCCAGCTGCCTTTGCAGCTTAAGGGGTGCAGTTGGGGGATGGTAAGAATGCAGCTCAACTGACTATGTTTACGACACCTCAACCGCAAGCGTAAAATAAGCAGAGGTACACAATGCTGCACTCATGGGCGAATGAACACTGGTGGAGTATTAAAGGCAATGCTGGTGAAAGAGCTGCGCTTATTTGTTATACATCTTTTATACATATGCTGGAAACATGGTGCTTTAGTTGGAAATATTTTATGTGGGGGTTTTATTGAGTGTGTTTATCTTATTTAGCTGTCAGGGCTGGGCTCCTGCTATTTACGAGCAGCTCTTTTCTTTCAGTGCACAGAGGCTGCTCAGCTGTCGGTTAATTACCAGCCATTCATTGTTTCTACAGTGACTCACCTGGTTACCATTACCTGCCTCTTTAGTCCAGCATACAGCCAGCCCCTTTTGGCTATTTAAACAGCTTTGCTAATTTCCTCCATGCCCTTGTGTGGTCTATGATCTCTGGTGTATTCCTGTGTATGACTTGGCCTGGCTGAATTCTCTACTGATACCTGTTCTTGTTTTTGCTCCTTACTATGCTGACTTCTGGCTTCCTGACCTCGGCTCGTGAGATTGCCCGCTCTGGCATCCAAACTCTGGCTTCAGTTTTTGACTACGTTCCTGAACTGTGTTATTTTTTGCTATATTATTAAGCCTAGGTTCATACTTGTGCGATGCGGGAACCAGCGCGATAACAGCACCAGTTCCCGCATCGCATCTCTCCCACAGGCAGTTCACACTGCTCTCTGGGAACCGCTGCGGGTGTCAATACATTGTTAACGACACCCCCAGATTGATTCACAGATCGCCATGCAAACTGTGAACTCGCACTGGATTTGGATCACATAAGTGAAAACACCCATGCGATGCAATTTCAATGCTTGGGGAAAAAAGTCCCTGCACTTTTTTTTCTGCGAATCTAATGCGAGTTCACCACACAACTGCAAAACACTGGAGAGACTCAGTGCCGGTTCTAAGGCACTATAAAATGTGAGTGAACATTTCTTATATATTTTTACTGCCCAAAAATAACATTTTTATACAAATATACTGCACAATGATGAATATTTAAGCTTTATGAGACACCAACATGGGGCATGGTGAAATGAGGAGCATCTAGTGGCTAACTAGTTGAAGGAACGCCAGGATAGTGGAGTGGTTATCCCTATATGAACCAAAGGCAAAACTTTTTCTAGGCTCTGGTGAGTGCCCATTTTAGAAGGTGGTGGTGGCACATGACACGGTGAAAAGTTATTGTTACAAAGCACTTATGAAAATTGAAGCATATGACCACACTGTATACATATGACAAATGGCAATGGACATTGGGGATTAATATCATATGTTTATGGTTTAAGTTGTGATAGATTGCACTTTATAATATTTGGCACTTTTATTGTCACGTTGCACTTTAAAAATTTAAAGAGGTTGGTATATAAGGTACAAACACTGTATTAGTGGTAATATTGTATTAGCACTTGTTTGAATTAGCGCGGTTGCATTATTTGAATACAGCACTTAAAGTATGATGAATGGAATAATCCTTGATGTTAGAGCAGAGCAAATTTAGCTGGTATGTGATTGACCTCTTTAAAAATGCAGACTTTTCCTGTGTGATCTAAGCACAAGTGGTCACCATATATGTTGCTTCAATAGTATTGTATCCAGTGGGACTACAGATGACAGGGATGTGAGCAAAGCACAGATGTCTGCATACAGTGTCTATGGGATTTGCTGAACTTGCATCCAGTAGCACTACAAGTATCAGGAATGTGGGCAGAGACAATGATGTCTATATGCAGTATCTATAGGATTAAATGGGCAGGTGCCCGCTCACCAACAGCATAACAGAAGTTGCTGGTAGTGATGCAGATGATAATGAGGACTCTTTCAGGATCTCCCTCTGGGTCCTGGCTCAGGGAATGGCATCTGACCTCCATCACATTGCGCCGCGGCCTACCTACCAGGATCTGAAGTGCAGGTAACGCTGAAGGATCAGGAACAGCCTCCAAACCGCTGTAGATAAGAAAGTGATGCTGTCCACAGATGTCCCTCTGGATGCAGCTGTATCGCTCTCTTCTATGCAGGCCGCGACTCGGCCGCAGTTCACACTGGCACAGAGCTCCTGCTGGCAGATCCAGGCCGGTGTTCCAAGAGAGCGATCTAGGTCTAAACCAGCCTTTTATATCCTTTCCCAGCAGTCTGTTCTTCTCTCCTCAGCAATCTGGTGGCTGTAGTTCAAGCCAGTCCTGCTGGAATTGAAACCCCAGCATTCTGAACTACACAGCTCACGATGCTTTGCTATGCTCTAAGTTCTGTCTTTAGGAAATGACACATGGAGTCCAAGCCAACACTAGAGGGAGACAGCTCCACATTAAAAGCACTGTATACTGTCCCTGAATTGCAGGCACAGTAGCCAGCTCCTGGCTACATACATATATATTTACTGTCTGTGCCGGCCCATCCATAGTAAATGTACTGTGGCGGGGCAGCAAGTGGTTAAAGTGGATGTAAGGCCTCACATATACCCAGTGAAGTGACTGGCCTGTTTATCTGCAGCCATGTCTTCTTTACAGCCGTTCAAAGTGCAGGGGGGCGAAGAGCTGATGTTACACTCTGCAGAGCTTAGCGAGGAGAGCTCTGACAGCTGATTGGAGGGAAGGGACACCCCTCCTTCACACAGCACACAGGAACAGAGCTGAGGCTGTCAATCAGCTGGAGATCTCTCCCCTGTCACCTTTTTTCTCTTGGTGTCAGGAAAACTCATCAGACGTGACTCATACTGACAGCAGAAAAATGAAGCAGCAGACAGAAATGCTCTTAACTAAGAGAAATACATACTAGAGGGATATGATTTGTTCATATTTCATGTCTTAGGTTTACAACCACTTTAAAGTCCCGTTTACGCTTAGCGATTTGGATTTGCAGGCAGAATTGGTGCAATTCTGGCAGCGATTTCAAATCACGCTAAAACTGCAACAAAACGTGCAATGGGCGTGTGTAATTTTGCTATGATTGTCGTGCAACAAGATGCGAGAAATCTGCGGCAAAACATGCATGTAAAAATGCGTCTGGCTCAAGGCTAAAATATGGTCCCTGAGCTTTTTTGCCACGACAAACGTGCATAGGGCAGCCCATTCAAGGGAATGGGCTGCTCTATGTGCGATACGTGGAAATGCATTTTATTTGCTCCACAAAATCATGAGCGGGAACAGGCATTCCCACTCTGCAAAATGTGAAAGGGACCTATGGGCCTGTTCACATCAGAATACGGTGCTGGAAAAGCGTGTTCTGTGCGCATTTCCCCCACCGCATTCAAATGCACTGCCCTTGCAAGTCTCCATGTGGGTTGTTAATGCCACTCGCAAATGCAGTGCGTTTGTGGGCACCAAATTACATGGTACTGTTGTACCATGCAGTTTGGTGCAGTGCATTTAAAGTAGTGCAAGCACTACTTTTTGCACGGTCCAATGCATTTTGCAGCCTATTCAAATGAATTGGCTGTCAAAATGCACTGCACAGGAACCCTAAATGGAAAGTTTGGGAATAGAAAAGAAATGAACATACATACTCACCTCCATGCTGCAGCATTGGTCTGATGCTGCAGCTGTCCCCTCCCCAGCTATAAGTCCAAAGACTGAGCAATCACATGACCTTTGATTACTCAGTTCTCAGTCCGCTCTGAGCAGAGAGTGGTGACTGTCAGTTATCACTCTCTGCTCTGTACCTCCAGTGCTCACTGGAGTGCTGGGTAGGGGCAGTTGGCTCTGGCTCTTAGTGGTGCACTAAGAGGCCGAGCCAGCTGCTGATCAGGCATCCGGGTGGATCCCGACATTATTGTAGGAATCCTTCCAGAGTCTGGAGTGGCTCTAGGATGTTAGCCAACAGTAGACTTTAACCTGCAGTTGGCTGATTCTAGGTCTCAGGAGAGCACAAGTAAGTGTACTCCTGTGACCGGGAACAGAAATATGGCCAAGAAAAACATTCTGTGCATGAAGGTAAAAAACCTGTGTGCAGCAGCCCCCCCCCCCCCATAATACAGTATTTACCTGAGCCCCCTCTGGATCCAGTGATGTCTAGGCAAATCCTATCTCTCCAGGGACCCGCACTTCTGATTGGCATTTGTAAATCACAGCCAGTGAGCCAATCAGGAGATGGAGAGGCGGGACCGAGCCGCGGCTCCATGTGTAAATGGACACACAGAGCTGCGGCTCGGGAAAACGCCTGCTTGGGTGTCCCCAGAGCCAGCTGCTTGATGTGAGGGCAACCAGCGGAAGGGAGGGGCCAGGAGCACTCGCGTGGGACCCAAGAAGAGGAGGATCTGAGCTGCTCTGTGCAAAACCATTACACAGAGCAGGTAAGTATAACATGTTTGTTATTTTAAAGTAAAAAAAAACAAAAAACAAGGGTTTAGTAACACTTTAAGTGTTTAGGAGCACCAAAAGTTTAATATTTTTTGGTTTCAAATGTGCAGATTTACCACTAGAGGGAGTGTTTTACTCTGCGCTAATATTTACAACCATTGCAGTAAGATTCCAGCCACGTTGGGAGTGCATTGTTTTTAATGGGTCAGAAAACTTACAGATTTACAATGCAAGAAGGAGCATATAGCACCACAAAGCGGAACTAGAGCCTGCTATACTATTGTACATACATACAGTAATTAAAATGGTACACAATGCAAGAATTCAGAGGATAGATATTTTCAAGTTAGTTAAAATGGAACTCAAACTTGTTTTCTAATCTTGGATAGAACAAGAAAGAGTCTATAAGGTCATCATTGATGTCTGTGTTCCTGTTGGAGAGATTTCTCTTCTTCTCCCACAGACAGCTACCACAATCTCCTTTAGATGGAGATTTCATAAAAAAATGTCTGCATGGAGTATACAAGCAATGAAGGAGCAACAATTAACAGGTGTAGATGTTGTGTAGTCTTTCCTATCACTTTAACCACCTTTGTACCGCTGTACGTTTTCAAACGGTGAAGTGGTGGATTGTTATTTCTGCAGCTCCATTTATAAACACCACTGCAGAATTAGCTGTTAAAAAGTCAGCGCACCTGCTAATAGCTGTGTGATTAGGTACACAAATGCAGTATACAGAGCCAATCTGAGTGGCTCTGTACCTTGAGATCACTGTAATAGCCAATGATAACACAGAAAAAACGCAGCACACCTGGCCCGATCCTGGTAGTACTGTACATGTACTGTATATGTGGCAGCCTCAGTCAGCACTGCTCCACAAATTACGCCCTCTAATGCGTTTCACCCTGCCCATCGTGCTTAATCATAGAAGAGCTCCTCTATGACTAAGCCCTGATGTGAGGGGTGAAATGCGTCAGTAAGCGTGGTTTACGGAGCAGCGCTGACTGAGGCTGCCACATATACAGTATACAGTACATGTACAGTACTACCAGGATTGGGCCAGGTGTGTAGCGTTTTCTCTGCTTTGATCTTCTCACACTACTGGATGAGTGATATCCTGCATTGGCACCTCTTTTCCTGAGCACCAATGGAACAGAGCATCTCTGCTTGGAGTGGCACCACTAAGCCAATACGAGTCAGTGATAGCAATCACATATGTAGACAAACTACTGTTTACATTGTTGATCCCTCCCCATCCTCTACAGTGGAGGAAATCAGAGTAATTTATGAACAGTGAAATTGTTCTTTTGAACCCTTCTAATGAGATATCAGGAGTCTGATATTTCACAAAATCTGAGCTGTTAAAAAAAATTTAAAAAACAAAATAATAAATAAAAATAATTGTACAAAATATTTTTAATTTTTTTTTTACAATTGTTATTTAAAAACTTAAAAAAAAAAACATTTTATTAAAATAAAAAACAACAATCAAGGCTCATTCACACAGGTACTTTGGTTGCATGAATGGGTGATTTGTTTATGCGGCTGAAGCCACCTGTTAGTGTATGGTGACACAGCCGTTGGTCCTAAATTGACAGGTGTGCAAATGCGTAATTTTCAGGCCTAAAAAAATTTTAGGCCTGAAAATTACGTAAAACACCCAAACATTGTGTTCTTCTGATCCTATTAGTACCGCAGGCAGCTGTAGTATTTACAAGTTAGTGTAGTGCGTCCTCTGCACAGTGTGCACCTAAAGCTACCTGAAGAAAATTGGTGGTGTTCTTCTGATCCTATTAGTACCGCAGGCAGCTGCAGTATTTAAAAAAGTTAGTGTAGTGCGTCCTCTGCACAGTGTGCACCTAAAGCTACCTGAAGAAAATTGGTGGTGTTCTTCTGATCCTATTAGTAATGCAGGCAGCTGCAGTATTTACAAGTTAGTGTACTGCGTCCTCTGCACAGTGTGCACCTAAAGCTACCTGAAGACAATTGGTGGTGTTCTTCTGATCCTATTAGTACCGCAGGCAGCTGCAGTATTTACAAGTTAGTGTAGTGCACCCTCTGCACAGTGTGCACCTAAAGCTACCTGAAGAAAATTGGTGGTGTTCTTCTGATCCTATTAATACCACAGGCAGGCAGCTACAGTATTTACAGTTAGTGTACTGTGTCCTCTGCACAGTGTGCACCTAAAGCTACCTGAGGAAAATTGGTGGTGTTCTTCTGATCCTATTAGTACCGCAGGCAGCTGCAGTATTTACAAGTTAGTGTAGTGCCTCCTCTGCACAGTGTGCACCTAAAGCTACCTTAAGAAAATTGGTGGTGTTCTTCCGATCCTATTAGTACTGCAGGCAGCTGCAGTATTTACAAGTTAGTGTAGTGCGCCCTCTGCACAGTGTGCACCTAAAGCTACCTGAAGAAAACTGGTGGTGTTCTTCTGATCCTATTAGTACCGCAGGCAGCTGCAGTATTTACAGTTAGTGTAGTGCGTCCTCTGCATAGTGTGCACCTAAAGCTACCTGAAGAAAATTGGTGGTGTTCTTCTGATCCTATTAGTAATGCAGGCAGCTGCAGTATTTACAAGTTAGTGTACTGCGTCCTCTGCACAGTGTGCACCTAAAGCTACCTGAAGAAAATTGGTGGTGTTCTTCTGATCCTATTAGTACCGCAGGCAGCTGCAGTATTTACAAGTTAGTGTAGTGCGTCCTCTGCACAGTGTGCACCTAAAGCTACCTGAAGAAAATTGCTGGTGTTCTTCTGATCCTATTAATACCACAGGCAGGCAGCTACAGTATTTACAGTTAGTGTACTGTGTCCTCTGCACAGTGTGCACCTAAAGCTACCTGAAGACAATTGCTGTTGTTCTGCTCCTAATAATACCATAGGCAGGCAGCTACAGTATTTACAGTTAGTGTACTGTGTCCTCTGCACAATGTGCACCTAAAGCTACCTGAATAATTGGTGGTGTTCTTCTGATCCTATCAATACCACAGGCAGGTAGCTACAGTATTTACAGTTAGTGTACTGCGTCCTCTGCACAGTGTGCACCTAAAGCTACCTGAAGACAATTGCTGTTGTTCTGCTCCTATTAATACCACAGGCAGGCAGCTACAGTATTTACAGTTAGTGTACTGTGTCCTCTGCACAGTGTGCACCTAAAGCTACCTGAAGACAATTGCTGGTGTTCTTCTTCTCCTATTAATACCACAGGCAGGCAGCTACAGTATTTACAGTTAGTGTACTGTGTCCTCTGCACAGTGTGCACCTAAAGCTACCTGAAGACAATTGCTGGTGTTCTCATACTAATAATACTACAGACAGGCAGTTGATTCTGCTAGCTGCAGTATCAGTATATATATATACATCCCAGCTTTGTGCAGCTACATCTCACTGCAGGCCATTAGTATGTCTGGAAGGCCAACAAGCAGAGGCAGACAGTCACAAGCCAATAAAAGAGGGCAAGCAGGCTCTGTGTCTAGATGCAACAGTGCTGGTCATGGAGACGGTGCATCCTCATCAGCACGTGGCCGTGGGACACGCTTGTCCATTTTTTCGGCAGCTGGCCCTGTTGAGCCGCAACATGCGGAAGACTTGGTAGAGTGGATGACCAAGCCGTACCCATCCTCCTCATCCTCTCACAGCCAGGCTCAGGGTACTTTGTCTGGCAAAGCAGCTGCCAACGCGGCCTCTTCCCTCGGCTCAATGGCATCAGTCACTCCTTCCCTAGCCCCACCATGTCCTCCTGAGGAGTCCCCCGAACTGTTTGACCACAGTGTTGGGTACATGCTCTAGGAGGATGCCCAGCATTTTGAAGGCTCTGATGATGATATCCAGCTAGAGGAAGGCAGTAACGTGAGCCCAGAGAGAGAGGGGGTGCCCGAGGACAGCAATCTGGCAGTCATGTTCCCCCAGCTGCAGCATACTGCCAGGTTTGCTCCAGTGATGAGGGAGGGGATGATGAGGTCACTGACTCCACGTGGGTGCCTGATAGGAGAGAGGAGGAGGAGGCACATCACCAACGAGGCAGGGGCCAGCTTAAGGGCAGCACACTGACTGCATCACACCGCAGAGCTCCGCATGTGCACGGCGCTGCTGTCTCTGCGCATTATTCCAAAAGTTCTTTGGTGTGGGCCTTTTTTGAGACGAGTGAATCAGATCCCACCACTGCTATTTGCAAGATATGTCTCAAGCGTATCTCGCGTTGCCAAAACATCTCCCGCTTGGGCACCAAATGCTTGACCAGACATATGTCGACCTGCCATGCAGTTCATTGGCAAGCGTACCTAAAAGACCCACACCAAAGAACAAAGAGGACCTCTCCTTGCTCCTCATCAGCTGGGATCTCCAACCCTACTATACCTTCAGTCCTCTCTGAGACCTGCACTGAGAGGAATGAAGGTGTAGAATTAGGTGTGTCACAGCCAAGTACTTGGGGGCAATCTGCTATCGGTACACCGACGTCAGATTGTACCAGGCAAATTTCCCTGCCCCAGCTGCTGCACCGCCAAAATAAGTTCGCTCCCAGCCATCCACATGCCCAGCGGTTGAATGCTAGCTTGGCTAAATTGCTAGCACTTCAACTGCTGCCTTTTCAGTTGGTAGACTCTGCCCCCTTCCGTGAGTTTGTGGAATGTGCGGTTCCTCAGTGGCAGGTTCCCAAACGCCACTTTTTCTCACGGAAAGCGATTCCGGATCTCTACCGGCATGTGGAAGGCAATGTCTTGGCCTCGTTGGACAGGGCGGTCAATGGTAAGGTGCATATTACCGCTGATTCATGGTCCAGCAGGCATGGACAGGGACGTTACCTATCTTTCACCGCGCACTGGGTGACTCTTCTGGCAGCTGTAAAGGATGCAGGACAGGGTGCAGTAGTGTTGGAGGTTGTTCTGCCACCATGCCTCCAAAATTCTACTAGTGGTGATTCTGCCACACCTCTCTCCTTCACCCCCTCCTCTTCTTCTTCCTCCATGGCCTCTTCCTGTGCTGATTTGTCCTCGGAACCAGCGGTGCTCCGTAGGCATTCAAGGGGCTATGCAAGCATGCAGGCAAAAAGATGCCATGCGGTGCTTGAGCTGGTGTGCTTGGGGGACAGGAGCCACACTGGGGCAGAGATTCTGTCAGCTCTACAGGGGCAGGTTCAGAGGTGGTTGACGTCACGCCAGCCTAAGGCAGGTATGGTGGTTTGCGACAATGGCACCAACCTCCTCTCTGCCCTCCGACAGGGACAACTGACCCATGTGCCCTGTTTGGCTCACGTCCTTAACTTGGTGGTGCAGCGGTTCTTGGGCAGGTACCCGGGCTTACAGGATGTCCTGAGGCAGGCCAGGAAAGTCTTTGTGCATTTCCGCAGGTCATATAATGCCAGTGCTCGGCTGGCTGACCTCCAAAAGGAATTTAACCTGCCCAAGACCCGCCTAATCTGTGACATGCCTACCAGGTGGAACTCAATGTTGGCCATGCTGCAGCGGCTGCACACGCAGCAGAGGGCCATCAATGAGTACCTATGCGACTATGGCACCAGGACAGGGTCAGGGGACCTTGTTTTTTTTTCCCCACGCCAGTGGGCTATGATCAGGGATGCATGCACTGTCCTGTCACCATTTGAGGAGGATGGTGAGCAGTGACAGTGCATGCATCAGTGACACTGTGCCTCTTGTCCACCTGTTGGAGCACACGCTGCGTGGAATAATGGACAGGGCACTTGAGGCAGAACAGAGGGGGGAAGAGGAGGACTTCCTTACCTCTCAAGGCCCCCTTTATCCAGACAGTGTTCCTGCGTGCCCGCCGATCACACAGGAAGAGGATGAGGAGGAGGAGGATTGTGTCAGCATGGAGGTGGAGAGTGGCACTCAGCTTCAGCAGCAGTCTTTAAAGGATCATTTACAGTCCCAAGAAACCCATGGACTTGTACGTGGCTGGGAGGAGGTGGCTGCGGATCATGTCGTCCTTAGTGACCCAGAGGACTCCGGACCGAATGCCTCAGCAAAGTTACGCTGCATGGCCTCCCTGATCCTGCAAAGCCTGCGGAAGGATCCTCGTATTCGTGGTATCAAGGAGAGGGATCAATACTGGCTGGCAACCCTCCTTGATCCACGTTACAAGGGTAAGGTTGCGGACCTTATCTTGCTGTCACAGAGGGAGCAGAGGATGAAACATCTTCGGGAGGCCTTGCAGAAAGGTTTGTGCAACGCGTTCCCAGAGACTGGGAGGTTACAAACTCCTGTTCCTGGGCAACGTGTTGCTGAGGCTTCGGTCAGTCAAAGAAGGAGCGGTGGAGAAGGTGGCCGTCTGACCGATGCGTTCAGACAATTTTTTAGTCCGCAGCCCCAAGGTATGATCGGTTTCAGCAACCATCGCCAGCGTCTGTTTTACATGGTGCAGGAATACCTAGGGGCAAGATCTGACTTGCACACCTTTCCCACCGAAATACTCTGGGTTACTGGGTCTTGAGGATGGATCACTGGCCAGAGCTTGCACTATATGCAATTGAGCTACTGGCTTGTCCTGCATCCAGCATTCTTTCAGAATGCACATTTAGTGCTGCTGGAGGCTTTGTAGCCAATCACAGGGTGCGCCTGTCCACTGACTTGGTCGATCGACTGACCTTCATAAAAATGAATCGGTCTTGGATCACCACCAGCTACCAGGCACCTGATGCTGATGTAACCGAATAATTTTTTTTGAAATGTCAGATCCCTTTAAGACTGCCTATGCTGATGATGAGTGACTATCCTGTTATGATGAGTGATTATCCTCTTCCTCCTCAATGATCATGCTGATAGCCTGTAAGAACATTTTTGGTTCTGGGCGCCGCCACCAGTGGCTAAGGCCCAATTTTTCAGCCCCCTGTTTAACAGGGGCGTGTAATTAAGATTTTTGATGCAATATTTTGCAGGAGGGTTCGTTGCTGTGCTCAACTAGAGTATCTGTGAGGGGTTGCAGTGTTGTGGCACCTGTGCCTAAGGCCCAATTTTTCTGCCCCTGTTCAACAGGTGCGTGTAATTACAATTCTTGATCTAATATTTCTCAGCAGGGCCCATTCCTGCGCCCACCAAGAGTAACTGTGAGGGCTTACAGTGTTGTGGCAACATCACCAGCACCACCACCGCCACCAAAGGCCCAATTTTTCTGCCCCTGTTCAACAGGGGCATTTAATTACAATTCTTGATCTAATATTTCACAGCAGGGCCCTGTGAGTGCTTACAGTGTTGTGGCAACACCAACACCTAAGGCCCAAATTTCTGCTGAGTATATAGGGCAGGACCCTACTTTCAAACATCCAACTTACAAACGACTCCTACTTGAAAATGGAAAGAGACAACAGGAAGTGAGATGAAATCTACCCCTAGGAAGGGAAATTCTCTCCTGTAAGAGTTAATATGGGAAAAACGTGTCTCCTCTCCACCGATGCTTTATCACCAATCCTTGTTTCACTAAAAACCCCAAATTTTCAAAAAAAATTTGTCATTGGGACAGAAAGTGAGGTGAAATCTTCTGAAGAGGAGCACAGACAGCAAAACAAATGTTACAGGGGTGATAACCCTTCCCTATGTTTTCCAAAAAGCTTAAAAATAGATTTTTTGGCTGGAGCTAAACACTTTAAAAGTGTACCAGTTCAAAATTACAAACAGATTCTACTTGAAAACAAACCTACAGTCCCTGTCTTGTTTGTACCGCCTGTATACTGCTGTTCAGAGTATATAGGGCCTGGGGGCCCCACGCCTTTCCTTTTTTTAATTTGGGTGCGAGGTTCCCCTAAATACCCAAAGGGCCTGGTAATGGACTGGGGGGTGCCCATGCCGTTTGTCTCACTGATTTTCATCCATATTGCCAGGACCCGACATTACATTAAAGCCGCAAGCAGTTTTAAATGACTTTTTTGCCTTTAACCACTTCCCTACCCGCCCATAGTCATATGACGTCCACAGATGGGATCTCCCATCCTGGGTGGGCGTCATATGACGTCCTGGGATTCCCGGCCGTCTAGGGGGCGCGCGCGCGCGCCGCGTTGCTCGGGACCCGGTGCGTGTGCCCGGCAGCCGCGATGTCCGCCGGGCACCCGCGATTGCCCGTTAACCGGGCCGGCATGTGGATCTGTGTGTGTAAACACACAGATCCACAGCCTGTCAGCTCTGAGGAGAGCGATCTGTGTTCCCAGAACGGAGGAACACTGATCGGTCTCCTCCCCTTGAGCGTCCCCTCCCCCTACAGTTAGTAATCACTCCCTAGGAAACATACTTAACCCCTCCCCGCCCCCTTGTGGTTAACCCCTTCACTGCCTGTCACATTTACACAGTAATCAATGCAATTTTATAGCATTGATCGCTGTATAAATGTGAATGGTCCCAAAAATGTGTCAAAAGTGTCCGATGTGTCCGCCATAATGTCGCAGTCACGAAAAAAAGTCGCGATCGCCGCTAAAAAAATAAATAAATATTTTTTTTTAAAAAATGCTATAAATCTATCCCGTATTTTGTAGACACTATAACTTTTGCGCAAACCAATCAATATACGCTCATTGCGATTTTTTTTACCAAAAATATGTAGAAGAATACGTATTGGCCGAAACTGAGGAAAAAATTTGTTTTTTTTAAAAAAAATTGGGATATTTATTATAGCAAAAAGTAAAAAATATTGTGTTTTTTTCAAAATTGTTGCTCTTCTTTTGTTTATAGCGCAAAAAATAAAAACCGCAGAGGCGATCAAATACCACCAAAAGAAAGCTCTATTTGTGGTGAAAAAAGGACGTCAATTTTTTTTGGGTACAACGTCGCACGACCGCGCAATTGACGTTTAAAATGCAACAGTGCTGAAAACTAAAAATTGGCCTGGGAAGGAAGGGGGTGAAATTGCCCTGTATTGAACCGGTTAAAAATGACATTTTGTGCAGGGACTAAACACGGGAAACACGCGTCACTTTACAGGCATACTATAGACACCCCCCAGGTACGATATTTAAAGGAATATTTCACTTTTTTTTTTTTACTTTAAGCATCATTAAAATCACTGCTCCCGAAAAAACAGACGTTTTTAAAACTTTTTTTGCATTGATACATGTCCCCTGGGGCAGGACCCGGGTCCCCACACCCTTTTTAGGACTATTACATGCAAATTAGCCTTTAAAATTAGCACTTTTGATTTCGAACGTTTGAGTCCCATAGACTTTAATGGGGTTCTAAAGTTCGCGTGAACTTTCGTTCTTCGCAGGTTCTGGTGCGAACCAAACTGGGGGGTGTTCGGCTCATTCCTAATTATCACCAAATATTTTCACACCAAACCAAAAATGATTATATAATTTACACACATCTTAAATCCATTTATGATAACTCAGCCATTACAGCTCCAGTTATAACTATGTGACAAGGACGGAGGGCGGGAAGCTTCTTCTTCTCCTGCTGAGCTCCGACTGAAAACTGTTGCGCAGATTTATTTATTTTTTTAAATAACTTCTATGAGCTCTGTGCCCTGGCAGTTGTGACCATGTGACCTCCTGACCCAATTACATTGCAATATTTAAAGACTGCCTGTTGCTATGGGCTTTAAACTATATTTTAGAACTGTCACGCTCCCATTGGTGTGGGAGGCACATTGCTGGCACATTTTTATTCAGGGAGGATTTAGTGAGTGTGTGGAGTTGTAGATATCACAGGCCGGCCCCTCCCTCTCCCCCCCATAGAGGGGACATTTGGGGAGGTGACACCCGTGTGCAGGCGGCTCTTCTGTCCCAGCGAAGTTTGCCGGAAAGTTCCGAAGTGTGTCGGTTCCGGGGCTCCCCGTCCTCCCACACTGCATTGCGCTCATCCATTCCCCACCCCGTGTCCTCGGCCGGCCCCTCTCTCCTGCCCCATAGAGCGGAGCTCAGTGTCCTGGGACCCCCGAAGTCTCCTCCGTCCCTCCCCGTGTACAGAGTCCAGGCGGAGCCCTCCGGTACACACTTCTCTGCCGGACCTCCAACTTCACCAACTCTCCTCTGCAGCCCTATGAGAGCCGGCTCCCCGGAGGACAGCAGCCCGCACATCAGCCAGCGATCTCTCCCGGAGAGCCCATGGAGCGGAGGATGCGGCCTCCCGTACTGATCGCCCTGTCCCTACTACTTCTGCTGGAGGCTGTCCGGGCGGCCATGGACGAGTGCTCGGAGAACGGCCGGCCGCAGCGATGTATGCCCGAGTTCGTCAATGCGGCGTTCAATGCGACCGTGGTGTCCACCAATACGTGCGGATCTCCCCCGGAGGAGTACTGTGTGCAGACCGGAGTCACCGGGGTCACCAAGTCCTGCCACCTGTGTGACAGCGGACAGCCCCACCTCCAACACGGCGCCGACCTTCTCACCGACTACAACAACCAGGCCGATATGACGTGGTGGCAGAGCCAGACCATGCTGGCCGGGATCCAATACCCGCACTCCATCAACCTCACCCTGCACCTTGGTAAGTGACCCTACCTACCTATCCCTTCCATACACCGGGATCCAATACCCGCACTCCATCAACCTCACCCTGCACCTTGGTAAGTGACCCTACCTACCTATCCCTTCCATACACCGGGATCCAATACCCGCACTCCATCAACCTCACCCTGCACCTTGGTAAGTGACCCTACCTACCTATCCCTTCCATACACCGGGATCCAATACCCGCACTCCATCAACCTCACCCTGCACCTTGGTAAGTGACCCTACCTACCTATCCCTTCCATACACCGGGATCCAATACCCGCACTCCATCAACCTCACCCTGCACCTTGGTAAGTGACCCTACCTACCTATCCCTTCCATACACCGGGATCCAATACCCGCACTCCATCAACCTCACCCTGCACCTTGGTAAGTGACCCTACCTACCTATCCCTTCCATACACCGGGATCCAATACCCGCACTCCATCAACCTCACCCTGCACCTTGGTAAGTGACCCTACCTGCCTATCCCTTCCATACACCGGGATCCAATACCCGCACTCCATCAACCTCACCCTGCACCTTGGTAAGTGACCCTACCTACCTATCCCTTCCATACACCGGGATCCAATACCCGCACTCCATCAACCTCACCCTGCACCTTGGTAAGTGACCCTACCTGCCTATCCCTTCCATACACCGGGATCCAATACCCGCACTCCATCAACCTCACCCTGCACCTTGGTAAGTGACCCTACCTACCTATCCCTTCCATACACCGGGATCCAATACCCGCACTCCATCAATCTCACCCTGCACCTTGGTAAGTGACCCTACCTACCTATCCCTTCCATACACCGGGATCCAATACCCGCACTCCATCAATCTCACCCTACACCTAGGTAAGTGACCCTACCTACCTCACCTACCCCTTACACCGGGGTCCAGTACCCCATCAACCTCACCCTGCACCTAGGTAAGTGACCCTACCTACCTCACCTACCTACCCCTACACTGGGGTCCAGTAGCCACACAACATCAACCTCACCCTGCACCTAGGTAAGTGACCCTACCTCACCTACCAACCCCTACACCTTCCATACACAGGGATCCAATACCCGCACTCCATCAATCTCACCCTGCACCTAGGTAAGTGACCCTACCTACCTCACCTACCCCTTACACCGGGGTCCAGTACCCGCACTCCATCAACCTCACCCTGCACCTCGGTAAGTGACCCTACCTACACCCTACACCTTCCATACACCGGGATCCAGTACCCGCACTCCATCAATCTCACCCTACACCTAGGTAAGTGACCCTACCTACCCACCCCTACACCGGGGTCCAGTACCCGCACTCCATTAACCTCACCCTACATCTCCAACCATAGGGACAGGGACCCCATCACCAGACCAGGACCCCAGCACTCGCATTCCATCGACCTCACCCTGCGCCACAGGAAATCACCCCACCTACACCTTCCATAAACCCCCCCCCCCAAATCGCCAAACCGGGATCCAGTACCCACACATCAACCTCACCCTGAACCTCTGTGAGTGACAACACCCCATCCCCTCCGTACGACACCCCATCCCCTCCGTACATCTCCAACCATAGGGACAGGGACCCCATCACCAGACTGGGACCCCAGTACCTGCATTCCATCAACCTCACTCTGCACCTCTGTGAATGACACTATATACCCCGTACCCCACCTCCTCTATATCCCATACCTGATCACCCCCGTACGGACCGGCACCCCATCACTAGATCAGGATCCTGTACTCACTCCATTCACCTCACCCTGCACCCCTGTGAGGTACCCTATACCCCTCCACCCCTATACATCCCCCGCCCCCCCACATACACCCCCATAGGGACCGGGACCCCATCTCCAGATTGGGATCCAGTACCCGCACTTCATCACCCTCACACTGCACCTCTGTACCCCACCCTATCTCCTCCATGCCTGATCAGTCCTATACAACACCCCACCTCCTCCATAGGCACAAGAACCCATCACCAGATCAATACCAATGCACCATATACAATGGAAGGTATTTGTTATCTCCCATACAGAACTGCATGTAGAATGTGGGGAATGTGGTGTGAACGAGTCCTTAGATCCTGGAGATTTCAACAAGTTGTCAGCGGCAGGGTCACAAGCCGCAAAGTCACCCGTGTGTGTCATTGGGCTGAGGATGATTTCCAATATTCTCCACTACAGATCACTAATGCCAGCCATTTGCAGCCAGAGATTTAATCTCTAGAGTAACTGGCGATCGTGATACAGCATTGGGTTGTGTTCTGCTACAAATCGCTTTCCCTCAGCGACTTGAGCAACATTCCATAGATGTGTTAGGAGCGACTGTCATTAGCGATTTTGCTGCCTTCACAAAGTGCTCCTGAAACTTGGATTGTAGAGTAAAAAATTACATGAAAAATGTAAGTTAGCAATTCCATAGGAAGTCGCTGTAACAGAACGGGGAGAATAGCCATAGACACATGGGGGGCAATCTAGGAGCTGTGCGTCCTTCCTACCCAGCGTCTTAGTGCATCCGGGAGGGACAGCGCCCTGCCCCACCGCACACAGCCTGTCAAATTCTATGGCTGGATGCTGTACCAAGTGGTACCAGGATGATGTGAAGAGCTACATATATGCTACAATAGTAGTTTTCATGCAAACTGGGTTTCTGTGTTGTAGAGCACATTGGGCCTCGGTTCACACTATGAACCGCATGTGAATTGCACCACATTCCTGTTAAATTCAGTGGGTTGTGATTTTTGCCTATTTTTTTTGAATGGGCTCAAATTGCACCAAAGTCGCACATGCATCAATTTTGGAACCACACTGCAACCGGATCGCATGGTCATTTTGTACTATATGATCTGGTGCAGACAAACGTACTGCATTTGCAACCTATTTTTTGGGTGCCGTTAAGCTTGCACTGACGCCTGCTGCAGATCGCAAGGGCAGTGCAATTTGAATGCTGTGTGCGAAACGCATACGGATCGCAGGTTTCCCACATGGCATTCTAATGTGAACAGGTGCTAAATGCAGTGGTGTGACCGGGCCCTGAGGCTGAGTTACTTGTGGCTCCGCTATGAATAGTGAAGGGGAAACCCTCTCATTTGGACATAGACAGCAAAAATATATGAGCAGAGATTACCGGTCGCTACTATATCCAAAATGGAAATCAAGAGGTGTGGCAGGAGGTATGATCAATAAGCACTTTGCATTGAAGCCCTTGTTTTCTATGTGCCCTTGTTTTCTATGTGCCCTCTGCGTTAGGCCTGCGTTCATCTATGCAGATCAATGTAACCGAATGGACACGGTGGGAATGAACCCTAAAAGGCCTCATGCATACATGTGTATTCAAATATTCCTATATATTTCTGCCATTTTATTTATATATATATATATATATATATATATATATATATATATATATATATATATATATATATATATATTTTATATAATTTAATTTATTTCTGCTCATTTTGTTGCGCAGTTCTGTGCATTTATGTTCCGTGCCTTTATGTGCATTTACATACACAGTGTTTAGAGGTGTATAAACGTAAACTCTTTCTGTTGGCTAAAATATTTAGTTCTTCGAACTCCTAGAACTGACACGTGTTTTATGTACATTTAGGCTGCATTCACACCGGATTGCAGACGGAATCACCACAATTTCGAAACATGGGATGCGTTTGTGATTACTTCTTAATGGCACCCCAATTGCGTTGAACTCGCAACGCTTGTCGCGCTGCAATTGGGGTGCCATTACAAAGTAATGACATCACTAACGTGTCCTGCGTTTTGCAGCAATATGAAATCATGGGTGGAATCACGGTGATTTCGCCTGCGATCAGATGTGAATGCAGCCTTATGTGCAAAAAGTGTACATGCGCTTCTCTCTGCATTTTTTTACGCTCCTGAACGCTATTCGCAAAGGCATGCTTGAAAGCCTGCTGGGGCATGTTTCGGCGGACACGCAGCTGCATTCAGAGGTGCAAAAAATAAAATGCCAGTCGCCTCTAAATGCCCTCGAAAGTGGCATTTAGAGGCGTGTTTAAAAAAAAAAAAAAAAGTCGCCCCTGAAAGCGGCATTATAATGCAATTTTTTAATTGGGTTGTGAGTTACTGACCCCAGGTAATGTTGGACACCCCACTTGATACTATCGGGGTGAGGCGCTCACCCCCCCCCCCCCGACTTCAGCGTCGGCCCTGGCACTGCTCCCTTGTGTATTTTATGAATCAGTTGTTTGACCTTCTCTTGTAAAATGCTGTTCGGTGTAATGTCACTGGAACCTTGTTTATTGTGCCTCAGGTGTCACATTCTGCCGGCTTTACTTCCCAGTGAGAATCCTTTGCTCTGTAAGCCTGTTAATTGCACTCGGGGAAGTTTATGAGCTGTTCTTTCATAGCCTGGGGCCCGGGGACACAGAATGACTGTTGTGTGGTTGGGACACAAAACGACATTGTGCAGTCTGCCTTCAGGGCCCTCCTGTCTGTCTTTTTGCGTTTGGTACTTCAAGTAGCTGTCGCAGGACACGGGCCCATCGTCAGCTCCTCACGACTGTTGCTGCATTCTCTGTGTCTTCCTTGTGAGTGCCATCCGACGTTTCTGCCAGGTCTTCTCACCTTGGGCCTCAGTTCACACTATGAACCACATGTGAATCGCACCGCATTCCTGTTCATTTCACATGCGATTCAGTGCGTTGTGATTTTTGCCTATTTTATTTTGAATGGGCTCAAACTGCATCAAAGTCGCACATGCATCAATTTTGGAACCACACTGCAACCGGATCGCATGGTCGTTTTGTACTATGTGATCTGGTGCAGACAAACGTACTGCATTTGCAACCAGCTTTTCAGGTGGTGTTAAGATTGCGCTGATACCTGCTGCAGATCGCAAGGGCAGTGCAATTTGAATGCTGTGTGCGAAACGCATACGGATCGCACACAGCCTTGCCGCTTCACAGCCGGTTTCCTGCTGCGCATGCGTGAATCACGCTGCACTTTCTCAAAGGGCCGGCTGGGGTGAGGGCCAAACTTCAGTAGGAAGTGGGAGTGTGTACCTGTCAAAACCAGGTACCCGCTCCCCACCACAAGGTGCCAAATGTGGCATTGGGGGGGCAGACAAAAAGAGCATTCCGGGTGCTTGGGTATAGCTCCACTTTGAAGAAAAAACAAAAAAGAACGCACCTCCCCATTGAAAGCGCCGCAATAACTCATCAAAAACGCACCTGTGTTGCATTTTTTGATTTACTCGACCTATGAAAAACACACCATAAGTGCGGTAAAATCCTGGTAAAATCACGCTCGTTTTTGCTGGATGTTATCGGCCCTCTTTTCTGTTTTTTGTTTTTTTTTCTATTGGTAAACACTGGCAACCCTAATGGAAAAAAAAAAAAAAATATATATATATATAATTTTATTTTTTTTTACACCCAACTACCTGCCAGAGGAAGGACCACACCCCCCCCCCCCCCCCCCCTTTTTTTTTTTTTTTTTTTTTTTTTTTTATTATTATTATTATTTTTTTTTATTTAGTGGAAAGGATCGGATTTGGATGTAGATGGGGGTAAATGAACACAAGTCTGTTTATCCAAAAGAATGCATTGATCATCTGATCAGGTCTGCCTGAAAAACTGTCCGGAGGACCTGATTGGATCCCCCGTGTGAACAGGGCCCAAATAGGGCTGCCACCTCATACCTTTAAAACTGAATACATTCATTATACAGGTTCTGGGGCTAATTTAATACAGAAAAGGCATTAAGTGAGTTTATTTACCACCTTAATCAGAACCTGTGTAAATAATATGTGTTTAGTTTTAAAGGGATGAGGTGACGACACTAGGCCCAAATTCCTTAACCACTTGACCCAAATCGAATGACTTGTTTACCCTGGCAGTTGGGGGGGGGGGGGATAAAAACACGCAGTTAAGTCCCATTTTGACCATCAACCCCAACTGCTGCCTCCTTAAGGTTCAAACTCAACGGCTGTGGCTAGAATTGAACCTCCTGTCACATTTGGCGGGCACTACCGACCACCGAGCATGACCTGTTTAAGTGAAAATGTCTGCACTGCGACCACCACATACAACGCACAGTTGTGCAGCATTTAGGGGTGTAAAACAGGTGTTGCGTAGGCCTTCTCACTGCCTGTCAAACAATTGGGAAAAGTGAGCCGATCGTAGATCTCTTTTCAGAGGCGCGGCAGTCTATGAGCCCTAAAAGAAGTTTTGCCTTGAGTTGTAATCTTTGAAATCGTTCGTCTAGTCCCTGTGTGACCTGGGCAGTGCCTGAGCTCAATGCAGCTTTGATTAGTCCTCCCATCAGGCGTCCCTGCAGGGACATCGCTCTCTAATTAGATTTAATTGTACCTTTTGCATATTACGCTATGAAGGGCCTTTTTCTTTTCTCTGTGTTGAATGGCGAGTGCAGAAAACGTCGCCTCAGGCTGTGTGAGACACATACCACGTGTCCTGTACTAACCCGACCTGCCATGGAAGGTGAATAGAGGGAGGTGTGCGACTATTCAGCTCCATTCCTCGCACTCCTCTGGAGATATTTATAGCCGGCCAGTCTGCTCTAATTCTGGATCTGCTATTTTTGGGCGCTGTGATTTTTAGGTTGTGATTTTCCCCTCTCCGTAAATAAAATTGACATATACTGTACTTGTTTAGATTAGCGTAATTCCTTCTAATATTATCCATTACATTTGTATTAAAAAAAAAAAAAAAAAGTCTAACCTTTAGCTGGGAATAGTCCATGTCACTGCCTTATTGGTATAAAGTCCCAGCCGTGTTTAGTCTGATTAGACCGCGCTTGTTTAGACGGTTTCCCCTAAAATAAGCACATATTTTGTCTCCGTCAGTGTATGGCGGACTCTACCTTTCCTGTTAGATTTTCATGGGATGAGTAAACTTTAAGTGACCTTCTGATGGAGGATGGATGGCGGTACAAGGGACTGAATATTATTGATTGATTTTCCCTGGAAGTGTAAGTTTCATTCACAGGGACACTGACATACATGCATTTATAGGACTTTTCTATACATATTATATATATATATATATATATATATATATATATATATATATATATATATATATATATATACTGTAAATTTATGTAATGAATAAAAATGGTGTGTTTCACACTGTGTGTCTACCTGCGTTTAGGTGCAATCAATTTAGCTGCATTAAAGTGATTGTAAAGTCTTGTTTAAAAAAAATAACAAACATGTCATACTTGCCTGCTCTATGTAGTGGTATTGCACAGAGCAGCCCGGATCCTCCTCTTCTTGGGTCCCTGGCTGGCACTCCTGGCCCCTCCCTCCTGTTGAGTGCCCCTACAGCAAGCAGCTTGCTATGGGGGCACCCGAGCCGAGTCACAGCTCCCTGTGTCTATTCAGACATGAAGCCAAAACCCACCCCTGACCCCTCTCTCTCCTGATTGGCTGAATGTTTTTGATTGACAGCAGCAGGAGCCAATCGTGCCACGTTGCTGTCTCTGCCAATGAGGGAGTCCCAGGCAGCTTAGACATTCCTGCAACATCGTTGGATAAAGACGGGCTCAAGTAAGTATTAGGGGGCTGCTGCACACAGAAGGTTATTTTTATCTTAAAGCGATTGTATACCCTTTTCTTTTTTTTTTTAAATTTTATTTCTACCTAACCGGTAAGCCTATAATAAGGCTTACCTGTAGGTAAAATGAATATCTCCTAAACCTGTACGGTTTAATACAGGGATATGCAATTAGCGGACCTCCAGCTGTTGCAAAACTACAAGTCCCATCATGCCTCTGCCTCTGGGTGTCATGCATGTGGCTGTCAGTCTTGCTATGCCTCATGGGAGTTGTAGTTCTGCAACAGCTGGAGGTCCGCTGATTGCTTATCCCTGGTTTAATAGGTATTCACTTTGCATGCAGCTGCTGACATCAGCGGCGAATGCGCTGTGAAGGCCCAGCTGAAGGTCTGGCAGACGCTGCCGGACCTTGCCAGGAAGAAGTCTCCCGCGTGCATGCGCGGTATTGACGTCATCGCAGCTCTGGCTACTCACAGCGCATACTAGCTCATTTTGCCTTTGCCTTACATTTTTTTTTTTGTTTAAAAAATAAATACATTTTCAGTGCGGGTATACAATCGCTTTAATGTGTAGAATGCATTAAGATAAAAAAACCTTCTGCCTTTACATTCCCTTTTTAAGGCTCCATTCACACTGGACGACTCCAAAATTGTGCAACTTTGGATGGATTCAACTTGGATGTGACTTGTCCCTCTGCAAAGTCTGACCCAATGTTGCATGTAAAATATTCAGGTACAACTTTCATGCAGCTTTTGAGGGTTAACATTGAAGTCTATGGCCCTCAAGTTGCATGAAAGTCAGACCTAAGTAGAGCATAAACTACTTTGAAGTTGCTACGACTTTAAGTCGCACATATATATGAATGGTTGTCATTGGAAAACATGGGGTATGACTTGTCTATGACAAATTGCATAAGTATGAATGCGGGAAATAGAATTCTGTGCGTGCAAGGGCAGGTTAGATCCTGTGAACATGTCTGAACATGTGTAGGCTTTAACGCAGTAGAACTTAATCTGGGAAGTTTAAAGTTTGGCTATATTTCCCAAAGTCGCTGTGGTCTAGGGTGAGTGCTGTGAAGCTTCCTGCAAAGTACAGCACCCTACTTGCCTCCACTAGCCATGATCTGTCTGCATTGCATAGAGAAGCACAGAAACCCAGTGATGATGTTACTTTAAGCATAATAACTTTTTTTTTTTTACTTTATTTTAAATTTTCAGCAAAATATGGTATGAGCATACCATTCGAAAACCAGAAATGTTTTTTTTAACTTTAACCTAATTAATGCCAATTACATTTTTAAACTTCTGCTCTAAATGCTTCAGGTAATACCCAAGTTGATGTGTCGTGCCCCCTCTCCAAGCAGCCCATCCGCTGTGTGAGTCACTGTGGGAAGGACTGCTGGGGGGGTTTACTTACTCCTCATATGGTGGAAATAGATTTTTCTAGAAGCTGAACTACAAAAAGGACATGTAGTTAATAACAGATTTGAGGGATTAAAAACAGATTTCCTTCTAGATTGGCTCCAATGAAAGGATTTAACATGTCTCAGACGTGGCCCTTTCTACAGTGACGTCTATCACTCAGTAGGATATCAGATTTTTACATTCCATAGAGCCATGTGTACCATGTGATCTTCTAAAAGACTAAAATGATATTTTAGAAAGGCTTGTGTTGCTCTTAGTCAGTATTAATTTTGTTGACTAAAACATTTTAGTCGACTAAATGAATAATATTTTAGTCGACTAAAATACGACTAAAACTAAAATAATTGAGATGACTATAATACGTCTAAAACTAAAATGCCATTTTAGTCAAAAGACTAAGAATAAAACTACATTGAAATTTGACTTTAAAATTAACACTGGTCTGTAGTGCATGTTCATACTTCAATGCCATAAATAATAACATATTAGATTTTTCACTCATAATGAGTTTGGAAATTGTAGAGAAATGTTTAACGAATGCATTACACTTTAATTACGCCCATTCGATTTTAGACGTCTAAAATGTACTGGAGATTTAGTCGACTAAATACGACTAAAACAATTGCAGAAGACTAAAATGGGACTAAAACTAAAATGCCATTTTAGTCCCAAGACTAAGACTAAAACTGAATTGAAATTTGCTGCCCAAATTAACACTGCTCTTAGTTTGACATCTTCCATTGGAAGTGCCTCACATTTTTTTTTCCTGTAGACTTTGAGCCTAGGTTTACACTATTTCTGTATGTTTCCCGCATCACAATCACACTTCCGCTGCAGGTTTAATATTTTAAGCTGACACCCCAAAAACCGTGTGCAAAACACCGTGCGATTGGCTGAATTGCATTGCATGGATGTGAACACACCCAACAAATCCAGCAGTATTTTATAGTGATCCACTGCTCTGCTGCTGCACTACCTTCTTCTCATATGATGTGTCTTCTGGGTCCTTGCAGCTAGCCCACAAATGACACCTGAGGGGACCGTCTGCAAGAGGCAGGAAGAGACAGCCTAACGATGTGACATGCTATGCCACAGCACATGCGCTGGGATGTGTAATGTGATAAACCCAGGAATTCCCCCAAAAAAGTTTTAAATGTCTGTAGAAAGTTAAATGATGGAAGGTGGTTATGGATGATGAAGGACCAAATTTAAAGTGTAAGGCCCCCTTTCAGGCGGAGTGGAATCCATCAAAGCATATCGCCCTGCTTAGTGAGGGATCGCTCTGCTGATCGCCAATGAGCAGGCGGATGACAGGTCCATGTCCGCTGCACTATGCAGCCCGCTGTTTTCTATGGGGCAGTTGGATAGCAAGGGACCACCTGTCCGCTTCCATCCAATCCGCCAGGCGGAATTATCCCCATTCGTCTGTTATTGGTGGACCAAATCAGATGCTGACGGGTGACAGCAAACACATATCCGCTGCCCCATACAGAACAATGGGTGGTCCGAAGGGGTCCGCCTGAAAAACTGATAGACCGACCCGATCCGTCCGCTGGTGTGAAAGGGGCCTTAGAGATGAGGAGAAGGACTATGAGGGTTTATTTACTAAAACTGGAGCGTGCAGATCTGGTGCAGCTCTGCATGGTAGCTAATCGGCTTCTAACTTTAGCTTGTTCAACTTAAGTAGAACTCTAGACAAAATTTTTTTTTTTTTTTTTTCTCCTTATTTTGCATAAAGCAAGGGAGGGTTATAACGCCTGTCAGATTTTTTTTTTTTTTTGCCATCTGTGTTCCATTGGGGAGATCTCCCTTCACTTCCTGTCCTATAGCCAAACAGAAAGTGAGAGGAAATCCTTGCAAATTAGAGGATTTCCTTGGGGTCCCCATTGGAAGATTTTCCTTCTATTACTTTTCTGGTGACAACCCAAAATTTGGGATTTTCTTTTACTCTCACAATAGTAAATAGGACAAATAGGGCTCATGCACACTGCAGCTCAAAAAAAAAAAAAAAGACGCTTTTTCAGGCATTTGAGCTTTTATTTCAGCTTGCACTTGGGCTCTTTTCCATGTTTAGCCTCTTTGAGCGTTTTTTTTTTTTTTTTTTTCACAAAGCCTTCCCATAGCTCGTTTTTTCCTTTTTTTTAGTTTTTTATTTTTTTCTAGTTTTTTGGCAAATTTTCTGCTCGAAAGCGCCTCTCAAAAATGTGAGTTTGGGGGGTTCTGCCTGTAAGAGCATATACCTGTAAACTCCTGAAAAAGCTCTAGTGTGCATGGACACATTGGCTAACATGGAGGGGAGTTTACAGGCAGAAAAAAATGGGAGCTCAAAAAAGCTCCAAAGTCTGTAGGAGCTGCTTCTTTGAACTGCAGTGGGCATGAGCCCATAGAGGGTGAATCTCCCTAATGGGGGCACAGACTGCAATAAAAACTGACAAGCGTTCAAATCCCTCTGCACTATATACAAAGCTAAAAAAAAAATAAAAAATTTGCCTTTAGTTATACTTTAAAGGGTAACTCCACTTTTGTGGGGAAAAAAAGCAAATAAAGACAAACTAGTATAGCGTATACAATGGTGAAACATGTCACTGTAATTGAATGTTCTTAACAATTGCCTTCCTTTTTCAATCTGCAGCTCTGTAATTTTGTGAAAATGTAATGCAATATGGCTACCTGGAGGTGTTCTGTACACAGAATGTGTACTGACCACTTCCCAGAAACATCATTTCCTGCTTGTGTGATTGGCTCACCAATTTTCCCAGAAGTCTGCATAAGATACAGGTCAGATTTCAGGCATCCCCTGCAACAAAAATTTATTTTTTGGTGAGATACTTCCAATAGGAACATGTCTAAGGCTGCTTTCACACTGAGCGCGAGCCGTTAGCGGTAAAGCGTCTCTCGTTTTAGCGGCGCTTCACCGATGACGTCTGGCGCTTTTGCACCGCTAGCGGAGTGCTTTTTACCCCAAAGAAGGGGTTAAAAGCACCTGTGTTGCGGCGCTTCTCATTCATTTCCATGGGCAGGGTGTTTTGGGAGTGCTAAATACACCGCTTCCAAACCGCCCCAATGATGCTGCTTGCAGGACTTTTCCTAACTTTCTGCAAGCGCCCCGCCCTAGTATGAAAAGACACACTGAAATGAATGCGAGGCGGTTTTCAGGCGCTTTACAGGCACTATTTCTAGTGCTAAAACGTCTGAAAACCGCCTCCAATGTGAAAGGGGTCTTAGGGGATGCAGGCCCAGCAGCTTTCCTCATTAGGGCTCTGCAGGGGCACAGCTGACTGATAATTATGAAACCACTCCCATTAGACCCACTCAGCACAGAGGCACAAATAGGGATTTCTTTAGCATAACAAGAGGTAGGAATCTGCAACAAAGTGTGTTTAGAATCCTTGTAGTGTACATGGATCGCCCAGAGAATGTTTTTTTTTTTTTTTTTCCTCAACAAAAGTGGAGTTACGCTTTAAAGAGGAAGTAGACCCTGGTGGGTTTTACTGCCTTTTCATTTCCCTGCAAAGGTAAAGCATAATGGGCTATTATGCATCGCATAGTAGCCCATTATGTGTCACTTACCTGAAACCGAAGCCTGCAATGTCACTGCTGTCCTCACTAGCAGTGAGCGTCCATCTTCTTTACGGGGCTGCGAACTCTGGCTCTGTGACTGGCCGGAGTCGCGTGACGTCACTCCCGCGCATGCGTGCGGGAGGCGCCGGTCACTGCATGACCCCTATTAGAAACGGCACGATGTACCCTTTCTAACGTACGCATGCGCCGTAGTCATTGGCGCATGGCTTTTTAGTAAATATCTCCTAAACTGTGGTGGTTTAGGAGATATTTCAAGCACTTACAGGTAAGCAAAAGTGGTAGTACATGGTGTACAACCACTTTAAGCTTTGACAATATAACCTGGAAGCTGATTGGTTTCTATGCAGAGCTACACCAGGTTTGCACTCTCCAGTTTTAGTAAAACAACCTCTATTTGCAGGCAGGGTAAAAGAAAATACTTTGGCAGAAATTGTGGGAAAGTTGAATGAGCTAAATGTTTGCGTCTGGTGCCCAACCTTTTTCTGGGCTCTCTTCATAAATGGGTGGCAAAGGTTTTGTGGCTCCTCGGGAGTACTTCCTGATAGGTTAGTTTTGATTCTTCCTGGATCTTCAGGAATGGAGGTGAGCAGCTGGATGCAGATTTTCAGAGATGAACAAATTGATTCATTGAGTGTGACGGGTTGGCTTGGCAGCTTTCCACAAGGCAGAGGCCACTTGAAGGGTCACAGGGTCCAATGCAGTTGATTTCTACTTTTTTTAGGTGGGGGGGAGGGGGGTTGTTAAGTATCTGGGTGAGTCTTGTTGCCTAAAATTGGTAAAATACGCTTGGGAAAAAATTCTTCTCACATAGGGACTTGTTTATTGCATAGGCTGGACCATTAATCCTTTTTGTTGGCCAAGTCTTCATGTGTGCCGCCAATACATCATCCCAAATAGTTTGGTTGAGTGACACATGCCTGTTTTTGGCTTGTTTACCATATGAATGCCACTTTCCACACATTCTGAGCTGCTCGGTTGTATGACTTAAGGATTTAAGACACAGAATCCACAGTTTTCCCAGAGTTGTATAGCTGTAATGATGATGAAATTGCACAATCCTCTGCCCACACCTTCTGGAATTCAGGGAAAATAAAGAGAATTGTGTTACAGAAAACAAGGCAGCATTATAAAGTCCGTCTGGTTATGAATGGATTTAGAAGGATGTTGCAATCCCATAATCATGAAGTTCCACAGACATTTTGAATGTTGTACAGGGAATGTTAAAAAATATGTGAAGGCCCCGTTTATTCCATTGCGTTGGGTTGGATCGGACAGCCTTGCCCAGTATAGTCCAACACATAGACCAGGTGGTTCACCTTGAGTCCTACGAGTTCAGTTCCTACCACTGCGGTTGTGTGGGCAGAAAAAAAAGAGGACGTGCTGCATTTTTTGTGCAGCGTGTTGCAACACACTACACTGCATCACAAAGTGTCGTGGTGCATAAATATGAATAAAAGTTAAATTTTGTGACATTTTTATAAAGTTGCAAAAAAAGCAGCCAATGAAGCTGAATCGCCAAGTGGTGGATCCATCTCAGGCTATCTCTGCTTAGGTGGAACTTAGGGTTTCAAGCTGTCTAGCCACCACACCCTAACTCTATGCATACCTAGTTGATGGCACTTGTCTCAGGGAAGCACTTGGTGCCTGGGTCGAGTGCCGTCTCTCACTGCTCATTAAATATTGGTCTCCTTGCTACTTGTGTGTTCATATATCGGTGAAGGGAGAGGCACACTATCTCAGGATAACATCATCTAGAAAGATGGGACAAACTGCTACATGCACTTAGTCGTCTGTGTACACGAGCAATTTAGAAAAAAATTGGTGAGGACTTTTTTTTTTTTTATTTATTTATTTATTATCACATATTGCACTGCTAATGGTAAGGGTTTGCAGGTGTGCTATAGTTAATGGTCCCTTTATGAAACCGTTTTATCAAAAGCCAATATCACAAGATTTATCAGGAGGCATTTTTAGATCGTAAGCTACATGAGCAGGGCCCTCCTATTCCTTCTGTATTGTAATTGTACTGTCTCCCTTTATATTGTAAAGCGCTGCGTAAACTATTGGCTCTATAAAAATAATGGGTAGCATATTAGTGCCAAATGTATGTATGGTGTAACTGCCGTTTCTTGCTGCTTTGCAATTGGGTGAAGTTAGCATGAGTTTAGCGGCAATGTTCAATCTCCCGTGTTCCTTCTATAAAGAGAAGGTTGTTCTCATTGGTAATAATCCAGATGACACAATTAATCTTTGTAGTCTGGGGGAAAAAAAACACGTTGATTTGATTTACATTTGAGCATCCTGGCCAGTCAGTTCACGGTAATGAGGAAGCTATTAGTGACCTTTTTAAAGGGACAATGTCTTCTCTAGGATATGTGTAAACCGATGGATCTGACCTCCTTGATGTGCGTATGTCTGATATGAGGTCATTTCCTTCAGATTCAAAAATAGAAGTGGAAATGTTGCTCATAGTGTTTATAAAATTTCTTGTGCCAAAAGATTGCCTTCTTCCTAGAGATCATACAAGATTTTTTTTTTTTTTTTTATCACTTAATTATATAATCTGACAAGCAAGAAGTTGTTATGCTAAGTACATGACTTGGGACCACTTTTTCTAAACCAGCACTTATTCCATGACCTGTTTCGCCACTCACCTTTGGTTCTCAAAATATGAGACTGACAAATTGAATGTCGCTAACGTACTCAGAGACTACAGATTGCATTTTCTCTCTCACTCCTACTCTCGGCTTCCTGATTTCTGCCATCAATATAGCTTGCTTTTAAATTTTGCCTGAACGCAAGGGGAATGTGGTTTACATATTATGCATAGCAATACATAGCACAGTTTAGGGCAGGCCATACATAATGCAAACCCCCCCCCCCCCCCAATTGGTTCCCCAATATTGGTGTCAGTGGAAGGAATGGTGCCTCCTGACTGGTGTCAGTGAGAGGAATATGGGCAGCGAGGGCCGGATAAAGGCTAGCAAGGGGCCGCAGTTTGGAGACCACTGATTTAGGTGGTTATTCCTCGCTTTTTTTTCTTTGGAGATTTAGAAGGCTAGCCCGTGACTCTGCCAGTCATCCCATAAAACGGAAACGTTAAGTTTGATGGAACTAAACATTTTTGCTGAATTTTGATGACCACAGGGATAATTGCTTATATTTAGAATGGCTTTTTAAAAGGGTGCATTTAGCACTAAAATAACATTAAAAAATTCACGCATGTATCTATGAACTTTTGTGTATTACATTTTTTTTTTTTTTTTTTTTAGAATTGAATGCCAGAAATTGGAGCTCCAAGCTTCTTTTCTCATAATTACTAGGCTAACCTTAAAGCAGAGCTCCACCCAAAAGGGGGAGCTCTGCTTGTTTACACCCCCCCCCCCCTCCACTGTTTAAATTGGCAATTTTTGGGGGGAAACGGGTACTTGGTTTTGTTAGGTACCTTCTCTGAAATTCGGCCACCCTCTTTCTCCCTGGAGTCTTCTGGGACACATCACAGGTCCCAGAAGACTACAGGACCATTGACAAGGCGCAGCGTGGCTCTTGCATGCACAGTAGGAAACCAGCTGTAAAGCCACAAGACTTCACTTCCTGTTTCCCTTACTTGAGATGCCTGCATCCAAAGCCAATTGAAGAATCGGCTCTGGTGAGGACGTCACTGGAATCCTGGACAGATAAGTGTCCTTATATTAAAAGTCATCAGCTATAACATTTGTAGCTGCTGACATTTTTTTAGGGGCGCCTGGAGCTCCAAAAACAAACGGCTATTGTTTACCAAGTAAAAAAGCTATAGCTCAAATGACAGATGAACTCCCCCTTCTCCTTCTGTACTCTGTTCATATGGGAACCATACGCCTCATGCACACAGGGCGTTTGCTTTTCTCCTCTGAACGCCAGAATTCCTGGCAGGAGAAAAGATGCTTGAACAAACGCGCCTAAACCCGCATTTTGCACACACATTTAGAAGGGTCAAGGGTTTGAGCGGTAATGGATTCCTTTGGCCAGAATATTAATTTGTTCTTGCCATTGGAATGCATTAAGGCTGAAGTGCATCTATCAATTTAGATGACTTTACATAAATACTAAAAACTCCGGATATAGCTTGTTTGTAAAATAGAGAGCTTTAAAATTATAAACTAAACTTAGAATTGACCTCAAACCATTTATTGTTTTATCCTTTCAAGAGGCTCGTTCACCCCAGAATGCGGTGCAGAAAACCTGTGCATGCTCCATGCATATTTCCTGCACCATGTTGCATGTTGAGATGTCAAGATTAATAATACAACCATCAGGCCCTCCCCCTCATGCCAGGGTGCTAGGTGTATTCCTGGACTCTGATTTGTCCTTTCAGCTCCAAATCCAATCACTGTCCAAATCTTGCAGACTTCACCTCCGGAACATCTCCAAAATACGCCCCATCTTAATCTTTGAAACCATTAAGCAACTTATTCACTCCCTTGTTTTCTCTTGCCTTGACTATTGTAACTCCCTCCTCATTGGCCTACCTCTCTGCAAAGCTACCCCCTCTTCAGTCTATCATGAATGTCGCTGCCATACTCATCCACTTTACCAACCGTTCAGTGTCTGCCACCCCTCTCTGCCAATTGCTCCACTGGCTTCCCATTGCCAAATTAATACAATTCAAAACACTAACAATAACCTACAAAGCCATTTACAATGCTGCCCCGAGCTACATCACCAAATTTTACCCAAACTGTGCTCTCCGCTCCTCCCAAGGCCTCCTCCTCCCTAGCTCCCTTGTCTCCTCCTCCCTAGCTCCCTTGTCTCCTCCTCCCTAGCTCCCTTGTCTCCTCCTCCCATGCTCATCTCCAGGACTTCTCCAGAGCCTCTCCCACCCTCTGGAATGTGCTACCCCAATCTGTCCGGTTATCTCCTACTCTGTCCATTTTTAGGTGATCCCTGAAGTCTCATCTCTTCAGGGAGGCCTATCCCGCCTTCAGCTAACAATCGAATCTTCTACTTCCCTCTCAGTTACTACCTTTTTGTTTCACCAGCCCCACCCTATTAGATTGTAAGCTGGCAGGAGCTGGGTCCTCCTAACCCTCTTGTATTGAATCGTATTGTTGCTGTATTCTCTCCCTTGTAAAGCACTGGGCAAACTGTTGGTGCTATATAAATCCTGTATAATAATGTGGAGCCCTGTGTATGTGCGGCCAAGCCATCTGCAATATAGCAGCCAATGACACGCTGTAGCCTGGGTCTGCCACGTCCTACCACTCCAATACTGGAGGTGGTGGATGTGGCAAAAATGGCTTCCTTAGTTGGCATCTACCCCTAGAATGACCCTGGCACGGTGAAGGTAAAAATGTAAAGAGTTAAATGTCATTGGGGGGGGGGGGGGGGCTTTAAGCAGACCACTTTCTGAATGAACAAGGTAGAGCAGCATGCAAGCCAGTTGACTGCTAAAACTAAAGCGACTGCCTACCAACCCCCCCGCCCAGCAGATACCAATCATTACCATCCTGGCTTTCTTAGTGCATTGTTTAAAATGAAAACCGACCTGATTGTTCACTTTATGAAATAGATTTTAATAGTGCACGGCAGGGTATGAAATGGAGACCGTGGGTGAAATAGGCAAGAGCACTCCAGACACGAAGATAAATAAGTTCCATGCTTTGTTGCCTTGCATTGTGTGAGAAAAGCCTAAACTGCTATTTCATGCATATTTGTTACGCAAAGACGGCAAAGAACATAAAGGTTTATGTTTATTTTAGTTTAAGTTGTTCTAGTGGTTTTAATCAAAAAGTGTACACATACTTATTGGCTAATTTAACTTTTGCTGCTAACAAGAGCCACCTGCTCGCTCTGTGCAGCCAGACGGCATATCCGTCCAGCAGAATGGCCGAGAGTGTTTAGTGGAGCTTTGTATCTGTTGTGGATCAGTCCTGAGAATCCATCCTTGTTTCCTGTTGGTTCTGGGACGTTGCTTGAGAGGCAGACTTGGGGAAATTGATTTTTTCCTTTTTGTCAGTTGGGGCCGAAGCTTTGGGAATACACTTGGATATTCTTTCCATGTTCTCTCCTCATTGGTGGTTGGGGATTTTCTATACCGTTGCCTAAATTGTGGGTTTTTTTTTTTTTTTTTTTTTTTCTTGTAGCTTTCCAGCTCCAGCAAAAGGGTTTTTTTTTTTTTTCCTGTCAATTTAACATGCAGGCCCATTCCAGGGACCAGGGCAACAGAGCGAACAAACAAAGAGCATGCTGTTGGACACAGTTGGCCAGAAAGTTCCAAGATGCTGTTGTCGCGTGTGTCCCGGTCCTCTTCTTACAGTTGAATTTTCCAATTTCCGAGTGCGTGAAGGGGGCAGCGAATGGGGTTCTCAAGAGAATTAAACATCGTAACATCTGTATTTTTCCAAGTTTTTTTTTTTTTTTTTTTTTCTGCTTCGGTTTGTTTTTTCCCTGTAGCCTGTGGGCTCCAGTGCACTGCTCCCACGACCTGGTGCTGTGTAAGTCTTAACATAGACCCTGCTGGCGCCTGAGCATCCCGACACTTTTATATATAGGGAGCAAGCATTTTTTTTTAATGCTTGGCAATTCAGGGCACACATAAGCTAGCCTTTGTTCACAGCATACAGTTCTTCCACAATAGAAGCAAGGTTCACCCTGTGGGGTATGTTTGTGGCGGTACAAAGACATTGCAGTCTGAATGCCAAGGAGCAGGATACTTGTATCTCGATTGTGTAACGCTTCGTTTTGATGGAGAATTAATTTGCGTGCAAATGTTTTTTTCCTTCTGGAGGTTCAGGAATTAGAAACAAGTAACTATTTTAAACAAAGGAATTGAAGAGCATCTGTAGAAAAGGGGGGATGGAGAATCAGCAGGGCCTGCTTATAAATGACCAAAGAATGAAAAGGTGGAGGGGGGATGGGTTACTTTTGACAGCCAATCAGCTGTCGGATTACATGTATAATCTGGACTAGAAAAATGTCAACACTAGTCCTTTAACCTTTTCCAGTTGTATGAGGTTCTTCATAATGATCATCTTTGAGTCCTATAAAAATTGTAGTGGTAACCTGCTACCTGTAGCAGCTGGAATGCCCAGAAGCATGAAACACTTAAAAAAGATTCATGTGACCTTTCATTTAAAAAAATATTAAAAGAGAAGTATGGGAAATTCTTTACTTAGGTGGATGCAGCATTGGTCCCCTGGCAGCTCTAGGGCTGAGAACTGAGCGATCAAACCCTGCTGATTGCTTGGTTCTCAGAGCTCCCTGAGCAGAAAGCTGATGACTGTCAGTCACCGCTGTCTGCTCTGCGCCCCCCCCCCCCCCCCCCTGCACACTGGAGTGCTGTGCTGTGGAGGGGTGCGGTAGCCACCGGCTTAGGCTCTAAGCAACTTGCTAAAAGGCTGAGCCGGGTGTCGGTCCAGCCATGTGGGCGGATCCCAACCATATGGTTGTGATCTTTTCTGAGCCTGGACCGGCTCTGAGACATCAGCCAACAGCAGGCTTCAGCCCGCTGTCTGCTGAAAACAGGTCACAGCAGTGCAGCACGAACTGCACTCATGTGATCCACAGGAGAAGTGCAGTCAAACTGTACTTCTCTTTTTAAAGAATGTGTGCAATTCACTGCTGCCCCTGCACGCAGCGCTGAATATAAGGGCATGTTCACACCAGCAACATTGGCGCAGTGCAGTCCCAATGTGCGAGCAAGGTGGGAGGGTGTGAGCTGAAAAAAAAAGCAAAATTTTTATGCAACGTGTTCTGACATGCTGTAACAAAATGCACCTTGCTGCAGCACGTTACAAGTACAGTAATAAAAAATAAAAACACTTCTATGCATGTTAATATGTTGCCCCATATTGTGAATCTTTTTGAGGCCCCTTTCTTCTGGAACAGTGTCTTGGAACAAAGAAACAATTCTCATTGGTCACCATGGTCACGTTGCAATATGCAGCTATACAGCCCCCAGCACTGTTAATAGTTTTAAAGCACAGGACTGTAATGCCTAGTACACCCAATTAAAAAATCGAATGAAAAACATTGCTTTCAAAGCGATCGTACGATAATCTGATTGTTGGTACACAGCTCTCCAGAGCAGATCATGACTGTTCATGTGAAAATATCCTAGCACGAAAATTTTTCTCATACGATACCTAAACAAACTATTTTAATCGGTACAGTATTTGTTCGAAAAAAAAAAAAATCAGGTGACCAAGACCGCGCATGCTCAGAAACAAAAGAATACATTATTTTTTACAAGATTTATGTAGTGCCAATAGTTTTTGCAGCACTTTACAATATAAAGGGAGAAAGTACCGTTACAATACAATCTAATAGGGTGGGGCAAGTGCTGCAAATGATTACAACTGTTGGCAGGGCTTCTGTTAGAAACCACGGGGCTCAGTGCAGCCAACCTGACCCCCCCCCCCCCCAATAAAACACCCTAAAGTTTACTATGCTTCAGAAAAGGAAGGGGCTGGTAAATGTTGATATATTTACCGGACCTTTCCCCCACTCTCCATAGTGAAGGATCCTATTGTGTGCTTGCCGCTGCTGGTAGGAAGGTAAGGAGGGAAGCCGGCAGCAGGGGGAAACATATGGTGCACAGGGAGTGTGATGGGTCCACCGAATGGGAATTACTGGAACCGTTTCCATGTATGGCTCTATTTGCACCAGCTGAAAGCCAGCGAGAGGGAGAAGGGAGGAAGCCAACTTTCAGCTGCTGCAGAGCGAGCCATACAGGGGATCGGTTCCAGTAATTGCCCCCTCCCAGGTGTGCCGATCACATTCCCTGCCCACCTCCAATTTACCCAACTGCCTGGGCCCCTCTGATGACCTGGACCCCATAGAGGAGAACTGGTGATACCCCTTATCCACAGCCCTGACTGTGGGGAATGCGCAGATGGAAATGATAAATATTCAGTTAGTTGGAGGCGTAATAGGTTTCCCTGAAGAGATGAGCTTTCAGGGATCGCTTAAAGGCAGCCAGAGGAGGAGATAGCCAGACAGATTGAGGTAGAGAGTTCCAGAGGATGAGAGAGGCTGGGAGGAATATAGACAAGGGAGCTAGAGAACAGGAGGTCTTGGGAGGAGCGGAGAGGACGGTTTGGGTGATAATTTGGAGACAAGATTGGTGATTTAGTTTGGGGCAGAGTTGTGAATGGCTTTGTATGTTAGTATTTTGAATATAATTCTCTGGGCAATCGGAAACCAGTGGAGGGATTGCACATTACAATACAACACATTACATCACTTCCGACGTATTCCGTCGTACGAGAATTTTCGTAACTTTAGTAACGCCTTCATTTTCAGTCTGAGACTAGCGTGCAAAAAAACCCCAAAAAACAGACCATCATTCATACAATATTCTCATCGTGCGTACAAGGCTTTATACCAGCTGCAGGGGGCATCAGAAGATGGGGATCACGTGCAGTCCATGCATCGTGCGCTGGAGGGGTATGGAGGGTGTTGTGAGTTGGTTCATCTCTTCATTTTTTCTGCAAAGGTGAACTGACCCTTTCATTAAATCAGACGGGGAAGGCGCAGGATCCTTTACAGAAGGAAAAGAAAGTGAAGGTCCACTTTAGGCTTTGAAGCAGAGATGGTTAAATGGTGGGTTGACAATAATGCCCCGTACACACGGTCGGATTTTCCGATGGAAAATGTCCAATCGGAGCGTGTTGTCGGAAATTCCGACCGTGTGTGGGCTCCATCGGACATTTTCCATCGGATTTTCTGACGCACAAAGTTGGAGAGCAGGAGATAAAATTTTCCGACAACAAAATCCGTTGTCGGAAATTCCGATCGTGTGTACACAAATCCGATGCACAAAGTGCCACGCATGCTCAGAATAAATAAAGAGATGAAAGCTATTGGCCACTGCCCCGTTTATAGTCCCGACGTGCGTGTTTTACGTCACCGCGTTTAGAACGATCGGATTTTCCGACAACTTTGTGCGACCGTGTGTAGACAAAACAAGTTTGAGCCAACATCCGTCGGAAAAAATCCTAGGATTTTGTTGTCGGAATGTCCGAACAAAGTCCGACCGTGTGTACAGGGCATAAGTGTTATGAACCAGTAATAGTTTGGGGTGATGCAATCTATGTTGAGTACAGCTGCAGCCTGTTAACATACTGTGTACACCCAGATATAATGGAAGTTTACCTGCATTTTCAGTAGCGTTCTAGCAGATCTGCTGTGAGTATTAGGGTGTCCTCAAAAGAGATGCAGCTTAAACCTGGGTAGGAAAACTTGCCTCTAAATGAAGCAGATTTTATTCCTTGAGCTGGTTGGACAAAAGGCTCATGGTTTTTGTTCAATCCTGCAAAAAGCAGAATTCTGAGAGCTTTGCGCTTTTATCTACAGTAGATTCTTCCATGCAGACCCACCTCTGCTCACAGGCAATCATTGTAAAGGAATTCCAAAAATCCTGATGGTCACGTCACAGGACCTGGGGTTTTTTTTTTTTTTTTTTTTTATCTAGAGGTGAGCACTAACATTTGCATTCCAGTCCTGAGGATTGTCAGAAGTACTGCAGTTTGACTCAAGAATACCTTAAGAGGAGCCTGGGCCTTTGGGTAAACATTGAGGCTAATCCATAAAGCCAACTGTTGGCCAGCGTAATTGGTTTAGTTGTTCTCCGGAAATGAAGCCCTAGTCAGCGATTCAGGCGTTTGGGACCTTCCGTCACTTCAGTTCCTCCCCAGGGGTGCAGATTTTTCTATTATCGGTCTTCATTCCTGGCCATAGATAATCTTAGAGCAGGCGCTCTTCCTGCTATCAAATTTCCACCCACACTTCAAAATAAAGTTGGAGACACGTTTTCCGTTCCTAGTCTCTTCCCACAGTCTTCGTGTGATCCTGAAAGGAGTATAAAATGTTCCTTAAAAAAAAAAAAAAAGACAAATCTGTTTTATAAAGTTCAGAGTCTCCTGTCCAAAATAGCTGTACATAGCAACTGCTTTGGGTCATTTGACAGATGTAAAAGAGGCTTCATGATTGCAGTACTGAGAGATCGCCTGTGGATGCATTTCAGCAATGTACTGTGAGCACTTCACTATTTCACATGTGCTGCTGTTGGAAAAACATTATGTTCTCCTTTGGCAGGGGACACATTATTATGCGGATGTAACAGGTCATATGCCCTGTAGTAGATGTAATGGTTGCAGAACCAGTATACACTGCCCCATTTACTTTTATGTGAATGTAACAAACTGGAGTAAAGTGGAACTTCAGACTTTTTTTATTGGAATGACTAGAACAGTGGTCTCCAAAATGTGGCCAGGTGCCCGTTGCTTCTATCTGGCCCTTGGGGCATTATTCTCCCCCCCCCCCCCCCCCCCCCCCCATCAGCAACAGTTGGGCATGGTCCCTGTCACTGACAATAATGCTCTAGTCCTTTCACCAACGCCAACTATGGCACATTTCCTTCCATTTAATACCAGGAATGGTATACCGTATATACTCGAGTATAAGTCGACCTGAATATAAGCTGAGGCGACTAATTTTACCACAAAAAAACTGGGAAAACTTATTGACTCAAGTATAAGCCTAGGGTAAGAAATGCGCAGCTACTGTAAGTGGAAAAGAGGGTCAATAATGCCCATTTGCATGCCTCACTGTGCCCATTTGCGGCCATAGGTCCCCCAAACTTCAAACTTGGTAGTTAAGGGTTCCTAGATGTCCTCTAGCTGCAGCCAAAATTTGGGGTCTCTGGACCCAAAGGGTCCAGAAATGACATAGCTGCAGATGGACACAGTTGACTGATTTTGGGGCCCCGTATCTCGGGGCCACTTAGTGCTAGGCACCCCAAATTTGGTGTGCAAACCCAGTGGAACTAGCTCCACAATATATCCAAAGCTGGGGTTCCTAGCACCAAGTGGCCCTGAGATACAGGGCCCCAAAAATCGGTTCAGAAAATGTCAAGCACTTTTCTGCAGCAGAGAATGACATTTTCCGAACCAATTTTGGGGCCCCGTATCTCGGGGCCACTTGGTGCTAGGAACTCCAGGTTCGGAAAATGACATTTTTTGCTGCAGAAAATTGATTGACTTGAGTATAGGCCGAGGGGGGGCACTTTCAGCACAAAAAAATGTGCTGAAAAACTTGGCTTATACTCGAGTATATACGGTACTATTACTCTAACTGACCCCAATAAATGGGCACTATTCCTCACATTGATAGCAACGATGTGGCATTATTCCTCTCATTGATAGCAACGATGTGGCACTATTCCTCCCACTGACACCAGTGATGGCTGGGGTACTATTCCTCTCATTGATAACAATAGGTCACTGTTCCTCCAACTGACATCAATGATGAGGTACTGACCCCAATGATTGGGCACTATTTCTCCCACAGACCTCAATGATGTGGCACTATTCCTCCCACTGACATCAATGATGGGGCACGCTTCCTCCTGTTTAATACCAAAGAGTGGGCACTATTCCTTTTACTGATAGCAACGATGTGGCACTATTCCTCCCACTGACACCAACAATGGGGAACTATTACTCCCACTGACACTAACAATGGGGCACCGTTCCTTCCATTGACCCCAATGAGTGGGCACTATTCCTCCCATCGATAGCAGCAATGTGGCACTATTCCTTCCACTTACACAAGTAATGGAGCAGACTTCCTCCCATTAATACCAAGGATGGGGCAATATTCCTCGCACTGACACCAATGATGGGGCACTATCCCTCCCACTGACATAAACAAATGGGGACTGTTCCTCCCATTGATACCAATGATGGGGTACTACTACACCCCCAAATACCAATGATCGGGCAGTGTTTAATTCCACTGATGCCAGGACATTTCTTCTCCCATTGGTCACAGTTCATCGACAGTAAAGTTTGAAGGACAGTAAATTGGCCCTTTTGTTTAGAAAGTTTGGAGACTCCTAGGCCAGAACGAGTAAGAGTAAAGCTGGCCACACACACATGTAGAAGTTTTTGGTCGCCCTGCAGACTGAACAAAATATAAAATAAAAGATTTCCCCATCCACATTAAACAGAGCAGATGGACAAATCTCTACTCGTGGCTATTGTATTCCAATAATCAGTTCCATTGGAGTGAACTGTGAATAGCACATGAATTTTGATTAAATGCTGGCACTGTTCAACTGACAATTTTTTTTTTTTTTTACCTGACTTCTTCAACAGGTAGTGCCGACAGGACCACCCATGGCCTGAATTTTGGCCACTTCAGCATGAATTGGCTATAATACAAGCCATGTATAGCCGCCTTAAAGCGGAACCTCTCTCTCTGCATATTGACGCGGGGAGTGGAGAGGTGGGCGGGGAGTCTACTGACATCACGACTCCACCCACCGAGCTCCAGACAACAGACCCGCCCACAGAATCTGCAGTTTTTCGGGTCTAATAACAGACAGAGGGGAGACATTTGACAGGTAAAGATACATGCAGGAGGCGTGTATATCCTTATAGATAACCCCTATGGCAGTATTTTAGAAAGGATGACATTGGGTTTACATCCACTTTAATCCTAATGTTGCTAGCATTAGTAAATAGATAGGAAACTATATCATATTTACTTGTTTTAAAACTTTTTTTTTTTTTTTTTTAACATTACTTTAACATTTCTTTAGTTACTTTCTGGTTTCCATGCCTAGGCAAATGTCATACATCCCAGGAATCTTCAGGAAGGGAGGGAAGGTTCTAAGATCAGCCTATCCCTGAGCTAAGGGCAAATGGATTTCAGAAAGTAAATGATGCATGCCCTTACTTAAGATGGTCACTGCCAGAAATGCTAGGGGATGTTTTTAAAAATGATTTCTCAGCAAAATAAAGCACGGAGACGCGAATGGATGGGTGACTTTGCTTTGAATATTAAAAATTAGCATTTTTGGTTTGTGGTGCTCAGATGCAGTGCTGTTTCACTTTAAGTACATCTCCCAGGCTTTTATTGCGGTCTGTGTCGCCATTGGGGACTCTTCTACTCTTTTCTAGTACTATTGTCAATGGGACAGATAGTTGGGTGCTGCTTTTTTAACAGAAATCCAGAAAATAAAAACCTTACAAAGGTTCTCGCCCTTCCCACTCTATTAATATAACTGTTTTTATGACTGTATGTGTCCCGTTGGAGCGATCTCTTCTTTCCATGACCACAGTCGCTGGAAATGTTTATTTTAAATCTCCATAGTCTTCTGATGAATTCTGTTCGGTACGTTTTAAAAGAGAACTGTTCCAGAAATAATTTGCAGTGTCATAATGTGCTTTGAGCTGTTAGAATTTTACAGTAAAATCCTCTATGGCTCTTGAAAGTAAGATGTGTATATGAGGAAAATCGAATGAACATTTTCAGTACATCCATACATGCATATTTCTGTTTTTGTTTCTTTAACCCCTTAGATCCAACGCCTGCCAGCCCTTTAAGGGCTTTAGAATGCCGGGAGGCGGGGCTTGTGGTCATGTGAACGCTGTGATTGGTGGTCACATGATTGCAAGCAGCGAACGGGAGCTTTCAGTCTGCTGCTGGTAACTGTGCTGGGAGTGTGCAGGAGCGCATGCTCTTGGCACTACTCCATCAGCGATGTTGCACGTGAATATATGTGGCTGCCCAGAGGCTGCATATTTAAGTGCACTCGGTGCGAAGAGGTTAAATTAAGTAAGAGGGTTTTTTTTTGTTTTTTTTATAAAGAAAAGGTGGATGCAGCATCAGTCCCCTGCGGCTTCTAAGGACTTAGAACTGAGCAATCAAAGACCATTGATCGTTCAGTTCTTAGTGCTCCATGAGCGGAGAGCTGGTGACTGTCGGTCTGGCTGTACTTCTCCTTTTAACACAGAGGGAACACAATTGATACTGTAACTGCTTAAAGTGTTACTTGGCGTTTGGCTTCAATTGGTTAGTGAATGTAAATCGGATAGTGGATCACAGGTGAAAACAAAGGGGGAAAAGCCTAATTGAAGAAAACGAATGCAGCCACTACATCTGATGATCGGTAAGCTGTAATATGTTACATTTTGGGGTTATTGCCACTTTAAGGCCATCACGGCTGTTGGAGATATCACGATTCTACAGTTTGATCACAGGTATTTAGTAAATCACACCTGATGAGATTACACTTGTACCTTTTTTTTTTTTTTTTGCTGTATAAATAGTTTCTCCTGTTTTAGTGGCTCTGATTGCCAGAGAATTGCATTGAAATTTTATCACATTGGGTTAAACAGAAACCTAAGTGTTGCATTACCATGCAGGAGGCTATAAAAGAGGCAGTCATGAATGAAGAAGCTCCGTCTTCAAAGCAGTCAGTCTGGCCATGTTTGTGTGTAGAAACATTAAAAAATCGTTACAGCGTTACGTCGTGTTTTTTAACTTGGTTCCTTTGAGGATTTTCTATCCCAGGGAGCAGGCCTTTTAAGTATAGAAATCAGCTCATGCATTTCCGAAAGGGAGAGATGTGGTTGGCTATAGTATTGCGGTTCTCCTGGCTTGGCAGCCTTCGGGTTTGTAAGGACTGGAGGCATCTCAAGATTAAAAGGGAAATCTAACTTTCTGCCAGGAGACAAATATGCCTGCGACCACACAAGGTGGAAGACTATGCCACAGTGAATAGAGCAGGTTGGCATATGCCACGGTGGGGTGAGGCTGTAATTTAGCCGCTGATGGCCGTACAGGTTTATTTTTAATCCAGCTGTTAAAAAGAGAGAAATTGGGCTTGATATAGTAACACTTGAGTGCCAAAGCTTGGTTATTGCTTTCAGGAAACAAAATAAGGAATTTGGTTGGCATGTTCACCTTCCAAACAAAAATGGGCTTTGTAGGCACACGCATAAATTTGTAAAAAATTTGAGTTTTTTTAATTGGATAGAGTTAAAACTATTGTATACAAACACAGATTAAAAAACCTAACAATATACATCCAGTGGTTATTAGATACGTGAAGTGGTTGAGTCGTAGTAAGAGGTCTCTCAGAAAAAACGCTCTACATGTTGCGCGCGTAGGTGCGCTTCTTCAGGAGATTGCATATCTAATAAATGTGTGAAAAAGCATCATATAAATGCATCGTAATAAAACCACTTTGCGTATCTAACCACTGGATGTATATTGTTATTACATGCTACAATCATTTGCACATTTTCTATGTGGTATTTATGTATTAGAGGTGATACCAGAGTCTACGAGGTCACTCAAATATGTTTTTTAATCTGTGTTTGTATACAATGGGTTTAACTCTATCCAATTAAAAAACTTAAATTTTTTACGAATGTTATGTGTGTGCCTACAAAGTCCATATTCTTACTTCATTCTCTTCTAACAGTTACTGGGACGTTGGCACACTGCTACCTGTGTATCCAGTGTCACAATGTAAATACATATATTTTTCTTTTCCAAACAAAAATGGTCACCTGAAATAAGAGGTGTGATTGGTAGTTAGAGGTTATTGTATATAAGGCCTCCTAAAGCAGGCCATACACAGTCGAATTTCGAACAAATTTTCTTTTCAAAATAAGAAATTTCGTTTTTTTTGTGATCCGATGATGCCACCATTGATTTTCGAAATTCGGCCGACCAAGCCTTCAATTTCACCTCATGTTGCTACAGAAAAGAATTTTCTTGGCTGGGAATCTTCTTTTCTCTCCGTAAATTTTCTTTTCTTATTACATTTCTTGCACGATTCTCCCATCATTGATTAGAAAATCGTTTGTTTTTCTGAAAATTTCCAACATGTCCGATTCCTCAAATTCGATTGCCGCACGAAAATCGGCCGTTGTTGCAGCCCCGTAAAGATGCGAAATTCATACGAAAATTCTTTCATACGATTTTCGAAAGAAAATTCTTACGAAATTCGAACCGTGTATGGCCGGCATAAGGGGTGCTTGAGGTAGGTGCCGCATTCAGGGCCCATCCTTTCTTTATCCCGTTGCAATGTGTGAGGGTGAAAGAGTGCGATTGGTTGCTGTAGGAAAACCAGATTCTGAGGGCTCATTCAAAGAAAATACAATTAAGGCCTGGTTCACAAAAAATAAAATTTTTATATCTTTATGTTTGAAGCCTGAAATGTGGCAAAAAGTTGAAACGTTCAAGGGGGCTGAATACTTTCGCAAGCCACTGTATATTAACCTTCCTCCAACCCCTGTAACCAATCTAAATTTCCTTTTCTCTTCTGTTCATTGAAGGACACAGTAGAGATCTTGATCTTTGACCATTGGGTTACAACATCACCTTCAGGAGTTGGGCTACGCCAAGGAAAAAAAAAATGAAAGTACAGCCTAGGCAATGGCCTCTGATGATGGCCAAAACTTCAATCTGCTAAAGACAGCTTAGTTTTTTTCCTAGTGTAAGGACCTCAGCTCTATGCTGGGAATCTTGGTTCTCATTTCTGTGGTGGTTACATCTCAAGTCTTTTTTTTTTTTTTTTTTTTTTCCCTATTGTTTACATGAGGTGGGTTCCTCTTCATGTGTACATGCCACCCCATTCCAATTGGGTGTGAATTGTACAGCTCACTTTTAAGATTTCCTACTGTCCTGTTGTGTCTGCAGCACAGGAAGTGAAGGGAAATCTCCCTAACGGGGCAGAAAAAGCCTGACGTATTCTGACCATGTCCTACTCCTATCCAAAATAAAAATACAAAGTTTTGGTGAACTAGAACGCACTGTTTCAATGGGTTGATTCGCTAAAACTGGAGTGGAAAATCTGGTGCAGCTGTGCATGGCAGCCAATCGGCTTCTAACTTCAGCCTGTTCAGTTAAGCTTTGGAAGCTGATTGGCTTCTTTGCACCAGATTTTGAACTCTCCCAGTTTTAGTAAATCGATCCCTTGCTCATCTTTATTCGGGTTGACTTGGATAGGTAGTTGGTAGGTTGATGCGCCTCAAACTGCTGCATGCAAGATATTTTCAGGCACCATTCCATCACATTGCACATAGGCTCCATTCACATGAAAGGATTGTTAAATGCCGTACAGTTTGCCTGCAGTTCAAAATACAGTTAACCACATGGAATGACATCTGGTGTATTTGAACCCTGAGACAATCCTTCCTGCAAACAGTTTGATAAATGAGGCCCATTATTTTTGCACTGCAGAGCTGATGTATAAATGCTGTTAGATTTTATTTCGGTCATATTTGAAGTCAGGCTGCCATGCACAACGCACACTGTTTTCCTTCAATTCTTAATTGACATTTGAAGCAATTGTGGGCTGCTTTCTTAATGTGAAGCAGACAAGTGAGTTTTTTGTTTTTTTTTAACATGTCATACTTGCCTTCTCTGTGTAATGGTTTTGCACAAAGCAGCCCCAATCCTCCTTTTTTTTTTTTTTTTTTTTTTGGGTCCCCTGCTGGCGCTCCTGGCTCCTCCCCCCAATAGCAAGCCTCTTGCTATTGGGGCACTTAAGCAGGCTTGCTCCCGAGCCCTGCTCCTGTGAATGCGGGGGTCGGTGCTATGGTAACATGTTAGATGTCACACACTGAATATGGGTGTAACACGTTATGAAAGGTGAATTTCTCTTTAAACTGGCCATACACCAGTAGAATTTCATTCAATCTTTCACTTCGAACTGTGAAAAAATAGTTCATTAAAGCATTCGATCTTCCCATCATTAAAGTGATTGTAAACCTCAGACATGAAATATGAGCAAAGCATATCCCTCTATAGTGTGTACTTGTCTCATTCTATCCAAAGCACTAGGGGGAGATTTACTAAAACTGGTGCACGCAGCTGTGTATAGTAACAAATCAGCTTCTAACTTCAGCTTGTTTTAATTAGGCTTTGACAATGAAACCTAGAAGCTGATTGGTCACTATGCACAACTGCATCAGATTCTGTGTGCACCAGTTTTAGTAAATCTCCCTCTTAAGTGTCATTTCTGTCTGCTGCCTTGTTCCTCTATCAGCATGAATCACTGACTGGAGGGATCTCCAGCACACATCCTGTGATTGACAGCCTCAGCTCTGGTGTGTGTGTGTGCTATGTGAAAGGGGGTGTGTTTCTTCCCTCCAATTAGCTCTTGGAGAACTCCTCACTAAGCTCTGTAGTGTGTAATTTCAGCTCTGTGGCCCCTTTTTTCTGACTGCTTGGGCAAGCTTTATAAATTCTGAACTTTTTTTTTTTTTTCCTACCAAGGTGGATGCAGCATTGGTCCCCTGCCGGCTCTAAGCCTGAACCGAGCGATCAAACACCGCTTATTGCTCGGTTCTCGGTGCATTCACTGGGGTGCTGGGCTGTGGAGGGGGTGGGAGCTGCTGGCTCAGGCTCTGTGGCTTGCTGAGCTGGGTGCCAGTCCAGTCATGTAAATTGATCCAGACCATATGGTCGCGATCCATTAGCCCCGGTTCACATATATGTGACTTGGATGTGTTTTGAACCAAATCTGATTCGCATGACATGTGAACCAAACCAGGCTTTCCATGGAGCCGGTTCACATATGCACGGGCCAGCAGCAGTGTAATTTTGAGTCGGGTGTGATTTTCAGTCCAGTTCTGGTGCTTAATACACTTTAAATATTCACACCTGAACCACTGAACGAAATCGCACTAGACTCTTTACAAATCGCACTGAAAGCAGCCCTGCACATAGGTATTGGTTTTAGCATTGGAGCATTTGCACAAGTACCCATGCAAATGCTTAGTATCAGCTGAAATGCTGGTATTGGTGCAACACTAGTTTAAAACAATCAATCTCCGTTTTGACCCAGCTAACCATTAGAAAGTTAAACGACGTGAAAATTAAAGTTTTTGACCTAAATCCCACTGGTGTATGGCCAGCTTAAGGCTTCCTATGCACATAGTCTACTTTGATTCTTTTGCGTTCAGGAGAGGGAGGTTGAAGCTCCTCAACTGCAGAAGCACTTAAACTTTTGGTAAAAGTCTGTGTGTACATGGATACATAGGCTTTTATGGAGTTGAGTTTAGGTGCTATAGTGTACATGAAGCCTTATGCCCCGTACTCGCGATCGGATTTTCCGACAACAAAACTGTGGATTTTTTTTCCGAAGGATGTTGGCTCAAACTTGTCTTGCAAACACGGTCACACAAATGTCGGAAATTCCTAACGTCAAGAACGCGGTGACGTACAAGACGAGCTGAGAAAAAGGAAGATCAATAGCCAGTGCGGCTCCTTCTGCTTGATTCAGCGCATGCGTGGACGTTTGTGTGACGGACTTGTGTACACACAATCGGACTTTCCGACAACCAGTTTTGTTGTTGGAAAATTTGAGAGCCTGCTCTCAAACATTTGTGTGCGGAAATTCGGACAGCAAATGTTCGATGGAGCGTACGCACGGTTGGACTTTCCGACAACAAGCTCACATCGAACATTACCCGTCGGAAATTCCGAAAGCGCGTACATGGCATTAGACTTGTGAAAAAAGTGATTTCAGAACGGTTGCTATGGATGACTACCAGCTAATAAAATGGGCCTGTTTTTCTACCACGAATGTGGAGTTCCCCCGCATAGACTTGGAAGTGCTGAGGAGCTCTGCAATGTGCTTTGGTCTGCAGAAACATGCAAATGAGCTTTTTGCTGATGTGGTCACAGGGTTCAGGGACCCCCCACTGTGTGCAGTTTACAAGCTTTGACTCCCCAGTGATCCCCGTTTTATGCGCACCGCAGGTAGATTGCCGTACAGAGCATGTCCTATGGACAGCTCATGAAAACCACATTGTTTGTAACGTTCATTTCTAATGTCCAGCTGGACTGCAGCCTCAATATTTACTTTGGCCCGTTTTTAGTAGGGAAGGAAGTAAGCTAGCTAGGGCTCGGCTCCAACACTTCTTGTCGTATTAAGTTAACCAAACCACCTCCTGTGTACGGCGGGGCTGGGGGAATTCGGAGCGGCGTATCTGCTTCCTTCTTGCATTTAGCATCTAAGCTTGGAAGTGCTAAAAGTCTTGGAGGTATAGGCGTCCCTTGGAGCTCCTGACTTGGAATTCGTCTGCCCCCTGAGGGGGTCTCTATCAGGCACTCTGACAAAGAACTGTTTTTACATCCATACATGTCTGGGCTAGAACAGGTTACAGCTCACATTTAATGGATTAAAGGGGCATCCTCTTCTCACTCAGCTGTTAAAGATCCCCTTCATTCTTTACTCTTTTGTCTTTCTTTAATTAAGTTTTTTGTCTTCCTCTCCGCCTTCTTACCTTTTTTTTCTTTAATCTCGGCAGCCCCCACCCTTTGTGCCTGCTCCATGCAGCCTCCCCCCATTCCGAAGGCTGCTTTGGAAGCCTATACATTGAGTCGTGGGATTATTTTAAGGCACTGCCAGAGTTAGACATTTTATGGCACGCTGCATCTATTTGCAGAAAGGCTGAAGTAAAGTGTTTGGAAGTACGGGGGGGGGGGGGGGGGGGGGTCTTGTACTGCCTGTGACCAGCCTGACGCCAGTGGCACACACTTCTTCCTTTTTTTCAAGCGGCGTCTTGTGTTTACCTGCACATTTGCCTTCATGTGAAGTAGACTTGACCCTCTTTGCAGCACAATGCAGTATTATATAGTAACACAGAGCACCCGGTCCTCTTACCTCGTTAAAGCAATATTAAAGGCAATTTTTGAAAAAAAAAAAAAGTTCTACTCACCTGCTCTCTGCAATGGTTTTGCATAGAGATGCCCCGATCTTCCTCTTCTCAGGTCCCCTGCTGGCACTCCTGGCTCGTGCCACCAGAGCAAGCAGCTTGCTGTGGGGCACCCAAGCAGGCTCACTCCTGAGCTGCTGCTCTGTGTGTCTATTCACACACGGAATAATGAAGATATTTGCCAGCACACCATGGAACGACATAGATGGCATCCAAACGTGTCATTTATTGCATGATCACAACACAAGGAGAGTGCAACGTTTCGGAGTCACACAGGACCCCTTCATCAGGCATGTGATGGCATGCTGCTTAAAGAGGAGTTCCACCCGAGGTCCAGTAAAAAAAAAAAAAAAAAAAAAAATTAAAGTCAGCAGCTACAAAAACTGCAGCTGCTGACACTTACCTGTCCCAAGGTCCAGCGATGCGGGGGATCGAAGCCCCGCTCATCTCCCCCTTCGTTCAGCGGCGCCGGCATTGCAACTGTGGGCGCCGGGCTGTGGCTTCACAGCCTGGCACCCACTGCGCATGCGCGAGCGGCGCCGCGATTGGCCGCTCAGTCACATGGGACCTGTCATGGGTCCCAGATGATTGACAGGAGGGAGCAGAGCGGAGCCCTTCCTGTGCCGAGGGGGAAGTGATGTCACCAGCCCAGGCACTGGAAGAGGCAGACTACGAGGGACCACCTAGCAACAGGCATTTAGAGGCAAGTTTTTTGGGTGGAACCCCACTTTAATGTAGATGGGGGAATCTATAATTTGTTGTTCAGCCCTGAACAAGAGGAATCTTGGTGTATGTCCAGCCTAATACCTGCAAATGCTAAAAACAAACGTTCAACCTTTTTGGTTCCTTCAAAGCTATAGTTACACCTAAGTAGCTTGGGGGTGAGTTCACATTGAACTGATTAGCTTAAGGGCTCTTTCACACAGGGGATCCGTATGTCCGTTTTTTCATCCTTCCGTTTTCGGATGAAAAACGGACATACATGTATCCCTATGGAGCGTCGGATGTCAGCGGTGACATGTCCGCTGACATCCGACCCGCTCCGATCCGAAAAGTGTAACGGAGGAAAAACCTACTTTTCCATCCGTTATCGGATCGGATGACGACGGACACTACGGACCGTCATCATCCGATCCCCCCATAGGGGAGAGCGGCGCTCTGACAGGTCCGTCGCTGCACAGTGTGCAGAGACAGACCTGTCATCTTCCTGCTCAGCGGGGATCGGCGGAGCTATCCCCGCTGAGCAAGCGGATGTTCACGGGGCGGATCATGACTGATCCGCCCCGTGTGAAAGAGCCCTAAAGGTCATTTCACCCATGAATGGTAACTCCATCAGCACTAATATTCCAGCTTCCAGTGTGTCCCATCTACAGAAGAACTTCTCCTTCTGTTAACATGTTATGGTTCTTTCAAGCTGAAACAGGCTCTTGGCAGAGCTGTACTATGCAGGCAGTTTAAAGCAACGGCAGAACAGAAGAAGCAATATTTGCATGACCTTAACCTAGTAGTCCTCCACCCAAATGCACCAGGTTGGGTGGCATTCTTCCATCTAGTTTTTTTTTTTATTGTAATGTGGTTTTAAGGTTTTATACTTTTAGTGATTTGTTTGGGGTCTGAGTATTTATCGAGATACTAAAAGTTCTATAATTAACAAAAGTCTATTTTTTTTTTTTAATGAATAGGGTCAGATCACTGTCACTGAAATTGGCAGCCCTGATCAGAATACTTTGTAACACCAAATCTGAAGAAGTAGAAAAAGGCATTTAGTGAATGGATTGCTCTGCTGCCAAGTTTCCATAGGCCTCCAAGCATTTTTATTTACAAGTCTTTCTTTTCTAATGCTGACATTCAGGAGTTGATTCTGCTGGAAGACTTGAAATGTTCTAAGGGTTTTCATGAAGGGTTTTTGTTTTTTGTTCTACTCCTCTGGAGCTGTTTAAATATTCTGCTCAAGTGTTCTCCTAAAGTCCTATGAATGCCACAGGGCAGATAATGGCCACATTGGTTATAAAACAGACATAACCAAAAAGTTCTGTAAAATCTATGCCATATTTTTTGTATTTTTTATTTTTTTTTTTATCTTGACTACATGACTAGTTTTCTGAAAATGTAGTACATTTTAATGGTTTAGAACAACTTTTCTTTCCCTTTTACCGCAGAGGAACCCTTTAAAATGTTTTTTTAGGTCTTCTGTATCCCATGCTGCACTTGGGAAAAGGTCCCTTACATTGGCGGTCAGTGGGAAGAAAACCCCTCCTACAATGGTGGTCAGATTGCCACCCTTCCAACCAGCCAGAAAGATAATTGGTGCCATCCTCCAGGCTCTGCCAAGAGGCCATGGAACTATGCAAGAACCATCAGATAGGGGGCCCATCAGCAATCGCCAAGAAGCTTCCTCTCATTGGCCGAGTCAGGGAGGTGGGCTGATGATGTCACAACCTCTGACTTGGCCAATCAGAGGAAGCTTTGTATTCATTGCTAGAATACATTGCTTTCTATGAATGGCTGAGTGCCGATCAGATAGACCCTAGTGTGTTCCGGGTATGAGACAGGAAGGTCTTGGGTGCAACCCGATACACAGTGCAGTATGCTGTATTTATCCTCAGCTACATACAGTTTATACAGCACATCCAGCGGCCTCTCACGTTAGTGAGCAAAATGGTTTCATTTGAGCCAGCTTGGCCCAAAGGAACTATGTAAAGTGTATAAAAAGCTGGAGTTCAGCTTTTAAGTCACCAACCCAGAATATATCATAATGTACCAATCAGGAGTTTCTTAGAAATCCCAATCTGTGCAATTGTTCTGGCTTGGTGACTCCATAGATTTGAAATAAAATGGTCAGCTTGACAGTCAAGCAACTAGAATTTTTAGAGGGGATGTCAACAATGGTGATGCCAGTCATTCCTTCGGTATACCTTTTTATATGTGTTGCCTGGCTAATGCAAACTGATCATCATTTTTTATTCTACTAGCCTGCTATTCAAAAGGGCTACATATACACACAAGACACTAGAACAGAAATGCTTGTCATTCAGAAGAATGAGGACTGTAACCTAATGTGACCTTGATTCATAAAGTAACCATTAAAATGGGACATGTTGGGGTTGACTTCTGACTTTAGTTTGTTCAATTAAGCTTTGACCATAAAACCTGGAAACTGGCTACCATGCACAACTGCACCAGATTTTGCACTCTCCAGTTTTAGTAAATCAACCCCATTGTCATTCCAAAGTTGGCTCATTCTTACTGCTCAGTAAACATTTAGCCATCTATCGGGGCCATGCACAATCTATTGTAAATGATTAGTATTGTTGTTTTTCAGAACATGTTCTGTTATAATAAATATAATATTTCCGTACAGGAAGGCATAACTGATCTGTGCCAATTATTCCCTTATTTCTGAGCTATTGAGCTATGTCCCACTGTCCCCCTGTCCAGTTAGAATATATTTAATGGCTGCTGAAGCACTCTTAGTGTTTTTAGGTTTGGGGTAGAGTTGGTACAGATCGGGTCCCCAGTCCAGTTTTTTACTGTTGTATATGTCCCTGTTTTTATTTCTCCACGTTCTGACTGGTAAAACCTTTGCCAGAAGGACAGGAAGTGGGAGAAATCCTCTCCAATACAGTCTTTGATAGGGGCTGCACAATCTTGCTGAGATGTAGGAAGGGGGAACACTGAGCGGCTTATTCCTCCTTACTTTACCAGCCGACCCACCACTCCAGAACCACTTGGCATGCTTTGACTTGTGCCTTGATTTGATATACCAAAAAATCTATCCCAACACAAGTTGGTGATTCTAGGTTTGGATGACCCACAGATGAGGCTCTGGTTTGGACTACTCCACTAATTAGGGGAGTTGGTAACAACTGGTTGTAGAATAATATAATGTTTGATACTGTTTACGCTGATGCCCATATACATTAAGAGCTTGACTGTAATTTGCTTTCCTGAAGAAGCGGGCAGTGACCTGTGAAACGCAACTGTGTCGGCAGTCACAGCAAGCCGTTCCTCTCCTGATTCCCACAGGGCTGATGATTCAATCACTATGTAGCACAAAAACTATTTATATATGGAATCGTGTTTTGTCTTGAATATATGTTCCAATGTTTTTAAACTTCTTACAATAACATTTTTGATAATTTTTTTACTTACATTGTACCAATAAAGTCCTTAAATACCAGTTTATAGGGTCCTTTTGTACATAGTCTTGGATAGTGGTAAAATAGAAAGGTTCTATTCCTGTCACACTGTATCCACAATTGTAAAAAACGTTTTTAGGCTGCCATACACTTTAACCAGTTGCTGCACCCATATTCATTCATAACGGCTGTGATTTCTATAGTGATGCTGTGATTGGCTCACAGCTATCACATGGTGCCTGGGCCCATCACAGCACTCTGTACCATGTGATAGCTGTGGGCCAATCACAGCACACAATGATCACAGCTGTTGTGAATGTAACCCATTCATGACAGTTTTTGGAGGTCGAGTGGTTAATGTCCAAACACAGGGCAACATTTTGAATGATGATGGTTCTAAATCTTTACACCTTCATATATTTAGAGTGCCACTATCGGAGCCTTGTTCTTTGGTTCATTAGTTCACTGTTTATCCCTTACTGGCATCCTTGCACGAAAAACAATATGGTTATTTTCTCTTGTTGGGACCCAAGCTATTCTTCATAGAATCCATGGTTTCCATACACTGCACTGATGATGGCAAAATAAAGCCGCTGTATGCAATTTGGAATAAACGGCTCTATTAATGTTAAAGTTGCTCTATACACCATTGTTTACTTGATGTGAATCTGGTCAGTGGGACATAAAACAGTGATGTGCATGGCTCTGTCCTGAAATTAGGAATAATACTCATATTTTTGGGATATGTGACAGAAGGACAAATGTGATTACCTTCTGTTTTTTTCCCAAAGGCTGTGCATGAATCCTTCCATAGACCTTTAGATGCTTCAGATCTTTCTCAGTCCCTATGGCTGGTGGTCAGGCCTTGTAATCATTCTGTCCTTACATCTGGACGCCCCACCTGGAATGCGTGTCACCTACCCACATTTGTACCTGCTGGCATTGTTTGACTAGAACTCCTCTTTGAAGTTGAACAAAGTTTAAAGTCCAGAGTAGTCTTGTTAATGTTACAGAGCTCTTTCATTTCTTTTGTTGGTGTTTTTTCGTTCCTCTTCCTAATTGACTTCCAGGTGTTTGAGTGTAAGGACCGTCTCTTCACCCTAATGGCACCTTCTCTGCCTCCACTTCTAGTCAGGAAGTGAAGTCATTGTCCTTTTCTAGTCAGCTTATCTCTTGCTGATGGGGGTCACTCATTGAAAAGTCCTTTGATGCTAAATCCCTGCCCACTGATTGCATGGCCAGAGGGAAATCGTGCTGAGTAAGATTTCCTGGAGAGCGCCTCATGAGCTTTGAATTTGTGCCCTGCAGCCTCGCTAAGCTGATCAAATTGATTTCCATTGTGCTGTAATTAATTAGACTTGCATGTTTGTGTTTAACATTGAAAAAAGTAGTGACTGGTTAGCCCAACTCTAAAAACTTTTTAGCTAATCTTAAGACCGATCTAAAACATTTAATGAGGCCCAGTCTCCTTTTTCTTGGCGATGACCAGGGCTAGACAAATCCAAGGAGTCAGGTAGCCAATTCTCCTTACAAACTATAGTTGGCACCTGAATAGGTTTTCTCTAGCTGGCTCCTAAAAAAAAAAAAAAAAAAAAAAGGATTTTTTTTTAATAAAAATTATATTATACATTTTTAAAATTCTATAAAAAAAATATGTCCACCCCTTCCTGTGATTTATATAAAAGATATCTCTATCTATCTATCTATCTATCTATCGATGCCCAACTGTATCAGTACAACAAAATACCTTTCCTCCATAAAATAGAGGGGAGGGGTTTTGTAGTCCACAGAGAAAGATATAGCAGATATAACAAAAATACTTTCAATATAGATGAAGCAGATTGGAAGAGAGAAGGTAGAAACGCAGCACACCGAAACCCAGCCACTATATAGAGCGGTAAAGGTACAACTTCAGCCTGAAGTCATCCCGGCAATTCTCCTCTCACATGTTTCTCCCCGCCTATGGGACTTAATTGTCGGTTTAAGCAGCCAAAAGATTATGCAATTTTCTTTCCTTCCACCTGTGGTGGAAAAAAAAATGCTTGATTCCCCCAGTGATTTGGTGTTGATGGGGGAGTCCCTCCGGCAGCGCTATTTTGTTCTGCTGCCCGGGAGCCTTCCCTGCCAGCAGAATGCAATGGTCACTGCTGGTGGCTATAGCCCCTGGCAGTGACTGCATGAAAAAATCAGGCTGGTTTTACTAAAGTAGAGTACAACCAGCCTGTTCAAATCTTGTCCAGTCCCTGCTGAAGCAGCCAAGGTTTGATTCATGTATGGCCAGCGGTAATTATAGCCTCTGATTAAGCCCAGTATGTGGGACGAAACATGTCAGAGTAGTTCAGGCTGAAGCCGAATCTTCACCTCTCATAGTGACCAATGTTTGGTGTTTCTACCGTCTGTCTTCCAATCTGTTTCTGCTAACCTGTATGAGTTTGACCGTTGGCATCCGATCTGTGCTTTGGAGTGCAGGGGAAGTTTTTCAGTGCTTTGAGCGGGGTTCCAAGTTTTTGGAATGGGTCAAAATGCTTTCAATGGTATATTATACAGACCTAAAGGGACCATATAATAGAAGTCCATTGTTGGGATTTGCTTATCCTTTAATACATGACTAGATTAAGAGGTGTGTGTTTTCTATGTAGCTGGAATTCTGTTTTTAATTCTTTTGGCAAGCTCATCCTTCAATACCAACCAGAGAACAATGGAGATCTCACCTGCGGATACGTGTTCTGTTTTTACACCCATCTCTGACAACACTTGACCTTGTTCCTCACATAATCCGAAGTAACGGAAAACTACCGGAAACCCTGCATGGCTCAGTGCTTTCTTTGTACTTCAAGCAGGTATAACTAGATGGCATGGCATCGGTGTCGGAAGCCGGTCCTTTGCCTGAACATGTGTGTTCTTTGCTGCAGATGACTTCAACAGATTAGGGAACTGGAGGGGGATACTGTGGTTAACCAGTAAAATCGGCTGTTGGCGGTGGAGATATTTAAGCCCATCCGTCCGTTCTGATGTTCTCTTCAAAGATTTGTTGGGCACAAAACATCTTTTGTTTCATCTGCTGATGGTGTCAATGAGTTCCCTGTGTCTTTCTGACTAGCTCGCACCCATTAAATGTCTCATTGTTTGTAGGTCAGGCCCTTTTTTAGCCCACATTTTTGTAGAATGCTGAAGATGCTTCAGAACTTTAGATAAGTTGTGACAGATCACTCCATGCATTGCCTCTTGTAGAAGCTTTCTTTTGTATGGTCACTGTGGCATGGTGGCATTTATGTTTGTTTATTTTAGGTGCCGTCATGCAAGTCAGTATAAAATGATACGGAGATAATAAATGGCTCCCATCTTTGAAGGGAAACTACATCGTATGTTCAAGGAGTATGCATTTAAGTTGAATTGGAACAAATGGCAAAGCTTGGATTGAGTAAAAGAGGGTTATAAACCCTGCCAGTTTTTTATTTTTTATTTTTTTGGCATCTGTGTCGGATTAAAAATAAGAATAGTCTGTGTAAGAGTAAAAAACAAAATGTATAAAAAGCTGCCAACTTTCTACCAAATATAAGAACCATAAAATCCAATAGTGTGGCGCTATATCAAAATAAAACCGTAATGTGCAATACAATGAAATATCGATTCCAAAATAGGAATTACATTTAAAGTGGTTATAAAGGGTGAAGGGTTTTTACCTTCATGCAATCCATGCATGAAGGTAAAACATTTTCAGCATGCAGCAAGGTGGATAAAAATCAGTGATTTAAGAAAATTAAAAAAAAGATTATTTATTTTTATTTATTTATTTATTTTTTTAATCAAATTTATTTTAATAATCAAATGCTTTTTCGAGTAAAAATCTTTCTAAAGCTAGTTTTCTATTTAAGATACATTAATAATTTAGTTTATTCAGCATGAAATGGAGCTTGGTTATGTAGCATGAGGCTGTATATTCTGCAATATTTACATTTTGGTAAACTCATTCTATGAATCCAAGCTCTGCAAGCTGACATAACATGCACTGCATTGATGCATTCACACAATTTCACAGTAACCATGAGATAAAGCAAAGTTCAGGAATATTCCTTTATCCCATTGTTTTGCAAATCTATGTACACTACAAACTGTATGATTGGATTGGTTCTGATATCGCTGTTTTACTAACCTGACAGCTTATTGTTTTAAATAGGAAACCTTCATTTTGTTTGCAAATGAGGATTCTAACTTTCAGCAAGAATTAGTCTTTACATTTAAAGAGCACCTGTCATTTCAGCTTCATCATGGCAGCGCCTGTTAGCGGGCATCCACTCACCTGCTGCCGCCACGTCCCTCACCTTGTTGTGTTACTGCCGCATCACCAGGTGTCCTATTAAAGTGAATGGGACTGTTGGTGAGTCAACAGCGGGTCAGAGGAGGAGCCTCTGCAGGACAGAGATGACAATTGCTCTTTAAAAATTATTCTTTAAATCAAGCCTACTAGTGATTTAAATCATGATTTAGCTACTTGCCGACCAGCCACCGCAGTTATACTGCTGCAAGGTGGCTCGGCTGCACGAATCGCCGTACCGGTGATCTTTTGCAGGGGTGCACGTGCTGCGGGCGCACTCTGTCTGCCGGCCACCCACGATCGCGGGCAAGAGAGGCAGAACGGGAATCTGCCTTGTAAAGAAGATCCCCGTTCTGGCAGGAGGAGAGAGAGATCTGCTGTTCCTTGTGATCAGGAACAGTGATATCTCTCTCCTCCCAGTCAGTCCGTCCCCCATACAGTTAGAAACACCTCCCTAGGGAACACTTAACCCCTTGATCACCCCCTAGTGTTAACTCCTTCCTTTCCAGTGCCATTTATATACCGTGCTCAGTGCATTTTTATAGCACTGATCACTGTATTGGTGTCGCTGGTCACCAAAAAGTGTCACTTAGTGTCAGATTTGTCCGCCGCAATGTCTCAGTCCTGCTAAAAATCGCAGATCGCTGCCATTACTAGTAAAAACAATTAAAAAAAATAAAAGTCCTTAAATCTTTCCCCTATTTTGTAAACGCTACTTTTGCCCAAACCAATCAATATACGTGAATATAAATATATATAATCTCTATTTTTTTTTTTTAATGAAAGGGGCCTAAGTCCCCATGTACACTGCTGCTGCTAAATGGGCATTCAGAGGCAGTTGGACACTTTTTTTTTTTTTTTCAGCTGCCTCTGAACTCATTCAATGTTATCTTATGTGTACATGTACACAGGTTTGTTTACTGTCGTTTTTAGGCTGTTGCGTTTTATAGGCCTTTTTTTGAAGGCAAAAAAATGAGTTCAGATGCCAAACGCGGTAACCCGCGTTTAGCCACGTTTCGTTTATAGGCGTTTTTTGTTTTTGGCCATTAAAAAAAAAAAAAAAAAAACTCCTTCTAAATGTAAACGCTGCAAAACGGACATTTTAAACGTGGGTTACTATCTGTCAAGTTAAATCGTTCAGGAGAGGTTGTAAAAACGTCCCGTGTACATGAAGCCTTAGGCCCCTTTCAAACGAACGGATACATTCAGGTCCGCCTGTCAGTTTTTTTAGGCGGTCCTGACCGCTGGAGCGATGGATGTCAGCAGTTATCATGTCCGCTGACATCCGATCTGCTAAAATCAGACGTATGGCCCTACATTCGCATCCGTCCTGGCGGATCGGATGAGATCTGATGAAAATGGACATGCTGTCCGTTTTCGTCCGATCCCTCCATGGGAATCGGCGGCGCTCTGATAGGCCCCTCCCCGTTCAGCGAGCAGAGGCGGACCTGTCATCCGCCGCCTCAGCGTGGAAAAAACGGAGAGATCTCCTGCTGAGCTGGCGGACAGAGCTGAGCGGATCCGCCTCGTGGGAATGAGGCCTTAGGGTTTACAACCACTTTAATTTTGTAATGTAGCAATGCCATACTCTTTCCATGTTTTCATATTTTCCCTATGTTACTCGCAGCTGATCAGCGCTGGCAGCCAATGGTTGCCATCTATACCCAGCAGAAGCGACCTGGAGCATCATTATTTAAGCCAAAGACAGCCAGACCAGGATTTCAGTAGTGGCAGCTCACTTCTCCCAGTACAGTTTTCTTTGGAATGATCTCAGAACAGTACATTTTATGGCTTTATTTTCTACAGTTGTAGAAGCGGCACATCGTTTGGTGTCAATGTGCTAGGTGTTGGCAGAGGGGTTAGCAATGAGTTAAACGTTAGCTAGCGTGCAGTGGAATGTAAGTGTCCGTATTTTACCGCTGTGTGTTCTAGGCCTGCTTAGAAAGCAGAAGTGCAGCCAGTCGTGAAATGCAACAACTTTTGGGATCATTGATCTTTGCCCAGCTGGAATATGTGGGTTAGTAGAGAACGGCTTCTCACGTGTTCTGCACAAATATGCAAATCTGCTTGGTCATAATCACATTCTAAAGACTTCAGGTCTCCAAGACCTTTATAAAGGGATGTCTGTTTCTCCGGTACGCCCCCAGAGGAACCACCTCTCAGCTTGACAGTCCTATGTTTCAAAAAAGAGCCAATCGAAAGAGCCGCTTTTCACAGTTACACTGTTACAGTACTGTTAGATCATAGGCTTACAATGTGATGTCCTCCTAATAGAAGTTCCAGAAATGGGGGAAAAACCATTAGATAACTAATTAACCTTAATTTTGCAGTATATTAACTCCTGCTTCTTCATTTAACTACCCCCCCCCCCCCCCCCCCAAAAAAAAATGCTTTTATTGAGTTTTAAATAGAAACAGGTATTTAAAGTATATGTAAACCCTCACCTTGTAAAACAAGCTTTTCAGTTTAATATGGAAATGAAATACAACACATATGTTTTGTGTGTGTTTATACAGTATCTCACAAAAGTGAGTACACCCCTCACATTTTTGTAAATATTTTATTATATTTTTTCATGTGACGACACTCAAGAAATGACACTTTGCTACAATGTAAAGTATTAAGCGTACAGCTTGTATAACAGTGTAACTTTTCTGTCCCCTCCAAAATAACTCAACACACAGCCATTAATGTCTAATCTGCTGGCAACAAAAGTGAGTACACCCCTAAGTGAAAATGTCCAAATTGAGCCCAAAATGTCAATATTTTGTGTGGCCACCATTATTTTCCAGCATTGCCTTAACCCTCTTGGGCACAACAATAAGAAAAGGAGCCAATGTTTGAGCTTTCCCGGGGATCACTGTCACATCCCATGTAAGGAAGAAAACCAAAAAAGGAGGGTGTGCTAGGACCTCTTGGGCATGGAGTTCACCAGAGCTTCACAGGTTGCCACTGGAGTCCTCTTCCACTCCTTCATGATGACCTCACGGAGCTGGTGGATGTTAGAGACCTTGTGCTCCTCCACCTTCCGTTTTGAAGATGCCTCATAATAGGGTTTAGGTCTGAAGACATGCTTGGCCAGTCCATCACCTTTACCCTCAGCTTCCTTAGCAAGGCAGTGGTCGTCTTGGAGATGTGTTTTGGGTCATTAGTACATGTCACAGTACATGTTGGCATTCATGGTGCCCTCAATGAACTGTAGCTCCCCAGTGCTGGCAGCACTCAGGCAGCCCCAGATCATGACACTCCCACCACCATGCTTGACTGTAGGCAAGACACACTTGTCTTTGTACTCCTCACCTGGTTGCCCCCACACGCTTGACACCATCTGAACCAAATAAGGTTATCTTGGTCTCAACAAACCACAGGACATGGTTCCAGTAATCCATGTCCTTGGTCTGCTTGTCTTCAGCAAACTGTTTGCGGGCTTTATTGTGCATCATCTTTAGAAGAGGCTTCCTTCTGGGACAACAGCCATGCAGACCAATTTGATGCAGTTTGCGGTGTATGGTCTGAGCACTGACAGGCTGACCCCCCACCCCTTCAACCTCTGCAGCAATGCTGGCAGCACTCATACGTCTATTTCCCAAAGACAGCCTCTGGATATGACGCTGAACACGTGCACTCAACTTCTTTCGTCGACCATGGCGAGGCCTGTTCTGAGTGAACCCTGTCCTGGTCAACCACTGTATGGTCTTGGCCACTGTGCTGCAGCTCAGTTTCAGGGTCTTGACAATCTTCTTATAGCCTAGGCCATCTTTATGTAGAGCGACAATTCTTTTTTTTTTCAGATCCTCAGAGAGTTCTTTGCCATGAGGTGCCATGTTGAACTTCCAGTGACCAGTATGAGAGAGTGAGAGCGATAACATCAAATTTAACACACCTGCTCCCCATTCACACCTGAGACCTTGTAACACTAACGAGTCACATGACATCGGGGAGGGAAGATGGCTAATTGGGCTTAATTTGGACATTTTCACTTCGGGGTGTACTCACTTTTGTTGCCAGCGGTTTAGACAATAATGGCTGTGTATTGAGCTATTTTGAGGGGGCAGCAAATTTACACTGTTATACAAGATGTACACTCACTACTTTACATTGTAGCAAAGTGTCGTTTCTTCAGTGTTGTCACATGAAAAAATATCTCATTATAAATACCTTTTTTTATTTTTTTTTATAAGTAATCACATACTCAGCTGCATAAGGAACTCTGGGGGGGGGGGGGGTGGGGGGGGGGGGTGAGACAGCAGCCCACTGGTGTTCCTTGTAAATGGCTGTGTGAGGGGGATGGGTGTGTCATTGAAGGAGAGCAGGTTGAGTTCCCAACATAGCTAGAGAACTGACCATGGTGAGCTCTCATGCGTAGTGTGGTCAGTTTCTAAAAGGAAAGCAGAGGGATTGACAGGAACACCGGGGATTTCACATATAAAAAGCAATACAAAGTGAACAGGATACTTTCTGATACAAATATATGGTACAGCAGACGCATATCAGGACTATGAAATGTTGGGTTTACATATTCTTTAATTGTTGTTCAGCAATGTTTCTTGTTGGGGGGCAGGGGGGCGGCGACTGCAAGAGGGAAATCCTAATGTACCATTTAGAGCTCATACAGATGGGCAGAAAAAAAATGCTGTGAACAAGAGTTTTTTTTTTTTTTTTTGTATGCATCTAAACACAGCACTATAGTAATCAGTGAGCCCATACACACAGCGGACTGTACATGTGAAACCGTGCACTGTGTTTTGTTGCGCAGACAAAAAGTAGGACACTTCTGCATCCGGGGCTGCCCAGATCTGCAGATTTTATGTGCATACGTGCCTAAACTTGCACACATGTAAGGTCTCATTCACACGATCCTATGCATAGTTTCTGCAGGGAATACAGTTTCTTCCTGGCAGAGCTAGCAGCAGATCCTGCGTAAAATATCTAAAGTACTGATGTTTTAGATGTGTACAATTCTTCTTTCATTCCAATGAATGGCTACATATTTATACGCATTTAAAATCTGCAGATCTGTGCTGCCCTGGATGCGGAGATGTCCTATTTTTTTTTTCTTGTGCGCAGCAAATCCTGCCCATGTGAATGAGCCCTAAATGTGTAAGGCAATCATTTGAATGAGAATTGTACGCATCTAAATGCTTCTAATCTTCTGCTGGCTTTGCCAACAAGAACCTGCTTTCTGTGCAGAAAATACGCATATGCCATGTGAATGAGGTGGAAGACTTGAAGTAGTTGGTGTAATAGAGGTCTGTGAGACCGAATATTTAATTTTGAGTAATGCTCCTAAACCAGAAGTGGTCAGCTAATAGAACCACAGTGATGACGGCAGGTTTTGGTTTTAGTTTTGGCAGCGCTGTATTCCTGGGAGGATAGTACAAAGGCGTGTGTGATACGTTATGTATACATCCCGTAGAGCTACCGCTGTTATTGCCAGGTTGATGGGCATATAACTACATTGCTCTGGCCTGGAGTAACTTTTGGGTCTTGTTAGATGTCCGTTTTAACTTTTTTTTTTTTTTTTTTTTTTTAAATGTGCTTCGTTGGAAATGTCCATGTAGTGTTGTGATTGAACGTAATCACTGTTTGTCTTCCCCCACACCCTGCAGTACATACACCTGCACACCCTACAGTACATACACCTGTGTTACTGCGTGACCAGTAAAGAGGGGCAGATGCACGAATGAACATCATACAAACATGGCTGTTTTCTGTTTATCCGAGCAATAAAACCTTTGGCCTATATAGATACGAGTCCCAGGATGTATGGCCAAAAATATTCTTTTTTTCCTTTTTTTTTAGAAAGTGTGTTCACAGTGACAGCTAGGGCTGCAACTAACGATTACTTTCATAATCGATTAGTTGGCCGATTTATTGTTTCGATTAATCGGATAAAATAATAATAAAAAAAAAACGTTATATGCAGTTTTTCCGTTTATTTAAAGTAATGATGAAAATTATGGGGCAGCACTATTCCTCCCGGGAACACCAATGATGGGGCAGCACTATTCCTCCGGGGATCATCAATGATGGGCCACTTTTTCCCCCCCGGATCATCAATGATGGGCCACTATTCCCCCCTAGGAAAACCGATGATGGGGCACTATTCCTCCCGGGATCATCAATAATGGGCCACTATTCCCCCTGGGATCATCAATGATGGGCCACTATTCCCCCCCCCTAGGAAAACCAATGATGGGGCACTATTCCTCCCAAGGTCATCAATGATGAGCCACTATTCCCCCCCCCCCCCCCCCCCCCCCAGGAAAACCAATGATGGGGCACTATTCCACCCACCCCTGGAACACCAATGATGGGGCAATAAAACCTCTATCACAAATCACAATGTATGTACTACTACTGACTGAGTATTGTTGTATACACTACAGCCGCTACCTTTATATCATGGCTGCTTCTTGCCTCTCTCTTCCCTCGAGGCAGCAGTGGGCGGAGCTGAGGGGGGAGCTGGCGTCAGCGAGGAGGAGAGAGGCGGACGTGCCTGGTCACATGAGCGCCACTGTATTCTCATGAGAATACGGCGGCGTTGCCGCCTTGTACACAGGAACAGGAGTCACTGGGATGGATGTGGGACTGGCCGTGAGGAAGGTGACGTTAGACCAACTAATCGATAATGAAAATCATTGACAACGATTTTCATTTAGTGATTATTATCGATTTTGGCGATTTAATCATTGCAGCCCTAGTGACAACTAATCAGACCCCAGCTATTACTTTTCTGCTGTGCGTTATTTTGTAACCATTGTGCTTTATTTTTCCAAATTTTTACATTTATAAAAAAAAAAAAAAATCAGTTTTAAACTGCAAATGCTATTGTTTTTATTCGGATTTCCCCCCTTTTTAAATCACAAAATTGTGAAATATTATTTATTATTATTATACAGGATTTGTATAGCGCCAGCAGTTTACGCAGCGCTTTACAATGTAATAGGGAGACAATTCAGTTACAATAAAATACCAGAGGATTAAGAGGGCCCTGCTCAGAAGAATTTACAATCTAATAGCTATATTGATTTCTAGGCTTACTATTTGTTGCAAGTAGGTTAAGCGTTAGACTACTTTTTCTCATGTTTACCACGTTGTTCTTAAAGTGTTACTAAACCCAGGACCCTGCATTCGCTATATCTGGTCTCCCACAGTACACAGAACATGGAAATGCAATTATTTTATTCTCATCAGCAGTATATAGCAGTCTTATGACTTCTATCAGTGTCTGATTAAAGTTTGTAGGAGAAGTTTTCTTCTTTCACTGTCCTATGAGGCTGCAGGACCCCTCACTCTCTGTCTGGACAGTGCTGATTGGCCCTAAGCTGATCACATGCACACTTCCAAGAAAATAAAAACCTCTCTAGCAATACACACCAAACTGAGCATGTGCAGAGTGCCCCCTAGGCTCTGTACTATCAGCAGATGGTTTGGGGAGTGTGGAAAAAGGGGAGGATCAAACAGCCTTTTTATGCAATGCAGAGGATTAACCAATTGGGTTCCACGGGGAGTATAACAATCATGCTTTACTGCATATACAGACTGAGTTTACTGTTGTGGGTTTAGTAACACTTTAACTGATTTGCTTACAAATAAAAAAAGAAATTTGCTTCAGCAGCTGAAGAGCTGAAGCTTAGGGTACACACACCGCTAAATAAAGAATGGGAAGTAAATGTCTGAGGTTTACAACCACTTTAAGGGAATATGTGGAAAAGCAACATACTACCTATTGGCTCCAGAATAGAAGCTTGTGGATAGGTTTTACCCCACTTGGAATTGGCTGCTTCCATCAGAGTATCATTACCAAAGTCACGAAGGGCTGACATCTCCCTTTTTGTAATGAGTTTTTGTTATAAATTTGTATTGTTTATTTCTTTGTATACTTTAATTCAAGTGGATTGAAGTTTTATAAACACAATTTTTGGTGACTGATTTTCCCTTTTTTAGATTGTTGGATTTGTGTTTTCTCAGCATTTTCCATCTTCCTCCAGGGAAAACGGCCGTTGTATCAATTTGCAGCTTGATTATCACAGCCGGTTTCCCACAAGTAATGTAAAATGACTTAATCCAGAACATTTTTTTTTTTTTTTTTTTTGTTAATGGACACGGAATGTTTTTCAAATTTGCCTAAAATTTGTTCTGTCAAATGGCAGGCAGACCGCAAAAGACCTCTGCAGTTGATCTTTCTCCATTACCGATTTACCATGCCTTGTTCTGCACAGTGTCTTCGTGGGGGTGGCCATTATGGTAGAAGCAGGGCTTTGCTTCCCCATGTCAGAGCTTCCAGCAAGGAGAACAGTATTGTGACATTACCAAGCTTAAAGAGGAGCTGCAGGCTCCCCCAAAATGTAAAAGTCAGCAGCCACAAATACTGTAGCTGCTGACTTTTAATAAAAAGACACTTGCCTGCCCCTGGATCTAGCGATGTCCACACCCGAGCCGATTCTTCAATCAGCTTTGGGTGCAGGTGCCGGCATCTTCACTAAAGGAAACCGGCTTCGGACTGCGCATGTGTGAGCTGTGCTCCCAGTCTACTGGGACCTGTAATTTTGTCCCAGAAGGCTGCGTGGAAAGGAACCGCCCCCCCCAATAAAGTATGTCAAATGTAAAGGAGAGGGAAGAAGGGAAAATCCCATTTTGTGTAAAGTTTGCGTTAACTTGAAATCTCCTGGGACCAGTAGTCAAAAACAGCACTGCGTTAAAGTAGTGTTAAACCCTCAGATTTTTATTTTTTTTGACTACAGTAAAATAATCCTTCCCCAGTAAACTATTTAACATTCTACCCCCAGCGCTTCCAGTTTACATCCTTTCAATGCTGTTTGCTCCTGCTCTCTTAGTGCTCCTTTCCTGAACTGTTGGTCTTCACAGGAAAGCGTCAACCGAGGAGGGAAGAGCAGGGGAGTGCCTTACGATACTAGGCTATGGGACTGTGTGTTTCCATTGATGCACACAGTGTATGGAGACAGAACTCTAGTCCCTGCATGACAAGGGTGACTCCATAGGACCCTGCAGGACAAAGTGGAGATCATGAAACGGGAAAGGTGGAGCAGTGATCATGGAACCAGCTTAAATTGAATGGGGAAGGATTATAAGATAAAAAGCTGCATACTCAGTATGTAAGCTGATAAAGAGCTACGAGACTAGGCACAGGAGTGCCTAGGCACCCTCACATACCAGGAAGTGCACTGCAATTTTCCAGGAGGAATTCCACACATAAGGTACATTTTACATTGTACAGTTTAGGCACAAATAACATAATGACAGAATAACATTCCAAATGAAGTTGCATTGCAAGTAATGTCTGTGTAACCTGACGTTGTCTGAGGCAGGCTTTATTTCTTTTAAAATCCCGAAAATTGGAACATATTTCTATTCTTCCAAATGGTGCACACAGAAGCCAAAAGCAAGATGGGAACATTTTTATTCCATATGTATTTTAGTGTTTTGTTTTTTTTTGTTTTTTTTTGGTCTGTAAGCTTTTCAAATAGGTCTACCTTTTAGTTTTTCAGGTGGACTTGAAGTTTTATGCAGCCCTATGGACAGGCCGATATAGATGGACGTGTGTCTGTTCACACCCACCTACCTCTGAGGCCGTCCAGGTCCCGAAAAAAAAAAAAAAAAAGTGGAAATGACTGCATCCTTTTTTTTTATTTATAGGACCTAAACAGGACAGACCAGAGATGTAAATGGACGGCAGAGTCTGTTTACAACCAGCTGCCCATAGAGCTGTCATGGGTCCCCCAGACACAAACTGAACGGGCACGGATGTGAAAATCTGTCCCATTTGGCTTCAGTTCAGCAGGGGATCTGCTCACTAATCCCTTGCAGGTCGGAGCGTACACCACTCCATGTGAAAGAGTACACTGTACACTGTACAGTGAATGGAGCCAACTTGGAGCTGTTATCTCAAACAGTAAATCACATTTATTTTCTGCATCTCTAAAGTGATACTAAACACACACTGTTTAATTTATATTGTGTCTTCTCTTTCTGCACATGGATGATGGCACCGTAATTATTTTAATTAAAGTACCTTTTTCCCTATACAGCTGTCACATGACCCAGCTCTCTCCCAGCCTGGCTGCAGGGAAACATAAGCAGGAGGAGTTTCTAGTCCTCTGCTGCTGGTCATATGTTAAAAAAAAAAAAACCTAAGAAAACAGCCTTTGGAATACAGAGTAAAAATAAATAAATAATATCAAACTGTTTAAATTGATATATATTTCAAATAATTTTTTTATTTTGTGGAAATAACATGGTGTGGGCGGATTTCTGATCATCACAGGCTGTGTCTCACGCTTCAGCCTGTGTCTTAGAATAAGAGGGAGGTGAAGCCACCATTAATTTACGTGTACTGTCCCGCCCCCATTGTGGGCTGTCATTTACCACTGTGTATACGCCCACATGTGTGACTCTATAGTCACATGTGCAGCTCAGAGATGTGATTGGGAAGAAATGCTCAGCATAGAAACTCACTGAAAACTGAGCATGTGCAGAGTTGCCACCACAGCTGCACAATCCCTAGCTGAATTGGGGACATAGAGAGCAGCAGGGTAAACTTTTTTTTTTTTTTTTGCAGAATACAGAAAACAAATCTTATAGTGACAGTGAGTATGAACAGCATGTAATGCACCATTTATTGATCGTTTTTTATGATGTGGGTTTAGTGACCCTTTTAGTGACACCCGACCACAAGTAGATAGGATCAGAATTGCCCTGATTGAATCTGGCACCACGATCTCTTTAGAAGGCTTTGCTTTAGATATTTGCATTTCCAATTTGATCATTTGATGTTCTGCATTGAAGCTGTACATTTTTTGCCCAGTTTTGACTTATTATTGACCAACTTCTGGTGGTCATTTGACCATGTGTGTAGTAGACTGCCTAGTTTTTTTGGTATTTACCTTTGTGGGATTCTTGGTGGATAAGTGGTTGAAATTTTACTGAAAATTGCCAGCTGACGGACAGAATAGACATAAACCAGCTCTCCCATTTACAACTACCTTGTTGCTTTAGAAGACACCACTTGGCAGTTTTTCGTGGGGCTAGGAGAGAATGTTGGTTTGCTGGGGTGTTTGTTAAAATGGCATGGTATTCATCAACGTACAAAGGAGATAAAAAAAAACCCTCCTCTTGCACTGCCTGACCCACAGTATTAAACCCACAAGAGCTGCTGCTAGCATCCTAATGCAGGGCTTGACACATCCCAGGTGCCAGGTCACTATGGCGACTAGATATTGGATCCTGGCGCCGGGGCTTTTGTCATCTCATTCCCAAACAATCAATTCCTTTATGTCTGACGCCCCGGACATGCAATTCCAGGCACAGGGCAAGTGGTTGCTGACTGCACAGTTGGAGAGTCCAGGGCGCGCATCATGTGGGCTCTGTAATCGCTGATTAGGGTAAAGGGACAATCAAAGCGGCCCTTTACCATGTGATCAGCTGTGTCCAATCACAACTGATGACATTGTAAACCAACTTGTCGGTTATCGGCAGTACTTTCCTAAATCGCTGTCACAGCATGAGGAAAGGAGAGCTGGTAACTGCCAATTCTGACAGGCACATTCACACTGATAATCAGTGCCGCCACCTGTCAGTGCAGCCATCTATCAGTGCCCATCAGTGAAGAAGAAAAAATGACTGACTGAGTCTGGGTTTACACTTGCTGCGGCCGTAGCTCACAGCAGGGGGTCCAGTGCGTCCCTGTACAATGTTTCAGGTCTGAATTTGTGGCTGAATTCAGACCTGAAACAGAGCCAAAGTTGCAGAGGACCCTTTTCCAGTGCGCTCCACGGCCCCCCCCCCCGAGCTGTGTTAACTGGCGCTATTGCGAGCCGGTCACTGTCTTCTGTCATCCTATTCGCATCAGTGTAAACCCAGCCTTATTGGCAACATTTTCACATAAGCTAAGGGGTTTTGTCGTAAAAAATAAATAACTGGCTCCTAACTTTTTTTGCTGACTTCTAGATTCAAAGTAAATTTGCCAAGCCCTGTCCTAATGTGTTCCCACATCAACAGATATATGAATAAAAAATTGTCCTGCACTGCGCACACTTAAAAATAACATACAGCCCTCCTAACACACGAACCCAAACAAAATAGTGCAAAAGAAATTATTAGGACCCCTTTCACACTGAGTTGCTTTTCAGACGCTTTCACACTGAAATAATTGCAGGAAAACTGCTTCCCATTAATATCAATGGATGCTTTCACACTGGGGCGGTAAAAAAAGTCCTGCAAGCAGCATGTTTGGAGTGCTTAAAAAAGCGCCTCTCCATTGAAATGAATGGGAAGCGCTTCAAAAGCACCGCAAAATGGTTCTTTTGAGTCATGCGGCCTTAAAATAAAAAGCGCACCGCTAATGCCTCAAAAGCGCTTGAAAAGTGCCTGTGGGGTCTAAGTGATAAGGTGTATACTCCTTTTATATTGTTTGTATAGATAAAATGTGATAAAGTTGAATTTCAATAAACGCCATCAACATACAGTATGCTGTGTGATCTCCTTCAGTGTATAATCCTGACAACGTGGTGACTGGAGAATAGGGGGGTTGTTCATTGTAGCATCCAGCGTATCGCTCGGAATCTACACGGGGGAACATTACAAGGACCACTTTTATTCTGTTTTGGTCTCCTGCCGCAGTCTGTGTGACTTGTGTTGCGCTCACCGGGACTTTTGTTCTTTGATGGAGGCCGTTGATTTGACTTCAGAGGACATGGAATATGAGCTTTGTGAGGGATCTCCCTATGTGCTCACCTGTAATGACATCACCCACAGATAGCAGGTCCTGTCATCGCTTGCCAATTCACTGCTTACCACCCTTTGCCGGCTAAGAAAATAAGCCTGGAGGGTAAAGGGGAGGGGAAATGTGGAACTGCTATTCAGCCTGTAATACACCTGGATAAATATGTCTCCATCTATAGGATTTAGATGATTTATGGCCATTGGGAGGCCTTCTGAATATTCTTGTATAAACTACAGTGGAAACGTCTGTTTATCACACGCCATCTTTATGACTAGGTCGGTGGTTCATCTTTCTGGGAACTGCTTCTTGGAAGCCACTGCCATCATTTTTAACAGGCAGCTTGTCAGGTGCTATTTATGAAATATGGGGGTCATCTGATTTAATTGGAATGGAAAACCTCGAGGTTGATTTGTGAATTACTAGTGAAGACTTTGTAAAAATAACCAATTTTTATGCACTTCTCTGGTGTAGATTAAAAGATAAATGAAGATATCTGGTTTATTAGTGCTAAGAAATAATTTTCTTCCAGCACTATCCTTTTTGTTACATATTTAAGTTGGGAACCATGATAAAAGCAAGCCAAGCAGGCCACCACCAGTCACCAATTCCTGGGGAGGCATTAGGGCTTTTCCTGGCCCAATTGAAGGTGAAATCCTCAGAATGTTCTTGATCTGCTCCAGATTCTTTTTCTCAGTTACTTACATATGCTTGGAATACCTACAGAGAGAAATTCCCAAGAGCCGTCTGTGTAAAGCTAGGCATAGAATGATGGTTGTAAATGCAGGACTTGGTTGACCACTGAGCAGTAATTTGTTTAAAGTCGGTGGGATTGGGTTGCAGGAAAGAAATTGGCACGATTCTCCCATCAACACGGACAGTGTTGACAGGGGAATCCCTCCTACTGAGCAATTGTCTTCTTCAGGGGTGGACCCAAGTTGTATCCAAGTTGTTCGATCAAGCAACTTGGTACATTCAGCCTGCCCATTTAATGGTTTGAATCTTGGCCGGTTCCCTCTCAACCGGCCGAGATTCAAACCTTGTATGGCACCCTAAGGCGTGGTTATTTGGCAAGCCAAGCAGAACTGCAAAGAACATAATTTTATACAGGATGTCTTTGCAGTCATATGCTTATGTACATTTGTTTATAGCTCTTGACCCAGGGCATACATAAAGTTCTAGACTGATTCGTAACCTTCAATTTATTCCAGGCTGCGCCTTTGGCTAGCCATACACATTCTCTTGTTCGGCAACGTTATATAGTGTGGATTAAGAAATCTTCCCTGCTGGCTCTTGTATTCTTGCAACTGACACCTGCGGCTGTCAGAATACCTGGACAGTGCTTTCATCTGATGGGATGCAGTCACTGTTTGGCTGACCATTTTCCTCCTGGCTTTCCTAACAAAAGTCAATTGAAAAATCGACTTTTGAGAGCGGTTGTGCTGACTGGCCACCCAATGGCTTGAATTTTGGCTGATTCCTACTGATTTGGCTGGAATTTAAGCCATGTATGGCTGGCATTAACTGTATAACCATGGAGTTTTATCTTACATCTTCTATTTTCTTGCTTCAGTTTATAAGCAGGCAATTTTATCTGGTTCACTAAGCAATTTGCTTAGTGGTTGGCCCTGTCGGCCCCCTCCCACCTAATGTCTTTTGAGTAAAAAATTGAAGGAGCCAGACGTCAAATTATTGCCCAAATAGTGGCTGCATCCATTCGGATGCAGCTGCTGTTAAGGTATGGCAGCTGTCAAAATTCAAGTGATACTAAAGGACATTTTATTTTTAAAATAAAAAAGATGTCATACTTACCTGCTCTGTACAATGGATCTTTTCAGATCCCCCGCCAGTGCTCTGGCTACCCCCCCCCCCCCCCCCGTTGTGTGCCCCCCAAACAACGCTCTGTGTCCATTGACATAGAGTGTGGCTCTGTAGAATGCATGAAGGTCAAAAAACCTTCAGCCTTGAGAACCACTTTCAGTAGCCCAGCAGGTAGGTAGATTGGTCTATCTGTGCTGTATAGCGTGGTTGTAGAAATCTTAAATTTTTTTTTCATTCATCTCACAGGCTAGCTTATGGCCAGCTTTAGCTGCCTTTAGGCCTCTTTCACATGAACGATCTGTTCAGGTCCGCCTGTCAGTTTTTTAGGCGGACCTGAACGGACCCTCCATAGGCTTCTATGGAGCGTCGGATGCCAGCGGTGACATGTCCGCTGACATCTGACCCGCTCCGATCCGAAAAAGTGTAACGGAGGAAAAACCTACTTTTCCATCCGTTTTTGGATCGGGTGACGACGGACTCTACGGTCCGTCATCGTCCGATCCCCCATAGGGGAGAGCGGCGCTCTGTCATCTGCCTGCTCAGCGGGGATCCATGGAGCGATCCCCGCTGAGCAAGTGGATGTTCATGGGGCGGATCATCACGGATCCGCCTCGTGTGAAAGGACCCTTGGGGTTTAAAATGGAACTCTCCCAAAAGTTTCCCCCGGGTACTCTGGCGTGTGAGAGGAAACCAAAGAAATACTGGTAGGTTAAGTGACTCCTGTCTAAATTGACCCTACTATGTGTATGTATGAGTGTGAGATAGGGACCTTGGATTGTAAGCTTCTCGAACACAGGTACTGATGTAAAAGTAAAATCTACTGCGGGTAAAATAAGTATTGAACATGTCACCATTTTTCTAGGTAAATATGTTTCTAAAGATGCTATTGGCCTGAAATTTTCACCACATGACAGCACATGTGTTTGTATGCAATCCATACATACAAAGAAGCCAAAACAAGTACGTTTAGAAATTTAAGTTATGTGTAAAATAGGATGACGCAGGGAAAAAGTATTAAGCACATGAAGAAAGGGAGGTGCAGAAGGCATGGAAATCCAAGACACCAGCTGAAGTCTATCAGTAATTAGAAAGCAAGCCTGCTCCTTGTCAGTGCAAATTAATATCAGCTGGTTCAGTCTCAACTGATGGCCTATAAAAAGGTGTCTCCTCACCAAGGTGTCACACAAAAAACATCTCATGATGGGTAAAAGAAAAGTGCTCTCTCAAGACCTTTGCAAACTTATTGTTGCAAAACATACTGATGGCATTGGTTACAGAAGGATTTCTAACCTTCTGATTGTTCCAGTGAGCACTGTTGGGGGCCATAATCCAGAAGTGGAAAGAACATAATTTCACCATAAACTGGACACCAGGTGTCAATGCAAGATTTCTAAAGGAGGAGTGAAAAGAATTCTTAGAAGGAATGAGGGTTGTCCAAGAGCCAAGGACCACCTGTGGAGAACTTAAGAAAGACCTGGAATTAGCAGGTACAATTGTTTTAAAGAAAACTATAAGTAATGCAGTCAACCGCCATGGCCTGTATGCACGCTCATCATGCAAGACTCCATTGCTGAAGAAAAAGCATTTTGAAGCTCGTTTAAGGTTTGCTGCACAACATTTAGACAAGCCTGTGAAATACTGGGAGAATATAGTCTGGTCAGAGGAGACCAAAATTGAACTTTTTGGATGCCATAAATAATACACACCATGTTTGGAGGTCAAATGAAACTGCATATCACCCAAAAACACCCCAATACCAACAGTGAAGTTTGGATGTGGGAGCATCATGATGTGGGGCTGTTTTTCAGTACTGGCAAACTTCATATCACTGAAGGAAGACATTCTTTATAGAAATCTTCTGCCATCTGCCAGGATGATGAAGATGAAATGAGGATGGACATTTTCAGCAAGACAATGATCCCAAACACAAAGCCAAGGAAACTCTCAATTGCTTTCAAAGAAAGAAAATAGAGCTGCTAGAATGGCCCATCCAATCACCGGAAATGACAATAGAGAATCTGTGGAAAGAACTAAAGATCAGAGTTCATAGAAGCCCACGGAACCTTCAAGATTTGAAGATTGTGTTGAAGAATTGGCCAAAATCACACCTGAGCAATGCATGTGATTAGTTTCTCCATACAGGAGGCGTCTTGAAGCCGTCATTACCAACAAAGGATTTTGTACTAAATAAATTTCAGTTAGCGTATTCAGCACTTTTTTTCCTTTTGTCATTCCATTTTATTACATATAACTTCATTTCTGAAGATATTTGTTTTGGTTTCTTTATATGTATGGATTGCATGGGTTAATACCGACACGTGGTGAAAAAGTCTGGTCAATAGCACCTTTTTAGAAATCTATTTACCTAGAAACATGATGTGTTCAATACTTTCTTTTTTTACCCGCTGTATGTGAAGCATTGTGCAAGTTGGCGACGTTTATATAAGTACCTGAATTAAATAAAATTGTGTTTGTGGTGCTCAAATGCGGTGAAGATCCGCTTTAAAGACCCTCCACTTTGGATGGACTAATCCCCTCTCAGGCCGTCATGGCTCAGGCACTCTGTACAAGAGCATGTACCAATCCATTCATCTCTGCTACTGTTGTTCTGAAATGCTCCATTGAATACTATCCTTTCTGATTTATTTATTTATTTTTTTGTCTTACTTTGCCATGTTTGCGTGAACTTGAAATTTTAACATAATAAAAGGGGGAGGAAAAAAACAAAAAAACCCCACTTTTTTAACATTACCTTGTTTACATCTGGAGATTGACCCCCCCATTTATTCTGTAGAAAATTGTGCTTTTTAAATTCTAATTCAGTTCATTTTGCCTGAGTGACCAGATTGATATACACAGGCAGACTATAGCTATTCCTGCTCACTGAACCCTGACCAATCTACGTTCACATAGACCAGAAAGTACTTAACCTTTAACATTTGTGGGCATGTGACTTTTTTGTGTGCTTGTACTGACGGAGGTGATTGGCTGAATTTTAATAAGCGCTTTTATTAAACGAATGTTAATGGGAATGGTTAGCGAGGGCACAGAGGAGTCCCGACTGTACTGGTTCTGCCTGCGCTATTTACTTCCGGCGTCTCTCTCCTATACACTCGTTCTGCTGATACTGTGACCTCGGGCATGCTGCCGTCACCTCTTCTTCCATCTGAAAAAATGTTGCCTCTAGCTAAGTGTATTTAAGGCCCTTCCCCTCTTTTCCTATTGTTCGGCTTTTCATGAATGATAAAGGGAGGAAAGTAGAAAGAGGGGATCCCGGAGTTTGGGAAAACAATGGCAGTTGTTAACCCCTTCAGGTGATGTCATTCAACATGTAATGGTGCTCAATATGAGGCCTTGTGTCACCTGGGACCAGATTTGTGGGTTTTTTTTTATTATTTATTTATTTTTTTTATACATTCTTGTATCTCAAAGCAAAAAAATAAAAATATGAATTACATTTCTGTGATACATGCTCAGTTCACCATGTCTATACAAGTACAGAAATACCTGTTGATGTACCAGAAATGCGCACAGTACCTTGAAACGGAGCTCCACCAAAAAGGGGAAGCTCTGCTGGTCTGCCTCCCCCCTCTCCTTTTGGGGAGGAGGCTGAGCGGGTACCTGGTTTTGACAGGTACCCGCTCCCACTTCCGGCTCAGATCGCTGCGGCAAAGTGAGCCAGAAGTTCGCTCCTCTCCTTCTTCTCCCTGCAGCCAGCCCATTGACAATTTTTTATTAATTTTTTTTTTCCAGGGTTTTTTTTATGTAATTCCCAAAACAGAGATTTCTATTTGGTTATCAATACGGTTTGTTTTTTTAATCTGTTTTGATGTATTTATTTTAAATGCATTTTTTGGTTTATAAAATGTATTTGTATTTATTTATACGTAAAAGCAATCTGTGCTGTTTAAACAGGATGTACGTTGTTTGTGTCTGCTTAATCTTATATTTGGTTATTTATGTCCTGTATGATGGATAAAACATTAGCCTGTATTTTCAGAACACGCCTTAATTACACTCCCTGTATAGGATTGTTTTGCACTGGGAGCAGAGTCAAATCATTCTTTCCTGAGTTTAAATGGCTTTCCTGATTAGTAATCATGGTAGGGAAATACAGGATATCGCTAAACAGTTAGTCGCCATCATGGGGAGAGGGCTGCTAAAGGGGAGGCATGTGAATTGACTATTTCAGCACCATTTTCTAAAGTTTCTACACAAGTTGGAGATCAGCCCCATGTGAGGGCACAGGGATGATGGCTGTGAATGAAGGATAAACATAAATGCCTGCTTTTCTGATCATTTATGCCCATGATATATTGTGGGTGGAATCTGTAGATGGACAATCACCAGCTGCGGCAAAATGGATTGAGGTTGTGCAAACATTTCTGATCTTTGCATTTATTACTATACAGGATTTATATAGTGCCAACAGTTTTCACGGCAAGTGCTTTACTATGTAAATTAAAGACATGCTGGTAAGTTATTGGCTCCTGTCTAAATTTGACCTAGTTTGTGGCATATATGTTGGTGTATACATAATAAACGTAATCTATGGACTTTAGATAGTAATCTCCTTAGGGGCTGGGACTAATGTACAATATACTGTATTTATTGGTGTATAACACTCACTTTTTCACCATGAAAATCGGGTGCAAATAGCGCGTGCGTGTTATACTCCAATACTTCAATTTTAGCTGCCTCGGAGGGGACAGGGATGGGGGGTGGGACGAGCGCCGTCAGGTTACATACAGTGAGAATCTTCTGTTTACTTGGTGGCCTCTGTAATAAGTCCCGTCTCCTGGGCCGCCATTGGACTACTGTTCTGTTTATCATAGGAGATTCTCACTGTATGTAATCTGTCGGCGCTTGTCTCGCCCCCCTCCCTGTATCCTCTAGGCTGCAGATGGGCATCGATCAGTCTGCACTGATGGCATTGGCGAGACTGCTGCATTGATGGCACTTGTGAGGCTGCAGATGGGCATTGATCAGGCTGCATTGATGGCAATGGTGAGGCTGCAGATGGGCACCGACCCTTATTTTGCTTCAAAGTTCCTTATTTAAAATTTACGTTTTTTTTTCCTGAAACTTCCCTCTTAAAATGAATGTGCGTGTTATACGCCGATTAAATACGGTATATAAAAACATACACCCCTATAATAAAATAAACTTGCCATTTTCCTTAGGCCCGTTCACACCTGATCAATTTTCTGCTTGTAGCTCTAAAACGCTCAACGTGTCAAATCCTATTCATTTCAATGGCCCCTGATCACATAGGAGCATTCTGTTGCCTGAAGCCAAACGCCTTTCACTCAAAGTACATGATCTTCTTTTTGGCCGATTTACAATTGTTTTTAGACTTCAATAGAATCGCCTTAAAAAAACGTGTGACTTGAGCATTCTACGCACATTTTGTTGTGTGTTTTTTCTGCTCAAACAGCAGCTCTCCACCCCTAATTTCCCCTCTCTCTCTTCCCTCTTAGTGCTTTCTGTTGGCGAAACAAAAATGCCTGAAGCTGTAAAACGCTTATAATACGTTTCTAAAAAAACTTCTCAAATAAAAATGCCTGAAAGTTGATCTGCTTAGGTGTGAATGGAGCCTTAATGCCGTCCAGTGGAAATTTTCTGTTCCGTTTTTGCCACATCTGGGTTAAAATAAAATAAAAAAAAGTTAGCTCTAATAGCTATGGGTACATTCAATACATTAAAATAAAAGAATGCCATAATGCAGTTGTGTTTTTCTGAAAAAAAAAAAAAGTCAACTCCTTTTAATTCTTTAAATTCTGTAAACGCTATAATCCATTACATTTTACTGGCTTCTTGGTTAGAGACTGGTGATAAAGGCATTGGTGGAGGAGAATGATTTGGGGTTAGCTTACTGGCCATGCTCTGCCCTCTCATTAACACCCATTATATGGTTCGTAAATGTAATGATGAAGATAAGGAATGGGAGTGTGCCGGTTGCTGCACGGTTTTAAGTCAGACAGTCATACATTCCATGGCTGCCAGTAAGTAGAATTGCAAGCAATTTAAAATGATTTATTTTACAGGCATTTATGCATTGCCAACAAATTACACAGAGCTTTTTACATATTTGTGCATTCACATCAGTCCCTGCCCTCAAGGAGCTTACAATCTTAAGCCTAGTACACACTAAAAGTTTTTTTTCGTTTAGCAATCTCCCCTGCTGAACTATTGTGTTCTGACAGGGGGACACCCCCCCCCCCCCCCACCAGAGCACACCGGTCAGTGCTCTTCGCCATTGGCTGAGAGTGCTGATCGTGTGCCGATCGACAGCCCTTTTTCAGTCATGTCCCTTCGAAAGAAGCCAGGCCCGGCTGCCGTACACACAAGCTGAGTGTCTGCTGGCTTTATGGAACCGGCTGATGCCACCCGATTATTCGGCTCATGTGTATGGCCCTTTAGGCCCCCACCACACATAATGTACATATTCATACTAAGGCCACTTTAGACTGTATCCAGTTAAATTAGACTGCACTGCACAGTGTTTTATATTCAAAACTTTTCTTTGAGGATGGCTGATCTGGAGATGTTTATCTCTGCAGATTCTCAAGACACCCAATTGTACAGCCTGTAGAGAGAGCCACAATTGGAGAACTTTTAGAACCATAGTTAAGCAGGCCATACAATGTTAGAATTTTGTCTCCTTGTTTCCTGTGATTTGGTTGAAATTATAACCATGGGTGGCCCTGCTGGCACTGCCTGGACCAATAACGTTTGGTTGAATTATCGAAGGGGCCAGGTGAAAAATTGCCCTCACTGTTTGGGTATTCTGACAGCTGGCTGTATTCTGACAGCTGGCATCCCTGAGTGGAGAGCTGCTGCCTGTCAACCAGCAGCTCTCCTGCTCTGGTCCTTCATGCTCACTGTAGTGCTGAGCTGTGGAGTGGCGGGGAGCTGAGAGACTGGTATCAGTCCAGGCACCTGGTGGATTCAGACTTCCAGAGTCAGGATGACACGGTGCCTGGACTGATCTTGGTGACGTCAGCAGAGAGCAGACTCTGAAAACAGGTCTCAGGAGTGCAAAACTAATTGGATTCCTGTGACCCATAGGAGAAGCCCAGCCAAATGAGCTCAGGCTGGACTTCTCCTTTAGGAATTTTCCTCCTGACTCCAATCCGATTTTTTTTTTTTTTTCCAGGTTGAAGTCTGTTGAGCCAGGTGGTGCTGACAGGGCTACCCACGATTACATTTTGGCAGATTCAGAAGGAATTGGGCTAAATTCGAGCCTTGTATTGCCAAACATAATAAGAACTGCCACAGACAGCTCCATAGTTTTAATGTTTTCAGTAGAAAAAGTAAGCAGTAGGTTGAAATATTTGTTTTTGGAATCAAACTGGCTTAACCCCCCTAGCGGTATTCCCGAGTCTGGCTCGGGGTGGATTTTTAATACCAAAAGCGGTATCCCCGAGCCAGACTCGGTAATGCATCGCAGGATCCAGGAAGAGTTTACTTACCTTGTCCCCTGGATCCTGCGATGTCTCCCCGCTGTGATCGGCGAGCCGCCGTGTCTCACTCGATTCACAGTGCCGAGCTCCGTTCCCCGCGAGCATTGCGACGCACGGGGACGGAGTTCGGCGGCAAATTCAAAAAGTAAAACACACAGTACAGATGTAGTATACTGTAATCTTACAGATTACAGTACTGTATCAAATAATTACACATCCCCTTTCTCCCTAGTGGTCTGCCCAGTGTCCTGCATGCAGTTATATATTATAAAAACTGTTCTTTCTGCCTGGAAACTGGAGATTGTCCATAGCAACCAAAACTGTCCCTTTACATCAAAAGTGGCTTTAGACCAGCTAGAAAACAGCGATAATAAATTAGAATCACTCGCAGAATTGAGTGATAGTGATTTGTGGGGAAATCCGTCACCAAACACTAAAAGTAACGAAAGCGGCAATTCTGCAACTGAGCAAATTTTAGAGTTTTTGATTTGATTACATTATTAAATAATTTTTATTATTATTATTTGTTATAATCATAGTTATTATTATAATTTTTATTTAGTTTTTCAAACTTTATCATACCCGGGATGTCTACTAGACTCTTGTTTGGACAGATTTAAGTGAATTATTCCTAAGAAGTACAGGCCTATAATATAAAATGCCAAATTTCTGTGCAAAATAATGGTACCGCATTCAGCACCTAAAATCTGAAATAATCATACCGCCAGGGAGGGTAAAGTTATTAGAAGTTCCAGAAAATTGCCCTGACCTGGGAGATGTTTTTAGGGTGGTGATTTCATGTAATTGTTATGTGACTCTGACGTTGGAAGCTGGTATTTGATGAGCTCTTCATAGTTTGCAGGAGTTGACATATACAGTACCAAGGAACCCTTTGTTTTTCTCTCATCATTGAAAACTCCATTTACCATAAAGGCATAAATAATCCATCATACTAAAGAGTTGAACAGCCACAGATTTACAAACCAAGTGAATGCCCTGTTAGCACAGCCGTGAAACACAATGAAACTATTGGTTTACTAAGAGACAAGTGCTCTGACCTGTGACCAAGGGCCTGAATACCCCAGCACTGGGCCCCATTGCTTGATCAGCAATTTATGATATATCTGCCTAGATTAACGTGAGCTGGGGGAAACCCACCTTTAAATAATGCTAGATTTACAGGCTTCTTTTACTTTGTTTGCTAACTTTGTGCACAGCGTAGAGGTACTCTCCTTCTCTAGAGCAGTCATATTCCATAGTTTTACATTCAGACTAATATTTCTGCTAGGTTATTATGAGTTTTTTGTGATTTTTTTTTTTTTTTTTTTTTTTTTTTTCTTTCTTAATATTTTAAAGCAATCCCATCATTACATAAAACATGGATGCAAGAATGCAGGTGCCTTAAGGCAGGGGTATTGAAAATTTCTAAACAAAGGGTCAGTTTACTGTCCCTCAGACTCACTGGTGGAACTTTGTCCCATCGTTGGTGTCATTGGGAGGCGTTGTGCCCCTTCGTTGGTGTCAGTGGGGGGAATTCTGCCCTGTTGGTGTCAGAGGATGAAACATTACCCCAAGGGCTGGATAAAAGCAGGCAAAGGGCCGCAGTGTGGAGATCACTGTCCTAAGGTGAGGATATTTGCCAGCACACCATGGATCATCAAGTAGCATCCAAACAATTTTTTATTGAAGCATGTTAACATCACAAATTGTGATATGGTCATGCTTCGATGAAAAATATTTTGGGCACTACTTCACGATCCATGGTGTGCTGGCAAATATCCTCATAGTGGCTTTCTGATCCAGTCCAGTTGCTGCTGTAACACCCAAAACTGTTAGGCCCCTTTCACACTGGGGCGGGGGCGGCGTCGGCAGTAAAGCGCCGCTATTGTTAGCGGCGCTTTACCGTCGGTATTCGGCCGCTAGTGGGGTGGTTTTACCCCCGGCTAGCGGCCCGAGAAAGTGTTAAAAACCACCGCAAACCGCCTCTGCAGAGGCGCTTTGCCGGCGGTATAGCAGCGCTGTCCCATTGATTTCAATGGGCAGGAGCGGTGTATACATCGCTGCTCCGAAGACGCTGCTAGCAGGACTTTTTTTTTTCCCGTCCTGCTAGCGCACCGCTCCAGTGTGAAAGCCCTCGGGGCTTTCACACTGGAGAGACAGCAGATGTTTCGGGTCGGTTTGCAGGCACTATTATTAGCGCAATAGCACCTGCAAACCGCCCCAGTGTGAAAGGGGCCTTTAGAGCTTTATGTAGGAACATGTGCAATGGGAATATGGAGTATCACTGCCCTAAGGTGACACAATGTACTTATGTTCTTTACACCCGTCCTCGTGAAGCCCTTAAAACGTATACACACACAGACTTGGTAATGTAGATACCTGCATAACTCAAAGTCTAAATTAGCCCTTGTATATGCATGAATGTGGGTTAAGGACCTTAGATTGTAAGCTCCTTGAGGGCAGGGACTGATGTGAATGTACAATATATATGTGAATCGCTTCATAATTTGACAGTGCTATATAAGTACCTGAAATAAATAAAGTGCTTGGTGCCAGATTGACTTGGCGGCTTGGCCATTGCTACATGGGAGGTGCAGTGGGCAATAGAGGTTGAGCATTTTGTCAACAAGCATCGAAGGGACAGATTGGAAAAATGTTCTCATTCAGCAGCGGCAGACACTGATCCGTGTATTCTGACAGCTGCTGGTGCTGCTGTCAGAATACAATGATCCAGTGGGGATGAGGGGCAGGATTCCTTCATCCATCTCACTTGTTTGGATGGAGGAATCTGTTAGTAACTATGGCAGGCCATACAGGGTGCAAATTTCTTTCCTGCAACAGCGGGTTGCAGGAAAGAAGTTTGCACGATTCCCCCATCAACAAAGACACTGACTGGGAATCAACTGTCTTCTCCCGTCAGGAAAAAAACAGTGATTATTGCTAGTGGCTGTAGCAGCCACTAGCGATGATGCCAAGAGAATCCGGCAGGCTGGTTGTATCCAAGTTGATCGATCAATCAAGTTGGTACATTCAGCCTGCCTACAGACCGTAGCGGCCGAGATTCAAACTGTGAATGGCCAGCTTAACCGTCTATGGCCAGCTTAAAGCAGAGTTCCGCCTAATTTTTTTTTTTTTTTTTAAAGTCGGCAGCTACAAATACTGCAGCTGCTGACTTTTAAAATAAGGACACTTACCTGTCCAGGGCACCTGCGATGCCGGCACCCGAAGCCGACCCATCCCTCGGCTCTCGGGTGGAAGTGCCGTCATCTTTGGTAAGGGAACCAGGAAGTGAAGCCTTGCGGCTTCACTTCCTGGTTCCCTACTGTGCATGCGCGACTCGATCCCACTAGTCCCTGCTGTCTTCTGGGACCTGTGTGTCTCCCAGAAAACAGCAGGGGGGGGGGTGCTGAAAGTGGCGTAGATACCTGCGGGTGGCTCTGCTATCTATGCCTGGAAGTGTGAGCAAAATACCTGTATTAGACAGGTATCTGCTCCCCCTCCCCCTTGAAAGGTGCCAAATGTGACACCGGCGGGGGGGGGGGGGGGGGGAGGATTCAGGAAAGCGGAAGTTCCATTTTTGGGTGGAACTCTGCTTTAAGCCTAGCTATACATGTATAGATGTCTCTAGCTCAGCTCACAGGCGAATCAAGAGAAATCCAATAGATATTTCCATCCATTCTGAACAGCTATTGCTCCTGCTTTCTGATAGCCAGCACACACGGCTGTTAGAATGCCTGAGTAGTAACTGCATTTTTTCGGCGTCTTTGACCAAATTAGATTGAAAAATTGATTGCCATGTTTGGCTTCCATCAATTCTTTATGTATTCCTATTGGGAGATTATTGCAGGCAGATGATGCAGCATGGCCTGTATTAGAATATAAGGCTCATTGATTGACTTGGCTTCACCTGTCATGCATTTTTTTTTATAAAAAAAAAAAAAAAAAAACTTGGATTAAATTAAAAAAAACAAAACGGATTAGAGTAAACAAAACTAAATTGCCATGATTTGAGATTTTGAGCATTAGCTGTAAGATTTCTGGAGAAGCTCTGAGTTTCCAGACTTGCTGTCCATGTATTCACAGCTGTCTGGGCATTTTAGTGTCTATTTACTGAACTGTATAATATAAATCTGCATCCTCTCTTAGGCCCAGCACAATGGAATGCAGGTCCATAAGTAGCTGTTAGTACCGTGTAATTGTACATAATTAGTACCCACTACATTCCTGGCCGCTTATGTGATATGTCAGGATATATACACAGACCCTTTCTGTATTGTCTTTCTGTAAATCTTCTGTCGTTGGGTGAGAGGAGTAATAGCAGGGTGTAGCCTGGAAGGTAACTGACCTTACAACCTCTTTCATCTTTTTTGTGAGTGTGATTTTCTCACGGAGACTGGCACTAGGTGTGTGTGTTTGCACATTAAGAGGGAGGAAGAAAGTGGAATCCCAAGCAGGCAGGAAACATTGAGCAGAGCTGATCCCCTCCTGCAGATTGCACAGAGCTTAATAGGTTTTACTGAGTAAACTCATTTGTTGTGGGGGGTGATGGTAATAAATTGTGTATACACAGCAATAATCTAAAATCATGGCTGGGTTTATTCTATTCTTTTAGGAGGCTGAAGATAGCAATCTGTTCGTTTACTTTAGCAGAAGCAATTTGAAGTGGATCTATGGTCAAAATGTAAAATCCATCTATTCATTCCCACATTGTATTTCAGCTACTTCTAGCCTACTCCTATTAATCCGAACAGTCTTGAAATTTTGTAAACTTGACATTTACTTCCCTGAATTCTATGGCATGCATTCACTATACCCTATGAGTAGGCACTGCTGTGTCGCACATTTCACAGAGCCTGTGTTCTGAGCAACAGAGGTGCTGAGAGGAGGAGATTCAAGAGGCGGAGTCAGTACAGCAATTACTACTTGCAGGGAGCAAGGTACCATGGGATATGTAGTCCTCAGAAATTGAAGGTAAACAGCTGAGAAGAAGCCAAAAAGCATTCAGGGAATCCAGGAAGCTGTGGAAAGACAGCCAAGTAGTTAGGCAGCACTCACAACATGAAAGGATATTTTTTTTTAAAGTAAGCTTATATTGGATTGTCAAAAATAACTGTCTGTATTATTACAATGATGATGGTTTAAATGAAGGTGTATGCTGTGACTATAGATTTCCTTTGCAAAAGAAGACCTCTACCAATGCCACATTCAAATTGAAAATTGCATGGGAAAGAAGGAGATTAGCAGGGATATACCATAGGTATAAAAATAATTTTATTTCTTTACAAATTAAAAAATTCCAGACGGTAGTAAAAATACACAAAAAAATTAAAACATCAAAGGGATTGTGCCGTAATAGGATACATTAACCTTCCAGCACCTAAATAGACTTATATTGGATAAGCTGAAGTGGGTGGCTCAGTCCTCAAAGGGTCAAGGTATAGATTTCCTTTAAAGTGTTACTAAACCCACAACAGTAAAATCAGTCTGTATATGCAGTAAAGCATGCGTGTTGTACTCACTGTTAAACCTAATGGGTTAATCCTCTACATTGTGTAAAAAGGCTTATTTGATCCTGTCTTCTCTGCTCTTCCCCTGTCCCCAGACCATCTCCTGATAAGACAGAGCTTTTGGAGTCACTCTGCACATGCTCAGTTTTGTGTGCATTGCTAGATTTTTTTTTTTTTTTTCCTTGGGGAAATGTGATCAACACAGTGCCATTCGGCACTGTCCAGACAGAGGGTCAGAGATCATTCAGCCTCATAGGACAGTCAGAGTAGAATGAAAACTCCTCCTACAAGCTTTAACCAGACACTAATATAAGTCACAAGACTGTTATATTCTGCTGATGAGAAAAGGTATTTAGCAGTTTATATTTACTAAAATAATTGCATTTCCATGTTCTGTGTACTATGGGAGGCTAGATATAATGAATGCAGGGTCCTGGGTTTAGTAACACTTTAATGTAAATTGGTGGAACTAACACACACATACTAGGAAGAGCTAACAGTTTGTTTTAGTTGGACAATTAAGAGTTGGCCACATGCTGCTGATTAATGGTCTCAGATCAACCAAGAGGTTGCCCTCTAATTATCACATCAAAATGAATCACATCATTCTCTTGCATGCTGGTAAATAAAGTTGTAATCTGGCTGGTTATGGCATATGTGTGCACTACTGTTTTAATAGAGAGAATGGTGCAGTAATTCAGCACAAAGGTTGGTACTTTCATTGAGTAAGAAGTGTTGTTTGTGTTGGTGGCAGCTCTCGGTTGAAATCTTCCATCCTCTGCCCCCCCCCCCCCCCATATACCCCTGCAGTGCTAGTCTTCCATTGCTGTGGCATTTATGATAAACTGCTGGACCAGTCATAGGCACTCATCACTTTGCCTGCCCTTTCTGTTCCCCTCTTTTATTCATTAAAGCTGCTGTAGCTTCCAGCAATGAAAAGCGCTATGAATGGAGGAGGCAAACCTTTCATTCATCCACCCATTCTCCAGCAGCATAGCCAACTTTTAGATAGCAGCATTGTCCCTGCTGGGTTGGCTAAATTTCAATCAGTGAATGGCCACTTTATAGGAAGTTGAAAAATAACACTTATTGGCCAGATCACCTGGAAAAAAACAAGAAAACTAATGCAGCCCCACATCTAAGAATTGGTAAGCTGCAATATAATATGTTTTTATCTTGGGATTTAATAATACCGCTTTAAGAGGTGCAAATGTACAAGCCCAATACTGCAGACTCCATTATAGAGAATTCTAAGATTATTTGAAATCTGTACTGGCAGATATGGGACTCGTGTTTCACTGATCACTTGTGTGAATTGGGTATGATTGCGCAATGAATTATTTTCTGCCTAAGTGTTGGAGAGCGCTTGACAGCCATTGGAGAGGCATGTAAGGGGGCCCTGTGTTTAATGCCTGAATGTAGGGCCTTAATAAGACACTAAAAGGAACCTTACAAATTGCTTTTAGAGATTCTTCTTATATAACATCTTAATTGTGTTCACTACATGCACTGAATGTTGAATCTGAACAAAGCTTTTGCATGGTACAAGTTATGGAGGAGTTCACTGGTTGACATGGGCTCTTATGATTTGGAGCAGCTGTGAGTTTTATCCATTTCTAAGTGATATTTTCAGATATATGATGATAGCTTGGCTGCTGACTCTGAGTCTTGCTTCTCCTGAATTTTTTTTTTTCTTTTGTAGTCCTTTAAAGGAGCATGGTTTATCTGTCATTTTGAAGGCAACACGCTGTGGGATCTATGCAGCATAGCCACCACCATAGGCATGCCCCCCTACTAGTAGTAAGTAGAGATGGGCTCAGTCGTGTTCAGGATCCTAATCCCAACCCACCCGCCGATCCCTCCAGGAAGCCCACACCGCTAATTACAGGCCATAAGGCATTTCCTGGTCCGCAGCTGCACAACATAGGAAATGGCTCCGTGCCTGTTATTAGTGGTGTGCAGTTTCAGCTCCCTGGCAGGATTGGGCAGGTGGTTTGGGAACATGCCTGAGCCCATCTCTAAAAGTAAGCTGATCCTACACTGATTGAAATTTAGCGAGTTCAGCAGGGGCTGGACAAATTTCAGTCTGTGTGTGGCCAGCTTGCTTATTAGAAGGGTGCATGCTTACTGCAATGGCTATGCTGCACAAAACCCACTGAGTATTGCCACCGGAGAACAACGTGCTACTGACTGGCAAGAGCACCAGGTAATGTCTCAAGAAATCCTTTGCCTATGTGGATGGCTGTTCCAGATTCTAAGGCCCCATTCACACCTCAGCATTTTGTAGCTGAAGCCTGAAGCTCCAAAACGCTGGAGGAGAAAAAAAAAACATATATTTATGGAGATGGTTCACATCTCCACTCCAAAATGCCTGAAGCTCCAAAAAGTTCTGGAGCCTTTTTTTTTTTTTTTTTTTTTATTAAGCTCAATTCGGACAGATTTGGGCATTTTTCTGCTTTTTACATTGGTCATTTTTTGACCTGTACAAAAATTGTGGCAAAATCGCGCAACTTTCTGCCTGAAAACTATATGCTCATGTGTGAATGCAGCCTAAAGGAGGATGATTCATTTACGGAAAGAAAATTCTGACATAGTGTAATAAATTCCTTTTAAAAGCATTTATTAAAATGACTATTATGCTCACAAGTAACAAGTGAATAAAAGCAGGCATCAAGACATAAATCTGGTCTGGACCCTAGTAAATTAAAAGCGCTTTGTACACCGGAATTAACAGCTATACTGGGACTCCTAGACACCAGCTTCTACCCACACTGTCTCCGTTCCAGTGCGTTTCGTCACTATGGCAAGCTCCTCTTCATAGTCGTCAAAGCAATGAAACACGTTGGAGTGGAGCATCAATGTGGGCAGAAGCCAGTGTCTAGGAGCCCCAGTACACGCAAGCCAGCTGTTAATTCCTTTTGTGTATAGCACTTTTAGTTTACTAGTTTTAGTCTGGAACAGCCATTCACATAGTTAGAAAGGCTTTGCCCCGTACATACGAAGAGAATATCTGCCGAATGATCGTTCCTTTTTTTTTTTTTGTGCATTACTTGTCTTATATCGAAAAGTCTCATAATGAAAAAAGCAGTTACCACAGTTCCAAAAATTCTCCTACTACCGATTAAACTGCGGAAGTGATGTATTGTAATATATTCGTTAGTTTCCGAGAATGCGTGGTTTTGGTCTTCTGATTATTTTCAGATGAATACTGTACTGATTAAACGAAAGTCGTTCGTTCTGGTATTGTATGAGAAATTTTTGTGTTTGTCCCTTCGGATAATTTTGCATGAACTGCCATGAATCGGCTCTCGATCTGACCAGATTATTGTACGATCGCTTCTAAAGCAATATTTTTTTTGTCTGATTTGCGGATTGTGTGTACTAGGCATAAGGCTTCTTTCATACCCGGGCGGCGGCGGTAAAGCACCACTATTTTTTGGGGCGGTATTCAGCCGCTAGCGGGTGCTTTTAACCCCCACTAGTGGCTGAAAAAGGGTTAAAACTGCCTGCAAAGCTTTGCCGGCTCTGCTCCATTGATTTCAGTGGGCAGGAGTGCTGTAGGAGGGGTGTATACACCCCTCCTACAGGGCTGCATACACCGCTCCTACAGCGCTGCAAAGATGCTGCTTTCAGGACCTTTTTTTTACGGTCCTGCAAGTGCACCGCTCCAGTGTGAAAGCACCCGGGTTTTCACACTGGAGAGACAGGAGAGGCTCTTTACAGGCGCTATGTTTAGCGCTGTAGCGCCTGTAAAGCACCTCAGTATGAAAGCAGTCTTGGTCTGCTTCACCCTGTTGAGGAGGGGAGACACTGCAGGTTAAAGGGTGTGGCAGGGGAGGGCTGGAGCAAAGTCACCAGGACGTTGGTCATGCTTAGCCCTGTCCCCCTATCCGCACCATTCGGAGGTAAAAAGAAGTCATGTGACCTAGAAATTGAAAAGGAAAATTAAGTATCTGACTTTTTTTTTTTTTTAAAGCATTTCTTCTACATATTGGCTACTGGTGAATTGGTTTGCCAGAGATATGTGAATCTCATAATAAACCAAACAAACCTCCAAATAATTTGTTGGGTAAAACAGTTGTAAACGTCCGTTACATACACCATCTTGTAGTAATACCTATAACAGATTAATAAATTTTATGCTTTTGCATAACGACAGCACTTCTCTTTTCTTTTATGAAGACGTTCTATTTACATATATTCTTTTGATAACTTCAGAATAGTCATGGCTAAAATTTTATTTAATGAGCCTTTGATGGAATGATGTCAAGAAGTACTAAAGTGAAGTAAGGCAGTAAAATAAATTCTTCACGTAGGTAATGGAGGTTAAGACGGGGACACAACTGTGAAGTACTTTTTTGAAGTCTGTGTAAAGTAAAAGATCAAGAACATTCAGAGATTGGATCTGATTGAAAAGGGCAGATCAGGTGAACCATATGACTATCTTAATGGGTTTATTTGAAGCTAACTACCGTCACACATTTCTTCATCACGCAGCTGCAGTGGCCTAATGGGAAGGCTCTGCTCATGATCTTTCAAAATCGCCAGAAGTCCTCTCAGGAAACCGGAACCCTGGGCTGTACCATACAGTATTTGATGAGGTGTATTAAAAACTAAGAAATCTTGTTGCCCACGGCAAATTGTCTAGTTTTTGCTTGTACTGTGAGAATGAAAGCAAGATTTAGACTGTTGGTGTTGACTTCAAGATGGGAATGTGTTGGGATAGAAATATGGGAGCTGCCATTGCTGAGGAAATTAGGAGGTCACTTTAGGTCTTAACAATTACTAGTCCATTATCTGGATGATGTCGCACACACTCTTAAACTTTTGAGCATGCCTTGTGAGAAGACAATTGACAGGCAGCCATAGTTAGACCAGCCTTTTTCAACCAGGCTGCCTTGAGATCTCTTCAGGGGTGCCTTGGCAAAATGCCTAAAAATTGCCCAAAACCTGTATTCAAGCTGGCATGTGGATGAAGCCTGTCTTTTAGTTAGACAAAGCCACAGGTTTCCTTTCTGCATCATTAGAACTTTCTTGCTGCCAGCGTCTTGACGACCAATGACTTGATCAGGAGGATGTCCGTCCCCTGCATAGCATCCTTGTTTGACCTTTCCCTGCCCCTTTCCATCACTGTTGGTGGCACATTAGCTGAATGAGGGAGAAGAGAAACATTGGAATACTATTCAGAACCAATTTGCAAAAAGTGTATTAGCTTTGGAAGAATATCGTATATACTCGAGTATAAGTCGAGTTTTTTCAGCACATTTTTTTGTGCTGAAAGTGCCCCCTTCGACTTATACTCGAGTCAAGCACTTTTCTGCAGCAAAAAATTTCATTTTCTGAACCGAATTTGGGGCCCCGTATCTCAGGGCCTCTTGGTGCTAGGAACCCCAAATTTGGGGTGCAAACCCAGTGGAACTGGTACCACAACATATCCAAAGCTGGGGTTCCTAGCACCAAGTGGTCCTGAGATACGGGGCCCCAAATTCGGTTTGGAAAATGTCATTCTCTGCTGCAGAAAAGTGCTTGACATTTTCTGAACCGACTTTGGGGGCCCCGTATCTCAGGGCCACTTGGTGCTAGAAATCCCAGCTTTGGATATTATATGGTGCTAGTTCCACTGGGTTTGCACACCAAATTGGTTCTTAGCACTAAGTGGCCCCGAGATACGGGGCCCCAAAGTCGGTCAACTGTGTCCATGTGCAGCAATCTCATTTCGGGACACTTTGGGTTCAGAGACCCCAAATTTTGGCTGCAGCTAGGGGGCATCTAGGAACACTTAACTACCGAGTTTGAAGTTCGGGGGACCTATGGCTGCAAATGGGCACAGTGAGGCTGCAAATGGGCATTGTTGACCCTCTTTTCCACTTACAGTAGCTGTGCATTTCTCACCCTCGTCTTATACTCGGGTCAATACGTTTTTCCCATTTTTTTTTTTTTTTGTGGTAAATTAGGGCCTCGACTTATACTCGGAATGACTTATACTCGAGTATATACGGTAAATCTCCTCTAACGTGGGGTTTCCTACGTCTGTGGATGTTGCTACGTAATGTAAAACTATTAGAATAGTTTTTTACATTTTAGAATGGGGTGCCTCAAGACTGTCCATAATTTTGGAGGGTGCCTCAAGATCGTCCATCATTTTTAAAGGATGCCTTGACTGAAAAAAGGTTGAGAAACACTGAGTTAGACCTTTGAGACTTCTGAAAGTACAGCTCAAATGTCCCGATAGTAGTTTGTCACATGTATGTAGATTTATTTTGTAACATTAAAAATGTTTGTTTTTTTTCATCCCTGTTAGAAACAGTTCCCACATTTTTATCCCCAAATCTGCATATGCTGGAGATTTTTTTTATTTATTTATTTTTTTTTTTAAATAATCCAACCACCACTGTGCCATAATGTCGTGTTCTCCGTGGAAGACCTCCAGCCATATTCTTGGGCAATCAATAATTGCCTTATACATTTCATGACACAGGGTGAGCGGATTAGATCAGTGGTCTCCAAATTTTGGCCCCAGGGCTGGGTGCGGCCCTTTGCTTGCCTTTATCCAGCCCTTGAGGCATTATTCCGGCCACTGGCACATGAATGGGGCATAATTCCTGCCACTGGCCCAAACAATGACACACTATTCCTTCCACCAATCATTTCTCCCCTAAATACCAAAGATAGCACAGTCGGCCCCCACCACTAAAGTCTGAAGGATGTTAAACTGGCCCTTTTCTTTAGAGAGTTTGGAGATCCCTGGATTAGACAGTTGCCCAAGTGTGTATAAATGCTGGTGAAACATTACAACACTGCTTCAGTTGATTGTGGCACACTACTACTAGCTTTTCCATGACCTGGATAAATGAAAACATGAATGCCTAAAACTAAAAAAGTGTATCCCATTTGACAACTGTTAGTATCCCCTCTGCAGTACTTGAGAAAAAGGCGACAGCTACTGACATTGCTACTTTAAAACTATTTGTGTGTTTGCCTGGCTACCAACACATCATAGATGTCTTTGAATGTTCAAATTTATCCAGGTCATGCTATATCTAGTAGTAAGTCACATTCAACTGGACTTCTATAATGTTGAAGACATTTTGTCAGTTCTTCAGTTCTCATGCAAGTTCCATTTAGGATTAAAGCAGCTTGGACAAGCTGAGAAACTTCAAGACAAAAACAGTCCAGTTGAATGTTACTCTTACTACATAGTACATCCTATGCCTAGTAGTCGGAATAGGTTAGGGATGTATTTAAATCGGGGTAAAGCATTTTATTTATGACACGTACTTGCAAAAAAAAAAAATGAAGATAGAATGCTGAAAGTGGACTTCATAAAGATGTTGCTGGGGTTCTGTCATAATGGCAGGCCAAAAATGGTGCTGGGGCTGCATACTCATCAGATATATGTACAGCGTACGGTCCCTTTTAGCTTCTTCCAAAAGTACCGTAATATCTTTGCTGTGCATGTGTGGCAATGTACTTTTTATTATTTTTTTTTTTTTTTATCTCATGAATATGCAGTGTAATGCCACCTCTGCTGGCTTGTCCCTGCTATATAGCGGACATTACAAGATGGTGGTGGTATTACTCATGCACTAAATACTGCCACCGTATTGTGTTGTAATCAATATGGAGGTGACATCCCACAAAGCTACTGAAGTCTCCTGGAGAGACGAGAAAATGGAATTTACAAAGCAAGGGACTTTCCAGATTTGTGCTAAAAGTATGGCCCTTCTGGGACAGATTATATTATGTGATAGTTTTGGTTACCCAAATAAGACTGAAAAATAACCCATGGCCCATGGGAAACAGACACATATGCAGCCAAGATAATAATAGATGGATCTTGGCACAGCACCACAGCTGCCAACTAGTGAAACACAAATTATACTGGATAATGGTCAGGGAGAAGGTACTAGCGTGCTCCTGGACAAACAAGAACCAGAAGTTCGGGAACCTTGGCAAACATACAGTCTGACCTTACTTTCCGTTTGATTAGATCCTCACACTCTGAGAATCGCTTTACAATTATCCCCCCTTATTTTTATTTTTTTTCTAACCTAGGTAACCTGGTACTTATCTTGCCAACTATGCCCCACCTATCATTAAAATCAAATAAAAAAAAAAAAAAAAGAAAATTGCATAGTGGATGGCCTGCTTAAGGATTAGAAATAGTTTGAACCACTTTGCATCATGTTTCAGAGGAATAAACTGATTGCCAGTTGCTATATTTATGGCCAGCAGTATGGTGTTTTATTTTCCAGCAAGGGATGAAAGATGGCCAAGTATAAAGGGTTTGTGATTTCTGGGCCAGGTTTAGATGTCATGTCTACCCAAACATCGACTGCAGCATTTGAGTAGGGCTTCCTGAGGAAAGGCGGCTCGGGCAGAAACCTGTGCAAATAACATGAGTTCTGAATGCTCCTGTGCTTCTAGTGCCTGTCTGAACTTACTCAAGTACAAGGACCAGCCTGCTCAAATTCATAGTTGTCATGACAACTTTGCTGATGGTATCATTCCAGGTCTATCATTTTGTTTCTTCCCTCTAATTTCATGACCTGGTAATAAGCATGAGGCCGGGCCAAGTTATTGCAACGCTGGTGAACATGTATTTGAAATAATTCTAGGAGAACTAAGGGCCTGTCTTGCATAGGGTGGCCTACTAGATGTTGACTTTTGCCAAACATTGCGACAAAAATGACTGATGGAATTCAGTTGATTTTGCTCAATACCAACACTTTTTTTTTTTCCTATAATATATTCATAAAGTGTTCCAGATTGCCCCTCTCTCTCTCTATATATCTCTCTCTCTATCTCTATCTCTCTCTCTCTCTCTCTCTCTCTCTCTCTCTCTCTCTCTCTCTATATATATATATATATATATATATATATATATATATATATATATATATATATATATAATTATAGTACATGAGCTGGTATTCTTTGTTTTTTCTTCCATTCTTCTTTGCCGCACTAAGACTTTTTGCACCATGTTGGGAAATATCACTAGTTCTTCCATTTTTACCACAGCACAACCTAATTTATTGACCGATTCAAAAGGAAGATCATAGTGGTGAGAGATTTAAGCAAGACCCAACAGATCTCTCACTACGTCTCTTTGGCCTCTAAAGCATTGTTTGTAAAAGTTATGTATTCACATATGAATGCTTCTATTCTGCAAATACCAATGGACCTCATATGAAAGAACTGTCAGTGTATGCCATGGCAAAGGAAAACGGACTGTGGCAATACAGACAGTTCTTTGTCTATCATATTGTAGGACCTTGTGTATTTTGATGACTTGGCTTTCTTCCCCAACGTGGAGCTAATTTGTTCCCCAACGTGGAGCTAATTTGTTGAAGGAATGTGAGATAAATGTGGGACAGGCCATATCCACTGACAGTGACACGATTGGGCTGTGTGTGTTGCGTAATATGTAATTGTTCCCCACCTCTGGGGACCTGCAGCTGCACACAAGATGTTAGCTTAGTCTGCGGTCGGATGGCTTGAGTCTTAATGGGATTCCTTTGCGGCTTCCTGCCAAACAAAGGCACTCCTGAAGAACTTGTTGATTATACCACGCCTACGATTGGTTAAAAAGGAAAAAAAAGTTGTCTTTTATGCCTTGCCATTGACAGAAGTGCTCTTTACCTTCAGTGTTTCAGAAACCAAACCTTTTAAATATTTTAGTAGGTTTCATGTCTAATGCTATTGTTTTGGCACCATGTACAGAGATGAATGGTATGAGAGTAGTGGTGCATTTTCAGGATGCATGGCAACTTGTGCGCTTCCATACAAGTCCCTGGATTGATTGATTTATGACAGGCACTTGTTTAACGGTGTCAGTTTTACAGGGCGCTTTACAGATTCCCTTGCAGTTATGGACTCTTACGGTGAAATCAACTGTGTGTCATAGAATTCAGCTGTATATATTCATATATGATTACCATTCATGTATAGCGAATGTGATATTCTCGTCTATTGTTAGACGATTTTTGACCAATAAAATTTGTACTTTTTATTATACTTCTTTACGCATCTTTCTGGTTTCCAACCTATGCCTATAAAGTCCCAGGGGGCATCTCCTTTGTTTTTCTTTCTCTATTTTGGGATGTGGCTATAGGTTCCAGTCATTGACTACACAGTTGGCTTTCTCTTGAAAAAATTTTCTTTACATGAATATTGTACATTCACATTCATCCCTGCCCTCAAGGAGCTTACAATCTAAGGTCCCTAGCCCACATTCATATATATACTGGGGCCGATTTAGACAGCAGACAGTTAACCTACCAGCATGTCTTTTAGAGTGTGGGAGGAAACCCATGCAGGCACGGGGAGAACATGCAAGCTCCGTGCAGGTAGTGCCGTGGTTGGGATTCGAATGGACGACCCTAGTGCTGCTAGGCTTAATAAATACTTGGGTATGGTTAGGAAAGGTTTGCAGTATGCTCCTAGAGGTGTTTTGGGTTGTCATTGTTTGATGCTTGTAGATGAGCTTGAAATAAGGATGTGGAGTCCCAGCATTGTTGTTTGTCTAGCTGTTATGAATAAAGTTTAAGTTGCAACATTCGTGCTCTGCAGTTTTAGTGTGAATGAACAGAAGACCTCCTGTTTGCTTTGCATTCACACCTTCCGGTATCTACAGGTGGGGCCCGTCTGGAGCAAGGTTCCTCAAAGACCGAGTATGTTCAGTATGACAAATAAGTCAAGGTGGAGGGGCTACAGCAAAGCAGAATGGCTTGGCACTGTGCATATTGTATACGTAGTGGAACAGGTGCATTCGAGCTACTACCTCCTGTGTAATGCCTGGCCAGCCTCAATAACTCAGCACACAGCCTGGTAAGTCTCTGCAAACCTCCATGTGCAATCCATGCAAAAAACGGAGAAAGGCTGGCGCCATGGAAGTCTGCTAAACCATTGTTTTATTAAGGTGAACAACAGTCAAAAATCCAACGCGTTTCAGCCATCAGGCCTTACTCAGCTCAACCATGAATAAAGTGATACTAAAGTCTCTTATTTTTAACTAAAAAAACTCCAAAAAAACATGTTATGCTTACCTGCTCTGTGCAGTGGTTTTGCACAGAGCAGCCCAGATCCCTCTCTTCTCCAGTCCCTCTTCGGTGCTTCTGGCCCCTCCCTCCTGTTAAGTGCTTCTATGTGCAAGCCAAAATGATACCCGCTAGTAGCATTTTGGCTCGCATTTTTGGTTCACTAACCAAAAACAAGTATACACATAAGCGACTTTCATGATCTGTATAACTGTTTTTGGTCATTGACTCAAAGCATTAAAGCCTAACTGCAGGTACACTTTTTTTTTGATGTTTTACTGTTTTATAGTACTTGTTAAAGTGGTATTAAAGGGATGCATGCTATTGCACAGGGCAGCCCCGATCCTCCTCCTCTTGGGGCTGGTGCTCCTAGCTCCTCCGCCATGTCCAGTCCCCCTAATAGCAAGCCTCTCGCTCTCGAGCCCTGCCATATGAATCCATAAGACACAGAGATGTGGCCCGGCCCCTCCCCCATTCTCTCCTCATTGACTCAATGGCAGTGGATGCCAATGGCTCCTGCTGCTTTCTCAGCCAATGAGAGGGAGTCCCGCGACAGACAAGGCTCTTGTGCACATCGCTGGATCGAGAGGGGGCTCAGGTGAGTATTAGGGGGGGCTGTGGGGAGAGCAGCACACTAAAGGTTTTTTTTTTTAACCTTTATGCATTCTATCCCTCGTAGCCTTTGCAACCACTTTAAATTTTATAGTTGATTTTTTCCTTTACTATAGCAGTTACTAAGCAAAGGAGTGTTGCTCCTTTGCTACCTCCCATAAAGGACAGCACAGTAGAGTGGCGGTGGAAGGTTGACAGTGAGGTGTCTTTGGTCAAGTGCCAAAATGGTTATTTGGTTTGTCCAAAAAAGTTAAGGATCCAAACTTTTTGTACAGGTGCATCTCAAAAAATTTGATTATCAGTAAAAATGTAATTTTAATTTAGTAATTTCATTCATAAAGTGAAACTCCTATATTTTATATAGATGTATTACACACAGAGTGATATATTTCAAACATTTCTTTTTTTTTTAATTTTGTGATGATTATTGGTTACAGCTAGTAAAAACCCAAAATTCAGAAACTTAGAATATTGTGAAAAAGTTCAATATTGTAGACTCATGGTGTCACACTCTAATCAGCTAATTAACTCAAAACACCTGTAAAGGTTTCCTGAGCCTTTAAATGGTCTTTCAGTCTGGTTCCATGGGTTACACAATCATGGGGAAGAATGCTGACTTGACACCCTGAAGACCACCCTTTTGTCCAGAAGACCGTCATTGACATCCTCCACGAGGAGGGTAAGTCATAGAAGGTCATTGCTAAAGAAGCTGACTGTTCACAGAGTGCTGTATCCAAGCATATTAATGGAAAGTTGAGTGGAAGTCAAAAGTGTAGTAGAAAAAGGTGCACAAGCAACCAGGATAACTGCAGCTTTGAGAGGATTGTGAAGCAAAGGCCATTCAAGAATTTGGGGAAGTTTCACAAGTAGTGGACTACGGCTGGTGTCAGCGCTCCAAGAGTCACCACACACATACGTATCCAGGACATGCATTACAACTGTTGCATTCCTTGTGTCAAGCCACCACTGAAAAAGAGACGTCAGAAGCGTTCTACCAGGAGATAGGTCTGTACTGTTGCTCAGTGGTCCAAAGTCCTCTTTCGGATGAAAGTAAATTTTGCATTTCATTTGGAAATCAAGGTCCCAGAGTCTGGAGGAAGAGTGGAGAGGCACAGAATCCAAATTGCATGAGGTCCAGTGTCACGTTTCCACAGTCCGTGATGATTTGGGGAACTATGTCATCTGCTGGTGTTGGTCCACTGTGTATTATCAAGTCAAAAGTCAGCGCAGCCCCCAGGAAATTCTAGCGCACTTCATGCTTCCCTCTGCTGACCAGCTTTATGATTTCATTTTCCAGCAGGACTTGGCACCTGCCCACTCTGGCAAAAGTACCAATACCTGGTTTACCGATCATGGTATCGTTGTGTTTGATTGGCCAGCAAACTCGCCTGACCTAAACCCCATAGAAAATCTGTGGGGTATTGTCAAGAGGAAGATGAGACACCAGACCCAACAATGCAGACGAGCTGAAGGCTGCTATCAAAGCAACCCGGGCTTCCATAACACCTCAGCAGTGCCACAGGCTGATTGCCTCCATTCCACGCCACATTGATGAAAAAGGAGCCCAGACCAAGTCCTGAATGCATACTATACTGTACATGGACATACTTTTCAGTAAGCCAACATTTCCATATTAAAAAACATTTTTTTTTATTGGTTTATGTAATATTCAAATTTTCTAAGATACAGAATTTTGGGTTTTCACTAGCTGAAAGCCATAATCGTGAAAATGTAAAACAAAGACAAGCTTGAAATATATCACTCTGTATGTAATGAATCTTTATACAGTGCACCTGGAAAGTATTCACAGCCCTTCACTTTTTCCACATTTTATGTTACACTTACAGCCTTATTCCAAAACGGATTCAATTCATTATTTTCCTCAAAATTCTACAAACAATACCCCATAATGACAATGTGAAAGAAGTTTGCTTGAAATCTTTGCAAATTTATTAAAACAAAAAAATCACATGTACATAAGTATTCACAACCTTTGCTCAATTTGTTGTTGAAGCACCTTTGTCACCAATTACAGCCTCAAGTCTTTTTTAAATATGATGCTACAAGCTTGGCACACCTAGTTTTTGTGCAGTTTCTCTCATTTTTCTTTGCAGAACCTCCATCAGGTTGTGTGAGGAGCATTGGTGCTAGAGCTGCACAATTAATCGTTAAAAAATCGTGATCTCGATTCACCTCCCCTGACTATCTCCCCCGCTGAGTTTGCCGATTCTTTCATATAAACAAGTGGAGAGATTATCTGCTCACTCAGCTGTCAAAAGAAAACATCCAGGCAGTCTGCCAAGTTTAGAACTTGAAACATTGTATCTAACTTCCTTCTTAGATCAAAGGGATAGAACTTTTCTGTGTAAACAAATAACTGGGCAATCTGCCAAGCTTTAAACAAGGTGTAAATGCAGGAAGTTTAACCACTTAAAGTCTAAATCTTTTTCTGACACTTCTTAAGTAAAAAATCAATATTTTTTGCAAAAAATTACTTGGCATCCCCAAACATTAGGGAATAAAAATGTCAATTGCTGCAATATTTTATGTCACACTGTATTTGCCCAGCGGTATTTCAAATGCAATTTTTTGGGAAAAAATACACTTCAATAAATTAAAAAAAAAACACGAAACGGTAAAGTTAGCACAATTTTTTTTGTTTTAATGTGAAAGATGATGTTACGCCGCGAGAATCGTGATCTATCCTCTAAGCAAAAAAATCGTGATTCTCATTTTAGCCAGAATCGTGCAGCTCTAATTGGTGCACAGCCATTTTCAGAGCTCTCCAGAGATGTTCAAGTCGGGGGCTCTGGCTGGGTCACTCAAGGACATTGACAGAGCAGGTAACGTAACAAAATATGGAAAAAGTGAAGTGCTGTGAATACTTTTCGGATGCACTGTAATATGAGTTTCACTTTTTGAATTGAATTACTGAAATAAATGAACTTTTTCATGATTTTCTAATTTTTAGAGATGCACCTGTACACATGCATAGTAATGTAACTCTTTATGAGAGGTGTATATGCTTTATTGAACAGGTTACAAGATTTTGTCCTGTTTTTGCAGTTATTGATACAGAGGTGAATAACCGTAACCCAGCATAAGGCTGAAATCCAACAGGAATGCGAATAGGGAATCCCATGGATGATCATATATTCCTGAATGAACGTTCTTTCATGTATGGTCAGGTTTGGCCTCTTTGAGGAAGCTTTTTCTACACTTTGATCTTGATGTGAGCGACAATATAATACATTTTCCCAAATGGGAATGTGACGTATCAAAGCCCTCCTGTGTTTTGTTGGGAGCCCAAGTATACGTGACCTATTATTCTTCAACACAGGAGTCAACATGCTTTTGTTTGGGGACACGGTAAGGGGTATCACACCCCTGAACTGGAAAGCTATTAGCATGGATGCATTTGTAGTCACATCATGAAAAAAGCTGGAGCCATTGAAGTGAGGGGTCATGGATTTCTCTTCATCAGTATGCCTACAAAAACAGCTGTGTCCACAGATCTCCCCTTTTCATTTTCAATTTGGCTTTCTCAGGGTTAGCAGTTCGCAGTGATAGATCACTATTTACTAACCTATTCGTTAAGGAAGCCCAGGCTTTAATTAGCACATTGTTTGATTTGTCAACAGTGTGCATAATTAGTGCGGTCTCAGACAACTACCTCCGGCATGTGCTGTCCTGTCTTCTGTTTGCCGTAATAAAACAATTACTTCATGTACACGTTCTAAACAATAGTTAACTTTTATGTCAAGCCAAAACCTATTGGCAAAAGGTTTGGATGGAGTGGCAAGGATTAGAGCCCCTGTCTGGTTTCTCATATTTGGAGCGCTAAAGCTGGCCTTTGGCTGGCCATACACGGTTTGAATCTTGGCCGGTTCCTGCTTTGAACCTTTAATGGGCAGGCTGAATGTAGCAAGTTGATCGATCAACTTGGGTACAACCAGCCTGCTGCATTCGCTTCCGATTATCGCAAGCAGCTGCTAGCGATTAATCATTGTCTTCTCCCTGTGGGGACGGCTTGCCAGTCTGCAAGAGCCATGCTTTGCACCCACAATCTGCTGTTCGCGGGTGCCATTCTTTCCGGACTCCTTCCCACAAAATGATCTGCATTTATTATTTTATTTTAAAAGGTGACCTTTATCTTTTAAAGGTTTATAAAACATTTATTTATTATTATTTTTATATTTTATTTTATATATTATTTTTTTTACTGTTCATAAAAAAAAAGACCTACAAGCTTAAAAGGATAGTTCACCTTTACAAAAAAACTGCCTGTGTGGATATGGGGATGTTTATAGATAAAAACTGTGCAGCTCTGACTAAAGATGAATAATACCCTTGCTATAGGTTTAGGCCATTTACATACCTTTTATGAAGCCTGACTGGAATACTTCCAATAGTCTTAGGACGTTGCTAAGTGAGGCCTAGTCTTCACTGCTCCCCTTCACCATCACAGGACTGCGCTATTTCTCACATTCAGACCCCCTCACATACTCTTTCCTCCCCCCAATACAGTAGCTCTGAGCTCAGCATTTGAGAGTTCACTCCAGTGATGGAGGAGGTGAGCGGTGATGACTAGGCCTCACTTAGCAACGTCCTGGAAGTATTTCAGTCAGGCTTCATAAGGTAAATGGCCTAGGGGCTTTATTCAACTTTAGTCAGAGCTGCACAGTTTTTTACCTACAGATGCCCCTTATCTGCATAGGCAATTTTGTGGTAAAGGTGAACTGTCCCTTTAAAAAGAAAATTGACCTAGCACTATTATCCTCTTTCTTTGTGATTGCAGTTAAATGTGTAGCATGTGCCCCCTCCTCCATTTCCAGTGCATTTTTCATTGAATTTAAAAGGCAACTAGCATTATCATGCATTGTTGCATGTTTTTTTTTTTTACATGCATTGCAATGCACTTTGAATATCAAAGTGCAATAATGTGTTTATATGAATGAATATGTTGTGCGGCATGAGACATATTTGCATGCAGCATGTGATTTATTGCATTGATATTGATTCCAAAAGAAAACACGTGGCAAAAATGAAATGTTGAGAATCCATTGGCGCTTAAGGAACCCTTTGGGGAAACTATTCTTTAATGGTTCACCATTCTGTAAAGCTTTAGTTGTGGGACTTGTTGGAAAAGTTCAGCTCCAGTAACTAGCAATGATGAGTTTTACCGGCCTTTTACAGTAAACACATTTATTATGGGCCCCTCAATTATACATCTGTTTTATGTTTTGGCCGTTTTGCTTGCTGTTGATCCAGATTGGGTTTGGACAATAAAAGGAACTCTTAATTGAAAAGCAAGATATTGTGTTTGAAGCGGTTTTGAAACCCCCTGAATAGAACCATATAACAGTTGCTACCTCAATATGTGGCAATTGGAGAGCTACTAATTTGTCTATTCCCTGACACCTTTAAAAGTAAGATCATAAAAGAAGAATGGCCAAAGCTTTTCTGGCCATACTTCTCTTCTCGGCCACAGGAGTTCACTTTTTATGCACTCTTATGACCCAGGTTCAGCCGACAGCTGCAAAACCCACTGTCAGCTAATGTCACAGAGCCTGTCCAGGCCCCAGAAGGATCTGACCCAGATGCCACTGGCCAAGCGCTCCCGTCCACTCTAAAGCCCTGTGCTCCAGTGAGTGCGTGATGGGGGGGCAAAGCAGAGGGCGGTGACAAGTTGATGGGTCGCTGCTCCATGAAGACCAAGAATTAAGTGATCAGCAGTCATGTGATCGCTCAGTTCTCCTCTTTAGTTCTCTGAGGGAAGAGGAAGGGAGCTGTGTGGCATTACAGAAGTGTCAGAGGTTACAGTGGTTCTAAAGTCAAGATGGTTTATTTTCCCTAATGCGTTCTCTGCATCAAGGTATAAAAAAAACCAAAACTCCCCACTACGTACCCTTCCCACCCCCAAACCTAAACACTCACCTGACTCCTCGCACCGCTGCAGCACCGCTTCCTTCACTTCCTGGTTTCACATGAGACAGAGAGCAATGGGAGCCTTAGGCTCCTGCTGATGTCAGCCAAACTCCTATGAGGAGAGAGCGGGGGGTGGGGCTTACTGTTACTGGTGCTCTGTTTGATTGTGGATGCACACAGCCCAGCTCAGAAGTGCCAGCACACAGGTGCCTCCATAGCACCTGGCTTGCGAAGGAGGCACCCGAAGGAAGAAGCGGAAAGCGCCAGTGGGGGACTGTGAAAGAGGAGAAAAGGGACTGCTCTGTGCACAGAGCAGGCAAGTATGACCTCCCTTTTTCTTTTCTTTTTTTCACTTTGATACAAAAAAAAATTATTTTTACTATCACTTAAAAAAAAAAAAAAAAAAGAAAAACAATTACGTTGTTACCGACAAAAAGTATAATTAATTGATATGTAAGGGCAGCATCAGTAAGTGCTAATTGTAAACTTTTTATTTATGTGATTTATTAATAAAATAGAAAATCTCAAAAACATTAGAATCTAACATCATGAAGCAATGCCTAGATTTTGCTTACTAGTGAGAAGACTGGGAGCATGCACACTGCAGTGGCAACGCTTCTGAGGCTGAATAAGCATGCAGATCGTTGCCACCAAGAACTAGGAAGTCGGTGGCTGGGCAGGATCAATAGACAATTTTATTTAAAAAAAAAAAAGTAAACTTTTCTGAAAAAACAAAGAACAAAAATGAAGAAAAAAAATATTAGGAATTCTTTATTTTTCTTTTCTTTTTTTTTTTTTTTTTTTTTTGTTGTTTAGACTTTTTTTTACTTTTTTTTGGACTTTAATGGTTCTCATCTGGCTGTGCTTGGGCCTGTTTTCTTAGTTTACAGACCTATTAATCATTGTCTTTTTTTTTTTTGTACAAAAATTATGTTTTAAAAATTCCTTCCATAGCACCCCAGCTCATTAAGCAGCTCTCCGGGGACTTCATGACCTTCATACATGAGATACAACTTCCTCTGCTGGTGATGACAAACTGGGATGAAACATCTGTGTAGCACCATTGGCTCTTTATGATCCCAGACAATGAATATTCATTGCTCAGTCTGCTTAGCTTATGCAGTCTAATAATGAGCACAATGATTTTAATCGTGGGCCCATTGCATCTGTTTCTGTAGGCTCAAATGGCTATTTTAGGTAAGAGCAACTTTTGAATTCAATCCTGTTCTTGCTTCAGCTTTGGGCCATCGTGGGATAAGAATGACAGATGCGGGATGGAATCTGATTTTGTACACAAGTTTCTGTACAAGTCTATGAAGTGCAGTGTAAGTGGTTGGTACAAGTAAATCTTTTAGTGGAACTCCAGGCAAAACCTTTTGTTTAGGTCTGAATAAAACATGAAAGGGTTGGAATCTTAGGTTTTTATTGTTAAAGCACCCAAGGAGTGTCACATCAATTATCTCAGAGTCCAGAAAATCTAAGTTTTAGCTTTAAAATGTTGCAACCAACATGTTTCAGGGGTCGCAAATATCCCCCTTCATCAGGGCTTTGAAAGCTTTTGTGTGTGGCTGGGCGACTGGCCTTTTATTTTTATTTTTTTTGAGGTATTGCGAAGGTCCAGAGACTTAAAAAGAGAAGTATGGACTTTCAAAAAAAAAAACAAACCTTTTATACTCACCTAGGTGGTTGCAGGATCAATCTGATTCTGCATCTGTCCCTCGCCAGCTCTGCACTGAGAACTGAGCGATCAAACACCACTGATCTGTGGAGGGGGTGGGAGGGGCTGGCTCAGGCTCTCAGTGGATCGCTGAGAGGCTGAGCTAGGTGCTGATTCAGGCTTCTGGGTGGATCCCGACTATAAAGTTGGGATCTTTCCTGTGCCTGGATCGGCTGAGTGACGTCAGCCAATAGCAGACTTTAACCCACTGTCAGTCTAAGACTGGTCACTGGAGTGCCGAACCAACTGCACTTCTGTGACCTACAAGAGTAGTGGGCCCAAAATCGCTTTGGTCCCACTTCGTCTATACCAGCCTGTTTAAAAAATGGAAGTGTTTGAATAGTCAAGCAAAGATATTTTTTATTGCTGTCCTTTGTTGGGGAAATTTCCGTTTTAACGATTTGTCTTGCTGGAGTTACACTTGAATAGTGGAGGATGTGTAACACCAGTACAAAGTTCTGGAAATGGTGCCTGATCAGATAATATTGTTGATCTAAATATGCAGTAATCCTCCGTTTCCTTCAACTATGTTTCTGCCAATACCAAAATTCATGGTTCAAATAAAAGCCGTTCTTTTGATATAGACTAGAGCAGGTTTTCTCAACCTTTTTCCAGTCGGGCGCCCTTGAAAAGTATTTTCAGTCTTGAGGCACCCCTGTCCAAGGCTTGGTTCACGTTACGGTGTGTCGCGGAACGCGTGCAAAATCGCACTCATTCCTGACATGCAGACAAATGCTCTGCTCTTTAGGGGTGCCATTAATTCTTAATGGTACCTCACACATTGGCAAACATGGGGTGCTTTTGATGCAGCTCAATTTTTTTTAAAAAAAAGGGTCAAGGACTTTTCCCAGCATTTTTTTTGCGGGTAGGGAAGCCCATTGAAATTAATATGCTGCCCTACACGCAGCCACACAGATGAGAACCAAGGACTTGTTCACATGTCAGGCTGGAGGGGCGGTAAAACCACATGGTTGAGCTGTTTTTACCACCCCCAAATTTCTCCCCCTTTAGCTGCAGAGGCAGTAACTGGGGGTGTATACATGCTGCAGCTGGAGGTATACCCAGGGTGAATGGGGCTGCACTGCAACCACCCTGCAACTGTGTGCATTGCACAGTTTTGGTGCAGTGATGCTGCATTTACGGGCTTAAAACAGATGGTGGGGAGGCAATATATTGCCTCTTTACCGACTGTCAAATGCCTCTGGAAAGCGATCGGAGCATGGATTGCTTTTCAGAGGAGCAGCAGCCCTTGCTGCTATCACAAACAAGCCCCACAAAAGCAGTTCTGATGGTACAGGAATACGGGGTCAGCATGAAAAGTAACATGCATAATATATATACACACTCACATGTGTACACACATACAGATGCATGTATATATGCACAGAGACACGTGTACACACATGAAACCACATGTACAAACACACACACACAACATACAGACGTGTATACACACTCACGTACACACTCACATGTACACACTCACATGTACACACTCACATGTACGTACCCACACATACATAGATTGCACTAGATTTATAGGGGAATGCCAAAAATGTTCAATCTGTAATGGTATAAAATGACATCTACTTATTTGTGCATGTACTGTATGTTATAACACCTGATAGATAATTACGTTGCTTGTTACATTTCGATCCATGATAATCCCAAAATGCTTCTGTGTGCATATGACTCATTTCAGACTGTCCTCCTGTGGACCATTCTAGATGCTTCCAATTACAAGCCTGTGTTGATATTAGGCACTCCTTTCCAACCTCCAGTACTGGTTTGAGTTCACATTTACACGAACTGTCCACTAAGGCCGGCCATACACACAGCAAGTTTCCTTCCTGCAACCGGTTGCAGGAAATAAATTTGCTTGATTCCCCCATCAGCACACAATCCCTCCTGCTGGGCCATTGTCTTCCCCCGATGGGGAAGCTGTCCCTACCAAGAGAAGACTGTAAATATTGCTAGCCACTATAGCAGCGGCTAGCAATAATCATAGGTAAAAGCTGGCATGCTGGTTGTACCCAAGTTGATGGATCGATCAACTTGGTACATTCAGCCTGCCCGTACATGGTTCAAATCTCGGCCGGGATTCTAACTGTCTGCCTTAATTAAATGTTTGATGGAGTTCTTTTAGTGGTATATCCTTTTTTTTTTTTTTTTTTCCTTTGTATTAGGCCTGTTTAATATTGCAGCTCTGTGGGCCACCCACAGTGGTGGTTTGTTGAGCATCAAAGCATTTTTTTGTCGGGGTTGACAGCCATTTGATTTTACAGACTGTCCATGAAATACTGGATAACTAGAATAGCCAATAAAGGTCCGGGAAACAGTGCTGCTTTATTTTTCCTGTATTTTTATCTAAAATGTTCACAGTAGATGTCTTTGTCCTATACTACACTAAAGCTGGCCATACACTGATTGGAATTCTGCCAGTCCTGCAGGGACTGGCCAATTTTTGATCAATCTGTGGCCTCCCCCACTCAACAAAGGTCAAAAGTTAATCAATTTATATAGAAGGGAAGATTGGGTGCCTCTGTCAGGATACAATTTTCCTGCAGGAGAGGATTCTCCCATCCATTTTTTTTTTTTTTGTGGCTGGAGGAATCTGTATAAAAGAAAACAAAACCATGTATGGCCAACTTGAAGTTCGACTCCTTTCACACTGGAGGCATTTTTTTCAGGCGATTTAGCACTAAAAATAGGGCCTGTAAAGCACCTGAAAAATGCCTCATCTGCAGTCCCAGTGTGAAAGCCAGAGTGCTTTCACACTGTGGCGCTGCGCTGGCAGGACATAAAAAAAATCCTGCAAGCAGCATCTTTGGCCGCGGCGCTACACGGGCGCCATTAACCCTTTCCTCAGTCGATAGTTGGGGTGAAAAGCGCCGCTAAAATGACAGTAAAGCAGCAGCTGCAATGTGAAAGGGTTCTCCCTGTGTTCTTTAGTTGTTGCAATATGCAGTTTTTTTTATTTTGCAACATTCCACATTGCATTGGAATGGAATAAAAATCCAATTTTCACCAGTGTACATTCTAAATGCCAACATAGTTGGTAGCTCATTATCTATTGCAGAAGCTGTAATCTCTATGCATTTCGAGGGACAACGGCCACTTCCTCATTAGACAGCCAAAGTTGGTTTAACCACTTCAGCCCCGGAAGGATTTACCCCCTTCCTGACCAGAGCGTTTTTTGGGATCCGGCACTGCGTCGCTTTAACTGACAATTGCACAGTCGTGCGACGTGGCTCCCAAACAAAATTGACGTCCTTTTTTTTTCCCACAAATAGAGCTTTCTTTTGGTGGTATTTGATCGCCTCTGCGATTTTTATTTTTTGCGCTATAAACAAAATAAGAGCGACAATTTTGAAAAAAACGCATTATTTTTTACATTTTGCTATAATAAATATCTCCTAAAAATATATAAAAAAAACATTTTTTTTCTTCAGTTTAGGCCGATCGTATTCTTCTACATATTTTCCCATTTACGTCTTTCAGGACAGCACCATAGAGAGACCTTGACTCCTCCCCTTCTGAGGAAACACCGCCTTCAACTTTTAGATTTAAAACCTCACCGCTTCCCCCCGGCCCCTCAGTTCTGGTGTTTCCTCCGGTGGGGAGACATCGCAAGGAACCAGGGCTAAACAGCCAGGGAGGCTGAGGCTAATTGCAGGCTGAGCAGAGGGGGGTGGATCGGGCGCTCTCTCTCTCTGTCTCTCTCCTGCTCATTTTTCTAAAAAGACTGCAGTCTAAGGGGCTAGTGTGGCTGGGTACCTTTTTAAGACTGCACATCACGCTCCTCCAGCTTCTCTTAGTGAAGCTGTAAGCTGGAGGGGTCCGTTTTCGTTTTGCCTAGCAGTGGCATAGGCGGAGGCACAGGAGACCGCCCTGCACTAGCAGCCAGCGTGGGAGCTCTGAGCGCTGGGTCGGAGGGCGGGTGACGTCATTTCCGGCGGAGGTCAGTGCTTCCGTCTGACCCGTGACTTCCGGTTCCGGTCGCGGTGATGAAAACGGACCGCGCGTTCGGCTGGTGCTGCCTCTGACCTGCTGTGGGGACAGCATACAGAAGCTTGGAACACCACTGTACTCTAAAGGAGATGTCGGAAGCAGAGGCTTCAAGAACCGCTCCAGGAGAATCCTGCACCAGCCACTCCAAGGTAAGAGGAACCCTGGGGTGGTGTTCCCTTACCGCTTCCTGTAAGCTCCACAGGTGTAGAACTCCCCTTGGTGGTGAGGGGGGGGGGGAAGGGTTGTGACTGGGTCCCTGGTGGTGGTCGGTCCCGGGAAGTGCACCCCTGGTGGCCCTCCGTGTTAGTGCTGGTGGATAAGTTTGCTGATTGCTCCCTCTTTTTTAACTTATTTTACAGGGCAAAGCTACAGAGAAAAGCAAGTCGCCCCACAGTACCAAGAAAAAATGCCCCTCATGCAGAATCACAACGGGGGAATCTTGGTCTAAGCCCCTCTGCAGGGAATGTATAGAGGGGTTAGTAAGGGAGCAGTCTGAAGAACAGTCTTCAGATTTAGCAGCATCCGTTAAGGAGCTTTCTAATACGGTGCAGACCTTTAAGACACAGCCGCAGGTTATTTCTCCACCAGCACAGCTGAGTGTCCCTCAGTCCTTAATGGATTCTCCCTCGGGAAGTGGAGAGAATCCAGGAGGTGCCAGACTCGAGGTTGAGGAAGAGCCTGATAGCGAGTCTTCAGATCCCCAGGGGGAATCAGAGGGAGAGGAAGTGGGAGGGGAATCCACAAGATCCTCTCGCTACAAGCTTTCCCTGGAAGAGGTGGAGGAGCTCCTAGGAGCCATTCATACCACCCTAGGAATCCAGGAGGAAAGAAAGAAGCTATCACTCCATGACCAGATGTATAAGGGACTAGGGGAACATAAAAGGAAGGTGTTCCCGGTCCATGAGGTCTTGGTCGACGCCATCAAAAAAGAATGGCAAGACCCCGAAAGGAAACCTTTCCTTTCAAGAGCACTTAAGCGTAGGTTCCCCTTTGCAGAAGAGGAGGCGCTGGTATGGAACAAATCTCCTAAGCTAGACGCAGCCTTTTCGCAGGTCTCCAGGCACACTGACTTGGCCTTTGAGGACATGGGGGCACTCCCAGATCCCATGGATAAGAGGATAGATTCCCTTCTGAAAAAATCCTGGGACTCTTCCCTAGGGAACCTCAAACCCGCCATGGCGTCCACAGTCGTGGCACGAAACATGGAGTACTGGCTGACGCAAATTAAAGCACACATAGAGGCAGGAACGCCTAAGGAAACAATCCTGTCGTCTTTCCCCATGCTCCTTAAAGGAGTAGCTTATCTGGCAGATGCTTCAGCTGAATCGGTGCGTATGTCCGCAAGATCAGCCGCATTGTCTAATTCGGCAAGAAGAGCCTTATGGCTTAAAACGTGGCAGGGAGATACCGCATCCAAGGTTAAACTTTGCGCATTCCTCTCACGGGGGACTTGCTTTTCGGACCAGGTCTGGAAGCCGTGTTGGATCGAACGGCTGACAGAAAAAAGGCGTTCCCTTTTAAAAGGAAACCGGCAGAGACTAAAAGAAAGTCTCGGCCCTGGAAGAAATTGGACCCCCCCAAAATCTGATCAACAGAAAAAGGGGTGGGGACAAAAAGGGAAAGGGCGTGGGGGGGCTATTTTTCGCCCTCCTGAACAGCCCAAAAAGACAAAGTGACAGAATAACGGTGGGAGGAAGATTGGGGGCCTTCCTTCCACAGTGGGAGATGATCACCTCCAACCATTTTATTTTGGAAGTCATAAGAAGAGGGTACAGGTTAGAGTTTGCAGAACCTCCACCATGCAGACTCCTGGTAACCACGCTACCGAAATGTGCAGAGAGGTCAGCGGCTCTCCTTTCCTCCCTCCAGGAGTTGGAGGAACAGGAGGTGGTAGTTCGAGTTCCAGAAGGAGAGACGGGCAGAGGCTTTTACTCCCACATTTTTGTGGTGCGCAAACCCTCGGGGAAGTTCAGGCTCATCCTGAACCTGAAGCCTCTGAACGTCTCGCTCACCTACAGGAGGTTCCGAATGGACTCGATCTATTCGGTAAAAACGCTCCTTCCTCCGAACTGCTTCATGGCATCGGTAGACTTGAGGGATGCCTACCTGCACATTCCCATTGCAGTTCAGTGTCAGAAGTTCCTCAGACTGGCGGTAAATACCAGAGAAGGGACGTTTCATTGGCAATTCAGGGCCCTTCCCTTCGGGCTATCCTCGTCCCCCCGCATCTTCACCAAAGTCATGGTAGAAGTCTTGGCTTTCCTACGGATCAAGGGCATCTCAGTGATCGCATATTTAGACGATCTACTACTTTTTGCCTCTTCCCCGGAACAACTGTCGCAGGACCTACAGTTCACAAGGAACATTCTAGAGGGTCTAGGTTGGCTCTTAAATCTGGAAAAGTCCAATTTGACTCCATCGCAAAAGGTAGTCTTTTTAGGTTACCTGTTGGATTCAACAAAACAAAAGGTCTTCCTGCCAATGGAGAAGATCCAGAAGGTAGACAAGGCAATGTTGTTACTCCAGGGCAGCCAACAAATATCAGTAAGAAAGGCTATGTCAGCCTTAGGGTTACTGACGACAGCACTTCCAGCAGTTCAATGGGCAGGGTTACACTTTCGCCCTTTACAACTCTTCATCCTGAGTATTTGGGACCACAGTCAGGGGTCTTTGGACTCCCTGATAACTATACCAGGCCAGGTCAAGAGATCCCTATGGTGGTGGCGAAGAGAGGCCAATCTCTCACAGGGTCTGGAGTGGGTGCTGCCGGTGTCCAGATGCGTCACGACCGATGCGAGTGGCAGGGGTTGGGGGGCGCATATGGAGGACCGGGTGGCTCAGGGTGTCTGGCGGAGGGAGGACGCAAGAAGATCCTCCAACTGGAAAGAGCTGAGAGCAGTAGCCTTGCCACTCAGAGCCTTTCAAAAGGAACTTCAGGGACAGCATGTGAGAGTCCGGTCGGACAACTCCTCAGCTGTAGCCTACATAAACAGGCAGGGGGGTACCAAAAGCAGGCCCTTGTGGACCCTGGTAGAAAGCATTCTCAAATGGGCCGAAGTAAATGTCCTATCCCTCTCGGCAGTGCATCTGAAGGGGGAACAAAATCTGGTGGCAGATTTCCTCAGCAGGAAACGGCTGAGAGAAGGCGACTGGGTTCTGAACCAGGGGGTTTTCGAGGCAATATCCCAAAAATGGGGAAGGCCATGCATAGACCTCTTTGCCTCGAGAGAGAACAGGAAGGTGCATCTCTTCTTCTCCCTAAACAGGTGGGATGGAGCTCTAGGGGTAGACGCACTGGCTCAGAGTTGGACTTTCGACAGGTGTTATGCCTTCCCCCCACCTGTACTGATCCCAGCCGTTCTAAGAAAGTTCCAGCTGGAAAACACAACCCTCATTCTTATTGCGCCACATTGGCCCAGGAGGTCTTGGTTCTCCATCCTGAGAAGTCTGGCAGCGGAACCCCCCTGGCTTTTGCCAGTTCAGGAGAATCTCCTTTCCCAGGGGCCAATCTGTTGTCCCCAGGTGGGGAGATGGAACCTCGCGGCTTGGCTACTGAGGAGGGATTGTTGAAGAGCAGGGGTTTCTCAGATAACTTAGTGAAGACACTCCTAAATTGCAGGAAAAAAGAGACCCAGGTTATCTACCAAAAAACGTGGAAGCGTTTTAATAGCTGGTGCACAGAAACTTCCTTTGATGTTCACAGCTCTATAGCGGTCTTAGAGTTCCTGCAAGCAGGGGCGGACAAGGGTTTAGCCCTTGGCACCCTGAAAGGACAGGTTTCCGCTTCGAGTGTGTTTTTGGAGAAACAACTGGCCTCCGATCCTTGGATCGTTAGATTTTTTTAAAGCATTGAGTAGGCAGAGACCTTTGAGGGTCTCCCCCTTCCCAATGTGGGATCTTTCTTTGGTCTTACAAGCGCTTACAGGGGAACCTTTTGAGCCATTGGAGACGTGTACGCTAAAATGGATTAGCCTCAAAACGGTGTTTTTGGTGGCAATCACTACGGCAAGAAGGGTGAGTGAACTCGAGGCCCTCTCCATTAGGGCACCCTTTTTTTCAGATATTTCCGGACCGGGTAATTTTTAAAACCGATCCGGCCTTCTTGCCAAAGGTGGCCTCGGTTTTCCATAGAGGCCAGGAAATTTTTTGCCCACCTTTTGTTTGAATCCTGTGAGGGAACAGGAACATAGGTTTCATAAACTAGATGTAAGAAGGTGTGTCCTGCAGTACTTGGAGGATACAAAACCATTTAGAAAATCTGATTCTTTTTTGTGTTATTTTCAGGAACCAGGAAGGGAGACAGAGCCTCTAGGCGCACCATAGCTAGGTGGTTAAGGTTAGCCATCAGCCAGGCCTATATAATTAGCGGGTTGGAAGCCCCCAAGGGTATCAGGGCACACTCCACTAGGGCAGTGGCGACCTCTCAGGCCGAGTGGGCTGGTGCGTCTCCGGAGCAGATCTGTAGAGCGGCAACGTGGTCCAGATTCGACACGTTCGTGAAACACTACAGATTGGACCTTCTGTCAGCAAAAGACCAGGCTTTTGGGCGTAAGGTTCTGCAGGCAGTAGTCCCACCCTAAGGTAAGGTGCTCGCTCATCCTCTCTATGGTGCTGTCCTGAAAGACGTAAATGGGAAAATCGGAGTTACTTACCGGTAACGTCCTTTTCCAGGAGTCTTTCAGGACAGCACAGTTACCCACCCTACTTTAGGGACATTCGTGAAGAGTTCATCGCAGAAGAACGTCAGGTAAGATCAGAATTATTATGACGTGTTCTTGTCTCTCCCCAGCTAACCGGAGGTCCTCTTGAAGAACTGAGGGGCCGGGGGGAAGCGGTGAGGTTTTAAATCTAAAAGTTGAAGGCGGTGTTTCCTCAGAAGGGGAGGAGTCAAGGTCTCTCTATGGTGCTGTCCTGAAAGACTCCTGGAAAAGGACGTTACCGGTAAGTAACTCCGATTTTTGGTAAAAAAAAATCGCAATAAGCGTTTATTAATTGGTTTGCGCAAACGTTATAGTGTTTACTAAATAGGGGATAGTTTTATGGCATTTTTATTAATAATTTTTTTTTTTACTAGTAATGGCGGCAATCAGCGATTTTTATTGTGACTGCGACGTTATGGCGGACATGTCAGACATTTTTGACACATTTTTGGGACCATTGTCATTTATACAGCGATCAGTGCGATTAAAAATGCACGGATTACTGTGTAAATGACACTGGCAGTGAAGGGGTTAACCACTAGGGGGCGGGGAGGGGTTAAGTGTGTCCTAGGGAGTGATTACTAACTGTAGGGGGATGGGCTGTGTGGGTGACGTCACTGATCTCTGCTCCGATGACAGGGAGCAGAGAACGAGTGACACTGTCACTAGGCAGAACAGGGAGATGCTGGTATCCCCGCGGCGATTGAGTCTGCGGGACCCGCGACCCGACTCACAGAGCTCCCGGCCGGCGCACACGCACGCAATGGCACGGCGGGAAATTCAAATGGACGTACAGGTACGCCCATTTGCCCAGCCGTGCCGCTCTGCCGACGTACATCGGCGTGCGCCGGGCGGGAAGCGGTTAATGCCACGTACACGTGGTCGGATTTTCCGACGGGAAATGTTCGATGGGAGCTTGTTGTCGGAAATTCCGACCGTGTGTAGGCTCCATCGGACATTTTTCGACGGAATTTCCGACGAACAACATTTGAGATCTGGATCTCAAATTTTCCGACAACAAAATCCGTTGTTGGAAATTCCGATTGTGTGTACACAATTCCGACGCACAAAATTCAACGCATGCTCGGAATCAAGAAGAAGAGCCCCACTGGCTATTGAACTTCATTTTTCTCGACTCGTCGTACGTGTTGTACATCACCGCGTTCTTGACAATCGAAATTTCCAACAAGATGTGTGACCGTGTGTATGCAAGACAAGTGTGAGCCAACATCTGAAGGAAAAAAAAACATGCATTTTGTTGTCGGAATGTGCAATCGTGTGTACGCGGCATTAGTGTACATCTGTGGAAAGACCAACTTTGGCTGTCTCCTGAGGAAGTGGACGTTGTCCCTCGAAATGCATAGAGATTACAGCTTCTGCAATAGATGATGATCTACCAACTATGTTGACATTTAGAATGTACACTGGTGAAAATTGGATTTTTTTTCCCGTTCCAATTCAACGTGGAATGTGGAATTCAATGTGCGTATTTGTATGTAAATTGAAATAAAATTTTGCATTTTTTTGTATTTCTTACTTGGCACCACTCTGCAAAGTCCCATGGGCAAATTGTTTTTCTTTTCACCCTTAAAAAGCTTATTGTGAGTTTTAAATCTCTGCTCTTGAGAGGTTAGTCCTGTATGCTTAGAAGATGAATTGTAAGGTGCAGTAGATTTTTTTTGCAAATAAAAATGCACTTATTTCCCCCTTTTATCGGTTTGCTTTCTGATTGTTTTTAGAGATTAAGGCTGTTTACTGAAACTTTTGAAACAAAAAAAAAAAATCTTTCTTTTAAGACCTTCAAAATGCAAATACCTGGAAGTGTCCAGTATATAGTGTGTCCCCCTGGGCCGGCATATATTATAACAGGAAAAAACAGCACTGCAAGGAGGGGAGTATATGTAGAGTGTAGAGCTTATGTCACCTACAGCGTGAGCTCAGAGAATTTCATTCTTTTTATGGTAACATGGAAACGGGGAACAATACAGAGAATTACATTGTCCTGTCTCCTGGGGATAAGGAAACAGCTGTCCTCCTCCTATCAACATATTAGTTTTCTTACAGCAATATACAGATGATTGTGTTCATATCAGATGTGTTTGTTTTGCTCATGGGCAACCAGCTAAAACATGCAGAGAATATTTTCTGTTTTAAATGCACATTCTCATTTATTACTGATATTTATATAAGGCCTGACAATTTATGCAGCCTTCCATATTGTACTTTATCACCAGTCCCTGTCCCCAAGGAGCTTACAATCTAAGTCTCGAAGTCCCTTACCTCATGTGTGTGTGTGTGTGTGTGTGTGTGTGTGTGTGTGTATGTATATGTGTGTATGTATATGTATATGTGTGTATGTATATGTATATGTGTGTATGTATGTATATATATATATATATATATATATATATATATATATATATATATATATATATATATGTATGTATGTATGTATGTGTGTATGTATATATATATATATATGTGTATGTATATGTATGTGTATATACACTACCGTTCAAAAGTTTGGGGTCACCCAAACAATTTTGTGTTTTCCATGAAAAGTCACACTTATTCACCACCATACGTTGTGAAATGAATAGAAAATAGAGTCAAGACATTGACAAGGTTAGAAATAATGATTTGTATTTGAAATAACATTGTTTTTACATCAAACTTTGCTTTCATCAAAGAATCCTCCTTTTGCAGCAATTACAGCATTGCACACCTTTGGCATTCTAGCTGTTAATTTATTGAGGTAAGCTGGAGAAATTGCACCCCACGCTTCTAGAAGCAGCTCCCACAAGTTGGATTGGTTGGATGGGCACTTCTGGCGTACCATACGGTCAAGCTGCTCCCACAACAGCTCAATGGGGTTCAGATCTGGTGACTGTGCTGGCCACTCCATTACCGATAGAATACCAGCTGCCTGCTTCTGCTGTAAATAGTTCTTGCACAATTTGGAGGTGTGTTTAGGGTCATTGTCCTGTTGTAGGATGAAATTGGCTCCAATCAAGCGCTGTCCACTGGGTATGGCATGGCGTTGCAAAATGGAGTGATAGCCTTCCTTATTCAGAATCCCTTTTACCCTGTACAAAGCTCCCACCTTACCAGCACCAAAGCAACCCCAGACCATCACATTACCTCCACCATGCTTAACAGATGGCGTCAGGCATTCTTCCAGCATCTTTTCATTTGTTCTGCGTCTCACAAACGTTCTTCTTTGTGATCCAAACACCTCAAACTTGGATTCATCC